>CM045766.1:168411888-169011888 GCA_025200525.1 Camellia lanceoleosa | reverse complement strand
TTAATTACAAACAATCTAAGTATGAAATTAAAGGGGCCGCCACAGCTCCGCCTTGAAATGATTGGATGATGCATGCTCAATTCTCCTCGCTCGGAAACCCGTTGCCATGCTAATCAAGGTCTTCACATTAATCGTTTCGCATTGAAAAAATGTGAAAATCCTTGGGATGCTTCTGAAATACTCCCTGAGAATTATGTGATGCCACCTGCCAAGATATAGGGCCACCGGCCATTTGAAAATGGTCATCGGCCATTTGTGGGGATATCGGCCAAAAATTCATGGTCGGCCGGCATTGGAGATGGCCGATCGACCATCCCTTCCTGCAGAATCTTGCTTTTGCTACAGCAGAGGACAGACAGTGCATGGCAAGGAATTTACAAGACAATGTGTGCACGACCACCCTTCCTATCATGCTATGAACTCAAGGGGGTATGGCTTTCGACCCTCGGGCCACCAATCACGCATTTCGATGCATGATGGCCAAAGGTGTCAAATGTGCAAATTAGTATGGAATGAATGCAACAAAACATATGAATGCCTAGAACTCTATCATGCTTGGTCATGCCTTATGGTCAGCCTTATGGTCATGCCTTGACAAGACAAGCCTCCAGCAAACCGCTCAGGAATAGCAGATGGCCAACACGGTGTCCTAGGCGCACCAATGCACATGCAATGCAAAGAAACACATAAGCGTAGTCAAAACAGGATATCACGAGTTCGAGTCAAGCTCTCTAAACTCCCCAGCAGAGTCGCCAGAAACTGTAGACCGTCCGCGGGGGACCTCGGCTACAGTTCGGACTCCCTTTGTGTCGGTTCTTAATCTTGAACCAAAGAGTCCAAATCCGGCAAATCGTTTTGAAGAAAAACAGATTTTTGAAAAGTAGTGCCAAACATGGACTGCTTTGCCAGATTACAGAGTCGCCACCTAAATATTTTTAAAATGGGAAATTTAGGAAACCGACGGTGCGTCAAGGCCACGCGGTCCGTCATCACCAAAGTGGTCTTGGCTCGGAGCTTGGGTACGATCGGGAAGGTCACTATGAGCACCTTTCGCCAGTCCAAGACCGGCCTCTACTAACCGTGATATTCATTTTTGAGAACTTTATGCGTTCTTATTCCGGTTATTAACCTAGAATTACCATGTGATGCGCACAACACAAAAGTATAGACTAGATCGCCTAACTTGGAAATAAACATTGCATATCCGTTTTGTCTCGAAAAACGTGTTAGATTTTGCTACTCGCAAGTAGGCTAAAATACGGATTTCAACGAGTTTTCCAACTCAGTCAATCCAACCTCCACCCACAGGCATTCAAACAGTTTATAACACATAAGCATTTAGCCGCATGGTAAGCATACTGTCATGGCAACATTCACACGCATGTGGTATGCTAAAGCGTAAAATACTTACATCGTACTCCGTGCCAAAAACAACCAACTAATTAGCAAACATGCATGTCCTAGTTCATATCAAATGGCTAATGCATCACACACAGAGATGTAATCTAGAGTAGGCTCGGCTAACCCTAAACATGGCACATGAGATACATGAGATGCAACAACTATCACGTATTCAATTTGGAATTGAAAGTACGATGCAGTTTGCATGATGTGCCGAGCCCGAATGTATGTAAACAAATGCATGAATGCACGCATGCATTGCATAAGGTATGCTGAAATAGACGTGCCCTAATCTACCATTGTAAGCAGGTAAATAAAAGGGAGAAAGAAATGGGGGTTGGAAGACATACACCCACTCACACACACTTATTACAAATGCGCCCTCGCTCGGAGGGACCAAAATAATAATACAAATTAATTAACTACGCAAGCTGATTAATTATTACAAATTAACTAAATTAATTAACAAATTAACTAAGTTAATTAAAGCAGTAAACGCCTCGGGAAGAGGGCTCAAATGTAGCGGCCGAATTGGCTCGAATCGCCGCCATGCACGGATTGCCTCTGCTTTCCTCGCTTTCCCTCGAAAATTACCAAAATCCTGTGAGTGCCTCTCGAGACCGGAGATTACCACCTACCGTAGAACACCACCCATTTGAAGGAGGAGGCCACCGGTACTGAATTGTTCCATCGGCTGGGAAAACACTGCCGGTCGGCACAAAATGTTCTGCAGATCCTGCAACTCACAGCAGCAGAGGACAAACTATGCATGGCAAGGCAATTCAAAGCATATATGCACAAAACACATCCCACATCATGTTAATGACTCAATGGGGGTACGTGCCTCGATTCCCGGACCACCAATCACGCATTTCCATGCATGATGGCCCTAAGAACCAAGAGTGCAAATTTGATTTCAAATGCATGCAAATCACATAGGCACAAAAGGGTGCCAAACCTCTATCAAACTCACTTCAAGAGACTTGGCATGCATGTCAATGTGATGAAGCCCTAAGCATGTTAACTAGGCGTGCAACATGGACTATGCAATGCATTTATGCAAGCATACAAACAAGCATATAAGGCAAGCATGAAAACCAATGAAATGATAGACTTAGACATGAATTAGGCAACTCAAAAAGGCCTAAAATCAGTAGCCAAATGCCAAGTTAAGAGGGCCAAACACACATGCACACATGCACAAGCTAAGGCACTAACACTTGAGCACAATTAAACAACTCTGAAACACATTTAAGAGGCACCAACATGGACCAATAGCATACAATGAAAGCTCTGAAATTCATGTTAAACATGATGCCAAATCATGCAATAAAGCATGCCCAACAAAACATGCAAATGGTCTTAGGCTAAGGCAAGCCAATAGGGCATTAAACCACACCTAACACAAGCACACACGGCATGCATTGAACAACCTAAAACAGAGTTTTAGCATGTCAAAATAGGCCCAAAGGACCACTTAGATGGCATCTAAGAGGCTTGGAATCAAAGGCATGCAACATGGCCAAAACATGGAGCATTTATCATAAGCTTAAGAAGTCACAAAGAAGCATGCAATGTAAACATACAAGCACCTCTAAGGGACTGAAATAGCATGCTAGATGGTTCCAAACCATCAAAAACAATGCAAGCAAAGCATGCTACACTCACATGCTCTCAAGGCCAACAAGCCAAATGCAAAGGAGCTATGTAATGCATGATGAGATCGACCCAAATGGCTATGGACAGAGCTAGAACATGGCAAAATAGGCACACAAGCTTCATGGATCTAGGCCTAAAACATGCTAGAAAGGAGGCACACAACCTAGACATGTTAAGGGACTATTATGGCATTACAAAGCAACTATGCAAGGCATGCAAGGAGTGCTAAGACCAACTTAGAAACTTGTTATATCATGGCAATATAAGCATGGAAAACAAACCAAACATGCTCAAAACACAATCAAACATGGTGCTCCTTTGGAGGCTAAAACTTGCCCTTTTCAAGGACATCAAGGAGAGGGGGTGACCCTCCCCTTTTTGAGACTTCAAGGCATGCTCTTCACCACTGAAATCCCTCAAGATTTCAGTGGTGAAAAGATCCTATCACCAAAATCTCGGATCTCTCACAAAATAGCACAAAAGGTGGCCTTTTCAAGGCCTAAGGGTAGTCAAACTGGCTCAAACCACTAAACACTCTTAATATACAACAAAGAGGGTTAAAAATCAGAACTTTTTTGTGCCAAACACTAAGCTCAAAAACTGTTTTAAAGCAAGCAAAAATAGATTGCAAGAATGGGGTAAAAGAGGGTATAGTGTCTTACCCTTGAAGACCTCTTCACAAAGCTTGGTGTTGTGGCTTCTTTGAGCTCAAAATCAGCTCCAAAGCTTCAAAACAAACCTCTGGACCCTCAAGAACCAAAGGAAGGTGAAACACTAGGTGCTTGTGTGCAAAAGTGTGAACTAAAGCACCTAGTGTACTAAATAAGCAAGGAAAAGAGAGATAGAATAGATATATGATCTAACCTAAAACCAGAGCTTGGTCTCTCTCTAAAATGGCTGAAACCTCTCAAGAATTCCAACCCTAAGCCAAGAAGAAGAACCTTCCTCTTATAGAACTTGTAAGATTTACAAGCTAAGCAACCAAGGGCTCATCCCTCCATACACGTGTATGGAGGGGAAGCCAATGGTACACAGCTGTCTGAAAATATCTCAGAAAGCAGCTATAAAGTAGTCGGCTGGGCAAAATGGTAATTTTGCTGAAAGGAGTGCCGACCGGCACAAAATAGTGCCGACCGGCACAATATAGTGCCGATTGCAACAATAACCAGCCGGTGGTCTCTAGCCACAGCCGGTGGTGTGTGGGGATGCCTCACAAAGCATTCCCTGCCCCTCCAAGGCAAAACACAAGTGTTTGGTGCAAAACCGAACACAAAACAGTCAAGTTCGGAGGTCCTGAGGCAGGGCGCGTAGCCGAGAACTCCGGGAACTCCAAACAAACACAAACATGGATAATCACCGAGTGTTCAAGCGGTGACGTCCAAGTCTTGAGGACGGTCAAAAATGGGGTGTCTACAGTATGCAAGGAAGCTTGCATACAACCCAAGCATGCAACAAGTATACATTAATGTCATGCAATGCAACTAATTAAACATCATGCAATGTCTCAATTTGCAAACTCGGCGCAATACGAACATGCAAATTCCATGAAAGCAAACGTGCTCCATGGGCTTAAACCAAAAGGGCAGACCTCAGCCATGCCCTAATCAGTGGCCAAAATACCCAAATCAAGGGACCAAAAGGGGAGGCATGCACACACATACATTGGTCCATAAGCTAGACCACAATGCACAATATTCAAACATGAGCAAGATAGGATAAACATGAGAATATGACGATGCAATATGCTCTCTAAAATCATGTCAATAATGATGCCAAATCATGCACGTAAGATAAGCATAGCATGCTAGTGGACTTAAAGCTCAAAGCTAGCCAAGGTACTTGAACTATGGCCATATCAACCAAGCCCCGAAGGGCCAAGGTGACCCAAAACAGTCCCAAGACAGGCCAAGACAAGGCTAGAACATGCAAGGGATGTGGTCAAATCATGCTAGAAAGGTGAGCACATAACAAGGCGCATACAAGGCCAAAAGGGGAGAATTGCACTACACCCATTACAACCAAACATGGCATGGCTCAATCAAGGGAAATCAGAGCTATAATATGCCAAAACAAACCCCAAAACCCAATGAGATGGCATCCCAAAGACTTAAACATGGAGACAAACACAATGACCCAAACATGGAGCATAAAACACTAACTCTTCAAAGCCTTGAAAGGATGACAAATGCAAGCATACAAGCATGAAACACGGACTGAAATACTATAACAAGTGACTCACACATCCAAAGCTAACAAGCTAGAATGCATGGTGGCTATACAAAGCATGGCAAGCATGATCAAGACAACCCCAAACAGAGCTTAAGCACGGTGAAACAAGGCTAAAGAACTTCTCAAAGTTAAGTTAGAACATGTAAGCATGATGGTCAAAATGCAAGAGGCATGTTATGCAAACATGCAAGGTTATTCTACAAGTATGTGAAGCATGCAAGATGACATCAAACCAACATGAAATAGCGTTAAGGTAGGCCCTAAAAACTACTAAAAAGTGCTAAAATAGGACCAAGACATGTTAAGCAAACATGCTACTCTTATAAGCCAACAACACAAGTAAATGAGACACAAAGGGAGGGGGGTGTCCCTCCCCTATACAAGACCTCAAAACCACTTCTCCACCACTGAAAATCCTCTGAATTTCAGTGGTGAGAAGGCCAAAACAAAAGGGTTTCAAAACCCAAAGAGGAAGGCACAAAAAAGATGCCAAACAAGGCCTAAGAGGGGGTATACAACCCCCAACACAAAAGTGACCTTAATGAAACATCTCAAGCATGAAAATACAGAACTTTTTTCAGTAGGACACTAAGCTTAAAACAACATGCAAGTATATGTAAAAGCTTAAGCAAAAATGGGGAATAAAAGAGTAGTTTCTTACCCTTGAAGAACACTTCAAGAACACCAACTCCAGCACCTCCTTCTGACCAAAACCAACTCAAAAACTCTGAAATCAACCCCTCAACACCTCAGTAACCAAAGTATAGTGTAACACTATGTGCCTTAGTGCGAAAATATGAACAGAACACCCTTTAGAACACTATTACACACACAACTATAGAGAGAGAGAGAGAGAGAAGATATAGAGAGAGAGTGCTATATCTAACTTGTATATCAGATGGTTCAATCCCTGGAAAATGAGGGGAGGCCCTCCTTTTATAGAAAATCAACTTTGCCAAGCTTCCAAGAGAAGCTAAACAAGGATGAAATCCCTCCATACACGAGTATGGAGGGCAGAGTCTATGCTCGCCAACTGGCACAGCTGGCATGCACAATGCCTGAAAAAGGCAAAGAAAAGGGGTCGGCCAGAAAAAGTGACCGATCGACCAAATCAATGGCCGGCCGACCTACCATAGTGCCGATCGGCCAACACTCTCGGCCGATAGAAAGAAAAAGGGGCTGATGGCCTCATGCCATGGCCGGTGGGGTGAGGGGATGGCAAACAAGCCACCCTCTTCCCTAAGAAGCAAAAATACAGGTGTTTGGTCCACAACCAAGCACAAAACAGACAAATTGAGAGATTTTGAGGCAAGGCGCGCGGTCGAGACCTCCGGGAACTCAAAACGAACACAAACATGGATGATCATCGAGTGTTCAAACGATGACGTCCAAGCCTTGAGGACGGTCAAAAATTGGGTGTCTACACATGGTATATACACTCATTCGCAAGGGTTTTTGTAGTCTATAGTTAATCCTCTTAATAGATGCTGATACACTCAGACACAGTGTTGCTAGAAAATAGCTATCTATGTTTTGGAGATGAGATTTCAGAACATCATACACTTTCATTCCCAATAAGTGTACTTAGCGATCCAAAACAATTTCCTATTTATTTTGTTGACATTTTTTTTTTGTTGACATTTTTCTTAAGAATTTCCAAATAGGTGTGTACCTAATCTTTCATCTCCTAAACACACATTAATGTGTACTTTTTTTTTGCAGAAAAAATGATGAAATAAAATTACAGAAAGGGGAATTTGGGTGGGACAAAATATACATAAAAAGGTTGTAACGCTCTAATAATTTTGATCAAAGAACACTTGTTACCAAAATGAATTTCAGCACCATACTAACCTAGGATATACCTCGGACGTAGACAGGTATTCTAGAGCTAATAATTTTTGGAAAATGGCATTTCAAGGGTTTCAGTTTTAGCTACTCAGTATGATATCATTAAATTTTCCCAAATTGACTTCAAAACACGAAATTGCAGGGTTTCACCAAAAGAAATTTTATAAATGCGGGTGCTAATCTGGGTCGGAGAGATGTATTCAGTAGAGATAAAGATGAAATGGCAACCAAAGAGAGACATCATGTCCTTGAAAAAATCCTACCAGCAAATATAAGAAGATCAGCAGACACCTATTTCATAGTAGCCGCACTCATAGCAACAGAACATTCACTACTAGTTTCACCGTGCCAGGTGGCTATAATGCCCGCCAAGGCTTTGACCATGGGACGACAATTCTAGCCAGAACAACAACTTTCAAAGCATTTGTCATAACAGATTTTATGGCCATGATATTTTCGACCACTGCCATGTTAATTTACTTCGTCGTGGCTGGTGGTTCAGATAGAGATAAGCTTCTCAAACACTATGCCTCGGCTTACTATCTCATTGTCATTGTCGTGGGAGCAGTGGTGCTTGCATTCATTACAGGGATGTATGTGGTGCTAGAGCATTCATTAGGCCTTGCGATTGCCTTGTGTGTTACCGGTTGCCTCTCTTTTCCTGTTAATTATTTCTTACTCAGGAAGGCATGGTATGAATCGCGCAACTCTTGAAAGAATCTAGTGTATACTTTTTGATTATTGATGTAAATTAGATTTGAATTTTTTTGTTTGGCTTCTGAGAAAACCTTTGTCTTCATGGCTGTTAAACAGATTCGCAATACATATAGCACTGGGCATGAAGGCACATACAAGTCCAAAGGTTACAAGTACTTTGAAAACAATAAGAGTATTTTAGTAACAGCTATGTCACGTGAACGAAATGACGTGATGTGTATGTGACTCACTAATTATATATGTAGTGAAAGTGGAACCGAAATTTGAGGTGACCAAACACTCAATACCATAAGTCGAGCACAAAGGTTACGAGTTTTTTTAAAAGAGTAAGAGTATTTTAGGAACTGGCTTCCCTCCCTACATAGTTACATTAGTTTATCAATTTTTAATAAATAAGGCTTCGTTTAGCATAAAAAGTTTAATCATTTTATTTTTTCTCTTACAAAAGTTAAAAAGTCAAAAAACTTATCTCAAACGAAATTTTTTAACTCTAGGTTGTAATAGTCAAAAAGTCAACCGGCTTAGTCTTGTAAAAGCATAATTATTAATTTCATATTTACGTGCTATAATTTGTTTTATTATTAAAAAGCACTTGTAACCAAAAGGGGGATGCATCAATAAATCCCAAATTAATAACTTATGCACTGTTTAGTCTTAAAAGTTTTCTTATAGACTGAAAGGTCCCATTACAATGTTAATAACATCAGATACAATGTTAATAATATCAGAGTCATGTTACAAACATTAGATTTCAAACATCTAATGTTCATCAAATTTCAATAATGTTTGAAAATATAGGATGAAAAACATCTAATGTTCATCAGATTTCAATAAATGTTGAAATTATAGAATGAAACATCAGATCATTTACATCATTTACATCATGCTGATGTAAAAATGGGACTAAATGGAGCATAAGAAAACTTTTAGGACTAAATGGTTCAACGTTTCAAAAACTAGGACTTATGGATAAATTTTCCTAACCAAGAAAAAGCCTTTTTTTATATATAATAAAAAAAAATTCATGTAACTTCCCTTAGATTTGATTATTTTAATAACGAGTTATTTGATTGGTAATAATTTATAATTTTTTGAGCAAATTATACTAACGATTCCTGTAATTTTAGGCTTGTGCCAATTTGGTCTTTAATTTTTTAATTGTGATACATTTGATCTTAAACTGTGAATCTCGTTTTAAATAAAGACAATCAAAGACATTGTTGCTCCATTCCAACGGCAAAGTCATCAATTTGATAAAATATAAACTAGTTTGACAAAAATAAATATCAAATTTTTTTTTGAATTTTTTAAAATTATTTTACCCACCAAAGATAAAATTATATAAAAATGATGAATCTTTTACATTTTTATTACTTTATTTTATTAACAAATTAATTTTTAGTATGTGTTTGGATAATAATCATGTGATAGGGTGGTTGTTTTTGTTGATATTTTTGGATGATTATCATGTAAATTGTAATAGATGGTTGTATTTGTTATTCACAAATATTTTTGGATGGTTATTATGTAATAGATGGTTATTAGGCTTTTAATGTGTAATCAATATTTTTAATATATGAAAAAATTTTAGTTTTGAATTTTTTGATTTAATAGATTAGTTTAATAATGACATCAAAATTATCATCAGATTTGACTTTTGAAAAAATAGAAACTAATTTTAAAACATAAATAAATATAAAAAATTATTTCTACCCTCCCAAAAGATAAAATTATATAAAAATGGTGTGGCTTTATTTTTTTTTTACCAATTTAATTTTTAGTTTCTTAAAAAAATTTCTAAAAATAGATTCTAACAGAATTTTGTAACCAATAAAATTCTAACATTATTCGTTAAAAAAAAATGTCATTACATCTTAAACAACATATAAGTTAACCAATTCAAAATAAGTTGTATTACGACTTTACCCTTGAAATGAATCGTTTGTAAATGAAACATCTTTGATTGTCTTTGTTTGGAATAAGATTCAAAATTTAGAGTCAAATGTATCGTAATTAAAAAATTAAGAATTAAAATGACATAAGGCCCAAACTACAGAGATTATTAGTGTAATTCATCCAAATTTTATTTGAAGCTTTTAATATGGGTCTTTGGTTTGGGCCTATAAGTCTGTCTTTATGTTGGGCTGCCCTTATGGGTCCTATGGTTCAAGTCCAACTTATATATTTTAAGGCTGGGTCAAAGTCGACCAAGTAAAACCAGTTGGGCCGGGTCGAACGCCACATGGAATGCGGTCTTTGGACTTTTTGATGGCGTTAGGCTTTGTGGTTTGATTTTTTTAAAATTGATTTTAGATAAAATAAATAAATAAATTTTAGTAAAAAAAATTTCTTATATGTTCTATAAAGAGTTTTAAAAAAATTTACTAAAATATGAACAAAATCACTAAATATGAAAAATAAATATATTTTATTATTTTTATTTTCACCCTATTGTAATTATAAATTATTTTTCATTATATTATATCATTTTCCCTAATTTTTTTGAAAGTGGTATTAGAGAGTAGCGGTAGTGGCCTTGGTGGGGAAAGGTAGGGCAGGATGGCAAGTGGATGCAAAGACCAGAGATGGAAAGAATATGAGGGGTTAAAATAGAAAAATGGAGATTCCATGATTTTTGTTATTATTTTTCAAACTTCCATCATTGTTGTAAAATGTAGTCATAAAATATTTTCTAAAAAAAATACCACTTAGCGGTATTTTCATAAAAAAAAATTATAAATTGATGAAAAAAATTTAAACTTCACGTATTGATATTTACAAAATTTATTAGTAGTTTATAATTATTTTTTAAAATATACACTAAATTATTATTTTCTTCTTTTCTAATATTATTTTATATATACATATATTTTCTTATCTCTTTTTATAAAAAGAAATTATGTATTGGAAGCCAAGAAGTTATTAGTTGGTCTTGGGATATTGTCATGTGATATTTCAATGGTATTTTGATTGGTACAGGAGATGGAGTCTATAAATTTATGTTGGGTAATTGAAGAATATGAGACGATATGAAAGTTTGGTAAGAGATATCGTCACATGACGCCTTAGGAGTACCAAATAATTTTTCACGAAAGACAACGGGGACAAATAATATTTGAACTTTTTGAGTAATTATTCCATGTTCACGGATTGACGACTACATGACACTGACAAACACAAAAACAAATATTTATAATTTTGCCACACAAGTTGTAATAATTACTTTTCGTAGAGCATGAAACACGTAAGTTATGCATTTTTTTTTTTCATATGAAAATGAGACAAGAAGTTAAGAGTTATACAGAACAAAACAAACAGATGAGGTAATCAGTCCCTCCTCAAGCTAGCAGAAACCATGTTTGCAATTAGAAAAGAAAAAACAGAGCTTGGTGGATCTTTTAGGAAAACAAGGTGCTCTATTTGATTGACCCCAATGTTCGCCAACGCATCTGCACATTGATTTGCTTCACTTGGAATATATTAAATGCTGCAATTGCATCTTTTTAGCATGAAATTTGCATCCTCAATCACTGCTCTGTATGGCCAACACATGCGTTGTTAATTAAAAGAAGGGAATGTTATATTCTGTTTTACAAAAACAAAAGCGTAATACTATATGCACTAACCAACTAGTGTACTAATTGATGATTGTAGGCACCCCATTTTTTACCGTCCTCAAGACTTGGACGTCACCATTTGAACACCCGGTGATCATCCATGTTTGTGTTTATTTGGAGTTCCCGGAGGTCTCGGCTACGCGCCTTGCCTCAAGATCTCCGAACTCGACTGTTTAGTGTCTGGTTTTGCACCAAACACTTGTGTTTTGTCTTGGAGGGGCAGGGAATGCCTTGTGAGGCATCCCCACACATCACCGGCCATGGCTAGAGGCCACCGGTTGGTGTTTTGTTGCCATCGGCAATGTATATTACCGATCGGCATTCTTTGTTGCCGGTCGGCAGTTTATTTAGTCAAAATGGCACTTTTGGCTGGCCGACTACTGTTCATATGCTTTTGCAGATATTTTAATACAGTTGTATTGCATTTTGTTCCCCTCCATACACATGTATGGAGGGATGGCCTTCTTGTTAGCTTCCTTGGTAAGCTTTACAAGATTGGTTTTGCCTATAAGAAGAGGGCTCCACTCTTGGCATTAGGGTTAGACAAAAAGGTTAGAAAAGTTGTAAGAGAAGCTCTGGTTCTTGGTTTGGGGTTTTGTATCTATCCTATAACTATATCTCTCATTCTCTTGTATTGTGTGTGTTTAGGCTTACTATTGCACACAAACACATAGTGTTACACCTTTTCTTGGTTCTTGAAGGGCCAGAGGTTTGTTCTTGAAGCTTTGGAGCTGTTTTGAGCTCAAGGAAGGAGCTGGTCCACTATTTGTGAAGAGGTTCTTCAAGGGTAACAATCTTACCCCTTTTTACCCCATTCTTGCATACTATTTTTGCCTATCTTAGAACTATTTTTGAGCTTAGTGTATAATATAAAAAAGTTCTGTTTTTGGGCCCTCTAAATAGTTTGTTTAGAGTATTTTGTGGTTTGGAGGTGTTTGACCCCTTCTTAAGCCTTGAGGGGCTCCATTTTGTGCTATTTTGAGTGAGCTCCGGGACTTTGGTGTTTGGGCCTCCTCACCACTGAAATCTTGAGGGATTTCAGTGGTAAGGATGGTGCCTTGAAGTCCCAAAAAGGAGAGGGCCACCCCCTCTCCTTATTGTCCTTGAAAAGGGCCATTTTTGCCTCTTTAATGAGCACCTAGCTAAGCCTCATGTTGACCATGCCTTGGCTGTTATTTATGCTTATTTTTCCATGAAATAGCATTGTTGTATGTTAGTTTTGGTACACCATGCTTGCTTAGCATACATGCCTTGTAATGCCATTTTGTTGCCTTAACATGCCTTAGGTTGTAAACCATTGTTCTAGCATGTTTTAGGCTTGGCTTTGAGAAGCTTTTGTGCTTATTTTGCTATGTTTGAGGTCTGTCCTTAGTTGTTTGGGTCGACTTTGGCATGCTTAGTATAGCCCCTTTGCATTTTTGGTTTGTTGGCCTTAAGTGTGTGAATGTATAGCATGCATCCTTGCCTTAATTTAGTGGGTTGGGACCATTTGCCATGTTATTTCAGTCCCTTTAACATGCTTGTATGCTTGCTTTGGATGCCTCTTTGAAGCTTTGAAAGCTTGTCGTGCATGCTCCATGTTTTGGCCATTGTGCATGCCCTTTGAATTTGAGCCACTTAGATGCCATCTAGGTGTCCCTTGGGTGTTGTCTAAGCCTGCCTTAGACTTGTTTTAAGTCCCCTTGGCCTTGTGAGGTTTGGTTGACTTAGTCTTGGTTTAAGCCTCTTGGCTTGTCTTGGGTTTTTGGCTTTGTTTGCATGCCTTGTTTATCTTGTTTAATTGGCTTAGCACCTTTTGTAACATGATTTTCAGAGCTTATCTTGCATGCCATTAGTCCATGTTATGCCTCTTTCAAGTGTGCTTGAGAGTTGCCCTTTTGTGCTTGAGTGTTAGCCCTTTAACATGTGCATGTGTGTATGTGTGTTTAGTCCTCATTTCATAGCACTTTGGCCACTGTTTTGGGCCTAATTAGAGCTGCCTAAACCATGTTTAAGTCCATCCTATGCTTGCTTGCATGCTTACCTTACATGTTTGTTTGCATGCTTGCATGTATACCTTGTATGCTCATGTTGCATGCTAGTTCATATGCTTAGGTTGCACTCCATCTAGCATGCATGCCTTGTTCCTTGATCTAGTGATAAGAATTGGGCCCCTTTGGTTTGTTGGTTCGCATTGCATTTGACATCAAAATGTGCACACTTGGTCCCTTGGGCCATCACGCATGGAAATGCGCGATTGGTGGTCCGAGAACCAAGAAGCCCTTTGAGTCACTAACATGATAAGGGACATGATTGGTGCATATATGGCTTGAATTGCATTGCCATGCAAAGCTCTCTCCTCTGCTGCTATCAAACAGGTTCTGCAGGAACTTTTTGCCGATCGACTGCACAGAGTGCCGACCGGCAAACAATTGGTGGCCGATGGATTCATTCTCAGTCGACGAACATCTCCTACGGCCGGTGGCCATTCTCCCCAGCCGGTGGTACTTCATAGTGCTCAGATAGGCAACCCTGAGGCTTTGGCAGTCTTCAAAGGAGTATAGCAAGGAAAACAAAGGCAGCTTTGCGCATGGCAGTGCATTTCCGAGCAAAACCGAGCATGCATTGCATCAGGCTCTCCTCCCGAGGCGGTTTACTGTTTTCCTTAGATTAGTTAATTTGCTTAGCTAATTAGATGGCCTGTAATATTTAATTAGCTTGTAGGTTAATTATCTGTAATATTTATTTGGTCCCTCCGGGCGAAGGCGAATCTGTAATAAGTGTGAGTGCGTGTGTGTGCATGTCTTCCAATCCCCACTTCTTTCTTCCCTTTTATTTACCCGCTTATAATGGTAGATTAGGGCATGTTTAAATTATCATACCTTATGCTATGCATGCGTGCATCCATTTGTCTTGTATGCACCGGGCTCGATACATCATGCTAACTGCATTTGTACTTCAAATCTAAATTGAATACGTGCATCAATTGATTGCATTTCACATGTCATGTTTAGGTTAGCCGAGCCTACTCTAATTGCATCATGTATGTGTTGCATTAGTCAATTTGACATGAACTAGGACCATGCATGTTTGCTAACTAATTTATTGTTTTGGCACGGAGTACGATGTAAGTATTTTCATGCTTTAGCATACCGCATGCGTGTGAGTGTTAACATGACAGCATGCTTACCATGCGACTGATTGCTTATGTGAGATAAACTGTTTGATTGCCTATGGGTGAAGGTTGGATTGTCTGAGTTGGAAAACTCGTTGAAATCCGTATTTTAGCCTACTTGCGAGTAGCAAATTCCAAAGTGTTTTTCAAGACAAATGGATATGCAATGCTTATTTCCAAATTAGGCAATCTAGTCTATACTTGTTTGCTGTGTGCATAACATAGTAATTCTAGGCTAATAACCGGAATAAGAACACATAACGTTTTCAAAATCAGATATGATGGTTAGTAGAGGCCGGTCTTCGGACCGGGCGAGAGGGGGTGCTCATAGCTAACCTTCCCCAATCATACCCAAGCTCCCGAGCCGAGGCAACTTTGGTGATGACGGACACGTGGCCTTTGGCACCGAGTCAGGGTTTCCTAAATTTCCCTATTAAAAAATATTTAGATGGCGACTCTGTATCTAGCAAAGCAGTCCATGTTTGGCACTTCTTTCAAAACCTGTTTTTTTTCAAAACGATTTGCCGGATTTGGACTCTTTGGTTCAGATTTAGAACCGTGACAATCGAGTCCGAACTGTAGTAGACCCGCAAAGTGAACGGAACGGGGGTCATCCCTCCCGGGGCGTTTGGGGACGTCTACAATGATGTGGTATAATTTAAGATGTTTTTGGTATTTATAATTTGTATAATGAGTGTGATCAATAATAATGTCATAACTAGTGTTGGTACACTAGTTAGTACACCGATTGGTGCAAATAGCACCACTCAAAACAAAATATTAGTATATGAGAAACATAAAATAATAAAAAGAAGGTTAACGCTAGACTCTTATTCTAAATTGTGTTAAACTCTTTTGCTTTCTAAAACTAATTGAGTAATTTTTTTTTTAGCAATTTTTTTGTTTTCTTATGAATTTTTGAAAAAAAAAAGGTTATCTATAATAAGAACTGATTAGTTAAAAAATTACTAAAAACTGAAAAAAGATTAAATAATCGTTGAATGAAACAATAGTTTTTTTTCCATTTCGCTAAAAAAATAGTTGAATGAAAATGAGTTTGTTTGTGTTAAGATGAATTTATGATCAATAATTCAATTTGAGAAAAGAGTAAATAATAGATTTTGTGTTAAATCTTATGGTCTACTCGATAATTAAATAATTTACAGTGCTTGCTTAAGAGAAGAGAGAGGAACCAGACTTGAAAAGTGTATTAAAGATATAAATAATAAAATTACTCAATTAAGGCCATTGAGGAAGTAACTTATTCACGGCTCGGTTGTGAATAATGAAAAAAGTTTGTTTATGTTGACTTTTTTAATTTTTTTACTTTTTATAAGAAAAAAAAGGAAATAATTATAATTTTGATGTGATTTTTTATCTTATTGACTTATTTAACTTATTTTATTTTTTATGTTTTTTTTTAGCCCCAACTAAATAGCCAAACGAAGCCAGTGTTTTTTTTTTTTTTTGGGTCTTTGTTTCCAGTGGTCTGGAACTTTTTTGGACTTTTATTTTTATTTATTTTTGAAAGGATTGTGAAATTAGTTGAAGCCAAAAACAAACAAAAAAAATTTGAAATTATAAAAAGTTTATTTTGATTTATCAATAATAACATGACAAATTACGTAACAACTTTTAATTGTCATAAATTCAACTATTTAAAACTCAACCTTGCTGTTATTGAGAGAATTTAAAATTTAAAATTATGAATTCTTAAAATTCTTTAAAAGAAAATAAAAGGTTAACCAAAAATTTATGACAATCAAAGGATATTAAACTCCTATCCATAATTAGTTTTTTTTTTTTTTTTAAAAAAAAAAAAAACCCTGTTCATAAGATTTAAATGATAGATTATGTGTTAACTTTTGATGGTCATATTTAAAACTCAATTCTATTGTTATGTAGTTTACAAATTTAAAATTGTAAGTTACTAACATTCCTTTAAAAAAATAAATAAAAAAAGGGCAAAAGTCAACCAAAAGCAAATATTTTAAATTTATTCATAAATATTTTAATTTTTAAATATTTTTGGATTAAAATATGAAGAAAAATTACTAAAAAAATATGAGAACAAAAACTAAAAAATAATTTCCAAAATTAAACCAAAATATTGAGGGTTGTTTTGATTGACTTTTTATTATTTTCTTAAGGAATTTTAGAAAGAGAAAATTCGTCTAAGATCCCTCCTTTACTTTTGATGGAGGCGAGGTCCAAAATTATATGTTTTGATGGCTAAGGTCCCTCAAGTTTATTTTAGGATATAAAGTACCTAATTTACCTTTCTTTTATAACATAAATTTGTTTGAATATTATATTGTTGACTTCACGGTGGATATTTTGGAAATTGACTTCGCGTGGAGATTTCGTCGGAGATTTCAGTGGAGTTGACGAGAAATTTGTTTGAATGTTATATTGGTGAGTTCACGGTGGAGATTTAAGAAACTGACTTCGCGGTGGTGATTTCGTCGGAGATTTCAGTGGAGTTGACGAGAAAGATTGCTACGATCTTATAGGTGTTACAGTGGAGTTGAATCAGGTATGTTTTTTATGGAGATTTTAGTGGAGTTGACGAGAAAGATTGCTACGATCGCGTAGGTTTTTCAGTGCAATTGAATCAGGTATGTTTTCGATGGAGATTCCACATGGATTTTGATTTTTTTTTTGAATTTTTGTTTAGAGGGAAGCTAGCTTGATAGAGTTGATTTTTATTTTTGGAATTAATTTTTCATTCTATGTTTTTTGATCAATTTCAAAAAGTGTTGACAGTGTAGTTGATTTTGATGTTTAGAGTTCATTTTTCGTGCTCTGTTTTTCATCAACATGTTAATCAATGATAAGTTTTGTTCTATATTTTTTCAAACCAAAGAAATTTTGTTAAACCAGAGAAATTTCATTCTCTACACTTTTGTTGGTATAGTCTAGAGAAAATTGTAAGTTTGTTATTATAATCCAACGAAAGTCACAGAAAAAATTATAAGTTCATATGGACATATTATTAGAAGTTTCTAATGTAGATATAATCTGAGAAAGTGAATGTAAGTTCATAAATTTATCTGGACTTTTATTTGTAGTTCAGAGAAAATTATATGTTTGTAGAAAGTGAATATAAGTTTTTGTTTCTCTGAGCAAAAGTTATTTTTTGTGTTTTTTCTTTCAGTTTAGATGGACAATGCAGTGTTTTTTCTTTCAGTTTGTAAATGTCTCTGGACTTTTATTTGAGTCCAGATAAAATTATAAAGTTGTTATTATAATCCAGAGAAAATTATAATTTGTAGAAATTTCTCTGGACTTTTATGTTGTTCTTGTGAAGTGTTTTTATGTTGAACAAATTATTTTTCTTGTTTTTTCTTTCAATTTCGATGGACAGTGTAGTGTTGTTGCTGTGCAAATATGGGAATGATACTATTGTCATTAATGTTTCATGTGAATTGAATTTTGATGAATGGGTTGGCATTTTGTGTAAAACATGGAAGAATTTGAAACCTGAGACTATGTGTATTTCATATTCTATTGTAGGCCATCCGAATTATATGGTTCGAAATAATATTGATTTTCTAAATATGTTGAGGGTTGTTTGTGCACGTGGTGTTAATATAGTTGATGTTTCAGTTAGTAGGTGTAGTACTTCTGATGAAGAAGATGAAGTAGGGTCTAATTGGGTAGATGTTGTGGATGGTGAATGTGATAGGCTGGTGGATATTGAAAGGAATTCACTCTCGAAGTTTTGTTCTCACCAAGAAAATGTGTTATTGTCAGCTGGTTGGCGAAATAATATTACTAGTGTTGGACAAAAGTTTAAGGGTGGTGTGGTTGAGTTCCGTACTTTTTTATGCAAGTATGCTATTGAGGTTGGTTTTCAATTTACGTATGTTAAAAATGACAAGCTGAGGGTTATGGCAGAATGTGCATATAAGAAATCAAGGGGATGTATGTGGCATGTACATGCTTCAGTTGAAAAAACAAATGGGTTCTTCTACATAAGGACTTTGAACAATGAACATACGTATGGTGTGGCGGTTCATACGAGTAAACATGCTAGGATGACTTCCAGCTTAGTTTCAGGGCTGATACTTGAAGAGATAAGTGCAAAACCTTTAACTCGTCCAGTGGATGTTGTCAAAGAAATGAAAGACAAGTATGGGGTCTCGATCAGTTATAACTGTGGTTGGTTGGGGCTTGAAAAAGCAAAATGTAGTACATATGGGGATTCTTGTTTGTCATTCGATCAATTACGGTTTTATTTTGGCATTAAAGAACAATCCAGGTAGTTGTTTTGAGTTAGATTTTGAAGATAACAAGCGTTTCAAAAGAGTGTTTGTGGCATTTCATGCATGCATTGCTGGTTTCAAATATTGTCGGTCATTGCTTTTTCTTGAAAAAACATTTTTGAAAGGACGATACAAAGGAGTTATGCTTGCTGCAACAGAGAAAGATGGGAATGAAGGTAATTGTAAATATATCTAATTTTATCTAAGTATGTGAATTTTTTATACATGTAGGAATTGAGTGAATATGATTTTTCTCTGACACTTTGAATTTTCTTTGGTTTTAGCCACTATGTGGATTTTCTATGGTTGTGGCCACTGTGAGAATTTTCACTGGATTTTGGTCAATGTGTAAATTTTCTCTGGATGTTGTCATTGTGTGAATTGTATCTGTAGTTGGTCACTAAGTGAATTTTCTCTGGATATTCTGATTGTGTGAATTTTCTCTATAGTTGGTCACTAAGTCAATTTTCTCTGGATGTTGCCAATGTGTGAATTTTCTCTAGATGTTGGCAATGTCAAATTTCTCTGGTTGTTTATTGTTCTAATTTTCTCTGCATGTGTATATCTAATATGCTTGTTCCTATTTGTTTTGTAGGTTTTTTTCATATAGCTTTTGTTGTTCTTGATACTGAGAATAAAGACAATTGGTGTTGGTTTCTTGAACATTTATGTGGAGTATTGGGATCAGAAAGGGTGATAAGTTTCATATCAGCTCGACATTGTGGTATTGTGGAAGGAATTGCTAGGTTTTTCCCTAACTGCTTTCATGGATTTTGTCTTGACCATCTAAAGAGAAATTTGAGGGATAAGTTGTCATGTGGAAACACAAATTTGGTTAGGAAGACGATTGTGTCCAAGTTTTCATAATGTGCATATGCACCAACAAAGACATCATTTCATTTCAAGTTAAATGAATTAAAAAGTGAGGGAGGAGACATTGTGAGTGTTTTCTTGAGAAGTTTACCATATGAAAATTAGAGTGATGTATATTTTGCGGGGAAACGTTATGGTGAGATGTATTCAAATGTTGCTGAGTCATTCAATTCATGGAGACGAGAAGCTCGGCACTTGCCAATAACCAATTTGGTGGACATGATACGGTTACAAATCATGAATATGAGGTCTGATAGGAGGCTGCTCTCTAGTAAATGGAATAAAGTTCTGTATCCTCGTATGGATAGTGTATAGGAGAAGTCTTTTTTGGATGGGAGGACATGGAACGTGAGTTTATCATATGATAATGTCTTTGAAATGCATTGTTTTCCTTCGGTTATGGTTAATCTTGGGTTGAGAACTTGTTCATGTCAAAAATGGCAAATAAATGGGTATCCATGTCAACATGTTGTTGCTGCAATTTTTAGGAGTGGAAAGAATTTGAATTCATTTGTTGAACCATTTTTTCATGCTGATATGTATCGTCAAGCATACTCGTTTTCGATTGGCCCAGTTCCAACTGTTGAAAAACCTGTGTGTAGCATTGAAGATGCTATGATTTTACCTCCATTGAGTAAGAGACCAACTGGAAGGCCGAAGAAGAACAGAATTGCTTTTACTGGAGAGTTTAAAAGGGTGATTAAGTGTAGTCGTTGTGAGAGTATTGGTCGTCATAATATGAGGACATGCAAGGAACCTTTGTTAAATAGTTGAGGATAATACATTTTATTGATTAAATAACACATTTGATGATTACTTTGTGTATTTTGTTTTGTGAAATATATTTTTTAGACAATGTATATAATAATATCAATCAAATTCATCCAGAAAAATTTTCCAATATCAGTTAAAGTGTGCATTGTGTTTGTTGATATATACTGTAGGTAGTGGGTTTGTAATACCTGTCAAATTCATCCAGAGAAATTTTCCTATGGCAGAGAAAATTCTCTATGTATTGTGTTTTGAAGCTTTAAATTCATCAACATAAATTTGACAATGGCAGAGAAAAGTACTCTGTGGATTGTGTTTTTTGAATTTGATAATTGTTTTGTACTAACACAGTGCATTACAGATTGC
The DNA here is from genome assembly GCA_025200525.1 of Camellia lanceoleosa. Lineage (NCBI taxonomy): Eukaryota > Viridiplantae > Streptophyta > Magnoliopsida > Ericales > Theaceae > Camellia > Camellia lanceoleosa. The sequence continues at coordinate 168,990,982 of CM045766.1, read as the reverse complement.
ATGATCATATAGGCACCTTCTTTGGCACGATACAAGTTAAATTTCTCTATGAATTTCTGGTAACTTCATATCAGTCAAATTTAGCCATAGAAGTTTGCCAGTAAAAGAGAATTTTACTATGGGCATTGTTTTTGTTGAAATGTGCATTGTGTTTTGTGTGGTCCAATTCATCCAGAGAAATTTGCCAATAGCATTGAAAAACAATGTGCATTGTGTTTGTTGAAATTTCTCTAAGTTTAAACTAGAGAAATCCAGAGAATTTCTCTGGACTTCATAGAGAAATTCTTATCAGGGAAGAATTTTTCTGGACTCACTTCAAGAAATGTACACACTAGACAGAGCATATACAAAATTATTGCCCTGAGTAAAACCAAGAAACAAAATTAAACTCTTTTGAAATTTCTTTGAGTTGAGAATTTCTCTGGACTAGGGAAGAATTTATCTAGAATCACTTCAACTCAGAAATTTTTCTCAAAATCAGAGAAATTTTCCTCACCAACCCAGAGAAATTCCCCATCTTCAAATCACTCAACCCAGAGAAATTCACAACTCAGAAATTCTATTTTCTGTCACCATTTGAATCCGTCAATTTCATCCAAAGAAATTTTCCACTAGCAGAGAAAATTATCTGGGCATTGTGTTTTGAAACTTCAAATTCATTCAGTGAAATTTTCCAGTAACAGAGAAAATTACTGTGCGCTTTGTGTTTTGTTGAGTTTGATGATTGTTTTATACCAACACAAAAGCATTACAGATTACATGATCATATAGGTATCCCCTTGTACGATACGAATTAAATTTCTCTGTGAATTTCTGGTAATATCATACCAGAGAAATTTCTGCAGACAATTTTCTCTGTGTGGATTGTGTTGATAATCACAATAAATATATATATATATATATTTAACCATTGATAGGTATGAAATTTACATTAGTCAAAATAAAAAAAAAATGAAATTTACATTAGTCAGAAAAGGATATATACATATATGTCAAGCATCATCATTCCTTCAATGTATAAACAAAAAATTGAATGGTTAATACTGTGTGGATATATACATATATATGAGACAATTTTCTCTGTGTGGATATGTACATTGTCTTCATTTCACTAGTTTTACTATTACATTTTTGGTTCTTCTTCTGGAGGTATTTCAATTGGTTCAGTCCATGACCGGCCAACTTCAGTCACAAATCTCTCTATGAGTTCTGCCCTCATCAACCTTATGTTTTGTGTAGACAATTTGGAGCTGATAGGTTCATGCTTGCTATATTGTTTCATTATATAGCAGACAAAGAGGCCACAATCCAGACTGCATACAAATTATAGGTATGGTTAGTTTTAAGAAACATGCAAATCAGATTATCTTATTTATAGATGTTGTATGAAACTTACAAATCACTGTCTTGTTGTGGAGCATTGTTGACATACTCAAAGTCGTAACATGTGTTTTGTGAGTTTATCAATTTGAAAGAGGGTTATGATTGAACCTCTCTTTCAAGGCAACTTTTCAAAAAAATTCTCCATATAATCTTGTTGCAAAAAAATAATTTTTAAATAACAGAGAAATTTACAGACAAATCAATGGGATTCTATGAAAATTATCATCATATAAACATTATGATGGATTAGAGAAATTTGTACACGTTACCAATTATTTTGCATCTTTGACATATTTGTCTTCAGCATCATCCCTCCTTGGCCTTAGGGAGTTGTAGAACCTCCACAAATTGTCTTGTTTGTCTAGGACAAGCAAGGTCCAGTGATTTTCATCTGTTGACTTCTGATTACCCCCAGTATTTATTGGAAAATGGAGGAACCTGTAGTTCCTCCATGCTATTTTAATGTGCTTGTCAAATAATGAGACTCGGAAAGTTTGATTTTCCGTCATCTTGATGAAATTCTGTGGTCAAGGAAAATCAAAAAATGGTTATGTTATGGGAAAGTTGAAATGACAGGATTTTAAGAAATATACACACAGAAATTTTAGATGCACATAACTAGCCAGAGAAAATTAGACTAGTGACACAACTGGCTTCAAGAAGTATCTTAAGAAGAGAAAATAGTAAGTAAATTCTAGAGAAAATCAAATAAAATAGTAGTAACATACTAAGCTCATGGATGTGAAAAAAAATGAAGTTGGTTGTTGTCTTTCTCTCATTTGGTCAGCAAAAAGGATCTCTCCATAGCCATCAATGACCTGAAAAATATGATTTATAATTGTAATATTGGTTTATAAAGGCTGATGGAACATTGCAGAGAAATTTTGATGAAAGACTTACATTGTTGGAAATTTCTTTTTGCTTTATTAGGTTTCTAATGTCTTCGAAGGTAATGAGATTCAACTCACTTGTCCAAATTAAAACCCTACAAGATGACAAAGAAGGGATTTAATTGTTGTTAATGCAATATAAATTTCTAATTTGTTTTTTGTTATCTTCTATTTGTTTGTTGTACTTACTCAAGTCCAAACATATTCGATATGTGCTGCAAGATGTCTTTTACATAATCTTTTATCAATCTTAAAATCGGTAGAGTTTCTGGAAAGACCCAAGATTTTCTGAGGCTTGTAGGTTGAGGCAACACGTATGCATCAGCATCAAGTACTTCTTTGTCCTTCATGGTTGTTCAGTTTGCTTTGTAGCTTGTTTTGAACCTCTAGTCACTTTCGCAACTTTGGGATATTAAAATTCTGGATTGTGCTGTTTTTCCTTCCTTTCTTTTGCCTTTAAATTTTTTATCATTGATGTCGGATCTTTTTTTATTGTAGATAGTGAAAATATCAGTAAAAGTGAAATTTCTCTGAAGTAACAAATGATATTTCAATATGTAAATTTATTTGATTCAATATTTTCGAATTACCATAGACTTTTGTCTTTTGTTTCGGTTGTTCTTTGTGTGCCATTTGTTCTTGTTGGGTTATTGGTTGTTGTTCCACTTGCATTCCAACTGTACACAGTGAAAATCAAACAAGCCCCAAAAATCGAATAAGAAAATAGACAGAGAAAATCAAATGAGCAGTAAAAATCAATAGAAATAAGTGGCAGAAACTAATGTGTTCAGAGAAATATAACTTCCAGAGAAAATTACCAATGACATAGAAAATTATAATAAATAGAAATTTCTCTGAGTTATGTTGACACAAGGACATAACTTTTTGTGGCTCAAGATTTTCACTGACCTTGTAGTTGAAGTTGTGTTGGTGTTCGGTGTGGTTGTGTTGCTAGTTGGACGGATAGTTCTTGAACTTGTTCATGCAATTTAGCATTTTCAGTTTCAAGCTCCAAAATTGAATACCTCAACTGTTGAATTGTTTTTGTCTCGTCTTCTTTTTGAACCTCCAACATCCTTAGTTTCATTTGGATTGTACTGTCTCTTTCTTGAAGTTCTGAGTTAAGTGATGTCAAGGTTCTTATTGCAATATCCTTTTCAGCAAGTAATTCAATCCAATTTCTCTCTTCTTCTTTTTTATATTGAGAAAGTGTCTTTAGTCTTTGACATACATCAGCAATTTGGGCATCCTTTGATTCCTCAGATTCTTGAGGCTGATACACTGTTGAGCCACAAATACTATCACGTTGTTGGTCCATCGGCTTATTACGTTCTTCTTCGTCACTTTCCTCCTTTGTTTTCTTCTTGTTGTTCATCTTCTTCTTCATTGTCTTCTTCTTTTTGTTCATTTTGTTTTTTGTCTTCTACTTCTATTTCTTCACTTTCTTCTTTGGCTTCTACTTCTTCACTGCTTGCTTGATCTTCTTGTCCATTGCTGGCTTCGTATTCTTCTATGTTGCCTTCTGCTTCTTCATTCCCTCCTTCTTCAGATGAATCTTGTAATGTCTCCTTGAATTTGACAATTGCCTTTTTTGATTCTTTCTTCGTTTTTTTTATCAAGACAGAACTCATCTGATGGGTTTTTGACTAGCTTCTTATTATCTATCTGTAACAAGAGACTCTTTTATTAGAGAAATGTTACAAAATTCACTGAGAGCAAAAAAATTCAAATAAGGAAAATAAAATTCATCTAAATGATACTAATGGGAAACAAACTTCAGAGAAAATTGTATGGGCCAGAGAAAATTACAGACAATAAGTTAATTTTATGAGGCAGAGAAAATTATGAAACAAGCAACATAATTTAGATATCAGAGAAAATCAATCAAGGCATATAAGTTAATGTTTGACTATAATTGTGTCAGAGAAATTTGGATTCTAGAGAAAATTCATTAGAAGGGTAAAAATAAACAGTGTTTATCAAAGATACAAGGCACATAAGTTATGGGCCAGAGAAAATTACACACAAGGAGAAACAATTTTATGGGCTAGAGAAAATTATGAAACAACCAACATAATTCAGATATTAGAGAAAATCAATCAGGGCATATAAGTTAATGTGTTACAATTGTGGTCAGAGAAATTTGGATTGCAGAGAAAATTGATTACAATGGCAGAAATAAACCAGTTGGTACCAAAGAAGAAAACATAAATTGATAGTTCAGAGAAAATTGATCTTAATCAATCAATGCACAAGGAAGAAAACAAAGCAGTGGTCAGAGAAATTTTGGAATTTCACTGAGATTTCAGTAGCAATAGAAATCTAACCTGTCGAGGTGCAAGAGAGTGGACTGGTGTCTTCTGCAGCTGTTTCGTCAAGGTTTGTAGGTTTCACTTGGCACATCTTGGGAAGTCAGTTGTGTTACTGTCTTTCGAGTTAATGATATTTGCATGTTCACATAGCCAATACTGTGATGAAAATTAAAGTAATTAAATTTTTCTAAACGCATAAATTTGTAAGTATGATAACTGCAAATTTGAATGGATATTATACTTACCAGCAATGCAATGACACAGCCCGTAACTTTTTCTAGAGTTTTGTGCAATGCTATGATAGAATCAATCAATGTTGATATGATTGCTTCTCGCCAATCATACAGTTTCATTGATTCAAGAGGTTCCACATACTTTATAAAAACCCACCCTATTGAATTCCCACTTGTTGCAAAAAATAGGGTGAGACACAAGTACAATGTAACAATGCTTGCTACATCTTTGAAGTCAATTGGTTGCTTGCCTTTCATTGCTTTGACCAAGGCATTTTTAAGAACAGGACCAGTGAGCCTTGTGTCCTTTTGGAATCTTCTCCTTAGGAATGCAGATTTTAGCTTTTTAGAGTATCTTAATGACATGGCTCCTTTACCTCCTTGCAAACCAAAAATCAAGGTCATGTCATTTGTTGTAAAGGTCAAGTTCTTTTTACCAACTGTGAATGCTTTTATTTTTTCATTGTAACATTGGATTATTGCAACTACATCATCATCAGATTTCCTAGATTTCCTTGGATCCATCCTTCCAGTGGTTAGAGCTTGGTCAAATACTAGAATGGGGTCTTTTGAAGCTCTACAAGTTGGTTTGAATTGAATTTAAGTGTTTGACAAAAGGAGACAACACATGAGAGGTTGGATCGGTATTGAATGCTGTAGTGAGCTCTCTTTCTTTGGAGTTTAACATGTTTTTTTCCCTCTTGAGCTTGAGTCTTTTGAAGTTGGGGTACTCATCTGGATGCTAGTTGCTTCATCACCTTGGACTTGTGTGTTTTGGCAAGGAGTTTGTGGTGTTTTGCTACTGGTTTTTGATCTTAGATCATAAGAAGACTGAGAGAGTTGTTTTTTCTTGCTTGGTGTTTCCAGTGTTTTGCTGCTGATTTTTTATCTTAACTCATAAGAAGACTGAGAGAGTTTCTGTTTCTTGCTTGGTGTTTACGTTTTGCCATTTCTAGACAATGATTAAAACATAAAAATGTCAACATTAAATCCCAGAGAAAATTGAACATGCTAGAGAAAATTGGACATGTTAGAGAAAATAATAGATAAGGGAGAAAATTACAGATAGAAGAAAATTGGAGATGTCAGAGAAAATTACAGATAAGGGAAAATTACAGAAAATTGGACATGCTAGAGAAAATTGGACGTTAAAAATTAAATGTCAGAGAAATCAACAAAGCATCATAAACATGGGAGAGAAATTTTTAATAATTGTTAAAATTACATATAGAAGTAAACATACCAGAGAAAATGAATGACAAAGAAAAGTAAACATGGCAAGCCAAAGAAAATTTCCATTCCACAATTAGCAAGATAAAATAAACAAAGTAATGTAAACATGCCACTGAAAATTACACCACATTGAAACCAAGAATTGAACAAAATAAATATACCAGAGAAAAATACACATTCCGGAGAAAATTACACATTCTTGTGGAAATTTCCATTCCAGAGAAAATTCAATTCATAATATTAAAATGCCAGAGAAATTTACATACACAACCAGAGTAAATTAACCATGATAGAGACACATAATGGAGGAAAGTGATGTGATGTGGTCAGAGAAAATTATAAATACTAGAGAAACTTAAACAGAGGTAAGAGAGTAATAGACATTCCAGAGAAAAATACATATTCCAGAGAAATTTACAAAGTAGAGAAATTCATAGACAAAATCACAGAAACATGTTCAAGAATAAGATCAAAACACAGAGAAATAACTTTTTTTCAAAATACACATGTTAGAGAAAATTCAAAGAAGAAACATTCATTCCAATCCATAATATTAAAATGCCAAAGAAAATTAAACATGATAGAGACACACAAGGGAGGAAAGTGATGTGATATGGTCAGAGAAAATTATAAATACCAAAGAAACTTAGACAGAGACAAGAGAGTAATAGACATTCCAGAGAAAGATAGATCGTCTAATTAAAAATACATATTACAGAGAAATTTACAGAGCAGGGAAATTTATAGACAAAATCACATAAACATGTTCAAGAATAAGATAAAAACACAGAAAATTGCTTTTTTCAAAATAAACATGCCAGAGAAAATTGAAAGAAGAAACATACATCAAGCAAAAGCCAGAGAAATTCAAATGCCAGAGAAATTTACAGATAAAATCACACAAACATGTTCAAGAATAAGTTCAAAACACACAGAAATAACTTTTTTCAAATTCAGGTAGCTTTTTATTACGAAATTGAAACCCTAATTTATGGAAGGTTAATATAAAATGCAATTAACTGTGTTTCCAGAGAAAATCTAATTGTATTGTAGAAAAACTTACCAGTGTTAGGATGAAACTTGAATGACGAGCTGATATGGCCTGAGATGAAGATGCGACGTGACAAAGATGAACTGAGATGACGATGAACAGTGAAAACGGGGTCAGAGAAATTTGTGAAGAAGGAATGAGAATGATTTTTGCAGAAGATAATAAAGCTCTAATATCGATGGTGAAGATGATATTGAAACCCTAATTCTGCTGTTCTCTTGTTTGTGAAGATGCTGGATGCTTGGAATGGAACTCAGACGTCGGAATGAGTTTCGTTTCTGTGTTGATTTTAGGAAGGGTATTTTGGTCCACAAAATAATTTAAAATGCGCGCCATGTTGTTCAGGGACCTGATGCATCACTATTTTTTTTGGTGTCCTTTATCCTCTAAATTATTATTATTAGGGACCTTAAAAAAAATTCTCCTTTTAAAAACTCATAATTTTAAATTTTAAATTCACTCATTGACATTATTAGTTGGGTTTTAAATGGTTAAGTTTTTGACAATCAAAAGTTTAACACAATCTATCGTCTATCATGTCATTGTAGATAAAATGGGCAAACACATTTTATGATTTCATTTATTATTTTTTTGGCTCCAACTAATTTCGAACCCTTTAAAAAAAATTAAAAAATCAAGACCATTGGAAACAAAGACCAAAACAAATGAAGTCTTTGAAATTAAAAAAATAAAAATAAAAAAGAAAAAGAAAAAGCTATAGGATAGTTTTTAAACCATGATAACTAGTTGGGTTGCTTCACAAGTTTTAAGTGGAAAAGGCCAATTGTGAGTAACGGGTGTAATAAGTTGTTTTCTTAGTGGACAACCGTATTATTTATGTTTATTCTCAATGGGATTGGGATTTGTTATCGTGCATATGTTAAGAAATTTTTAAAAAATTATATATTTTGTATGAGTAATATATAATTTTTTTTAAAAAAAATATACTTAATTAGTGCTTAAAATGCAAAAAGAGTAATTTTAAGAGATAGTTGGTTTAATTGTAAATTCGATAGTGTTAAACTATAAATGTGGGTGTTGATTTTTGACTACACCACCAGACGAAGAACTTAGCTTGAGAGCACCGATAGAATATATTAAACCTGAACAACCTGCACAAGAAGATGAGATTCCGGCAGTGGTTCGTCCACCCGAGGGCACTCCGACAATCAAGTTAGTAATCTCTCATAGATACTAAATCAAGTACTTAACTCACAAGTTAAAGCATAAAAAACGCGCCTTAGACCCACCTGGATGCCTTACTTTTATAATGATCAGTGTCCAACCTCCCCTACAAGTCTTACTTTATAGGGATAAACTCCATAAGAGCTTTATCCTTATCCAGGCTAGAGCCCTCTCTTTTATCTAGGATTCCTGCTCCCCTATCCGCTTATTTCGGATTCCGGTATCTGTGCAGATAACCTCGGCCTTGCCGAAATCACCTCAGCTACATGACCAGTCCACGTGGCACCTCGGCTGACACATCGGCATCACCTTAGCCATGTGCTGTCATTCGCAAAATATGCCCCCACAACTGCCCCCTAGGTTCCATTACCTTGGCGAACTGAGATGATGGAATCTATCCCTTTCCTTTACATAGCACATTAGCTACGATTTCCTTTCGTCCGAGATCATTTCTCGTCGGCTTCATATAACCAAGACTCTGTAGTCCGCTGCCCCAATGTTCAAGAGCCAAGAATTCAACTCTTTAAGCATCCTAGCCAAGATCCTCGCCATTATTTCAAGAATCGTAAGAGTTTCTACTGCGCATGAGCTCTCACACATGATCGTTTCAACTGTTTCTCCCACGTGTCCTTTTCTCATTGGTTCGTTCCTAACACGTGCTATTAGGTCGCGTCGCTTCTGTGCATGCTGCTTGACAGACACGTCATCCAAGGCATATTCATTTCCTTTTGCTGCCTTTTCGAGTTTTAACAAAACTCTCTCTCTCTCTCTCTCTCTCTCTCTCTCTCTCTCTTTCTTCGTCTTCTCACTTTACAACTTTGACTTCCTTATTTGTCTTAAGCCTTTCTCTCTCTAACCTCCATTGTCGTTTCTTCGAGCTCTCTGCAACTGCTTTAGTCACCTCCTCCGATTAGCTTCCACTGTTCTGTTCAGAGTTTGTCATCGTCTGACTCCGGCTTTATTTCCTCAGATTCATTTGGTAAGTTCTCAATTTCTTCCCTTTTTAAGTTCAGTCTTTTCACTATTCTCTTAATATGTTTTCTTCTCCGCATTTGTCACATGTCTATATTATGTTTGCCTACTGTGATTCTTGCACATTGTCTTGCACTATATCTGAAATCATATTTGTGTCGTTATTGAATGCTCTAATCTATCATTATCCTTGATTATCCTATTCATGTGTTTCTTGAGTGCTTCCACTGTTCCTGCTATTTCTGCGTTGCCTTCTCTATATCTTTACTTCGGTTTTCATTCTTGAATCTTGCTTGCCTCTAATTCTGAATCATGTTCCTTTTTATTTTCTTGCTTGTTTTCAGATTCCTATCCTTTGATTCTTGTTTCCGTATAGACTTAGGTCTGGGATTTGATTTAGAACCCTATTTCTTAGGAAAACTAAAACAAGATCCCTTTAGATCTTCAAAAATCTTAGCTCCGGTGCTAGTTTTGAGTTTAGCCGAGGTCTTAAAAAACCATACTAAATATTTTTCCTGAAAGTCTGCACCAATCCTCCCTAAGCCGACATCATGGAGATGTTTAGGTGGAGAGTCGACACTCCTGCCAAGCTGGAGTACTTTAGGCAAGAGTTTTATGCCAGTTGGGGACTCCATGCCAGTTGGAGACTCCATTCCAGCAGACGTTCAGACCAAGTTGGTTGGAGAGGAAGACTCTATTATGCTAGTTGGGGACTCCATGCCCTTTTCTGTGGTAACATTTATCGAGTATGGACTTCGGTTTCTCTTAGACATCCTGTTTAGGGAAATCCTCCACTACTACAAACTTAATCCTATGTAGCTGGCCATTAAGTCCTATAGAGTCATTAATGGTATAATTGCCCTAGCTCGCCGAGAAAATTCTAGGATAACACTAGCTGATATCCAATTTTGTTATACTATGTGTGGCTTAAAATCTAAAAAAGGCTACATATTTACTACCTCAAACCGAGATCCACAGCCTACAAAATCATAGCCGACCTCCCAGACTCCAACAAAGGTGCTGGAGATGATTACCTGATTGTCTCGGGTAATTGGGAATTTGCTCCAGATGATGATCTTCATCTCTTCCCACTGCGTTGAGGAGTCTTTAGAGAGAATGAGGGTAAAAACTAAGTGAAACTTTTCTGTTTTTACTAAGACTGTCACTTTATTTCTCTTATTTGTTCTAATGTATGATTTTTGTTCACGCAGTTCTCCCTCATCCCTCAAAGGATTTTCGCCAGTCCTTCTTCCCCAGCAAGGACTTGAAAAGGCTACTGGGCTTGCCAGTTGACCAGTGCAAAGCCCCTCTGCTACTCAATTACATCTCAACTTACAAGTCTACATTGCTCGACTTTCCTAGGCGCGGCAAGACTCCTCCATCTACTTCAACTCCGCCAACAGCTTCATCTTTAAGGCCAGACTAGGCCTCCACCTCTGACCCAGTTGAAGCCAACCACTTCTGCCTCTCAACTAATTCCTCCATCATAATGCCAACGCCGATGCCGAGCTCTAGTTTACGCTCCTGCCGGTAGAACTCGTAGTCGTAAACGCCAAAACTCTGAGGCGTCAGCTTACGATCCAACAAACCCTCTCCTTGCACTTCTTGCAATCCACTTTAGCACAAGAGTCACTATCGCTGCTACAGCCGACGAAATAGGACGCAAACCTACCGTTGTTGAAGACCTCCTGGCCGACTTACCGGGAGTCGTCACAATCCAATCCTCCCAGCCTAAACAAAAACCAAAAAGGGTGAAGAGGGCAAAAGCGAAAGCCTCTGGCACCCAGATTGATTCCGAGAATACAGTATCGATCTCCAAACTTGTCGAGACCAAGAAAACATCCTCCTCCACCGAGAAGAGGTCTGCTGAGGTCGAGCCAACTGACATACCTCGGTCAAAAAAGCCGAGGTCTGAAGCTACGGCAACCTCAAGTGTGTTTAAATCCGACGAACCCTGGGCCCCAGCCATCATGGTTGGGGATCGGCCAATGAGGGCTGGGGACAGTGCCATTGATAGCCTCGAGGTCGGTGCCGCCCTCTCTATTGTTGTTCTCCTGCCGACAAATCTAAATCAGATAGCCGAGATCAATGAGTACGAGAACTTTACATATATGATGCAACATTCTGTTTTGGTAAGTCCTCAATATTTTGGTCTTTTATTTCAAGCTTTCATACTTAGAAATTTTTCTAACTCTGACCATTTCATTTCCTTCAGGCTATCCAGCATGCCCACTCCTTCACAACGAAAGCCAAAGATTTCAAGAAGGATTTGGTGAAAAAAACCAAAGAGGCTACTAGCCTTCTTGTCTCCCTTAATAACGTCGAGGCAAAAATGAAGATGTTGCTAGATCAGGCCAAGGTGGCCAAACAAGCTTAAGACCAAGCTGAAGAAAAGGCTGAGGCTGCTAAGGCCGTAGCCGATGTGCTCAGGGTCGACGCCAAAGAGTCCGAGGCCAAAAATGCTAAAGCCGAGGCAGAACTACAAGAGGCCCTGGTGACCAAGGCGGCCAAGATCAAGGCCGCTGATGAAAAGGCCTACGCTGAAGGCCAAGCCAACGTACGTGATGCTTACAAGAAACAAGTAAACCAAGCCTGCAATCGAGGCTTTTACCTCAGCTGGACAGTCGCTCTGAACAAGCTGTCTACTCTCATGGATTCCGACCTCTAAGATATCAACCAACTACAAGTGCCTTTCCCTTCGAATGCCAAAGAGTTCAATGAGGAAGCTGATGAGGAAGCTGATGAGGAGGCAACCGATGCAGAGGCTAATGAAGAAGTAGTCACCGCCGCTAAGACCAAGTCCCCAACTCTAAATGATCAAGTCCTAGACTTGACTCTTGATGAGAAGGAAGACTTGGTTTCCAGGGACGTCTCCTCCAAACCTACAACCTCTGAGGCTGAGGTCCATGCAGCCAAGATGTCACGACCCAAACTCGCCCCTATAGGTTTACCGTCGTAACGGGCCAATAATCCTTGGATTACCAAAAGTCTCTTAACACAATGATATATAATTAGGGGCCGCAAAATCAAATATACAAACATACGAAGTCCATAGAGCTGTGGAGACATACATGGGACAGATAATTTTAAACTTATGAGCTTATACATGACATCATGCTAATATCATAATTACACGACATCCCATATATATATATATATATATATGTATATCAACAAAAATCTTGTTCGAACAAAAACCAAAATAAACAAAGTCTTATACATCCACAAACACAGCCACTAGACTCGACTTAATCTGGAACCTCCTTGGAAGGCACAAAAGCTGGCTAACAAAAACTGAGACACCAAGTCCTCAACTCTGAGCCTGGTCACGTGCCTACTCACTTACATACATAATAAATAAATAGTGAGTGGGGCTCAGTGAATAATAACAGAGTAAAGGTTTTTCTGAATGATATCCATGCAGAAATAGAGTCTTACACATGTTTTAGATGTCAAAGCAGAAACAGATTCACATACATAATCACATTCGTATTCAAGTTCGTACATTACATATCATAGCATGTGGCACATTCATTGGCATTAACAACCCGATGACCTGTGAAGGGACGGCCGTAAAGGCATTCCGATGACCCATAAAGGGATAGCCATAAGGCATTCCGATGACTCGTGTGCACAGAGACGTTTCTGATGACCCGTAAAGGGACGACCACAAAAGTATTCCGATGACTCAAGTGCACAGAGATGTTTCTGATGACCCATAAAGGGACGCATATCATATGATGCTAACGATGCAACGAACATATTTCAAGACTTTGGATGATCATTCATTCATACAAAACATAGCATTTCAGAAAGACTGGTCATTTCATATCATCAAAAAATAATTAAAGTTAAACATAACTTTACAGAGTTATTACTCATAATTAACAGATGGCTTCAAGTAAACAGACATAGTAGGTTATTTAGCTATCTTGTGGCGCGTGACCTACACAGATACAGAACGAATATATACTGAATTACACACCCAAAATCCTTAACTTAGTTCTTTCTTGTCTTGGTGTGTTTCTACTTCTTATCTCCATTATAGTGTCATAATCTTGGCCTAGAAATGTTTAGAATGGAATAAGGATACAAAAATGCATTTGAAAACACTTAGTCAAAATGCTGAAAACAGGGGTCCATGCTCGAGCGCAACTTCCTTCGCTCGAGCGGACATGAAAAATGTGAGTGGTTGCTCGAGTGTGACTTCCGTTGCTTAAGCGGTCTACAAAAGTACTGATTACTATATTTCTTCGTTCGATGCTCGCTCGACACTCGCTCGAGCGTAAGACTCATGCCCTCACTCGAGTGCAACTATTGTCGCTCGAGCGGTCTGCAAAACACGCAAACTTCTGGGAGCATGCATTTTATGCTTGAGCGGACCTTTGGTCTCTTTAGCAGAGATGCAAGACACAGAGTGGTCGCTCGAGCGCAGGTTCTGTCGCTCGAGCGGAGGGTGCAATTTCTGGAATTTCTAGATTGCACTCTGTGGAGGTTTTGAAATGAAGGCCTCATAGTTCAAACTCCCACGGTTCTGAATCTAGTCTCACAAGTGCAATGTGAAACTAATAAACACCAAAAAATCCAAATCCAGCAAATTTTTTTGAAAAATCGATTTTAAATCAAATAATGCCAAAATTGGACTACTTTGCCAGATACAGAGTTGCCACCTAAATATTTTTTTTTATTTTGGAGAAATTTAGGAAACCCTAACTCGTGCCAAAGGCCATGTGTCTGTCATCACCAAAATTGCCTCGGCTTGGGAACTTGGGTACAAAGGGGGAAGGTCATGAATTGAGCACCCCTGCTCACCCGATCAAAAGATCGGCCTCTACTAATCATGATATGATTTTTATGTACATTATGTGCTCTTGGTCCGGTTATTAGACTAGCTTTACTATGTGATGCGCACAAGCAAGCATAGACTAGTTTGCTCAATTTGGAACAATTCAATTCATGTTTGTTTGTGAAACATGGTTTGAATTTGCCATCTCAAGTGGGCTTAAAGATTGCGGATTTGCCACCAAACATAGTGGGCTTAAAACATGATTTGACACTCAACAAAGTGGGCTTAAAACGCACATTCGTTGAGTCATTCCAATTCAAACAACAAGCCTTCATCTATAGGCATTCATGCAGTTTAGCATTTAAGCACATAACCTCATGAAAAGCATGCTAGACAGGGCAACATTCACACTTATGCAAGCATACTAAAGCATAAAAACATACCTAGTACTCCATGCTAAGAAGACATGAGTTAGTAAAATATGCATGATGCCTAACTATGTTAAGTGTCTAAATTAATAGGCTCAGCTACTAATATGGCATATGAATCGATTTAAATAACATGTGATTAAACATGTATTTAAAAAAGTATTGAAATGGCAATGTAGTTTGAATGATGCGCCAAGCCTTGGTGCATGTAATACAAAATGAATGGATGCAAGCATGCGATATGCTAATTAAAACATGTCCCTAATCTAACCATCAAAAGCGATTAAATAAAAGGGAGAAAGACCTGGGATTGGAAAACATACACACATGCACACACACTTATTACAACATTATGCCCTCGCGAAGGAGGGTCCGAATAAATAAAAGCTAACTAGCTACGCTAATTAAACGAAGCTAATTATTACAAAACTCGAAACGAATTAACTATTCTAGTTAACTAATTATTACAAACCGAAATCAAATAACTAGTTAAACTAACTAATTATTTACAACACTTAATTAGTTACAACTAATTAATTACAACATGCATCTAAGCTAGATAATTAAGTGATAAGTAAACTTGGAATGCAAGGGAGGCTTATGCATGTGCTCGGTTTTCACCTGAAAAGGCACTATCTTGCTGCTGTATGTCTCTGTTTGCACATTTGAACACCAAAGAAGCTGTCCACTTCCAGAACATCTCTGCTCTACCCCAGGAACACACTGTGCAAATTTCATTGGTGGTCGACAGGGGGCCGATCGGCTACCAATGGTGGCCGGTCGGCCACTAGTGATGGTTGTCGGGCACTGATGGTCTGAAGCTTCCTTGTTGTAACAGAGAGAAAAACAGAGCAAAACAGAGCATTTCTCAAGGGTTGTTTGCACACTTTGCCTCTCCTTTTTATGAGGAAATCAAAAGAGGGACAAGCTTTGGTTCACAAACCATCAATCAAGCAATTTTATTGCATGATAGCTTGTGAAACCAATTGTTCAAGATCAATGCATGCAAATACAATACCAAAAGGACCATCACTCTATCATGCATGATCAAGGGCAATGGAGACCAAGGAAAGTGGCATATTTCATCACTTTTGAGTATGAAATGTCCCATTTTCCTTGTGTTTGAATTAAAGTCTGATTCGAACACATGCAATGCAACACGAAAGATGTTTATCTTGCCTCTTTTACTTGTCAATTTTTGTTTACTTATTTCAATTACCAAACCATTCCTTAATCCAATTATCCATTGGTAAGTGTCTTTTAATGGAAAGAGGACTCAAACCCCAAGTTGCTTTGGGCATGAAAGAGGCATTACACTATTGGTAATGAACCCCCTAAGGGATTAAACCATTAGGTGTAACACCTCCATTTCACACTTAGGCAAACAAGTGGTTTGAAACTACTTTCAAAGCAAATCAAAAGTGAAGAATTGAAGGGGATTGTAGAGATTGATTAAGTGCTGGAAATAAATGATAAAAGCACTAAAACATGCAACCAACTCACACCAATGAGAGTTAAAGCCTTAAAACACTAAGCTAGTGAAGGAATTAACACTACAACCATGCCATACAAGGCTCAAATGAAACAAATAACCAAAAACAGAGACAAAACAACCCTAAATATGGTCTAAAACATGCTGGACTCAAGTCATGAAAAGCCAAAACATTAAGCTAATGTATGGGGTTGCACTACAACTATACGAAACGAGACTCAAACAAACTAACCAACCCAAAACAGAGCTAAAACAGGTTATTTCAGAAGCTAAGACATACTAGACTTGAGCTAAGTTAGGCTGAAAAAAATGCTCACATATGAAACTAAGTAAGCATGCAAACAAGACACAAGGAGGGGAGGCTAACCCCTCCAATTTTGGACTTCAAGATAAGTTTTTTACCATTGAAAAACCTCTAAAATTCAGTAGTTAAAAGGCCCAAAAAAGTTGATTTGGAAGTGATGAATAAAGGTACAAAGCTTTACAAACTAACAAATAAGAAAGGTGAACCACCCCCTAACTTAAAAAGGGTTCAAACCAGCACTTTTAGGCCACAAAAACAGAGGGTTCATTTGGTTTGAATTTCCCAAAAAAATTTGGGAAAATTTCTCTACAAATGAGTTTTCAAAAAAACTCAAACCAAACAAATTTTTCCAAAAAAATTTCCCAAAACTTGTAAACCAAACAAGTTTTCTAAACAAATCTTTCTCTCATACACATCAAATCAATTACTTTTTCCAAAACTCTCTCTCAAAATAATTTTCCAAAACATCTTTCCAAAAAAACCAAACCAAACAACTTTTCGTACTTTTTATCTCCCAAACTTATCTCCCACACTCAAACCAAACATACCCAGAGTTTTTCTCAACTCAAAACTAGCCCCAAAACAATAAGAAAAGATGGTAAAACAAGCTTGCAAAATAAAGTAAACAAGACAAGTATACTATCTTTTGAAGCAAATGGGAATTCTAGGCACAAGAACAAGTTAAAACCACCTTCAAGGGCTCCAAGATGACCCCAAATAACCTCAGCTCAAAGGTAAGATGATTTGATTTAGGATGTGTATGCAAAAGTGTAGAGAAAACAAGCACTTAGGCACAAAATTGAAAGAGAGAGAGAGAGAGAGAGAGAGAGAGAGAGAGAGATTTTTTTGCTCTAAATTTTCTCACCCTAAAAAATGGGAGAGGAACCCCCTTATCTATAGAAAAACATGCCTTGAGCTTAGAAACATCCTGCTATACATATGTAGGAAGATGCAGCTCATTGTGCTAATAGCTGGCACAGCTGGCAACAAATATCAACAAATATTTGGAAAAAAAGATTGGTGGCTGTCGGCCACCACTAGTAGCCGACCGGCCACACCAGTGGCTGACATGCACAAGCCATAGTCGACAGCCTCTGGTGGTGGCCAACAGGTCACCATAAGGTTCCAGGCACCAAGTTTTCATCCAAAACAAGGCACAAAAAGGACAAGGTCCAAAGGCTCAAAGACAGGGCATTCTGCCGATGACTTCAGCACTCAAAACAAACACAAACAAACATAATCATCATATACGCAAGTGATGACGTCTCAGTCTTAAGGACGGTCAAAAATGGAGTGTCTACACACTCTCAAGTCCAAAACTCAACTTCAAAGCTACAAAACTCATCCATTTGCGCCAAAAACCTAAGGAATCATATGCGAAATTGGAAAACATTGAGAATTCTAAATCATTTCGCAAAATCAATGCTCAAAAACTTGCCAATTATACAAAACAAAACCCAATTCCTAGAAAACATAGCATGAATGTATTTCTTTGACTTGAAGACTTCCAAAACATGATCTAGTGACTCAAAATGACTTGAAACTTGATGAATTCCCAAAACTAAAGTGATTTAGTGACATGCATGAGGAATTTCTTGGAAAATAACTTCAAAAATACTATGAAATATGCATGCATGGTTGAATTCTCCCTATATTCATCTTCCTTAGCTTAAATCATGACTTGAATCTTTATAGTCTTTTGAATTCTTACATTAGTCATCTTAAATACACAACCAAAAGGTTGAATTCTTACCTTAGTTCTCCAATCTAGCTCCAAATGGTGAATTCACTAAAATCCCATACCAAACCTTTAAATCCAAAGCCAATTTCTTTCACTCTCTAGTATTTCCTTTGTTTGATCATAATTCTCACATTCTCATTCTCTCTCTCTCTCTCTCTCTCTCTCTCTCTCTCTCTACGTTTTTTAGCTCAAAGGATATGGAAAGGAAGTGTAAAATGTATACAAAATTGTGGTAGTGGCTTTAAGTGGGCTTACTTAGGAAAATTAATTAAGTTAAGTTAAAAACAACTAAGTGAGATCATTTATTATAATTATTTGGTTCCGAATCGAATTTCAATTGAACCTACTACAAAATTCTAAAAATTCTAACTAACACATAATTCAGGTCAATTTTGTGATCGGATGCCTATGAGGCCTTCGATTTACAGAACAGAACAAAAATTCAAACAGATATGTCTATGATGAACAGATAAAAACACCAATAATGCAACACATATGCAATTAATTCAAAATCTGATCTTAATAACTTATTAGGTATATTAAATCATGGATTAACGTTAATCATGGGTTGGGGTTGTTACACGAGAAGAGCCTGGACCAGACTCTACTTGAACTTGATGCCGAGGTTGCGGCTGAGAAGGAAGCAGCATTGCCAACCAAGGCCGATACAATGTCGATAGCCGAGGTTAAGCATTCTGAGGTCAATGCCGATGCTGCTAGGACTTAGGAACCTGTTTCTTCACTTAGGATTTTTTTTTTTTTTTGAATTAGTTGTAATCTTTTTGTTTTGAACAATGTTTTAGCTTTATCTGGCCGAAATGCCACCTTTGTAACTGAAAAAGCAACCTCTCAGGCTGATGCGCCTTCTGTTTATAAATTGAACATGTTTTCTTTTGAATGAATGCCTTCCTCTCTTCTGAGTGTTGAATGTTTGTTTCCTTAAGCTTTACTACTTTTCTACTATGCCTTGCATGCTTCCACACGTAAAATAGTTTTGCACTTCTACAATCTCTCTTGTATGACTACTTCTGGTTAGGACACCTCAGACGAGTATCAACTTGGACCCGTATCATCGCAGGTGCAACCCCAGTTGGTCACCTTAGTCCAACAATCTCAAGGTTATCTTTTTACCCTGATCTCAGTCCAACCACACTTAAAAATATTCCGTTCAAAATATATTTAGTAGTGTTCTTTCTTTGCAAGACTTTACCCTTTGTAGCCTTTTCAGGCCTGATAGCTTGGTTGATTGTCTCGGGTAATCAATAACTCGGCTAACTTCGACTTGTAAATTGGTCTAAAATTTCAACAAGTGTCATGCCCGTCTTAACTTGTAAATTTTTCTTAAAAAATTTCAACAAGTTCCAAGCTCTCAAGCTTATTTACCATTTCTATTCCCTACCCCCTAATGTGAACCTAAGTATCACTTACGTTCACATTAAGCATGCATCTTCGATTTTGCCGAAGTCAAACTCAAATAAATCGTAGCCGAGGTTTACTACCTCATTGCCTCTGTGAACCTAATTAACCCTGTTCAATTCTGCTGACATGGTAAGTCTGATTGCATTCAACTTAGTTCAACTCTATTATGTGCAAATATAATTCAACTCTGCTACATAACAAGTCTATGTTACTCATTCAACTTAGTTCAACTCTATTATGTGCAAGTATAATTCAACTCTGTCACATAACAAGTCTAAGTTGCTCATTCAACATAGTTCAACTTTATTATGTGCAAGTATAATTCAACTCTGCCACATAACAAGTCTAAGTTACTCATTCAACTTAGTTCAACTCTATTATGTGCAAGTATAATTCAACTCTGCCATATAATAAGTCTAAGTTACTCATCATGTTTTAATCGAAAACATCGTCATAAGACCATTTCAGTCCTATCAAACAAGTGTCAACAATAACCTATGGAAAATCAAATCGAGCTAGTGCTTTATTGAACTTCGGCTAATTACATAAATATCAAAAGACAAAAACTAATGAAAGAAAAACTTCAAATTGCAAGTGTTCTAGGGTCTTGGCAACTCTTTTCCATCACTACCCTCAAGCCGATATGCCCCATTGCCGGCAACATAAATAATTCTATAAGGCCCCTCCCAGTTTGGGCCAAGTTTGCCCTCTCAAGGGTTCTTTTTGTTGCAGACAACTTTCCTCGGGACGAGGTCCCCAACCTTGAACTTTCTTGGGTTGACCTTCTTATTGTAAGCTCTCGCAAGCTACTACTGGTATGCCCCCAGCCGAATTGCTACTATTTCCCTTTTTTTTCCAACACATCTAGATTTCGGGCTAAGAATACCTCATTGGTCATATCCTCTACTCCCTGGGTTCTGATTCTAGGGATGCCGACCTCTAGTGGGATAACTGCTTCAGTGGCATAAGCCATGGCAAAAGGAGATTCCCTAGTTGATCTTCTCAGCATAGTCTGATATGCCCATAATACATTGGGCAACTTTTCCACCCATTTTCCCTTGGCTGCTTCTAGCCTTTTCTTTATCCCATCCAAGATGGTCTTGTTGATACCTCGGCCTGACCATTACTCTGGGAAAAACTTGGGGTGGAGTAATAATTCTTTATCTTGTACTTGGCGCAAAAACTCTTGATCAGCTTACTGTCAAACTGGGTGCCATTGTTTGCAATAATAGCTCTTAGAATCCCAATTCTGGGGATAATGTTTTTCCAGATAAAGTTCTTCACATCAATATCTCTAATCTTCGCGAGGGGTTTTGCCTCTACCCACTTCGTAAAGTAGTCAGTTGCCACTAATAGGAATTTTCTTTGTCTAGTTGCCTAGGGCAATTGCCTAACAAGATCCATACCCCATTGGGCAAACAGCTAGGGACTGGATACTGGATTTAAGTCTGCTACTGGCTGGTGTATCAAGGGTGCAAACTTCTGGCATTTTCTCACATTTCCTGACATAAACCTCAGCATCTTTCTGCATGTAGGGCCACCAGTATCCTTAAGTTATGGCCCTATGAGCAAGTGACCGACCCCCAGCATGGCTTCCACAAACCTCTTCATAAATTTCATACAAAAAGTCCTCTACCTGAAAGGGATGCACACATTTGAGCAAAGGTCCAGTGAAAGATCTTCTATACAAGTAGCCTTCTGCTGATAAGCAAAACCTGGCTGACTTCAGCTTGATCTTGTGTGACTCTTTTCTGTCGTCTGGCAGATTGTTATTCTTAAAAAATGTTACTATCGCATCCATCCAACTTGGACCCATCTCTATGCACATTGCCTCGTATTCTGTTATCAGAGGCTCCACACTTGGTCCTGCTAAATAATCTACCATGATTGTCCTTGGTTTCCCTGACTTTATTGTACTAGCCAGATTGGCCAAGGCATCGGCATGTGTAGACACCCCATTTTTGACCGACCTTAAGACTCAGACGTCATCAATTGAGCGCTCGGTGATTGCGCATGCTGTGCTCGTTCTGAGGTTTCGGAGTTTCGGCTGAGGTCCTTACCCCCGGACCTCGGGACCCCTTTTATGCTTTGCCTCAATTTGCAGACCAGGTCTTGTTTTCCCTTCCCGAAGGGAGAGAGAGGTCTCATAGACCACCTCTCAGTGGCTGTAGGCTACTCTTTGTGGTCATAGGCCACTTTTCCCGTTTAGAGACTAGTTTCCGGTTTTCGAAGCCATCGGCCGTACGTCTCGGTTTGAGACTGCTTAACTTTCTCCGTTTGGTACGGTTTTTGGCACACACCTTGTTTCCTCTCTCTAGAGGGACACTGTGGCCTAGGAGACCACCTTCGTTGTCGCACGCCACTTTCGATGCTTAACAGTCAGTTTTCGGGGCACCCGACTGCGCGTTTTAGCCCCCGAACCCTCGTTTTGCATCCGTCTTGGTTCATTTTTGGCTTGGACCCTATTTTCATTGTTTGGAAGGTGGAATAAGGGTGGGAGACCACCTTTTCTCCTTGGAGACCACCTTTCTCTTCGCCGGCCGATTTTCTTGACAGGAAGCTGGTCTCCTTGGTTTTTGGGCCACATTTACTGGTCTCCCACCATACCACTAGCTTGCATTCAGTTAGGAGACCACCAAATGGGCTAGCTGACCACCTTTCTTGGAGTTGAACCTTTTGAATTGGCTGGCCGACCACCTGAATTGGTTAGCCTACCTCCCCAGTCTTGCTTCTGTGAGTTGTTGCCAGATGTGCCAGCTGGAAGCCACAGACTGGATCCTCCATACACGTATATGAAGGATCTTCAACCTTGGTTTTTGGTTTCTTTGAGAAGCTTTGGCCCCCTTTCTTTATAAGAGAGGCCCTTCCTCTCCTTTAGAGAGGTTCAGAATTTTTGTAGAAAGCATAGCATATATCTCTTTGTATCTCTCCATTTTAGGCTTAGAAGTGTAAGGTTCTTGGCCCTTTGCACACCACCTCTTAGCATAACACTTCCACCATCAACCTAAGGATCTTGGAGGCCATTTTCAGAGGTTGAGGAGTTGTGTCTTTGGTCCAGAAGTTGTTGGTCTTCTTGAGCTTCAAGGGTAACACACTTTGTCCCTTTTTAAGCCCTATTTTGATCCTTATCTTAGCTATACTTGCATGCATATTTGAGCTTTGGTGTAAACTGAAAAAAGTCTTATTTTGAGGCCCTTAACATGTTTGTTAAAGATCATTTTTTCTGTTGGGGGTCACCTACCCCCTTGCATGCTTCATTTTACCTTGTTTTGAGCCATGCCTTAGAGCATTTGTGTTGGCCTTTGTTTGGAATTTTAGCCACTAAAATCTGGTAGATTTTCAGTGGCTAGCATGCTATTTTGAGTGCCAAAATCAGAGAGGGGTGACACTCTCTCTCCTTGTTTTGTTTTCTAGCATTTTTGGCCTTACAAAGGAGCCCTTATTTTCATGTTTCCAAGCCATGTTTCAGGCCATTTTTGATGAGTTTCAGGACCTGCATAGGCTCTGTCCAGAGCTTGTTTTTCCATATGGGATGTCCATCTTGCATGTGTAGAATAACCCTCTTCATAGCATATCAAAGGAGCATCTCATTCTTGCATGCATTAACCATGTTTCAGTGGGTTTTGGGGCTTTATTTAGCATGGCATACCTCTGAATTTTGCTGGTTTAGTGGCCTCTTGATTGCCTCACATGCTTGTAGTGCAAATCCTCTTTACTAGCTTACATTGCATGTTGTTTTGGCCCTCTATTCTAGCACCTTTTGGCCACACTCCAAACATGTTTTGTTCATATTTTGGGCTGCCTTAGCTCTATTTTTAGGCCTCTTGGTCGATTGGTGTTTGCCATGCATGGTTGTAGTGTAATAGCCTTGCTTACCTTTGAGTTTTGGAGTCCCTTGCATGTGTTGCTTGAGGCATTTTAGTGTTTTGGCAGCATTGAATATGATATTTCAGAGATTATAGGTGTGCCATATTCTCATGTTTATCATGCCTTCAATGTGTTTGAGAGTTGTGCTTTTATACCCCATTTGTGAGCCATTGCATGAGCTTCATTTTGGTGCATGTCAAGCCATCATTTTAGCTCATTTTGCCACTGTTTAGGACCTGCATAAGGTCTATTAGAAGTTGGTTTGGTCATTTGAGCATTGCTTTGCATACCTCTAGTGTAATGTGCTTCACTAATTTCGGTACTTGAGCCTTCTAACATGTATTGTGTGAGTCGTTTGCATGATTCGGAGCCTTTTTGTATGCCATTTCAGAGCTGGAATATGTGTCATTGTATGCCATATTTCATCCTTGCCATGCTCTTGGAGAGTTGCATCTTGTGTCCTTGGCTTGGAGCCTTTGCATTGTGCATGCTTGTGTGTGTCTTGTTGCTTTGATTTCATCATCCATTGGCCACTGATTTGGGTGTGGCTGAGGCCCATTCATTTTGGTTTAAGTCCATTTTGCATCGAGTATTTCATTGTAGTTCATAGCATTGAGTATGTCGCGTTGTCGCATGTTTGATCATTACATTGCACATGCCTTGTTCACTTCATTGTGTATGATAATCTTCACATGTGCATTGTGTATGACATATAGTATCATGGGCATTGAGTATGCCATTGTTAGTTCGTAGCATTGCGTATGCTAGTTTGTATGTTTGCACGTCATCCTTTGCATGTTTGCATGACTTGGTTGCATTACCTTAGGATTGCATGCTTGAGGTCGCATTGTGCATGCCATTCTACTTGTTGCATTGTGTTTGGAATAGGAGTTAGTCCAAACACGGGAAACGAGGGACGTTTCATACTCCAAGTGATGAAATGCGCCTCGATTCCCGGTTGCCGACCCTCTTGACTACACATGATGGAGTTATTCCATATCAAGTTGTGCAATTCGGTTCCTCGGCTATCATGCATCGGGATGCGTGATTGGTGGCCCGAGGATCGAGACCTACACTCCCTCAAGCTTGTGCAATGATGGGGAGAGTGGTCGTGCACACATTTGTTGAAAATACCTTGCCATGCCTCTCCCTTGCTTTGTTTTGCAGAAAACTAGAAACCAGAGGCAGAAATTGGTCGGCCGACCAACGTTTCTGGCAGGCCGACCACTCCTTTTGGTTTCTCCCACAAATGGTGGTCGGCAAGTGGTCTCCAAGGCCAATAACTGGTCGGCAACCTTCCCACAGCTTCCCATGGTGGAGTTTCAGCCTTCTGGAGCCTTGTGCAGTGTTTTGAGGTCAATTGCAAACAAAGGCAAGTCGGAGCATCGCGATGGATTTCCCGACAAAGCGATTCAAGCATGCATGCCTGCATTGCCATCCAAGGCAGAGCTGAGGCAGTCCATTTCATGTAGCTTGCATGATAGTTTTATTGCTTACTTAGTTAAATTGTTAATTAGTCAGCGTTATGTAATAATTAGCCGTGGTTAGTTATTCATTTCGTTGTGTATTATTTATTTGGACCCTCCGTTGAGCGAGCAAATTTTGTAATAAGTGTGCGTGTGTGTGATGCATGCCTTCCAACCCCTATTTCTTTCTCCCTTTTATTTACCAACTTATGATGGTTAGTTTTAGGACACGTTTCAATTAGCATCCTTATGCTTCATATGTTTGCATCTATTCATCTGTTTTGCATGCACCGGGCTCGGCGCATCATACTAACTGCATCGTATTTCAATTCCAAATTGAATACATGTTACCTGTAGCATCTCATATGCCATCTTAGAATAGTCGAGCCTATCTTAGTTGCATTCTTGCATGTGTTGCATTAGGCATCTCAGCATAGTTAGGATTCATGCGTATTTTCTAATTAGCTTCTTTCTTTGACTCGGAGTACTCGGTAAGTGTTCATGCTTTAGCATCCTTGCATGCGTGTGAGTGACTGCCATGATAGCATGCTTACCATGAGGCTATGTGCTTAGGTGATATAACTGCCTGAATACCTGTGGGTGAAGGTTGGGTTGCTTGAATTGGAATAATTCGTCGAAACCCGTGTTTTAGCCTACTTGCGAGTAGCAAACTTCAATCCATTTTCAAAACAAACGGATATGCGATGCTTTGTTTCAACTTGGGCAATCTAGTCTATACTTGTATGTTGTGCACATCACATAGTAATTCTAGGTTAATAACCGAAATAAGAGCACATGTGTTTTCAAAAACAAGATATCATGCTTAGTAGTGGTCGATCTTCGATCGGGCGAGCGGGGGTGCTCATGAAATGACCTTCCCCAATCATAACCAAGTTCCCGAGCCGAGGCAACTTTGGTGATGACGAACACGTGGGCTTAGGCACGAGTCAGGGTTTCCTAAATTCCCTTAAAATAAAATAAAATATTTATTTGGCGACTCTATATCTGGCAAAGCAGTTCATGTTTGGCATTTCTTTCTTAAAAATCAGTTTTCCAAAACGATTTTCCGGATTTGGACTCTTTGGTGATTTATCGGTCTCGCATCGCACATTGCGGGATTAGATTCAGAACCGTGACATTTGAGTCCGAACTGTAGTAAGCCCAAATGAACAAAACAGGATTTTCCCGGGACGTTCGGGCACGTCTACAGCATGACTGTACAGTTCTGGAATAGGGCTAGTAGTCTGATGACCTCTTTGACATATGCTATCATTCTTTCATCTCGGGCTGCATATTCACCTGTTACTTTGTTCACAATGAGCTGGGAATCACAAAAGACTACCACCTCATCGGCTTCCATTGCTGCTACTAGCTTCAATCTAGCAATCAGTGCTTCATACTCCGCTTCGTTATTTGAGGCCTTGAACCCCAAACGAATTGATTACTCAATCATTTGCCCATCTGGTGATACCAAAACCACTTCTACCCTCGCCCCTAGCCAATTTGAACTTCCATCAACAAATAGACGGAATGAGTCATCGATGTAGATGTTGTAGGGTTTTGGTTGCTCTGCCTTCTTCTGCTTTGATTGGGTGGGATCCTTTAGCCCTAACTGGGTCTCTTCTGGACCTGTTGGACATTCTAGTCTGCGGCTCTCCAGAGCCCGACGTGGTATGGCACCAGGTGTGAATTTGGCCACGAAGTCAGCCAGAACCTGACCTTTGGTTGTTGTTCTTGGCCTGAACTCCAGGTCATACTGGCCTAGCACTACTGCCCATCTGGCTATTCTACCTATCAGGTCTCCATGCTGCAACAGGGACTTCAAAGGAAGCTCAGTCAGTACCATGATTTTGTGGGCTTGGAAGTAGTGGTTCAATTTCTTGGAAGCCATTACCAAGGCTAGTGTTAACTTTTCCAAGGGTAGATACCTGGTTTCCACACCTGCCAGGGTTTTACTCACGTAGTAAATCGCCTTTTGTTCTTCTGCTTCTTCTTGGATTACTACTACATTGACTGCATGCTCTGAAATAGCCAAGTATATGAACAGTTCTTCTCCTGGCACAGGAGTTGACAAAACTGGTGTTATTGTCAAGTATGTCTTTAGGTCGGCCAAGAAAGCCTCACACTCTTCTGTCCACAAAACATCAGTAGCTTTCTTCAGCAAATTAAAAAATGGTTTGCACTTATTTGAACTTCGGCTGATGAACCTATTCAAGGCTGCAGCTTTTCCAGTTAATATCTGCACTTGTTTGGCTGATGTTGGGCTCTTCAGATCTAAGATGGCCTTAATCTAATCCGGGCTTGCTTCAATGCCCCATCTGGTGACCAAGTATCCCAGGAACTTACCAGACTCAACTCCAAATGCGCACTTCAAAGCATCGAGTCGGAGCCGATATGATCTTAGGATATTAAAGACTACTTTCAAGTCGACGAGATGATTCTTAGGTTCTTTGGTCTTCACGACCATGTCATCCATGTACACTTCCACTGTTTTGCCAATCAGATGTCTGAACATCTTGGTCACCAACCTCTGGTAGGTTGCTCCCGCATTCTTCAACCCGAAAGGCATCACTCTGTAGCAATACAACCCTTTTGGGGTAATAAATGCATTCTTCTCCTTATCAGAGGGATATATTACTATCTAGTGGCATCCCTTGTAAACGTCCAAGAAGCTCATCTTTCAATGTCCTGAAGTGGCATCTACTAGCTGATCAATCTTGGGGAGTGAGAAATTGTCTTTGGGACAAGCCTTATTCAGGCCAGTGAAATCCATGCAAACCCTCCACTTCTCATTCTTCTTTTTTCACAGCAACAGTGCTTGACAACCAAGTTAGGTAATTTACCTCTCAAATGCTTCTAGCCTCCAACAGTTTGTTCACTTCCTCCTCTACTGCCTCCACATGAACCAACATCGGCCTCCTTGCCCGCTAAATGATAGGTTATGTCGACCTATCCACATTTAATCTATGGCATGTGACCTTGCGGTCAATGCCAGGCATCTCGTATGGCGTTCAGGCAAAAACCTCTATGTTTGCTCACAAGAATGCTTCTAATTCCCTTTCCTCCTTCTCGGCCAAGCCTGAGCTGAGAAGGAAGAAGCGCTCCTCATCTCCTTGTTGGACTATAATTTTCTTCAAGGCTTCCTCGCTTTTGTTGGCTGGTTCTTTGCCGACGTCATCCAGGACCTCCATATCCTTATCTTTAATTTCTACTATTTCTATTTCTAGCATGTTGCAAGTAGATTTTATTGCTGCCATGGAGTAATTTTTTGCTTGCACCTGATCTTCTCTAACCTCTTCAATTCCATACTCCATTAGGAACCGCATTAGCTGATGTAATGTTGAGGGAACAGCGCTCATTGCATGCAACCATGGCCTTCCCAAGATAACATTATAAGGGGAGGGAGTATCAATTACTGTGAACTTTGTGCTTACCTTCTTGGTGCCTGCCTGCACCTCTAAATTTGTTACTCCCATAGGCCATGTTGGCATTCTATTGAACCCGATCATTGGGCTGTTGGACTGCTCCAAATCATTTCAGTGAAGGCTAAGCTCCTTGTAACACCTGACATACATGATGTCACAAAAGTTGCTTTGGTCAATTAGAATGCGCCTTACCTTGCATTCTCCAATTTTGAGGGTTACTACCAGAGTATCGTTGTGTGGATGTTGTACCATATCTAAATCGGCTTCAGTAAAGGAGACTATCGGTCCCTGATACTCATGCACTCTGGGCTTCTTCTGTTGAACCTAGTACACATCTCGCAGTGTCTCACTTCGTGTTTCCCCTTAACTTCATTTTCATTTACTCTCGAGTGAATCACGTTTATCACCCGGGGTCCATCTGCTTGTTGCGGTGCTGCCGGTATTAGGGGAAACCTTGCATGTTCTTCCCTTGTCCTGGTCTCGTTCACTATGTCCCTCAAATGACCTTGCCTGACCAAGTCCTCCAAGTAGGTTCTCAGGGCCTTGCATCCTTGTGTAAAATGCCCAGCCTCATTGTGGTAAGCACAGTGCTTCCCGATACTTCTTCCCATAAACTTGTCGTGAACTTTCTCTAGCGATCTGTAATACGGATGGTTCCTGATCCTCTCCAAGACCTTATGGATCGGGATCTTGAATACTGTAGTAACTGCCTATGCAACCCTTAATCTGACCTCCTGCCTGTTAATGGTGGCATTACCTCGGCCTCGCTTTGGCAAGTCATTTCTTTTCTCCTACTTTGACACTTTTACTCCTGGTGTGTCCTCCTCTGCCCTGGCATATTTTTCTATTCAAGCCATTAGCTCTTCCATACTCTTTGGTCAAGTTTTTGCTAGTGACTTTTGAAGTGGACATTCATCCTCCAGGCTATTTTTAAACAAAACGACTGCCACCTCCTGATTACATGCTAGTATCTGGTTGAACACCTCGTAATACCGCTTGGCATAAGCCCTTAAACTCTCATCCTCGCCAATCTTTAAAGCCAGCAGGGAGTCCACCCTCAACGGTTGTAGTTTATTTGTAACAAACCTGGCCACGAACATCTCGGCTAGGCCTTCCCAACTTTTCACAGTTCCTTTCGACAACTTGTAAAACCAATCCAACGTGATTTCTCCAAAAGATGAGGGGAACATCTTGCAAAGAAACTGCTCATTCCCACTGTACAAGGCCATTAAATTTAAATACAAGCCGACATGAAAGTTTGGGTTAGACTTACCGTCGTATATCTAGAATCTCGGCGTTTGGAATCTCTTTGGAGGCTCGAACTTATCTAGCTCCACTGAGAACGGAGTCCTCGGCTTGACAGGGGATGTTACCTCGGCATTGAGTCATTTCCTCTAGAGGTAGTCTCTCAAATCCTCATTCTCTCATCCGAGAGCTCGGCTATCAACGGATTTCAGCCTTTTGGGGCACTGCTCACAATGTCATTATTTGTCCTCTTGGACCTCCTCTCATCCGCTGCGTCAAAACAAAGTTCCATCCCGTGGATACACTGAGGTTCCAAGATGTAAGTCCCCTTCGTTCATGTTGTCTTTTGCGACTAACCTCGCATTGATTCAATGCGGCCGACATCCCGTGATGGCCGATGGGAGCACTTCTTTTCCCTACCATGTTGCGGGACTATTGGGATTACTTTTTGCCCCCTTTTCTGGGCGTTAGTCCTAGCTACTGGCCCCGGTGTGTCTTGTAATGGGAATGGTGGTTACATTACCTTGTTCTACATCATGAAATTGACAACCGTCTAAAGGTTCGCCAACTTATTCGCCATTCCTTTCATCTCATCGTCCTTTTCTCAGGCATCGATCCCTCTATACCTGGAGGTCACTCTCGTTGTAATAATCATCTCGGCTACCTTTCTTCGGGATGTTATCCTCTTTGCCGACATCCTTCTACCCAGGATTCAGATCCTTTGCGCCTTCATTACGTGGTTTTCTCCCGACGTTAGAATCCGCATGCTCCTCGTTTTCATTGTAGACACCGTCCCCAATCTTTTCTTTTTACCCATTGTTAGCCATTTATTCTCCTTAAGTTTCCACAAACGGCGCCAAATTGTGGGTATTGATTTTTTTACCACACCACCAGACGGGAAACTCAGCTGGACAGCACTGGCAGAATAGATTAAGCCCGAACAACCTGCACAAGAAGATGAGATTCCGGTGGTGGTTCGTCCACCCGGAGGCACTCCGACGATCAAGTCAATAATCTCTCACAGATACTAAATCAAGTACTTAACTCACAAGTCAAAGCATAAAAAGCGTACCTTAGACCTACCGGGGTGCCTTATTTTTATAATGATTAGTGTCGAACTTTCCCTAGAAGTCTTACTTCATGGGATTCAAGCTCATCATGCTTATCTTGGACCCCTAACTAGATAGGGATAAACTCCCTAAGAGCTTTATCCTTATCCAGGCTAGAGCCTTCTTTTATCTAGGATTTCTACTCCCCTATCTGCTTATCTCGGATTTCGGTATCTGTGCAAATAGCCTCAGTCATGCCGAAATTACCTCGGCTACATGACCAGTCCACGTGGCACCTCGGCTAACACGTCAGCATCACCTTAGCCACGTGATGTCATTCACAAAATATGCCTCCACAATAAAGTAACAAGATTGGATTTTTATCTTTTTTTAATTTGTAATGATTTATTCTAATCTTAATATATGAAAGTAGATTTTAGTTTATAATTTTAATAATTATATGTGCAAGTAATTTTTTTGTGACTAACTAACAAATAAAAAAAATTACTCATCATTTTATCTTAATTTTTATTTTTATTTTTATTTTTATTTTTATTTTTTGTAAGAAAAAATGTAGAAGCGACTCATTTTCGGAGTTCTCTAAAGGCCCCATAAATGTTGTCCAACCCTGATTTTAATGTGTATTTTTAGTGTTAGCATTTTAGATAGAAAAACCATATATGCAAAATTAGAGAAACAAAAGTAATTTTTTTAAGAAAGTATAGTGTTATGTATATATTCATTAATTTACTATGCATGAATAGATAAAATGCCCGTGTGAGGTGAGTTACATGTGATATTTTTTTATTTAAAATATTAATAATAATTGATAGAGAGATTATATTAATAGTGCAGGTTCAGGGTTTGCTTATGGGGATTTGTTTTTAAGATCCTTAATATTAAGATTTTAGTAAATAAATGACATATAATATTTTTATAATAGTTAAGGTCCTTGAACATTTTCACAGAGAAAATTCGACTCAGAGAAATTTCGTCCACTTAGAGAAATTTTAGCCCGACACAGAGAAATTTTAAAATATGTTTAGTATTATAGGGATATAATTTTTGAATGACAACACGTGGCCGAGGTGTCACCGAAGTGCCAATCGAGGTGTCACTAAAGCGCCAACCGAGGTGCCACATGTCCTGGTCATGACACCGAGATGATCTCGACTAGGCTGAGGTTATCTGCGAAGAAATCGGAATCCAAAATAAGCGGATAAGGGACAAGAGTCCTAGAATGAGAGAGGACTTCAGTTTGGATAAAGATAAGACTCTTAGAGAGTTTATCCCAATTCTACTGGGAGTCTAAGATTAGCAGTAATCCTGAGTCCATTGAAGTTAGGCTTCTATTGGGATTAGGTAAGTGTTGGTTATAAAAGAGAGGCACCCTCATGGGTCTGAGGTATGCTTTTATGCTCTGAATAGTAAGTTAAGCACTTTTGCTATCTTTAAGAGATAACTGACTTGATCGTCAGAGTGCCCCCGGGTGGACGAACCACCGCCGGAATCTCTTCTTTTTGTGACAGGTTATTCGGGCTTAATCTATTCTGCCAGTGTTCTCCAACTGAGTACTTGATTGGCAGTGTGGTCAGAAATTGACACACAATGTGGCACTGTCTGTGGGAAAGAAAGGAGGATAGATGGCCAATGACGGACAAAAAGAGTAGGTTGGGAACGACACCCCTACTGAGAATGGGAAACATATTGACCTTGACGTCGAAGAAGACAACTGCAACGAAGAGACTCGTGATAAGAATCACAGAGGAAAGGACGTCGGCCAGAAGGGCGGCGTACCGAAGAAATCGGACCGGAGCGGGTATTATAACGAGGACGACCTCCAGGTATGGAAAGATAGATGCCTGTAAAGGGACGACGAGATAAAGGAAATGGCGGACAAATTGGCGGACCTGCAAACGGTTGTCAATTTTATAATGCAGAACAACGTCATGCAGTCACCGTTCCCGTAACAAGATACGCCGATTCCAATAGCCAAGAAAGATGCCCGAAGAGCGAGAACCACGCTTCTGCGGTCCTCGACGACAGGCAAAGGGGCATTCTCACCGGCCTTCACGGGAGGTCGGGCATGGAAAATCAAAGAGGGTTGGAGAATGATGCTTGGGATTTGGAATTTACAAGCTCAAGTTGGTTTAACACTTGTTGAAATTTTAAAAATTTACAAGTTGAAATTAAACCGAGGTCATGTTTAACACTTGTTGAAATTTAAACTTACAAGTTGAAGTTAAACCGAGGATGTGTTTAACACTTGTTAAAATTTAAATTTACAAGTTGAAGTTAAACCGAGGTCCTGTTTAACACTTGTTGAAATTTAAATTTACAAGTTGAAGTTAAACGGATGACATGTTTAACACTTGTTGAAATTTTAAAAATTTACAAGTTGAAGTTAAACCGAAGTCATGTTCAACACTTGTTGAAATTTAAAAAAAAAAAATTTACAAGTTGAAGTTAAACTGAGGTCATGTTTAACACTTGTTGAAATTTTAAGAAAAATTTACAGGCTGAAGTTAAACCGGGGTCATGATTAAATGAATGAATGATATAGGTTCCATCACCTTAGGATGCCAAGGTAATAGAACCTAGGGGGCAGTTGTGAGGACATAATTTTTGAATGACAACACGTGGCCGAGGTGTCACCGAAGTGCCAGCCGATGTGCCAGCCGATGTGCCACGTGTCCTGGTCATGACGCCGAGATTATCTGCGAAGAAATCGGAATCTGGGATAAGCGGATAAGGGACAAGAGTCCTAGAATGAGAAAGAACTTCAGTTTAGGTAAAGATAAGACTCTTAGAGAGTTTATCCCAATCCTATTGGGAGTCCAAGATTAGCAGTAATCCTGAGTCCATTGAAGTTAGGCTTCTATTGGGATTAGGTAAGTGTTGGCTATAAAAGAGAGGCACCCCCATGGGTCTAAGGTATACTTTTATGTTCTGAATAGTGAGTTAAGCACTTTTGTTATCTTTGAGAGATAACTGACT
Organism: Camellia lanceoleosa; assembly: GCA_025200525.1. Taxonomy (NCBI): domain Eukaryota; kingdom Viridiplantae; phylum Streptophyta; class Magnoliopsida; order Ericales; family Theaceae; genus Camellia; species Camellia lanceoleosa. The sequence goes on along the minus strand of CM045766.1, from coordinate 168,957,504 downwards.
TGATCGTCGGAGTGCCCCCGGGTGGATGAACCACCGCCGGAATCCCTTCTTTTTGTGACAGGTCGTTCGGGCTTAATCGATTCTACCAGTATTCTCCAGCTGAGTGCTTGATTGACAGTGTGGTCGAAAATTGACACACACAGGTATGATCACAGAGAAATTTCATCGAGAGATCTTAGCTAATTAAAAAAAAAAAAAAAAAACATCTTGGATCTCTTCTACTATACAAAGTTGGAGTGTGATTTTTCACTAATTTTTCCTTTGCTTTTTTGTGACTTTTCTGTTAACTTATTTTTATTTTTAGTAAACTTTTAAGGGGGGGGAAAAAAAAAATTTGGGCTTCTACATTTTACTTGACAAGACGAAAATTAATATTAAAAAAAATTTTAAATTTCAAAAAATTTAGAAAAAACAAAAATAAGTTAAAAAATAATAGATTTTTTTGACTCTTTTTTTTTTTTTACTTTTTAATATATATATATATATATTATACTTTTTAGATTTGTCTATAGAAGTCGAATTGGAAACGTAATTTTCTTTTATCATTATTTTTAAAAAAAAGATTAAAAATAAATAAATTTATTTATTTATTTATTTTTAAATGTGGCTTATTTTTGTGTTCCCAAACCCAATTGAAAGTAAAGACTTTAAATTAACAAAATTGAAACTACCCACATGAAGTGAAATTTTCCCTCAAACAAGAAAAATCATAATTTAATATGCCAAATGCTTATTTATCCTTCAAAAATTCAAGTTAGATTCATAGCCACAAGAACAAATTAAAGATTGCCCGGTATGCCTATAAAAATATCAAAATTTGACGAAACTTTTTAACCAATATTATCAAATTATGATATCTTCACATTAATAAGTGAAAAAAAATATAATGAAAAAACTTTAACAATATTATTTTAACGATAGTCACTGGAGTTGCTCTTAAAATGGAGGACACAATTGAACAAGATTCACTCCAAATATTTATTCCTGAAAAACTAGTACCTGTTCAAAAGGCGCAAAAAGAACTACATTGTAGGGAAGAAGATACGCAAAGCAAAAGTGAAATGTGTTGTACTTAAAAAAATGAGGCATATATTATTGGAGTGAGAGTGACAAAAGGCAGATGTGATTTTGTCTGCTGAGCATCAACTACAGTGTGCTACTCTAGATTCTTGGACAGAACAGAAGGGTCTCGTTATAGTAGTTTTGTGGTTCATTTTGTATTCCTCAAGGAGATCTGAAAATTTTAAATTTTAGGGTCTGTTTGGTAATTATTTTATTTTCAGTTTTCAGTTTATATTTATAAAAATTTTAAAAATTATCATAAAAACTTATTTGATAAATTTTTTGATTTATAAACGGTTGTCTCAGTTTATAAATTAAAAAAAAAAAAACGTAAACTCAAAAAATGAGTTTATGTTTTCAGTTTTCGGTTTTTGGTTTTTTTTTTCAATTAAATTTTTTTTCAAATAATTTATTTTCAATTATTTTTTTTCAAATATTTTTTTTAAATAATTTTTTTTCAGTTAAATTTTTCTTCAAATAATTTTTTTTAATTATTTTTTTTTCAAATAATTTTTTTTCCCAAATAATTTTTTTTTTCAAATAATTTATTTTCAATTATTTTTTCAGTTATTTTTTTTAATTATTTTTTTTTTCAATTATAATGTGCGTAATTCCATTATCATAAATAATAAAAATAAATATAAATATTTTAGGTCTGAACAAACATATTTTTTAGTTCATGTTTTTAAATTTTTTTAAACATTTTGTTCAAACCAAATGCGTTTGTAATTTATGTTTTTCTAAAAATAAACAAAAATCAGTTTATAAAATTTTTGTAAACATAAACCAAAAACGTAAACGTTACCAAACACTATCTTAATGTTTTTAAAGGTTGGGGGTGGCCTCCAGTCAAACCATCAGGATTGGAGGATCCAGTTCAGTCTATTAGACTCACTTTTTGATTATTTTTTGATAATTTAAATTATTCATATTTTAGGTTTTGTTAAATACATTATCTCTATAAAAAATCAAGAGAATCGGATAACATATACTATGTATTTGAATCACTTTTTTATGAATCGTTAATTTTCTGACCATTCATTTTTTTCAGACAAAAGTAATCTGAATACATAGTATCCGTTATCCGATCGACGTGATTTTTTACAGGAATAATGCATTCAACAAATTTTAAAATGTGAATGGCTTTGATTATCGAAAAGGGACCCAAAAATGGACCCAATAAGCCGAACTGGATCGGACTGTTCCAAATTCTAGATATTGTCCGAACCCTTTTTAAAATATATTATTTATTTAAAAAATTATATTGATAGGTCATCTGAAGTCATTTGTTTGAATCATATTTATTTATTTTTTAAAGTTGATAGGGCATCTGAAGTCATTTGTTTGAATCATATTTATTTATTTTTTAAAGATAATAAATTATAAATATATTTTTTTAAAATTTATTTAATATATTAATTATTTCATATAATTTTAAAAATTACATTTTACTTATTTAAATTATGGGTAAATTACATTGACACCCCCTGAGATTTATATTTATTACAATTTCCCCCTTCATATTTTGGAAATTACACTGACCCCTTGTTAATTTAATTTTATGTATGGTGATCATTACGGTGAGAGTGAGAACTGTTATAAAATTTTAAATCTCATAGGGCAATCTGTAATGAAACTTTAAAACTTAAGGAGTGAGATGTAATTTTCAAAAGATGAGAGAGGGAACTGTAATAAATATAAATCTCAAGAAGTGTATTTACTCTTAAATTTTTAATTATATAATAAATAATTTATTTTATTAATAATTTTATTGTTATATAATAAGAAAAGTCTGTCTACCCATTACGAATATAAAAGCAAAGGGTGGGCCACCCAGCTCAGTTCATATTTTGAACGGCAAGTCTAACGGAGCTGATTGAGGGCCCGAGATTTCGGAGCTCGAATGCCCCGAAATTTCCTTATAAGGAAATAAAAAAAAAAAACAAGGTAAAAAAAAAAAAGAAAAAAGAAACAAAATTTTCCAGAAAAGGAACTTTGAGCCATTTGAGCCACAGTTTTTTAGAGCCACCAATCATTTTTCCAAGTCTAAATTCTAAATAAATAAATTATATTTTTTTTGAGATAACGAGTGGGGCCTCATGTGAGTTTTAGAGCATCTTCAGCGATGATAATTAAAATAATTATTTAAAATTTCACTTTATTATTTTAATTAAATTTTTTTAATATATATTTTAATAAGGCTATTTACTTTAGCTATCTTTCTTCTTTCAAATGTTATTTTTTATTCTTTCTTCTTTCAAATATAATATTTATTGGGGGAAAAAAAAAGTTGAAGGGCACACCTGTCCAGAGATCAATGCGAGGAACGAAGAAAATAACAAAAAATTATGAGGCTTGAGCACAGTGCCTCATCTTCTTTAACGAGTTACAGTAGCTCATAGTCATTTTAGCAAGTTCCTGATAGGTTGTTGGAGACTCATTTTCGAGCTTGAAACTAGCTAAAATAATAAAATTGGTGATATAACGATTTTGCTGGAGATGCTCTTACTTATGTGTATCTCACGCTCTTATCTGATCTTTGTATTTTTTTTTTTGGATGTTTTCTTTTTGTTCTTAATATAGTTATATTTTTAATGTTTTAAGATTATAATAATTGGATTGAGCTGAAAGTTTAAACTTATTCATTTAATAAGTGAGATCAACCTAATTATTCATACATTATTAAATTTTATTTATGTTTAAAAGTAAAGAAAACATTTTTAAGAGGAAAAGTACACCTACTGAGTTTAAATTTGAATATAACAAACAAAAATGAAATGTTTTTGTTAATTTTATAAAATTATTCAATTTGTTTATTTTTGAATTTTCAAATACAACTTTTAAATTTTGAATTTTTCAAATTTTGTTGTCCATATAAGTTTGTAGGATAGAGTTAAGATCATAATGTAATTTTACAGTAACATGTTAGAATAAAATTTTGAATAAATTATCAAGAAGTCATAATAATTGGATTTAATTCTCATCAAATTTTATTGAAAATAAGTCATAATAAAATAATTGTTAAAATTAATTTTTTTTTTGACGATTTTTTTGCATATATTGCTAAAAATTAAAAATTAGTGACTTTTTTTGTCATAATTTTTATAAATTGTCCCTAAAATTTATAATTAGTGACAATTTTTTATGACGAATTTTTCAAACTGTCATTGAAAGTTGAAAATTAGTAATTTTTTGTGATGATTTTTTTAAACAGTCGCTAAAACTTAGTGACATTTTTTGTGACAAACTGTCGCTGAAAATTAATAAATAATTACTTTTTTTAATAATATTTGATGAAAAACGTCATTAATTTTCACCGAACTTATTGGACAATAAGTCCACCTATTAACAGCCGAACACTGGGTAGAGTTTGGGCAGAGTAGAGAATAAATAGTTTACCAAAATGGAATTTGGAAAATTGTTGCCATGCTTTGAAAATGGAAACAAATAGTTTACCAAAATTGTTTTTGTTTTCGATTTTTAAAATTTGTAAAAACAAAACACATAAAACACAGGGTCCTTCTCTAAGGGGCTTGTATCATATGCAAACTAGCGTATCTTATGCACGGATAAGTAAGAAAAGACAATAAATAATATTAAATATGTTAAAATTAATTAAATATTATGATATTAATTTAGATTGGTATTTAAATAAGGGGGACTTTTTTTTTTTTTTTTTGATCGGTAAAAGAAAACTTTATTGATGGAAGGCAAAATACATGCAAAAACATCAACAAAGCAGGGAAGTGCACTGAGCATCATAGCTACCCTCTACAATCCCAACTAGGTTGGCACCGCAAAGGAAGCAAAATCATTTGGTAGCACTTGACCCAAGATTGGTGAGAAACCAATCAAGCAACCAACAAAAGAGAAAGGAGAAAAAGAACAGAAAAGAAGCTCCCTCTACGAACACTGCCAAATCTCGTGGTGGACTAGTCAATCTCAGTAAATTTATCAAGTTGATGAGTTCTTTGATCAAGATTTTCTGAGTGAGATCATATGCGATATATATGCTCATATCATCACATGAAAACACTTACATAGCAGCCCAGAATCATCCATCAATGCACTCAAAACGTCACAAGAATAACATCACAGCTTCAGTTCCTTCTTGTGTTTTCACTAGCACACCAAATCACCATAGAAGCAGTAGCCACAAACAGCCCAAATCACCAGACTGAGTCACCCACCAAGCAGTAGCAGAGGCCTTACTGCAGATTTCAGAATTGGAACGGAAGGACTTGGGGCGGATGAGAGAGGGCCAGAGGTCGTGAGTTGGGCACTGTCAAGAGGAGTTCCAGAGTAATATTTGTTCTTTAATGAAGATTCTATCATGGAATTGCAGAGGTTTGGGTAGAAGGGAGAAAAAAGGCAAGATTAGAAGCATGATTAAAGACAGAAATATTGATATTGTTCTCCTCCAAGAGACCAAATTATCAAGTTGTTCTGAGAGAGAGATTAAAGCCCTATGGCCAAAAGCCAGAATGGATTACTCGTATGTTGATTCAGATGGGAATTCAAGAGGTTTGCTTTGCATTTGGGATCCAAGGATTTTTCAACTTGCAGATAGCTGCTGTAATAGGAACTTTTTACTTCTTACAGGTACTATCCTCAATTCTTTTGATTGTGTCTTAGTAAATGTTTATGCTCCTAATGTAGTGGATGGGAGAAGGAAGCTTTGGGATACTCTGTTAGGGTTGAAATCAGTTTCCTCTAAGCCCTGGTGCCTTGGTGGTGATTTTAATGAGATCAGATGTGTGGGTGAGAGAATAGGCTGCTCTAGAAGGGAAAGGGGTATGCAGGATTTTAATTGCTTCATTGAGTCATGTGAATTGTCAGAAATTCCTTTGCTGGGAAGGAAGTATACTTGGTGCAGTGCTCAAGAAGGGATGAGGTGGAGCAAGTTAGATAGGTTTCTAGTAAATCCTGAGTGGTTAGAAGTTTTTAAACTCAATTTGTGGGGTTTGCCTAGAACTTTATCAGACCACTGTCCTTTAATCCTCATGGAGGAGGAGAGGGATTGGGGCCCTAGACCTTTTAGATTCATCAATCAGCAGCCCAAGAATATCAACTGATTGCCAACCACTTCTGCAAAACAGAACAGATAAACAGGTGCAGACCAGAAGGAACCAACTATAGCAGCAGCCCAAGAATATCTGCAGACTCACCAACCAAACCAACATAACAGAAGACCAACTGAAGTGTTGCAGCATATCTTAATGACTCCGGAACTTTAATGATCTGCAAACTTTTCCAATTTCACAAGAGCATTTTCTGGGGCCTTGCACACAAATTTTACAAAAGCATTATGCTGCTGCATGCCTACCTACGCAAGATAACAATCCAATGCTGCTAAGCTGCTAGATACTAACTGAAGCTCCCTGAAATCCATCTGCTATGCTGCTTGACAGACCAAGATAACCTTCCAAACCCATCTGCTGTCTTCTGAAGATCCCTAGTTCTTGTCCAAGAACATGGACAAAACTAGCAAGCCACCCTTTGCATCAGTGCAGCCAATCCAAGCCAACATACACTCTCCTAAAACTGCACCCATACAGCAAAACAGACCAGGAACTGATATCCCACCTGACCAACATACACTCTCCTAAAATCTGCACTCATACAGCAAACAGACCAGGAACCAACCAACAAAAAACCAGCCCCAACCACACAGATGTACAGCAGCAAGACAACCCCGCAGAGAACCAACAGACTAAGCCAAGACAATGATTAACCAACCCAACAGATCTCAGAACATCACAAGCAACCATCCCACCAGAACCCCCCTACATGCTGCCAGCAACCAACTATCAAGCAAAAACAGACCTGCAGCATTAAACTCTACTGAGGCACCTTCTAATCTGAGGGAGATTGAAAACAAAATCATGGATAGGATACTGCCACTGCCTAGAAGTTGTGCTTAGCCAGAGAGCCACTCTATGCTTAACTAGATCAGAGAGAGTTTCTACATCAGCTACTGCGTTGTTGAATACACAGTCATTTCTTTGCTTCCAAAGAGACCAAAGGGTTACAAGAGGGATACATCTCCAAATCGCCTTTTCTCTCTTCTGGAACTTACCACCCTCCCACCACTGAAACAAACTGTCAACTGTGCCAGGCATTGCCCAATACAGACCCCACCATTCTATCAAGGACGACCATACCTTCCACACAAAATGGCAATGGAGGAGCACATGCAACACCGACTCCTCGTCATGCTTACAAAAGCAACACGGGGTAGATGAGCCTCCAGGGAGGACCCCTATTTTCTGAAGGAACACAGAGGTCTTAATCTTATGTTTCCAAGCAAGCCAGCCAAAAAACTGGACTTTAGGGGGTAAAACCTTATTCCACAGTGTTCTAGGAACACCAAGTTGGTTTCCATCACCACTTGAGCAGTGCTTATACAGAGAAGCAACTGAAAAGAGACCTGATGATGTGGCTGACCACTTTGGGTAATTGTCACGACCCAAACCCGGCCCTATGGGTTTAGCACTGTAACTGGCCAGTAATCCGTGATTACCAAAGGCCTGCTTAACAATCATACAGTATAAACAGAGTTCAGGGCCTGGCGGAAGCCAAAACAATAAATGAATAGTGTCCAACGAGCTGTGACAATCTGTATGCCAAAAAGTTTTTCATCCATACATGCATTCATACATTTCAAAATGGTACAGTTTGTACAATCATTCACAACATTCAGTACAGGGACTTAATCCCTTGACAGTACAGTAAACAGTGACAGTCTATACAATAGTCCCACAACAGTACAAAACAGTGAGACAGATAGGGGAAAATCAAAAGACCCCAAAGCCATAGCATGGCAACACGGAACCTCGCAGTGAGGCACACAGGCTGGCTGGACAAAACTGGGGACTGACCCACGCTCCTAGCTCCGATCTGGCTGCTGAGAACCTACATATATATATAAACAGTGAGCTAAAGCCCAGTGAATAACATAATGTGTAAAGAGGTTATGAATGAATGTCCTTACAGTAATGAAATCAATTCGTTAAACAGTATTTCAATCTTTCAGTATATCAGTCAATCAGTATTACAATCAATCAGTCATATGTGGTACATCCATTAGTCTATAAACAGTAGGTCCAAAAGGACCGGGCCTTAACAGACCCAACAATAATGATGGCCATCAATCAGTATGGTTCCACAAGGAAACCGACAGAGCTCTGTGTCAGTCAATAACAATGGGTGCTAAGGATGCCACAATACAATTCGAAATACAGGACATACATTCATTCAATAAACAATATCAATTCAATAAACATTTCAGTTCAGTATTCAAAATATAACCATTTTGAACATATCTTTACACAATCTGTTACTCACAGAGATTGGGCTAATAGCGGCTAGAGCGTGTCCCCGAGAGCCAACCCTATACAGTTAAACAATTGAACACACACTAAGTTTAACAATTGGGGAAGTACAATAATTAACTTCCTAATATGCCTCGGTGTGTTCTATGTCTAAATCCTCATTAAGATGTCTTAAACTAGGCCTAAGAATGCCTAGGATGCGATGAGGATGCAAAAATACACTTGGAAGGCATTTTTCAAAAGTTGCTGGAAATAGGCACCTCGCTCGAGCGAGCCTTCCTTCGCTCGAGCGAGCTTCCAAAATCAAAGGCTTCGCTCGAGCTAACAATCCTTCGCTCGAGCGGTCTGATGAAACAAAAGAAATCTTGGTTGCTCGATTTTCTGCGATACCACGCTCGATGCTCGCTCGAGCGTGCTTGCAAAACCAAAGGGCTCGCTCGAGCGAGGAAGCAAAATCTAGAATTTCCAAATTTGTCTCCCAAGTTCGAACCAAGCATCCAATCATCCAAAACTCAACCTCTTGGCCCCAAATTCTGGAAAAACACTTTAAACTCAATGTATTACAAGTTTCAAAAGCTAATTTGCACATGCAAGGGCCAAGGGTTGGTCAATCAAAGTCATTTTCAAACCCATTTTCAAGAACAAGTTTAAAACATGCAATGCATGAGCTTCAAACCCAATTCAATCTTCAAATCTTGCTCTAGAGAGCTCAATAGTTGGAAACCATTCTGAAAACATGAGCTAGTATATAGACATGGACATGCATGTATAGTTTTCCAAGGATTTAACTTCAAAATATACCAAAATGGCCATGCATGCATGATATATGCTCCAAATCAACATTATAGAACTAATTCATGGTTTAACTCTCAAATTTGGCATGAATTATGCAAGAATCAGCCTTAAATACACAATCAAAGAGATGCATTCCTACCTTGAGTCTTGTATTTAAGGTTTAGGAGTTCAACTATGCAATCAACCTTCCAAATCTACAAGTCTCCAAGCAAAATGAGATGAAATCAAGCCTTCCCCTCACTTACACTCTCTAATTTCGGTGGAGCAAGGAAATGGGAGAAGAAATGTTGATTAAGGGTATAAGGCTCCAAACAATGCTAAGAATAAACAAAAGCCACTCAATGGCAAAATGGTAATTACGTCAAACTCTTTAATTGACTTATCTAATCTAGTTTAATCATCCCAAATAAATTTTCAGATAAATATATCATAAAATCATAAATATTCTACTGATTATAAAACACTAAACGGTTCCTAAATCGGCCGCCGATAAGGCCTTCAATTAGCAGTTTAAACACACGAATTTAAAACAGATAGACATTCAATCAAACAGATGCAATATGCAATTCAATAGGTAAACTCATTCAATTCCAGTTTCAATTTCAATCGATTCATTCAGTACTTTAACCAATTCGATTATCCGTCAATATCGTTCCAATTTAGCCATAATCAGTATATAATTCGGTAATCAATAACGAGGGTCGTTACAGTAATCAACTCTCTCCATCCTAATTAAGGGACCATGGGAGATAATAGAGACCAATCTCAGCAAATCAACTCTTTCCCATTCAAACAACTCTCTTCTGAATAATAAGTTCCACTCCCCTGAGGATGCCTTTAGATCAACAAAAAGTCTAAGAGCTCCTTTCTTTTCTTTTGACAAACTGAACAGTCTAGGAAATTCAACTCTCAAACAGTGGCCATCACACCACATATCCTCCCAAAATCTTACTCTACAGCCATCTCCCACCTGCACAGTGAAATTATTAAGAAAACACGCCATCATGGAGAGGTAGAGAGAGGCCAAAGAGGTAATATCTCGCCATAATTTGGACTGCCTCCAGCTATCACCAGAATTCGGCAACCAACAGCACTCCTCAATGTTGTATTTATTGCAAATTACTCTTCTCCACAGAGCTTTTGACTCAGAAGCAAACCTCCACCACCACTTCAGTAACAGACAGGAATTAGCAACTCTAACCTTCCGAACGCCCAACCCTCCATTATCAATACTTTTGGTAACCTCCTCCCATTTGACTAAATGAACCTTCCTTTTTAGGTCCGAGCCACCCCATAAAAAAGCTGCTTGGATTCTATCAAAGTCCTTAGCCACACCCTCCGACATTCTAAACAGAGATAAATAGTAGACTGGTAAGCAAGAGAGAGCAGACTTAATCAAAGCCAATCTACCCGCAAATGACAACATTCTCCTTTTCCAACTTGCCGGCCTAGCTTTAACTTTCTCAATAACTGGAGTCCAGAACTTCCTCTTGCTAGGACTCACCCCCAAGGGAAGCCCAAGATATGACAAAGGTAATGAGCCAGTCTTACAATTCAGCGTAGCAGCAAAATCTACCAGGGCGACAGAGTCCACTCTTACTCCACAAACCACACTCTTATGATAATTAATTTTCAACCCTGAAACTAGCTCAAAGCAGCGAAGGATCCTTTTAACATTGACTATTTCCCCAATATCAGCCTCACAAAATAGGATAGAGTCATCTGCAAATTGCAAATGAGACACCAGGACATCATTAGCCCCTACCTTTACACCCTTAATTAAATTCATATCTAGAGCTCTGGACAGGAGAACATTCAGGCACTCTGCCACTATAATGAATAGGAAAGGTGAAAGGGGGTCACCCTGCCTCAGCCCTTTTTGGGGAGAGAATTCTTCAGTTGGAGATCCATTCACAAGGACCGAAAGCCTAGCAGTGGAGACACATTCCTTAATCCAAGTAATCCACCTATCACCAAAACCAAATCTGGACAACATAGAAAAGAGGAATTCCCAATTGACAGAATCAAAGGCCTTTTCAAAATCGAGTTTCAAAAGCACACCCTTTCTTTTGGCTTTTTTCCACCCATCAACAACCTCATTTGCTATAAGGACTCCATTCAAAATATTCCTGCCACGAAGGAAGGCAGATTGAGCTTCGCTAATTATTTCAGGCAAAACCTTTCTAAGTCTACAAGATAACACCTTTGACAAAATTTTGTACAAAGACCCTACAAGACTTATGGGCCTAAAATCTTCCAACCCTCCTGCATTCTCTTTTTTAGGCACTAAGGTTATAAAAGAACGATTGATGCCCCTTACCAGCTTACCATGAGTATGAAACTCCTTCATAAATTGGATCACATCCCCCTTCATCAACTTCCAATTTTTCTGAAAGCATAACAGGTTAAACCCATCGGGGCCAGGAGCTTTGTTACCATCATAATTTTTTATGGCCTCCCAGAGTTCTTCCTCTGCAAATTCTGCTCCTAACATTTCGAATGCCTGGCTATTCCTAACGGATCTGAAAACACCAGCGAGGGAAGGTCTAACTTTCCAATTCTCTGAGAAGTGATTCTTAAAGTGACTACACACTTCTAGTTTAACTTCCCCGGGACTTATGTGCAGGTCCTAATAAGTGAACTTATTGTCCAATAAGTCAGATGATAATTAATGACGTTTTTCATCAAACACTATTAAAAAACATTACTAATTATTAATTTTCAGTGACAATTTGAAAATTGTCACAAAAAATATCACTAATTATATGTTTTAATGACAGTTTAAAAAAATCGTCACAAAAAAGTCACTAATTTTTAACTTTCAATGATAATTTAAAAAATTCGTCACAGAAAAACATCATTAATGGTAAGTTTTAGTGACATTTTATTAAAATTATGACAAAAAAATTATTAATTGTCAATTTTTAGCGACATATGTAAAAAAACCGTTATAAAAAATTATTTTTAACGACGATTTTATTAAGATTTATTTTCATTAGGACTTGATGAGAAAATCTCAATATTGGTAGTTTACCTTTTAAATAATAGATTTGAGTGATTTCACTATGTTTATAGATTTGAGTAATTTCAATTTGAAATCCACTCAATTGGCTAAACTCAATTGAAATGAAGAGAAAGAGTGAAATTCTATAAATATAAGATAAAGATAACAAAAAAAAAAAATCTAAGTTTAAATTTGAAAAAATAAACTATAAGAATATAGAAAGCAAAATTCTTGAAAAGAATAAACTCAATTGAAAATCAAGAGTAAAGTGAATTCTGTAAATATAAAATAAAGATAAAAAAATTAAATTTAAATTTGAAGACAAACTATAAAAATATAGAGAGAGAAAATTAAATAAATTTTAAAAAAATGAGGTAGAGAGAAATTCAATAAATATCAAATGAAGGTTGAAAAAAAGATATTAAGTTAAAATTTGAAAATTAAAAAATAAAATAAGATAAATTTTAAAAAATAATAATAAAATTCTAATAATAGAAGAATAAAAAAGAGTAATAGTTTAAAAATTGAATAGGGGTGAAATATCACCTATAATTTTCCCCCATGTATATATAAGGAGATAAGTTGATCTTATTGTTCTATATCCAGAACCCATTTCCACAAAGAGTTCACTTCCCTCACGTAAACCCCCTCTCTCTCTCTCTCTCTCTCTCTCTCTCTCTCTGCGTGTTTCAAAATATATAGGATGACTTGCTTTCCATTGGAGGAATTTGTTGGGAATGGAGCTTTGAAGGGAATTCTTCCAAAGCTGTTAGAGGAAGGTTGGGACAATGTACGGAACTTAAAACTTATGAAATCAGAAGATATGGATGCAATCAATATGACTCAACAACAAAAGGTATTTTTATTATTACTATCAAACCCTCTCTTCTTCAATTTTCCTCGGGCACACAGTTCTATTTTTGAAAAAATTATTGTAATTTCATCAAAACCATATCTCTCTTTCTTATATCTAATAGGATGCACTGGAAATGAGGTCATACCTCCATCATCGCGCTCTGATGCAATACGGAGATAAGCTTGAGGAGTCTGGGAAATCTCTTGCAAAGCTTCTTGAGTTAAGCAACGATGATCTTTCTGCTCAGTATGGTATGAAGAGAGGCCACATCGCCAGTTTCTTGGAAAAAAGAATCAATTGTTATCCTTTACAGGCACCACATTCTCTCCCTTCAACCCAAAAGACCAACACACCTCTCCGATATGATTATATCATTAACAGTGGTGAGCTTATTTCTATCAACTCTAGCAAAATATAATTATATATAATATATCTAACTTGGGGGTTAAATATAACATCAATGTCACTTAGTGTACATATTTTCTTTGTTAAATTGTAGCTTATAGGTACTTGTCATCTCAAAGCCAGTTGATTTTAGCTTATTCATCTTTAAAAAAAAAAAAAAAAAAAAAAAAAACACCACTGTTGATCCATTTTCTAAATTATACTTGTCGTCTATCTAATCATTTCGGGAAATGTTGGAGTTGATTCCATGCATTTCAAGCTTTGGGAAGTATATGCGTTACACTCACTCAAACAATTTGAAAGAGAACTGATCGTCTGTACTATATAATTTTAACAAAGCAAATTCTTCTTTTTGTGTGCCATGTTATATATTTTTATATTTATCATATTCTCATGCAGCTTTGAACCACTCTGCAAATTTAATTTTAATAAAGCAAATCCTTTATTTATTTATTTATTTATTTTTATTGGTGGTATGACTTTTATATTTAAGTTCAAATTCTCATGTAACTTTGAACCATTTTTTTTATTTTTTTAATTTCAAATAGAAGATTTGTTAGGAGGAGAAGTTTGGTAATCTAAACATTTTCGGTGGTATTACATACAGAAATTAGTGTACACACTAGTGTACTAACTAGTGTTATGATATAATTATTGACCACATTTATTATATAAGTTACAAATGTCCAAAATGATACAAATGATGCCACATCATCTGTTAGTATACTAATGTGCATATTAATTGATATATATAGTATTATTCAAACATTTTACATTGACCTTAACTATTGATACAAAAAACATAGTAGAAATTTTAATTGTCCTAATATTTTAATGTTTATAGACATAAGTTTTGAAATATTAATATACTAACATATGACCCATGCATATATAAAAAAATAATTTAGAATAAATTAAATTTTAATCATTTTATTAGAATATTTGCATTCAGATATAATCTTAATTAAGATATATATTTAATGAATAATAAATTCAATCACTGGATTCTTATATATATATATTACAGTTATGTAATAAGAAATAAATGTCATAATTTGAAAGGTAAAGATGAAAAAAATCGAATAAATCACAAAAATTACATTTATGAAGTACATTTCGTTCTATAATTTTATTTTATTTTTAGTTTTAGTTTTAGTTTATTTTATGTTAAAGTATATCCAATTATATATAGACAAAAAATTCATTCATATTTTCTATTTAAATATTTTTAAAATATAAATAAATAAATTTTATGTGGACTCTTTTTTTTTTCTTTCTTTCTTTTTTAAATCTCAAATTATATGCAATTTAGATACAATTAATTTTTTTTCCATCTACAAATTCTTAAATTTAAAAATAAATATAGATAGACCAAGGCATTTCTGTTTATACATATGCAAATATATTTAACATCACATACATATATTATTATTTATAAATATATTACATGTAGATACTCAAGGCAAAAGTTGAAAGAGAGAATACGAAAGGAAGAGTTATTCAAACATTTATTTAAATGTAAATATTTGTACATAATAAAAGAAACAAATATATGAATAAGTATAAAACTAACTTCTTCTAATTACTTGTTGCATTAGCTTGCTCGATTGTGTAGGATTCTGCCTTGTTCTAAAATGCTTTTCATGTTGAATTGTTGTTATATGTTATTTAGGGTTTTCAAAATTCTATGTCTTTTACTTTATGTTTTTTATTGACATTATTGGAAAGATTGAGTGGGAGGCAAATATACGAGATATGTTAATGATTTTCTATATTAGTGGGATATTTGAATTTTGAAATTCAAATTTAATGGACAATTAGAGTTTTTTTTGTTATTATTATTTTAGTTGGGTTAGCCAATAAAAATATTTTTAATTATTTGAAAATATAAAAAACTAACAAAATTAGTTTGAGAATTTAGAACTCCCAAAGGCTTGTTGTAAGAAATCTCATTTTCTTTAATATACATACAAATATATGTTGTAAAAGGCATGAGCCGAATAGATCATAACATTCATATTACTGTCTTATTGCAGCCTCCAAAATGGATCCCAAGTTGTACAGAGAAGCCATACGAGGCAAAGAGAAATTGAGAGAAGAGAAACCTAAATTAGTCCCCCAAATTAGCTGGTCTAGCCGATTGTTCTCTTGGATTAATTGGTTCAGTGGGCGAGATGCCAAGTCATCAAAAGAAAAAATGGGAAGCAAAGAGAATGAAGACAACGATGATGATGTTCTCAACCTAATGCAATGCGTTAATAACCAACAACAACTTGAACAGCAATTCACTTCAAATAAAAACACAATCCTCCATGTCGCAGCCCAATTTGGTAACCAAAAATATGTGAAAATAATTTTAGAAAAGAGTTCGTCATCATCGTTGTTGTGCTGCTTGAATATCAATGGCGAGACTCCTCTTCATATTGCAGCGAGGAAAGGACACTTGGATATAGTGAAAGCACTCATAGAATGTGCAAAAAGAATAGACCATGAAGAAGTTGAAAGCGGGGGTGGAGCAGCCAAGGAGATGTTGAGGGCCACAAATAAGGACAATGACACCGCCTTGCACATGGCTGTGCGAAATCCTCATAACGCAGGTGTCGTGGAATGGTTAACTAAAGAAGATTCTGAGTTTACACATCCACCCAATAATGCCAAGGAAACTCCACTATACCTGGCCGCTGAGAGACAACACCATGACATGGTGTCCATGATTTTGAAAAATTGCACATCGCCAGCTTATGGTGGCCCAAAGGGTCAGATGGCATTGCACGCAGCAGCAAGTGACAGATCGGAAACAGGTTTGTGGCTGCTTCAATTTTTTTAACCAATTTAATTACATGTACAATTGTAGAGAAAAAAAAAGGGTAGAATGTTTGATTAACGAAATACATATTCTTCTAGGCATATATAATCCTGCTCAGTTCATTTATTAGTTGCAGTAATCATTTACATTTCATCATAATAGTATCAAAAATACTTTTCGAAAAAATTGAAGTTACATGTATTGTAGACAAGAGATTAGAGTTGGAATGATGATGTATTTTTATCAAAAATGAAAAAATGATTCAAATTGAATTGAAACACATGTCTAGCTTAGTAGGTCTTTTGAAGTGCGATGACGGACTGATATATCGGAACTTCCAAAGGAAATTGTCAACAAAATTAATTTCAAAAAGAGAAGAAAAAAAAAGTTGAAGCATATATTTTCTATTGTTGAGGTATGTATTAAATTGTATTTAATTCTTGTATATATTTCAGAAAGTACAGAACTTTTATTGGAATGGAAGTCAGATCTAATCAAGGAAACAGATGAGTACGGGTGGATACCACTTCACTATGCTGCACATCATGGGAATGTAGATGGAGTTAAAAAGATACTAGAAAAAGATAAATCAGTGGCGTACATTACAACAGGAAAGGAGGATGATGAAAAGACGGCTCTTCACATAGCTGCTGCTCATGGAGATGCAAGTGTAATGGAAGAGCTTTTATCACAGTGTCCAGATTGTTGGGAGATGGTCAGTTGTAAAGGACAAAATATTCTTCACATTGCTGTGGATACGGAACAGGAACGCACGATTATTTTTATTTTAAAAAATTCATGGATTATCCATCTTATAAATCAGAAAGACATTGAAGGAAATACACCACTCCATCTGCTTGCTACTACTTTCGGGATCTATAAGGGGAAGCTCTGGCGGAAGCTCTGGCAAATTCTCTGGGCCCACTCTAGTGGAGATCAGAATGCTACAAATAATAACAATGTGACCCCACTAAACATAATGTGGTCTCTTGTTGCAGAGGTAAGAATGCTAACTTTAACCGCATATGACATGTTTTCTCATGGCATGCATCGTGCATAACATAATGTTGAGAACCAAACCTTTATTTCATCCTTTGTGCACATCACACCCCTAATGTATTACAAATTTTGCAAAAAATAACAAAAAATAAAAAACAATTGTTTTAGTATGCATATAGGTGTAGTGATGATGGGATTAATAGCATCAAGAGGTTCTAGTGATAAAAAAGTTTATACAAGTTTTCTTTTTTAAATAATAGATTGTGTAGTATAATGAAAATTTATTTGTTTAAAATTAATTGACTCATAATATTTAACTTTCTTTCCTTGTTGTTTCAAAGAATAGTGTTACTTGAACTAAAAAATTAGATTGACTATTTAAAACTAACGATGTGATAGTCTATTATAATATTTAAAACAACTCTCTCTCTCTCTTTCTCTATCTCTCATATTTTCTCTAATCATTAATCATCTTTTTTACAAATTATCAAATATAAGTATATCATTTTCTTTTTAGTATGATCTCAGAAAAATTTTATCGAGAGATCTTAGTTAATAAAAAAAAAAAATTAAACCTTTCATACTATCCAAAATTGGAGAGGGATGTTTCACTAATTTTTCTTTTTGGGAATAACTATTCATTAATATCAAATAATTCACCATATCAATTATTATTATTATTATTATTATTAAAAATAATCATTCATTAATTTTAAATAATTTACTCTATCAATCAATAATTAATTTTGAATCTTCACTAAAATTTGTCGAGACATTTTCAATTCTAGATAATTTTATTTTATTTTATTTGAGTTAGTATAATATTAATGGCTAAAAAAAATTCATCACTTTTTTATATTAGGTGAGTCACTTGGTTCATCTTGTGTCCTCTTTTCCTGCCTCACACTTCAAATGTTGCCACGCGGCTCCCTCTTAAAACTTAAGTTGTAGACTTCCTGCATAGGATCAGCCTTAGTTCTCCCCTTTTTTTTTCTTCCAGTAATGAAGGAAATGAAGTTTAAGTGTGGTTTAGTTGTGGATCTGTAAACATTGAGATTTATCACAATATTATTTTTTATATATTTTTTTTTGAACAAATATTATTTTAGGTACTTGACTCCTCTCTTCAAATGATCAATTAATTAATAAAAAAGCAAGATTCTTATTGCGCGTCAAAACTGATCAATTAATTAATAAAAAAAAAAACAGGATGCTTATTTCATATCAAGATTTATTACTGGAAGAAATATAGCCAGGATGGATCAAGACTTCATTCCAAAATTGAAGAAAAAACGCACAGAAGACAGAAAGAAAGAGGAAGCAAACGTTAAAGAGGAAAGAAAAGTACAAGTCGAAGAGAACAATAAAAGGGCTCAAACACATTTGATAGTGGCAACGCTCATAGCAACCGTCACTTTTGCAGCAGGTTTCACAATGCCAGGTGGATATGATGGCAATCAAGGTCCGGAACAAGGTATGCCAGTTCTATTAAGAGCAGTAGCTTTCCAAGCATTTGTCATTACCAACACTATAGCTATGATCTCAAATTTCTGCTGGATTTCTATACGCCTCTGCTCTTTTACAATGAATTGAAAAAGCAGCAGAACCGCCATTTGATAGCATTCTGGCTTGTTTTAGTTGCAATGGGAGCGATGGTGGTGGCATTCATTACGGGCACCTACCTCGTGTTATCACATTCTGTAGGCATTGCAATTACTACATGTATTGTTGGGTCCTTCTCCTTTTTCATTTTAATTCCCGAAGTCTATAAGCTTTATAATTATGAGTATATCACAGATCCAGAGTATGCCATTTTGTTCGAAAAATTAAGGATTATCTTGCAAGATCGAGGATAAAGTTGCTTTTCAAATCAAGATGACTATGAAGGTTTTAGTTTTTACCTTTTCATTATATTTTTTTTCCCCTTAATGTTTAGGCCAATATGACGAAACAAAATGTATCTTCTGTTGTTTAGAGTTGTTGTGGGAATACATTTTCTTTATTTTATACAACCATCTGTTTATGTGAACCACAATCTCCTCATAGTTTAAAGTAAAAGGCAGATTTGCAATACTCCCCTCGTGTTGGATTTGAAAGTAGAGTAATGTTGTAATAACCAAATTTTTATAATACGTTGAATAATAAATAAATTTGGTATAAAAATTAATTATCTTAATATTACGTACTCTTAGAAGTATTTTATAGCGATTTACAAATGAAAAAAAAAAAGAAGAAAAATTTAGTCAAAACCTCTTCATCGGACCGTTATTTGGTGAAAATGATAATACAATTTATTTTGCTTCATAAACACCCTAAGAAAGAGACGCATAATTCAGTAAGGATAAAGTAAAATATTCTTTCTTTTTTTTTTCTTTGACAATATTGTCAGAGTAACATGTTACTATATTACATCAGTTTTGATGGTAATAAATTTATTTATCTTTTTTTAAAAGAATTTCATAGTCAATATAGAGCTTATTTGATAGATCTTGATAAGAAAATTCTAAAAATAGTAATTTTATTAAAATCTGACATCTAGATGAGAAGTTATATTATTTTAAAGTTTAATATTTTGGTAACAGTGGTATGTGTTAGACTTTTCAAGAAAAATTTTTTGTGCTTATCCTCAATGTATTAAAATTTTATTATGAGGGGGTTTTAATCAAATCCCTCAAAAAAAATTTAAAAAAAAAATCACCAAGTTGTGCAAGACAACAAAGACAAGACTCTAAATTTATGTTGGAAGAATGTTTTAGATGACTTCGTTATATGAAACTACTATTACAATGACTACTGTAGGGAAAAATTTCATATGTCCATAATGATAACGATTACAATGACTACTGTATTTATCACCATTATAATTTTTATATTATTAGTGAATTGTTTCTCATTTTGCGGAAGCATGAAAATTCTTGTGTTGTTTTTCTGTGACCATTCTATTTTGTTTTTTTGCTTCCATTGCTTGGATGAGGTTTATTCCCAACAACATATACATGTCTAGTCTCTATCAGATAAGCTGCCAAATATGTTTTACATTGCCAAATGCAGGGAAGCAATGGCTGGAAGTAACAAGGAGAGCTTCACTAAGAATTATTAGAATCTCGGATTTCTTTAGATACTGGGATTAAATCGATGATATCGGAATGACAAGGAATTAATATTATAATCTGAAAACACACAAGGTTAAAAAAAAATTAATTTAAAAAAAAATCTTGTAATCACAACGTTCAGTTACAAGATATCCATTGGAATTTGCAAGTTGTCAAACACCGAAAAAGACTAATAAGAATTCTTCCATCTTAGAAAAGAACATTAAGAAAAACAAAAAAGTATTCATGAGGTTATGGATTGCAACAAATGTTACGTACCTTAATAAAAAAAAAAATATTTAGTAAAATGCTTTAAATTTATAATGTGTAAATCTGATTCATTCAAAATTTAATTCACACTATGTCAAGTTTAATTTTACATTATGCCTTCAAATTTTGTCCCTAATATGAAACCACAAACCAATATTTACCGTGTTTGGAAGAGGTTTTTTATTTTTATTTTTTTGAGAATATGTGAATTTTTGTTTATAATTTATGAGATAAAAATTAATTATCTGAAACTAACCTTTTGTTTCTACTTTCTAATTACTTTTTGCTCGAGAAAAACTGTTAACAAAAAACACCAAATAACTTCTTAAAAGCTTTGAAATTGACATATGAAAGTGACAATTAGGATACCTTGTATTCCTCACCTCCCCTGCCCGCGGCCTGCCAACGATTTTCAAGACTTGAAAATCATATGTTTCATAAGTGTCATTAATTCGGTTTCACTAGATTTGAGTTAGCCATAGTGACAATGAGTATGCAAATGATTCGGGAGGAGAAACAAAGTTGGCAATTCAATTTCTAAACACAAAAGGGCCTCTTGGCCAAACACACCACAACTTTCACTCACATGGCCACTAGCTTATACAGAGCAGCCATGGAAGGCAACACCGAAATCCTCAACCAAAACAAAAACCAGCTCACCCCAAACAACAACACTGTCCTCCACGTCTCGGCCCAATTCCGGCACATCCAGTGTATCATGGAGATCCTAAACATGTTTCCCTCCATGTACCGAAAAGTAAATTCACGAGGCGACACTTCGCTTCACATTGCAGCGAGGGAAGGATACTCCACAATAGTCCGAGCCCTGATTGAATATGCAAATGCCCTCGATGAGGAGCTTGAGAACGGGGTTGGGACGGCCAAGGACATGATGAGGATGAGCAACGAGGCGAAAGACACTGCCCTGCACGAGGCTGTGAGGAATCACCACGCGATTGCAGTCCAATTGTTGACACAGGAAGATCCTGAGTTTTGTCATCCTGCTAATAATGCGGAGGCCACTTTACCTGGCGGCGGAGGGAGGGTATGTTGGATTGGTGTTTGTGATCTTGGAGACTTGTTCAGTACTGGTCTATGGTGGCACTGGTGGTAGGACTGCTCTACATTCGGCTGTCATTCACAACCTTGAAGGTGGCTGGCTAACTAAAACACATTTTAGAATTCATCAATTGGATAAAAGCAAGGGATTGAAGAGAAAACACATTTTAGAATTCTTCTAATTGCTACTAGCATAGCATTTGTTTTGTTTTATTTTTGTTAATAATTTGATTTGTTGATTCTGTTTCAGGATGTACACGGAAATTGCTGCAATGGAAGCCAGCCCTAAGCAAGGAAGCAGATTCATATGGGTGGACACTGCATCACTATGCTGCACGCTTTGGTTATGTATTAAGAGCGAAAGACCTACTAAATGCGGATAAATCAGTTGCATACATTACAGACAAAGATGACAAGAACACAGCTCTTCACTTAGCAGCTAGCCAAGGTCACGTATGTGTAATCGAAGAGCTTATAGCACACTGTATGGATTGTTGGGAGATGGTTGATGGCAGAGGCCAGAATATACTTCACATTGCGGTGAAAAATCAAAAAAAGAGGGCAATTAAATTTATCTTGCAAAAATTCCCTTTGAGCAGTCTTATAAATCAGAAAGACGTTGACAGGAACACACCTCTTCATTTGCTTGCTGCTTCTGATTGCTACGAGGCTGGTCTTGTGAGGCTCCCTAAGGCGGACATGATGGCCTTCAACAACGCTAGTTTGACTCCTCTGGACGTAGTCCGCAGCAGAAGTATTGAACCGTGGGTAAGGATGCCAACTTTGCCCATTTCAAAATGATTCTACAGCATGGTATATATACTCATAAGCAAGGGTTTTTGTGGTATATATTTAGTTAATGCTCTTAGTAGATGCTGATACACTTCTACACACTGTGACCAGAAAATAGCTATCTATGATTTGCAGCTGAGATTTTTCAAAACATCATACACTTTCATTCCAAATAAGTGTACTTAGCGATCTAAAAAAATTTCCTATTTATTTTGTTGACATTTTTTCTTGAGAAAAAATAAGTTAAAAAATGATGAAATAAAATTTACAGAAGGGGGAATTTGGGTGGGACAAAATGTACATAAAAAGGCTGCAACGCTCTAATAATTTTGATCAAAGAACAGATGTTACCAAAATAAATTTCAGCACCATACTACCCCATGATATACTTCGGACGTAGATAGGATTTCTAGCGCTAACAATTTTTGAAAAATGGCGTTTTAAGGGTTTTAGTTTTGGCTTCTCAGTATGATATCATTTAGATTTTCCCAAATTGACTTCAGAACACAAATTGTAGGGTTTCAGTATGATATCATTTAGATTTCTCACACTAACAATTTTTGGAAAATGGCATTTTAAGGGTTTCAATTTTGGCTACTCAGTATGATATCATTTAGATTTTCCCAAATTGACTTCAGAACACAAATTGCAAGGTTTCACCAAAAGAAATTTTACAAATGCGGGTGCAAATATGGGTTGGAGAGATGTATTCAGCAGAGATAAAAATGAAATAGCAACCAAAGAGAGATATCATGTCTTTGAAAAAGTCTTACCAGCAGATATCAGAAGATCAGCAAACACCCCATTTCATAGTAGCCGCACTCATAGCAACAGTAACATTTGCTGCTGGATTCATAGTGCTAGGTGGCTACGATGCCCGCCAAGGCTTCGACTATGGCCCGGCAATTCTAGCCAGAAAAGCAACTTTCAAAGCATTTGTCAAAAATGGATTTTATGGCCATGATATTTTCAACCACTGCCATGTTCATTTGCTTCGTCGTGGCAGGTGATTCAGATAGAGATAAGCTTCTCAAGCATGATGCCTCGGCTTATTGTCTCATTTTCATTGCCATGGGCGCAATGGTGCTTGCATTCATTACAGGCATGCAATAGCAGAGCCAGAAAATTAAATTAGAATGGGCGCTTATTAATTATAATAATTTTTACAAAAATATTTCACGCAAGTTTTTACGATTGATTTCAAAAAAAATAAAATACTTAGTGTGTTTGGTTTCAGTTTTTTGAAAACTGAGTTTTTTAATTTTTTATATTTTTTTTTTGTTTTTAGTGAATATTTTTTAAATTTTAAGTAATTTTTTTACTTTTTTAGATGCACCTTACTTAGATGTATCTAAATAGTAAAATATTTGTAAAAAAATATTTTAAAAAATTAATAAATACACAAAAATACAAAAAATATACTAAATTTTTTTTTTGTATTTTTTGGTATTTAATGTATTTTTTAAATATTTTTTTCACAAATATTATACTTTTTAAATGTATTTATGTTAGATGTGCCTAAAAATTAAAAAAAAATTGCTTAAAATATTAAAAAAATTCATTCAAAACATTAAAATACGAAAAATAAAAAAATAAAAGTAAATTTTCTGAAAACTGGAAACAAACAAGCTGAATGTTATTTGTAATTAGTGTATCATGGACAATACAAAAAAAAATATGGATATAAGCCTTAAAATAAATTATATAATGATAAATTATTTTTTGATACAAAATTTGATTAAAAATTCAATATAATGGTAATACCACGTCATCATTGGTATGTGATATCACCTACTAATGGTAAATAAATGCATAAAGAGTGAACCTCACATGTCAAATGTAACTAACAATCTTATAAATTTCATATCATTATAGTGAGATTACTTATACTTGCACATCACTAATAATGACATCGCCGTTACATTAAAAAAATTTCATATTTAATATGGTTTATTTATAATAGTATCTTCATTTTCAATCAAAACAACCATTATTGTTTTCATAATTTTTAAAATGTCATTGACATTTCACTATAATAATATTTTTGTAATTTTTTATTTAAAATATTTTTTTATGTTTGTAAAAAAAAAAAAAAAAAAAATCTCAAAATCGGGGTGGGGGGGAGGGGACATGTGACCTCTTGGTCACATGCTTCCTCCGCCACTGCAGGCATGTATGCGGCACTAACGCATTCATTAGGCCTTTCAATCGCCCTGTGTGTTATCGGTTGTCGGGGGGAGGGGGGAGGAGGGGGGGACATGTGACCTCTTGGTCACATGCTTCCTCCGCCACTGCAGGCATGTATGCGGTACTAACGCATTCATTAAGCCTTTCAATCGCCCTGTGTGTTATCGGTTGTCTCTCTTTTCCTGTTAATTATTTCATTCTCAGGAAAGCATCAAGTGTATAGTTTCTGAGTATTGCTGTAAATTAGACCTGAATTTTTTTGTTTGGCTCCTGGAAAGGCCTTTGTCTTCATGGTTGTTAAAACAGATTCGCAATACATAACCACTGCCACTGGCCATGGTAATTGGAAAATTATTGAGAAAATATAGATTACATTTGTTTTGAGTGTGGCTTATAGCACACCACTTTAAATCTACACCATTTGCCTCACTTTGGGAGTAAAATTTCATGCTACCAAGGATTTTCCTTTCTAAAATAGTGATTGTCCTTGTATGGTGCATATATTAGATGCACAAAATACGTATTAAAAATTTTTCTCGAGAGGTACTAGTATATACCCAAACCATTTATGTGTGAAATTAGTTTCATTGAGTTTTAATTTTTAATTTTTTTATACTTAATATGATTTTAAAATTAAATTTTAATTTGTGAGTTTTTAAAATATAATAATATTTAATTGTGATTCATACCT
Source organism: Camellia lanceoleosa (assembly GCA_025200525.1). Lineage (NCBI taxonomy): Eukaryota > Viridiplantae > Streptophyta > Magnoliopsida > Ericales > Theaceae > Camellia > Camellia lanceoleosa. The sequence continues at coordinate 168,932,152 of CM045766.1, read as the reverse complement.
TATTTTTTGGCATTAAAATCTTTTTATAGGTTAGATTTTTAACCAACTAAATCATTTAACAAGTAGAGCAAACCTCAATCGCGAAATTTAAAGAGAAATCATTCAATATTTTTGCAGTAAGAGATGATATGATGTATCTTTCTACTCATTAATTAATATATAATTAAATGTGAAATTGAAATTTAATGTGGACGCAACACCTCAAGCTGAGAGCAAAATTACTCTTCAAATTCCACTTTCACCACAAATTAATTAGGACACAGGTCTCCCGCACTTATTATCAAATTTTAATAATACACACGTACACAAATTTTAACCTAGTAAACTATAGTTACTAATTTCATATTTAAATGATATAATTTGTTGTATTATAAAAAATGCACACTTATACAAATGATTAATATCCAATTTTTTGCATACTAGCTTCTCCAGATTTGATTCCTTTAATAATGAGTGATTTGATTTGTAACAATTTTATAATTTTGATTTGAAATTCTTCTGATATGGGTCATTGGGTTGGCCCTATAAGTCCGGTTTTATTTTAGGCTGCGCTTATGGGCTAACTTGAGGGCACCATCCTTCTGTTCAAGTCCAACTTCTATATGTTAAGGCTGGGTTGAGCGGACTCATCCTCATACTTCGGCCAGGCTAAACAGAGTTGGGCCAGGTCGGACCCCACCAGAATGTGGTCTTCAGACTTTTTGATGAGGCTAGGCTGGTTTGATTTTTTAAGAATTGTTTTCGGATCACTTTTTTAAAAAAAATTTATATTTTAGTATTTTTTTAGTTTAATTTTTAGATGTTCTAAATTTTTTTAAATAAATTACTAAAATATGCACAAAGTTTATTAAAGAGAAAAAAAAAATTATTTAAAAATAAATTTTGAAAAATCAAACTTGAACATAATTTAAACAAGTTTCATTATTATTATTATTTGTTTCTAGCAGCAAAAGGTGGTTGGAAGTGGTCGTTGGCAATGCAGCATGGTGGTAGAGGGAGAGGGTAATGAAGGGGTGGTTATCGGCGAGGTGGAGGGAGCAAAGAGAAAAAGAGAGGAGGGAAAAAAATTTAAAAAAAAAGAGTCAAAATGGAATGAAAAATTGACATTCTATCATTTTATGATTATTTTAAAATTTATATCCTATAGTAATTATAAACACGCTAAAAAAACAGTGGTTGGAATTAATCATATATCAGTAGAGTAAGTCTATGTATATAGAAACCAAACACAAAATGAGATATAATTCTCTCACAAGGGTTGAGTCTCACAGTCCTATGGGCAGTGGCGTAGTTAGGAATTTCAATCGATGATGTCATTTAACAAGTCATCATTAATGTTATTATTTTGTATTTTTAGTTCTACAAAACCTAGTAATAATATTAGCATTCACATGATACTTGTAAATCACATAAATATTTTTGATTACATTGAAAAAAAAAATCAAATTACTAAATTAAAAAAATCTTAATATTTCAAAAAAAAAAAAAAAACATTTTATGAGAATAAACACTACAACGGCCGTTAGAGAACTATATCGCCAAGACTCGAGGGAGAACAAATTGTTAGAATTATTTGAGAATAAGCACAACATAACTTCCTGTTAGAATTATTTGAGACATCCAACATAAAATCAATTGGTTATGTGTAGAGTAGCCTTTAAATTATATAATTTGAACTTAGGTGATTTAGAGAAGATGTGGATGAATTGAACTTGGATAGTTTAGAGAAGTGATGTGGGACAAATCTCAAATAAATAGGCAAATAAATCAACAAATAAGGGGCACAAAGACAAACAAAATAGATTGCATTATGACACTAATTGGCCATAAATGGAGTAGTTGCTAGATTATATGAACTCAACTTGAGTGGTTTAAAAAAATGCTATGGAATAAGTCTCTAACATGAACAAATTATGAATTTATTTATAGAAGATTAAAAATGCAGCGTAAGTTTGATTTTTGTTTTTAACTCATGGTGTCAATTTGTAAACTTTCAAAACTTAGTATTTTATTTCTAGACCTATTGGGTTCAATTTGTTAATACTTAAAACTTTTATATAGAATTTACGTATACTCTTTAATAAAATTTTGAAATTCAGTGGTGTCAAATGGCACAACTGCCATCAAGATAGCTACGCGCCTACCTATGGGGCCCACCCCTTATAAGAGAATTATGTCTTATTCTGTATTTAATTTTTATATTCCTGACATTATTGATCTTAATAATTTTTCCCAAGGTACCTTTGTTTCCGTCATTTAATTTAGATAATGTTAATGTTGGGAGGATTTTAACACAAATTTCAATAACTAGATATTAATAAATTGAAACAATCGAAATGTTAGATACTAAAATAATGCAAAACGTATATTTTGGCGGCCAATGAAAAATTTAACGACAAATGCATCAGAGAATGAAAATTCATTGGTACGTATTTTGAAAATTGTGTATCATATGTCCCTCGTTATAATATTTGTAGTATTTAGTTATGATGTATTGAGTTGTTAGATATAAGTCATTATTATGTTGATTATGACAATATTTTTATTATGGTCTAAAAAATCTTTATATTTTGTTATGACTATTTAATATTTTTTTTAAAAAATTATAACTTGTAAAAAATTTTTGTAAAAATCTTCATTCTTGTCTTGCCATGTGTCCTTCCACTTATCTACTTTGTCCTTCATATTCTCTATCATCTCTATAACTTCTTTTAACTTCTAAATGAAATAGAGGATGCCACGTGTCTTAATAATAATAATAATAATAATAATTTATGGTGCCAACATTTGTTGGCTTATTTTTCCTACGAAGGAAAATATCATAAATGCGAGCGTGCCAGCAATAATTGAAAAATCCTTACAGATTAAATTCAAGCCAATTATCAAGCGATTGCATTGACGGTTCTTTTGCCTCAACAAAAAGGACTTCAAAATTGCCAAGTGTAGAAAAAAGAAAAATTAAAAGAAGAATGAGAGAGACGGAGAAAGACGATTGAGTGAACAATCAAAGCAATCATTACTTACCTCTACTCCTATGCTTCGAAAAGGAAGTGCATAAAAAGTATAAATCTATGTTAAACTACTCCTAAGATAAGGACAATGACAAGAAATATTGAAATCAATTGTTTTTTATTTGAATTCCGGCCCTTTACAATATAGCCATTAATGGCTATTTATAGAGGAAAAAATACAGCAATAACTACTTAGTAACTACCCATTTCTCCCATCTTCATTCTTGTCTTGCCATGTGTCCTTCCACTCATCCACTTTGTCCTTCCACTCATTCACTTTGTCCTTCATATTCTCCATCATCTCTATAACTTCTTTTAACTTCCAAATGAATAAGAGGATGCCACGTGTCTTGATAATAATAATAATAATAATAATAATATTTTATGGTGCCAACACATTCTTATCCTTCATTTTTTTTTTTAAAAACAAATATAATTTAAATATATAATTATTGATGTGTTTGAACTTCTTAAATAATTATTGAAGCAAATCGAAAATAAGTCTCAAAACCAATAAATTATAGACTACAAGTGTAATTTACCATCACTCATATTATAAGTGTTTATAAATAGAATGTATTCAACACACATTTTAAAAAGTGGGTACCTTATTTACATGGGGGTTAGTTGGGCTTATTCTCAATCACCTTGGTTGTATATACATAACGCATTTAAAAACATAATTGTTGTCTTTTTTTTAGTGAAAAATTTAAAAAATTATAATTATTGAATCGACCTAATTTTTTTTTGATACACGAAATGTCCAATAACATGAACGGTTTTGATTATCATAATGGGGTCCGTGATGGGTCTCACAGGCCCAAACAGCTCCCTCCAATCCAAAATCTGAACTGAAAAGGATCCTCCATCTAATTAATACCAGTAATGCTACGCAAACAGAGGACCAAACACAAAGACTGTTCATCTGGACGACCAGTCGAATGACCAAGTGGTCGATCGGATGATAAGATGATAGTTGCGGTCAACAAACTTTGGCCGATCAACCACCTGATCATCCGGCCGATCGTCTAGATGAACATTTTCTATATTTGATTATGTGTTTGGTACTTTGTTTGTGTAGCATTATTGGATTAATACGCATTCATGGGAGCCAGCTGGGTGGTGTTGTTGGCTGTGATGATGAACGAGTTAAGCTTATGATATGCTAACCTCAAAACACTTTTTCGGTTCTTTTCTGTCATTCAGTTGTTTTTTTTTTCTCAATAAGCTTTTAATTCTACCATTGCACGGACCTATAAATTCTAGCAGCCATTATTTTCATTTATTTTGTATAGGGATAGCAGCCATTTGAATTGCCCATTTCATAATAGTACTTCATCATTTGTGCATAATACATTTATGCATTTTTGCTTTGGGCTTTCCACTGGGCAACGACCCACTGATTAAATAAGAAAAATTATTTATAAGCATAAGTTTTTTGATTAATGTGGCAATAATATTCTGAAAATTGTAACTCACAATAAGAATATATGCTTTGATTCAAAATGAAAAGACTGCCAAAGACCACATCATTTTTTTTATCTAAATTTATATTAATAGAATTTAGATCCAAAGGGTAATGACAGGGTTGAAGAGTTTGGGACTGGGGCAAAAAAAAAAAAAAGTGGTGGATCATACATACATACTACTACATATATATATGTTATTTGGGTTCTGCAAAAGGCAAATAGCCACAAAATTCATATCAGTCTCACTAATTCGTACTCTCCTTCCCATTGCAGTCACCATGGATGTTAACTTCTACGAGGCGGTCATGGAAGGCAAAGTTGATGTCCTCAGGCAACACATTGATCAAATTGATAACCAAGTCACCCCCAATAACAACACTGTTCTTCATGTTGCAGCCCAGTTTGGCCGATTACAATGTGTGGAAGAGATCTTAAATGAGTATCCCATGTTGTTACGCCGGGTGAATAACAAATGCGAGACTCCTCTTCACTTTTGTGGTGAGGGAAGAACGCTTGGATGTAGCCAAAGCACTCATAGATTGTGCGAAGGAATTGGACCGAGAACTTGAAAGTGGGGGCGGAGCAGCCAAGGAGATCTTGAGGGCGACAAATGAGGACAAAGACACAGCCTTGCACATGGCAGTGCGGAATGAACACTTGGATTTGGTCAAACAGCAATGCTAGGTATCATGAAAAGTCTTTCATGAAAATGGTCATGAAAGATTTGTGACTTTTGGATTACACTTACAATAAAGCACCACACACTAATTGTGACGCCCTCATAATTTAACCCATAGTATATACCATTAACATGCATTGATAAAGAAAACCAAATCATCATTCGTCTATCAGAGTATCATTATTGAAAGACATTACACGTAACATCAAAATAAATGCCCTATGGGCTTACATCTTTCCAAGCTTAATACTTGGGCACAAAAAATGTGAGTACTAACTCAACTACAAATTAAGCCCTTGGCCTGAGTGTTTACCTGTAATACCAAATAAAGCAAATAACAAAGCAAATGCCTAATCTGAACAGAGTCTTCAACTCCATATCCTTCCAAGCTAAGTTCTTGGAGGTAGCCCATCACCTGAACCTGAAAATGATGTTCCCATATAAGGTGAGCCACAGCCCAGTAAAAATATACTAAACCAAATATAAGCATTGAATAAAGCAATAGCATTCAATAGATGGTTAACTCAAATATCAGTTTCACTTTCCATTATTTATTCAACTTTTCATTTTTTAACAATATGGCTCAGAACCTGGCCAAACTTTAACAGTGAATTACACATCACATTAATATTACTTCCAATGTCAACAAAATAAATGAGACTAAGGCTCATATTAAAACACTTCATACTTCTCAGTTGATACACATTTTAGTGTTGTAGCAACAATATATAGAAACACTTCTATAGATCAATAAGCACACATAATAGTGATGCTAATGGAGTACATCCCCTATCTTCTCCCAAACAAAATCCGGTTTAGAGGTCCATCCCCTATCTTTTCCTAAATAGTGGAGTACATCCCCTATCTCCTCCCAAACAATATGCATATGCAATGCTCAATCAATACACGTATTTTCTGTATTAATTCAATAGTCAAAATTTATGACTTAACTAAAGTGATTAGTTTCAATTTTTCCTAATCCACATACAATGTCTACAACAATCACGACTATCCTCCACCGATAGCCTAAAACAGTTATTTCTAGACAAGAAATAAATATAACAACAATTATAATCTCAACAATTCAATAGGTGGGTGATTAAAATTATCCAACTACACCATTTAAACTTATAATTGTCCAATTCCATGAATTTAACTAAATTTCCCAATTTTTCCTTAAATTAATTATACAAATTAATTTATTAAAACAATTAGGGCTTTTTCCAAAATTACCAAATAACCCCCAACATATCAAAGTACCAAAACTTAGAACAAAACCTATAATATGGAGTAGGAAATCCCTACCTCGAAGTAAATAACCCGAATGGAGAAGATGACGAAAATCCAAAGTGCTCCAAACCCAAGATTGTTCATATTAAAAGGAAGCCCTCGACTCACTCTATCTTTTTAATAAAGCACCTAGGGTAGAAACACCCTAAAAAGAGATGAAACCTAAGAGAGAAGGTGAGTGGAGGGAGAGAAAAGTCGTACCTAGGGTTTTGAAGTCAAAAAAGGGTGAAAAAAATGTTTTAAAAACTGCTGCTGCGTATTTATGCAGGCTCGCTCGAAGCGAAGACTTGGTCGCCGAGCGACTGCATTAAGAGATACTCGCTCGGCGAAGGAAATCTCGCCGAGCCAACAATATGATGCTTCAGTTCCGCAATCAGAAGCACGCCGAAGCGAATGCTCGCTCGAGCTAAGGACTCGAAACTCGCTCGAGCGAAGGAAAGCTCGCTCGAGCCAAGAAATACAGCTCTCAGGTCTACACTAGACGCAATCGCTCGCTCGAGCTAAGAAACCCTGGCTCGAGCCACAAGATACAAAACTCAATCCTCGCTCGAGCGACCAACTCAAAAACTGGACAGCAACACTTGGTTTCCAAACCCAACCAACCTGAAACAGACCTGCCCAATACATCCTATAACTCAAAAAGAGAAAATAAGGACGACAACAACAATTACAAAATGACAGAATCTACGGAACCTAAGTCCGAATACGATAATCAAATGGGAAAAGACCGGGATCGCTATACTAATCAAGGTAATCTAAAGGTCACAAATTTTTCATGATCATTTTCATGACAAAATTTTCATGATCTCTAACATTTCCCTTTGGTCAAATTGTTAATAGGAGAAGATCCAGAGTTTCAACATCCAGCCAATAATGCTCATGAAACTCCACTATACCTGGCTACTGAGATAGGATGTGATGATGTGGTGTCTGCGATCTTGGGAACTTGCACATCGCCAGCTTATGGTGGCCCTGGTGGTAGAACGAAATTGCACGCAGCAATAATAATTAAGAACTGGTTTTCTGTGCTAATAAATGTACAAAAGAAAAGTAATATTCTTCTCCTCAAACCCCTACTCTTTAGTTGCAGTAATTATTGATATTTCATAATAATATAATCAAAAATAGCTTTGGAAAAAAAAAATGAAGTTCCATGCTAAAAACAAACAGGAATTAAACAATGATATGCCTAAAATTCACCAAATGTTGTAGGAGATTTCTAACACAAGGGGGGCAGAGTGTATAGAATTAATAGGGATTAACATTGTTGCCAAAATTCAAGAAAGATTGAAGCATATTTTTGTTGCTAATATATGTATTATTTTATCCTTATTACCATTCTTTGGTTCTGTTTCAGATCAAAGCATGAGAAGATTGTTGGAGTGGAAGCAGGATCTAATCAAGGAAGTAGATGAGTATGGATGGACACCACTTCATTATGCTGCACACTGCCGTAATGTAGAGGGAGTTAGACAGCTACTAAAAAAGGATAAATCAGCTGCATACATTACTACTACAGACAATGATGACGGAAAGACAGCTCTTCATATAGCTGCTACTGAAGGTTGTAAAAGCGTAATGAAAGAGATTTTGTTACAATGTCCAGATTGTTGGGAGATAGTCAATGGCAAAGGACAAAATGTTCTTCACGTTGCCATGGATATGGAGGAGAAAGGTGCGATTGAATTTATCAAAGAAAACCCATGGTCAAGCCATCTTAAAAAACAGAAAGACATTGAAGGAAACACACCTCTTCATCTGTTGTACCTGCACTACAAGAAAAATCACCTTTGGCGACTAAATTTTTAGTCGCCAAAAGTTGCCTTTTTACCTTCTTCGACTGAATTTTTTAGTTGTCGATTTTGTCGCGAATACATGGTCGCCGAAGGTTTTGGCGACTAAAAAGGCTTTAGTCGGCAAAAAGGCAGGTCTTTAGCGACCAAAGTTTTGGTCACCAATACTCAATTCCACTGTTTAAAAGATTAGCTGCCAATAGTTGATGGAACGCCGACCAAACTATTTAGTCGCCAAAACAAATACTTTTGGCGACCAATAGTTTAGTCGCCAAAGGTTGTTCGGTGGGAAAAAAAAAAAAAAAAAAAAAAAAGCTAACTTTTCTACTTTTTCTGAGATTCGAACCACCAACCTTCTAAACCTTTATCAACGCACTCCCTCTACTATGCCACAATAACATCACATGAATATATATGCAAAATATATTATTTATTTAGTATATTGACCTATATTAATATTAAACTATATATATATATATATAATTATTTTTATTCAATATAATTTATGTAAAAAATAAATTATTTATTTTAAAAAAAAGAAGCCACTTTTGGCGACTGAATTATTTTTTAGTCACCAAAAACCTTAGTTTTGGCTACTACCAATAATTTAGTCGCTAAAAAAATTAAATTTCGCCTAAAAATAACCATTTTCGGCAACTAAACTGATTTTTAGTCGCCAAAGCTGTAACAACCCTCGTTTTGATTACCGATTAACCACTGAATTACATACTGATTACTGCTAAATTGGACTGCTTATGACTGATAATTGAACTAACTGAAGTACTGAACGGACCGATTGAAAATTGAAACTGAATTGACTAAGCATGTTTATTGTGTTGCATTTTTATCTGTTGATTATTTGATTATCTGTTTGTGTTTTATGTTTAAACTGCAAATTGAAGGCCTTATCGGCGGCCGAATCGAAAACAGATTTATGTTTTGGAATCATTGGAATTTATGTGATTAGGTATGATTAAATTAGATTAAAATAAGCTAAGCATATAAGTCGCCTTATTTACGGAATTGCCATTGAGTGGCTTTTGTTTATTCTTATCATTGTAGAGCCTTTACACACTTAGGCAACATTTTGCTTAACTTCATTCCCTTGATCCCACCGAAATTAGAGAGAGAGAAAAGGGAGAGAATTGATTTCCTTCTTGCATTGCTTGATTTTGCTAAGAAACTTGAAGATTGAAGGATAAATTACAAACTTAAGCTTGTATTCTCCTAATTGAAGACTTAGGTATGGAATTCCAGCCCTTATTAATGTCCTTAAAGTTGATTCTTACTAGATTCTTGGCAAATTGTAGAGTTAAGTCATGTTCTAGTTCATATAAGTTGAATTATAGCTTAGTTCATGCATGCATGGTTGAAATGTTGAAGTTTGAGTTGATTTCACGGCAAAATGGTGCATGCATGTTCACATTTATGTATAAGTCCATGTTTTCATCTTGTTTTGAAAGGTTTGAGCTCATTAGAGCAAGAAATAAAGCTTTGGTATGGTTTTAACTCATGCATGGCATGGTTGAAGTTTATTCTTGAAAATGGGTTTGAAAAATGGTTTTAATTGACTCACTCTTGGCCCTTGCATGTACAAATTGGCTTTTGAAACTTGTTATACATTGGATTTGGATGTGTTTCCCAGAATTTGGGCCCAAGAGGTCAAGCTTTGAGTGATAGAATGCTTGGTTTGAGCTTGGAAGGCAAATCTGGAAATTCCAGATTTGGCTTCTTCGCTCGAGCGAAGGATTCCTCGTTCGAGCAACCAACGTTTACTCTGAGCTACGCTCGAGCGAAGGATTGGTGGCTCGAGCGTAAAAACCGAGCATCCAGTACTTTTACTATTTCATCAGACCGCTCGAGCGAAGGATTGTTCACTCGAGCGAAGCCTTTGATTTTGGAAGCTCGCTCGAGCGAAGGAAGGCTCGCTCGAGCGAGGCTCCTATTTTCAGCAAATTTTGCAAAATATTTTCTAAGTGTATTTTTGCATCCTCATCCCATTCTAGGCATTCTTAGGCCTAGTTTAAGACATCTTAATGAGGATATAGATGTAGAACACACCAAGGCAAGTTAGGGATTAAGTTATAATATTTCCCAACTGTGTAGCTTAGTGTGTGTTCAACCTGTGAACTGTGTAGGATTGGCCACTGGGGAGACACGCTCTAGCATATCGTAGCCCAAACTTTGTGAGTAACAACTGTGTAAAGATATGTTCAAATGATGAATTTCTGAACACTAAACTGAACTGTTTACTGAACGAATATTGATTTCTGAACTAAATTGTTTACTGAAATGTAATTATTCATTGAATGAATGTATGTCCTTTATTTCCGAATTGTACTGTGGCATCCTTAGCACCTACTGATACTGTTACAGAGATCTCTATCGGTTCCCTCGTGGAACCATTACTGTTTACTGATTGATGGCCATCATTACTATTCGGTCTTTAAGACCTACTGTTTACTGCTATGCTAATGGATGTACCACATATGACTGAATAACTGTTCCGACTGAAATATTGTTTAATGAACTGTTTTCATTACTGTAAGGACATTTCATTCTTAACCTCTTTATACATTATGTTATTCACTGGGTTTTAGCTCACTGTTTATATATATATGTAGGTGCTCAGCCACCAGATCGGAGCTAGGAGCGTGGGTTAGACTCCAGTTTTGTCAAGCCAGCCTATGTGCCTCACTGCGAGGTTCCGAGCCTATCGTGTCAGGGCTTAGGGGTGTTTTAGCATTCCCCTTCTGTACTGTCTTACTATTTTGTATAGACTGAATGTTACCGTACTGTACTGTTATGATAGGGATTGAGTTCCCATACTGTGCGACTGTAAATCTTGTATAGACTGTACTGTTGATTGTGTGAATGCATGAAAAATCTTTTTGGCATACAGACTGTCACAGCTCAATGGACATTATTTATTTACTGTATTGGCTTCCAAAGCCACGAACTCGTTTTCTTGTACTCTTTGTTAGCGGGCCTTGATAATCTCGGATTCTTGGCGATTCTGATGCTAAACCCATAGGGCCGGGTTTGGGTCGTGACAGAGTGGTATCAGAGCGATACTTAACCACGAGTTATACCCCACACACGTGTCCAAATGAGCTATAAGGTGTCCTAGAAAAGTGATTAGGGCATTTCATGAACTTGAAAGGTGTGTGACTATGTTATGACTGAATACATGTTAATGTGATAACTGTCTAAACATGTAACTGTTTAATGTTATAATTGCTATAACTGTTATAACTGCTTATAGTGAAATGGACAATGCAAATGAACCTGGATCCTCATCTACCGAGGCAAGAATGGAAAGAATGGAAAGAATGATGGAACTGATAACTGCTAGACTTGAACAACAACAGAACCAACAGCCCCCACCTCCTCCTCCTCCAGTATAGCCGGAACCAAATGCAAATGTGAATGATGGGGATATTATTGCTCTCACCCATAAATTCAGCAAGATGAAGCCGCCGTCCTTTCAGGGTGGCCTTGAACCGCTAAAGGCTGAAGCTTGGGTGCTTGAAACAGAAAAATTATTTGAAGTGTTTCCGTGCTCAGAAGCAAATAAAGTTCTGTTAGCTACCTTCACCTTACAAGAAGAAGCTAGAAGGTGGTGGATGTTGATCCGTGACACAAATACCGTTGTGACTTGGGCTCAGTTCAAGGAGTCCTTCTTTGAAAAGTACTTCCCACAGTGCATCAGGGATAGGAAAGTGACTGAATTTGAACAACTGAGACAGGGTACAATGTATGTGGCTGAGTATGAAACAAAGTTCACCGAGCTTGCTAGATATGCACCGCATATGGTGGACACTGACTACAAGAAGGCCAGGAAATTTGAGGGTGGCCTTAATGTTGCAATACTTGACCGAATAAGTGTTTTGAAATTACCGACTTTTGTGGGTGTTCTCGACCGGGCATTGATGGCCGAGTCGAACATTGCAGCAGTGAAACAGTCTGAAACACCAACAATTGAATGGCATGGGAAAAGGCAGGGTTTCAAATTCAAGAAAGGCAAGCACAACCCAACCAACAAGAAACAGAATACGGGGTCAACAACTAGCCCCAGCCAAGGGAGTGGGTTCATTCCACCCTACTCTGTATGTGGCAACAAGCACAAAGGGGTTTGCTACCAAATAACTGGAGCTTGTTTCAGGTGTGGCAAGGTGGGCCACAGGGTGAAAGATCGTCCTCTCGCCTGCAAGCCGAGAGTAAGCTAAGCGCACCAGCGGCTGACACCAAAACCGAACCCCAAAGCTACCGGGAAAGAGCCTATGAGGCAGGACCGAGTATTCGCCCTAGTACCGGGAGACGTGCAAAATACTGAAACCGTTGTGTCAGGTATCCTCTCTATTTGTGCTCAAAATGCATATGTATTGATTGATTTAGGGTCTACACACTCATATGTATCGCATGCTTTTTCACGAAAATTGAATAGACCCTTAGAACCCATGAATTACCTGTTAGCTGTATCATCACCTGTTGGGGGATCCATGACATGTGCATATATGTATCCTGCTTGTGAGATTATTGTTGGGGATATGCATCTGTTTATTGATTTACTACCATTGAACATTGATCACTTTGATGTTATATTAGGGATGGACTGGTTAACGAAATATCATGCCACCATAGACTGTGTAACAAAACAAGTAGTTTTCCGTCCACCTGGTTTACCTGAATTTGTATTTAATGGGGTTGGAGTAGTACTTCCTCCGTATCTGATTTCATCTGTGAAAGCTGTTAAACTGATTAGAAAGGGGTGTAAGGGATATCTGTGTTCTGTCTTGACTGTGTCTACTGAGGGTAGTACTAATGTGAACTGTATTCCTATAGTCAGAGAATTCCCAGATGTATTTCCAGATGATCTGCCAGGGGATTTGATTGACGGGGAAATTGAATTTACTGTGGATGTGATTCTGGGAACGCAGCCTGTATCGAAAGCTCCTTACAGAATGGCCCCAACTGAACTAAAGGAATTGAAAGTGCAATTGCAAGAACTGTTAGACAAGAAGTTTATCAGGCCCAGTACTTCACCGTGGGGTGCACCTGTTTTGTTTGTAAAGAAGAAAGATGGCTCACTGAGACTGTGCATAGATTACCGTGAATTGAACAAGGTAACTGTGAAAAATAAATACCCATTGCCACGTATTGATAATTTATTTGATCAGTTACAGGGTGCACAAGTGTTTTCCAAGATCGATCTCAGATCGGGGTATCATCAACTGAAAGTCAAACCGGAAGACATTGATAAAACTGCTTTTAGAACGAGGTATGGCCATTATGAATTTTTAGTTATGCCATTCGGAGTCACGAATGCCCCTACTGCTTTTATGGACCTTATGAACAGAATTTTTAAACCATACCTTGATGATTTTATTGTGGTATTCATTTATGACATACTGACTTATTCAAAAAGTAGAGAAGAACATGAACAACATCTGAGACTTGCCCTGCAGACCTTAAGAGAATAGAAATTGTATGCTAAACTGTCTAAATGTGAATTTTGGCTTGATCATGTTATGTTTTTGGGGCATGTTGTTAGCAAAGATGGAATTTCTGTTGATCCACAGAAAATTGAAGCTATAGTGAACTGGCCTAGACCAACCAATGTGACTGAAGTCCGAAGCTTTTTGGGATTGGCTGGATATTACAGAAGATTTGTCAAAGACTTCTCCAAAATTGCCTTACCATTGACTCAGTTGACTCAGAAGGGGACATCATTTGGTGGGTGACCAAAGGAATCGGATTTCAAGAATTAAAAACCCGACTTGTAACTGCACCGGTCCTTACTCTACCTTCAGGTACGGATGGTTATACTGTGTTTAGTGATGCTTCTCATAAGGGTTTGGGGTGTGTTTTAATGCAGAATGGGAGAGTTATTGCTTATGCTTCCCGACAGTTGAGACCACATGAAAGGAACTACCTGACCCATGATCTGGAACTGGCTGCAGTAGTGTTTGCACTGAAAATTTGGCGTCACTATCTTTATGGGGCAACATGTGAAGTATACACCGACCACAAGAGCTTAAAATATTTCTTCACACAGAAAGAATTGAATAGGAGACAGCGCAGATGGCTAGAACTGATCAAAGATTATGACCTACAGATTTTGTACCATCCGGGAAAAGCCAACATCGTTGCCGATGCATTGAGCCGAAAGTCAATTGCCAACTTAGCTTGTTTGCTCACCGGACAGAAAGAATTGCTTTATGATCTTGAAAAATCTGGAATTGAAGTTGTCTTGAGAGAACAAGGTGGAACAATGGCTGCCATTACTGCTCAACCAGCCTTGATTGAAGAAATTAAAGAGAAACAGCAACTGGATGGCCTTTTGAAAAAGATCATCGAAGAAAGAGAATATAAGCCGAGATCGGGGTTTAAATTTGAGAACAATGTACTGAAATTTCAAGAAAGATTGTGTGTGCCGAATGACACTGAACTGAAAAGAAGAGTTCTGCAAGAGGGCCACAATTCAAAATTGTCTATCTACCCGGGGAATACGAAAATGTACCAAGATCTGAAACAGAATTTCTGATGGCCGGGAATGAAGAAAGACATTGCCGATTTTGTGTCCAAATGCCTTCATTGCCAACAAGTCAAAGCTGAACATCAACGACCTGCCGGATTATTGCAACCCTTACCCATACCGGAGTGGAAATGGGAGCATATCACGATGGATTTGGGTTACCTCGCTCCAGAAAAGGTATGGACTCTATTTGGGTTATTGTTGATAGACTGACTAAATCTGCACACTTCCTACCTGTCAAGACAATTTATAATGCGGACAAATTGGCTGTTATCTATATTGATGAAATTGTAAGGCGCATGGAGTGCTGTGTCTATTGTTTCCGAGGATTCAAGTTTACATCGAGGTTTTGGCAAAGCCTCTGATTGCATTGAGGTCTTGAGTAGTGCCTATCATCCTCAGACAGATGGACAGTCAGAAAGGACCATCCAGACTTTGGAGGATCTATTGAGAATGTGTGTCCTTGATTTTCAGGGAAACTGGGAAAGTCATTTGCCATTGGCTGAATTCGCCTACAACAACAGCTACCATTCGAGTATTGGTATGGCGCCTTTCGAGGCATTGTATGGCAGGAAATGTCGATCTCCGATTTGCTGGGCAGAAGTTGGAGATGGGCCTTTGCTTGGGCCCGAGATTGTATATGAAACGACTGAAAAGATAAAACTGATACAGCAAAGACTGAAAACTGCACAGAGTAGACAGAAGAGTTATGCGGATGTCAGAAGACGGGACAGAGAATATGAAGTGGGTGATCACGTGTTTGTGAAAGTGACACCAATAAAAGGCCATACTTGTTTTGGAGTCAAAGGCAAGTTAGCGCCGCGGTATGTTGGACCGTATGAGATTATTGAGAAAATTAATCCGGTGGCGTATCAAGTTGCGCTTCTTCTTGAAATGGAGCATATGCATAACGTCTTCCACATTTCGATGTTAAGAGATTATCTCCGGGATCCTTTCCACGTGATTGAGCCTACTCGTATCGTGTTGAGTGATGACTACACTTACGAGGAATGGCCTATACAGATTGTGAACAGACGGATCAAGAAACTGAGAAACAAAGAGATCCCATTAGTAAAAGTTGACTGGCAGAACCATGGTGGTGTGTATGCACTTGGGAAATGGAAGATGACATGGCTAGGAGATATCCTGACTTATTTCCATTGGATCCTGTTTTCTTCCAGAATGAAGGTAACTCGAGTTTAGAGGACTAAACTCCTTATAAGGAGGGGAGACTGTAACAACCCTCGTTTTGATTACCGATTAACCACTGAATTACATACTGATTACTGCTAAATTGGACTGCTTATGACTGATAATTGAACTAACTGAAGTACTGAACGGACCGATTGAAAATTGAAACTGAATTGACTGAGTATGTTTATTGTGTTGCATTTTTATCTGTTGTTTAGTTGATTATCTGTTTGTGTTTTATGTTTAAACTGCAAATTGAAGGCCTTATCAGCGGCCAAATCGAAAATAGATTTATGTTTTGGAATCATTGGAATTTATGTGATTAGGTATGATTGAATTAGATTAAAATAAGCTAAGCATATAAGTCGCCTTATTTACGAAATTGCCATTGAGTGGCTTTTGTTTATTCTTATCATTGTAGAGCCTTTACACACTTAGGCAACATTTTGCTTAACTTCATTCCCTTGATCCCACCGAAATTAGAGAGAGAGAGAGAAAATGGAGAGAATTGATTTCCTTCTTGCATTGCTTGATTTTGCTAAGAAACTTGAAGATTGAAGGATAAATTACAAACTTAAGCTTGTATTCTCCTAATTGAAGACTTAGGTATGGAATTCCAGCCCTTATTGATGTCCTTAAAGTTGATTCTTACTAGATTCTTGGCAAATTGTAGAGTTAAGTCATGTTCTAGTTCATATAAGTTGAATTATAGCTTAGTTCATGCATGCATGGTTGAAATGTTGAAGTTTGAGTTGATTTCATGACAAAATGGTGCATGCATGTTCACATTTATGTATAAGTCCATGTTTTCATCTTGTTTTGAAAGGTTTGAGCTCATTAGAGCAAGAAATAAAGCTTTGGTATGGTTTTAACTTATGCATGGCATGATTGAAGTTTATTCTTGAAAATGGGTTTGAAAAATGGTTTTAATTGACTCACTCTTGGCCCTTGCATGTACGAATTGGCTTTTGAAACTTGTTATACATTGGATTTGGATGTGTTTCCCAGAATTTGGGCCCAAGAGGTTGACCTTTGAGTGATAGAATGCTCGGTTTGAGCTTGGAAGGCAAATCTGGAAATTCCAGATTTGGCTTCTTCACTCGAGCGAAGGATTCCTCGCTCGAGCGACCAACGTTTACTCTGAGCTACGCTCGAGCGAAGGATTGGTGGCTCGAGCGTAAAAACCGAGCATCCAGTACTTTTACTGTTTCATCAGACCGCTCGAGCGAAGGATTGTTCGCTCAAGCGAAGCCTTTGATTTTGGAAGCTCGCTCGAGCGAAGGAAAGCTCGCTCGAGCGAGGCTCCTATTTTCAGCCAATTTTGTAAAATATTTTCTAAGTGTATTTTTGCATCCTCATCCCATTCTAGGCATTCTTAAGCCTAGTTTAAGATATCTTAATGAGGATATAGATGTAGAACACACCAAGGCAAGTTAGGGATTAAGTTATAATATTTCCCAACTGTGTAGCTTAGTGTGTGTTCAACCTGTGAACTGTGTAGGGTTGGCGACTGGGGAGACACGCTCTAGCATATCGTAGCCCAAACTCTGTGAGTAACAACTGTGTAAAGATATGTTCAAATGATGAATTTCTGAACACTAAATCGAATCTGCATTGAACGAATATTGATTTGAATCAATCTGCTTATCGAAATGTAATTATTCATTGAATGAATGTATGTCCTTTATTTCCGAATTGTACTGTGGCATCCTTAGCACCTACTGATACTGTTACAGAGATCTCTGTCGGTACCCTCGTGGAACCATTACTGTTTACTGATTGATGGCCATCATTACTGTTCGGTCTTTAAGACCTACTGTTTACTGTTATGCTAATGGATGTACCACATATGACTGAATAACTGTTCCGACTGAAATATTGTTTAATGAACTGTTTTCATTACTGTAAGGACATTTCATTCTTCACCTCTTTATGCATTATGTTATTCACTGGGCTTTAGCTCACTGTTTATATATATATATGTAGGTGCTCAGCCACCAGATCGGAGCTAGGAGCGTGGGTTAGACTCCAGTTTTGTCAAACCAGCCTATGTGCCTCACTGCGAGGTTCCGAGCCTATCGTGTCAAGGCTTAGGGGTGTTTTAGCATTCCCTTCAGCATCATCTTGTCTTCTTTTGTATAGACCTAATGTTACCGTCTTGTCTTCATTATGATAGGGATTGAGTTCCCATCTTGCGATCAGTGTAAATCTTGTATAGATCATCGTTGATTGTGTGAATGCATGAAAAATCTTTTGGCATCTGACCGTCATGACTCAATGGACATTATTTATTTATCAGATTATTCCGCCAGTTCGAACTTCTGTTTTCTTGTACTCATATGCAGCCTTCGGTAATCTCGGATTACTGGCCGGTTATGGTGCTAAACCCATAGGGCCGGGTTTGGGTCGTGACAAAAGCCGCCACTTTTGCCGACTATACTCAATTTTAGTCCCCAATTGTCCACTTTTAGCTACTAAATTTTTTTTAGTAGCCAAAAACCTTTACTTTTGGCTACAAAATTTTTTTTGGTCGGTAAAACACCTACAATCGGCAACCAAACCATTTTTTAGTCGCCAAAACCTATGCTTTTGGCTACTAATTTCTTTTAGTCGCCAAAAACCTTCACTTTTGGCTACTAAAATTGTTCTAGTCGCTAAAACCCACATAATCAGCGACTAACCTGATTTTTAGTCGCCAATAAGTATACATTTAGTTACTAAACTATTTTAGTCGCCAAAAGTCTTCACTTTTGGCTACTAATTCAATTTTAGTCGCCAATTGTCCCAATTTTAGCGACGAAATTTACATTTTTGGTCGCTAAAACTGCTTTTTGTTGTAGTGCTGTATGGTGATGTTACTTTTGCTTCAGTGCATCTGAAAGATTCAACAAAAGAATGGTGCAATAGAGAATATGAATAGGCTTTCAACAATAAAAACTTCACACTCGATGATATACGATTGTCAGATTATCAGGTAAAGATATGCCAACCTTGCACCACATGGCATGTTTTTTTTTGGCATGCAACATATATCTATAGGGAGAGGCTAGATGAAATACTCAACGAGTTCTATATATTAAAAGGTTCGAATCATCAATATAGGCTTTGTGATGGGCCCACAGTGCCTTAACAACACCCTCCAATCCAATTTGCACGGGAGAGAAGCGGTAATATGTAAGGTTTGTTAAGTACTTCATCTCTGTAAAAAAATTATGTTAATCAGATATCGATAGTCACTTGATCAGATCAGATTTGAATAAATAATTTGTTTTAAAAATCATACTTATTGTTGACACAAATGTGAGTTGATTAAGTGATTATTGATATCCGATCAACGTGATT
Organism: Camellia lanceoleosa; assembly: GCA_025200525.1. Classification (NCBI taxonomy): domain Eukaryota; kingdom Viridiplantae; phylum Streptophyta; class Magnoliopsida; order Ericales; family Theaceae; genus Camellia; species Camellia lanceoleosa. The sequence continues at coordinate 168,912,839 of CM045766.1, read as the reverse complement.
TTTTTGTAAGAATGAAATACTCGACAAACTCTACACATTAAATTATTTGGATTATCAATACAAATTCCATAATGAACTCACAGAGGCTCAACAATATTCTCCAACCTGATTTAGATTAGAGAGAAGTTGCGAGCTATATATATATATTATACGGTTGAGAAGCAAACTGTTCATTCTGCTTTGCCTTGTGCCACATTATCCTATTCATACATCGAACGCACTACGCAATATGTTTACAATTCCTTCTTATCAACATTTCCTTCTTAGCCATATTATATATTGGATTTGGGGAGGGTATTTCCCGACCTAGATCAATTTTTAGATTTTTTTTTTTTTGTTCTATTGAGACCTAGGGTGTATGTGCCTTTCTTTTTAGGAAAAATTATTATTTAGTACTAGTTTAATAAAGTTATTACAGATTCAAGAAACTATTTATAATTTTCATGGTTTTTTTTTTGGTAGAATTTACTAATTATTTGTAATTATTTTTTAAAATTTACACTGAAATTTTGTCTTCTTTTTATATGGTTGTTGAGGCATAGGACAGGGCTAGGCTTGGCTATTTTTCACATGAATAATATCCCATTTTCATGTTTTTCTAAAAAAATTATATTATTATTATCATTAAAAAAGGAAGTATATTTTTTTCCCCCTCTTTTCAAGGTTTGTCAAAGATTATTAAAAGTTCCAAATTTGCCAAAGAAACAGAAAATAAAAATAAACATAAAACTCATAGGGTATGTTTGGTAACCATTCCGTTTTCAGTTTTTAGTTTATATTTAAAAATTTAAAAACTATCACAAAAACTTGTTTGATAATTTTTTTGGTTTATAAATGGTTGTCTCAGTTTATAAAGAAAAAACGTAAACTCAAAAAATAAGTTTACATTTTTAGTTTTTAAATTTTTTTTTTCAATTAATTTTTTTTTCAAATAATTTTTTTTTCAATTAATCTTTTTTTAATTAATTTTTTTTCAAATAATTTTTTTTTCAATTGATTTTTTTTCAATTAATTTTTATTTTCAATTAATTTTTTTTCAACTAATTTTTTTTTCAATTAATTTTTTTCCCAATTAAATTTTTTTCAACTATTTTTTTAATTAATTTTTTTTCATTTTTTTCAATTAATTTTTTTCCAATTAAAATTTTTTTCAATTATTTTTTTAATTAATTTTTTTTTCAATTATAATGTGTGTGAACCCATTGTTATAAATAATAAAAATAAATATAAATATTTTAGGACTGAACAAACATATTTTTTTAGTTTATGTTTTTAAATTTTTTAAAACATTTTATTCAAACCAAATGCATTTGTAATTTATGTTTTTCTAAAAATAAACAAAAGCCAGTTTATAAATTTTTTGTAAACATAAACAAAAAAACGTAAACGTTACCAAACGCTACCTTAGAATTAAATAAATCACCCTATTTAGTTTTAAGTTTTCAATTGATAATTTTGAATTTGTAATGATTTTTTAAAATATTTTAATCAAAATTTTTGAATGTTTAGATCCACTTAATTTTAAAGTAAAATATTTGTGCAAAAATATTTAGTAAACTCATTGAATCAAATAAAATATGAAAATGTATTGATTTTTCTTTTTTTTTTTTTTTTTTTTTTGTATTTGGTGATTTTTTTTAAAAAAAAATTCATAAATATTATACTTTTAAGTGTATTTTGATTAGGTGTATTTAAAAACTAAAAAAATTGTGTAAAATATTAATACTCATTTTTTAGACTTAATGATGTATAAGTGAGATGATTAATTGATAATTAGAAAATATATGAGAGACAAATAACACATGAGAGTGATTGGTTGATTGATCATTGAATTTGAAAATTGAGTTTAATTTTTGAATTTGAATAACACTATTTTTTTAAAAAAAAATTTCCACTTCTAATACGAATAGCTTTGATTGATTTCCAAATGTTTAAGATTCTTTTATTTTCTAAAAAACTTTTGTTTTTTTTCTTCACTTGTGTTTATTTTATAACCTTGCCTTTGACCTGCTTAACCAACTGGACTACTTGCAAGTTTTGAATAACATCTCACAAAACTCACTTTTGTGGATCAACCATATAAACTTTTATTTTCTGTTAAAAAAAAAACATATAAACTTTGATTTATTCATTGATTTTTTGTCAAACAGTAGGATCATTAAACAGGGCATTCATACTCTCCGAATGGATAAGATAGGGGGAGAAAAAGTCCCAACACTCTCTACCCTTCCCAACAACTCCTTTCTTAGCAATGAAATGAGCCATGCCATTTAATAATACCATTGCACAAAACAAAATACACAATATACAAAAGATTGTTCATAATTCTAATATCGGATCAACTTAATTTTCTAAATATATAATCTATTTGATAGAACTTATAAATTAAACAATTTAAATTACTAAAGTAGCTACATCCATAAAAACTAGACCATCCAATTCAAAACTTCGACCAGAGACAAACCAATTTTTGAAGTGAAACCAGTTTCCACTACAAGGACCCATCGAAGTCCTTCACGAGCAGCAATGACTCTGCCATTAAAGCATTATGCACCCAAGGAACTTTAGCCAATGAAGTTCCAAGCTGCCAAGAAAGAAATTGGTTTTTTTGAATTTTTGCAGTTTGAGTTATTTCAGTTCAGTGTTTTTTTAAAAAAATTATATTAAAGTTCAAATATATATACATATATATTTTTTAAAAGTTCTGAAAATAAATATAAAAAACAAGATAGTTTTTAAAAGTCTGTTATTTGATAAAATTTGACTTATAGTGATTTTTCTCAAAATTGAGTTGAATTTTTTTGATTTTTGAAATTGTCTAGTTGATAAGAATCTAAAAGTAAAAAAATAAAAAATTAATTTGAAATTTAAAAAATTTCAGAAAAACATAAAATAAGTTGACATTTTAATTTTAACCAAAGGAAGCCTATCCACAAAATGTGATTTACACCTATATTTGAGGGTGTATATTGTAGAAGTACCCTTTTGTGTATATCTATTGTAGGCCATTTGGAAGAACTTGAAATCAAATTTTATGGTTTGATAAAAGAAAAAAGAGCCGTACTACGTGCATCAATTAGTATATTAACTAGTGTACCAACATTACTAATGATATTATTATGGACCCCACTCATTAATCACATTACAAATACTAAAAATCTCTTAAATTATCACATCATCAATTGGTACACTAGTTAGTACAGTAATTGGTGCATATAACATTATTTAAGAAAAAAAAAGTATATGAAATGCATTTACTTACTCGTTAATATATAATTTGCTATGAATTTAAAAGTCATAAATTCTTTTCTCTCTTTTATGGCCTTTAGAATTCTAGTTTTTGCATTGGTTTTTTTGAGTTTAAATGTGAAGAAAGTGAAGGAGTCCATTGTTGGTTTAGTGGTGGGCTTTGTAGAAATTTAGATTCATCACAATATATTATTTGGTTTGGCTTTCCAAATTGATCATAACAAAAAAAACAGGACTCCGAGTTTGTGAGATCGGGAATTTGTGGTGGGAGAAATATAGTCAGCCGAGATCAAGAGTTGATAACAAAAATAAGGGCTCATAAAGAAGAAAATCAGAAAAATCTTAAAGGACAAAGGAAAGCAGAATTAGAAGAAATCAAGAAAATGAGTGAGACCCATTTGATAGTGGCAACATTGATAGCAACCATCAGCTTTGCGGCCGGATTCACGATGCCTGGAGGTTACAATAGCAATAAAGGTTCAAAACAAGGAATGCCACTTCTAATAACAGAAGCAGCTTTCAAACTATTTGTTATTGCAAATATCATAACTGCGATATGCTCCACTTCCTCTGTGATTCTATACTTCACTGCCCCACTTTATTACACTATCAGAGATGAAGATAAAGTTTACAATATTGAGCCCGTGTATCGCTATTTCATAGCCTTATTTCTCGTTTTAATTGCCGTGGCGGCGCTGATAGTCGCATTCATTACAGGTTCTTTTGCTGTGTTATCACATTCTTTAGGCCTCGCAATTTCTGTATGTCTTAAAAAAATTAACTCATAAGTAAATTAGTTAGGTAGCTTTTTATTTATTTATTTTCTGTATCTGGTGATTTATATGTCAAAATGCTGAAACATGATGTGTTTCCTTATATAAGTTTTCTTTTATGAATGAGTTTGTTTTCTATGTCAATGTTGTGTTCTTATTATAATTAGTCAATTTATCTTTAGCTTTCATAACACATTTTAGTTAACTTCAGCAATTCAAAAACCCTTTTTTTTAAAATTGATTTAATTTAGCAAGGTCTAAAGAACAAGTAAAAATTTAATATAACGGTAATATATAATATCACCAATAAACAATAAATCATTGGAGAAAAATAATGAAAAATTATTAGATGGTGATATTTTAACCATTGAATTGAATTATTTTTCAAAAAAAATGCAATAAACATGTGATTGAGTCACCCCATGTCTTTAGGCGACGTTCATGGTGGGCCAAATAGCCCTTTCCAAAGTCAGACTAGCCCACAGTCAAGGCCGGCCCAACCATAAGCGTAAGGTCAATGTGCGGTTTATTTTTTTTTTAAAAGTCCACAAATTTCAGTTGCTTGCTAAATGCCAGCTCAAAAAAAACTAATTAAAAAATATTTGTCAAAAAAAAAAAACCTACTTATCCAAAGACTAAAAAGAACGATTCTGTTCAAAAGCTCGTCATAGAAAAGTGTCTAAAAATCTTTGTTCTCTAAAGACACTAAAATTTGAAAAAATTGTGTCCAAAAACATAACAAAATACAAATACAAAACAAAATTCAAAATTATATCTAGAGTATAGATTTGGATAGAAATTTGTAAGGGGAAAAAAAAAGGGAGCTTTTTCCATAAATCTATATTTAATTATTTATGTTCCATTCAACCCATATTCTTTTTGACTATTCCATTATGTCCTATTTGAGATAAGAAGACCAAAATACATTTTTCATCTACTTATATTCTATTTAGTTCATATTATTTTCTTATGTTTCAATAAGTCCTATGGGTGACATAATTACCAAAATACCCCTAATGTATCTACTTATGTTCTATTTAGTTCATATTATTTTCTTATGTTTCAATAAGTCCTATGGGTGACATAATTACCAAAATATTCCTAATGTGAATGTTCACACCGTCAATGTGAATGTTCATATCGTCAATGTGTAGGGGCCCGGCCCATGTACAATGTAAATATTCACATTGACATGTTAACATTCACATTGATAGGAGTGTAAAATTAGCCCACGGCCCGGAACGAGCCCGGTCCGGCCCGTGACAATGTGAATATTCACATTGATATATTAACATTCACATTGATAAGAGTGTAAAATTGGGCCGCGGCCCGTAGGCAGCCCGAAGCCCGTGGGCGGCCCGGGGCAAGCCCGGCTCGGCCCGTGACAATGTGAATATTCACATTGACATATTAACTTCACATTGATAGGAGTGTAAAATTAGCCCGCGGCCCGTGGGAGGCTCGAAGCCCGCTCCGTGACAATGTGAATATTTACATTGACATGTTAACATTCACATTGATAAGAATGTAAAATTGACTCGCGTCCCATGGGTGGCCCGAAGCCCGTGGACGGCCCGGGGCGAGCCCGGCCCGGCCCGTGACAATGTGAATATTCACATTGACATATTAACATTCACATTGATAGGAGTGTAAAATTAGCTCATGGCGGGTGGGAGGCTCGCCACGCCTGCCAGGCGAAGCGACGTGACAATGTGAATATTCACATTGACATATTAACATTCACATTGATATGAGTGTAAATTGGTCCATGACAAGACGACAAAATTTTAGGTCGGGCCTGGGCTGGGCTTAGGCTCGAGCTTAAGTAGGGCTTCGGCCATTTTTTTTTAATTCTTTTTAATTTTTTCTACCAAAATTTTATTATTTTCCACAAAAAAAGACATTGTGCCTCAGGTAGGTTGGACAGGCCGGGCCGGGCCCGCTCCGGGTTGTCCACGGGCCATGGGCGGGTTTTGGGTAGCCACGGGGCGCGGGCCAATTTTATACTCTTATCAATGTGAATATTAACATGTCAATGTGAATATTCACATTGTCAACGGGCCAGGCCCGCCTACGGGCAGCCACGGGGCGCGGGCTAATTTTACACTCCTATCAATGTGAATGTTAACATGTCAATGTGAATATTCACATTGTCAACGGCCGGTAGTTCGCCGGGCATGGCGGGCTTTTTACCCCGGGACAATGGCCAATTTTATACTCTTATCAATATGAATGTTAACATGTCAATGTAAATATTCACATTGTCAACGGGCCGGGCCCGCCCTGGGCCGCGGGCGGGCTTTTGGCTGCCCATAGGCCGCGAACTAATTTTATACTCTTATCAATGTGAATGTTAACATGTCAACGTGAATATTCACATTGTCAACAGCCCGGACCGGGCCCGCCCCGGGCCGCCCATGGACTGCGGGCGGGTTTTGCGCCGCCACAGGACGCGGGCCAATTTTACACTCCTATTAATGTGAATGTTAACATGTCAATGTGAATATTCACATTGTCAACGGGCCGGACCCGCCCCGGCTCGCTGACGGGTTTCGGGCCGTCCACGGGCCAATTTTACATTCTTACCAATGTCAATTTTAAAATATGAATGTTCACATCATAAATTACTAACCGTTCAAAAAATATTTATAAGGGTATCAAAATTAAATATAAGGGCACAAGTGTCCAAGAAAATAGTGTAAATCAAGAAAAAGAACTTTATGGAATAAAACTATACATACATGGGACTAAATGGGTTAAAAAATTCCTTCATGGACTTCTTGGGCTAAAACACTTTGAAATAGGATTTATCAATAATTTTCCCAAAAAAAAAAATGGAGTGATAAAATTAGGAGAAGAAAAAAGGTTTATATTTTAGAGATTGGTAATAAATCTAATCTAAAAGGGGTATAAGATATGGAAAAAATTATGGATCTCAAATAAATTACCAAATTTTTTACTAAATCTCTCACATGGGTGTAGGATCTCCACACAAATCACATGTGTGTCCCCACACCCATGTAAGAGGTTTGATAAAATATTTGGTAATTTATTTGGGATCTCTAGCATAACTCATAAGATATTAGATCCAATGAATATTTTTTATTGGTGAAAAATCCATTCTTTATGAAATAGTTTGGTGAGATGAGAAGTTCTTTTTTATTTTGGGAGAACCTTTTATTTTTAATTTTACCCCTTAATTTATCTGTTGACTTTTTTTACTATATGTTCAAAGTTCTTTTTTTTTTTTTTATCTTTTTAATTTTTTGACTATCTGTTCAATTTTTCCCCTTATCTATTCAAATATCTATACAAGTTTTATTATTTGTTGAGATTTGATATGCATGAAATTCTATTTGTTGAAATTCTTTGTTTTAATTTTTATCTATCTAAATTTTTTTCTTCAAGTTAAATCTATCTATTCAAATTTCTTCACTTTTTTTTTTCTATCCAATTTTTTTATCTGTTGAATTTTTTTTAATGTATATGTTCAACCACACTATCTGTTTAAATACAAAACTATTTGTTCAACCAAACTTTTTTTTCCCGTTGAAATACAAAGTTATCTGTTCAAATTTTGAACAGATCTCTTCAATGATATTAAAAATCTGTTCAACAACAAATCTGTTCAGATCCGAGCCATTATGGAGTTGTTATCTATTGAAACAAGAGGTTATGATCTGTTGAAATGTCCCCCCCCCCCCCCAAAAAAAAAAAATAAAAAGTCTTGTTGAAATGAATAATTTCTAGAAATACATTCTACAGTAGATTTTACAAACTTTTGTTTCCCTCCAATTAAACACCTAGCAAAATAAAACAATTTTAGAAAAATGTTTTTTTTTTTTTAAAAAAAAAAAATAGTAACTAACTAGATTGAATTTTGCATTGATTGAATCCAAATTTGCAAGTCGAATCACAAAACCACAAGAACATTCAAAAGCCAAGTTCACTGATGCCCTACTGAGCAAATAAATTAAAATACAGATATGTATACACACACACATATACATATATATGTTTGTATGTATATATGCAAAATAAATAGATTTGTGAGGAAATTCTACGATCGTTTGAGTCTTCATTGACAAATTGCTCAGAGACAATGATCAATAAAAATTACACTTCAAAATGAAACAAGGATTAAAAAATATCGAATTTGAATTGAAATGTACAGAAAATGGTGATAAAAAATCCAGGGAGATTCGTCTGTCGAAACCCTAGTTTTCTACAGATCTGCGAGCGAGAGACACAAAATAAATAGATTTATATGTATATACACATGTATATATGTATTGAATGAAGTAAGAAATGAAATGAAGAGAGACAGATAGAGCACCAAACCAAGGAGCTACAGATCTGTTATAGAGAGAACGGCTTAACAGTAAACCTCAGATCTGTTTGAGATCTCAAATCGTATATCTGAGATCATTGGCGGTTGACACGGTCGTCCGCGGCACCGGAGAAAGGAGAGCCACAGTAGTGGCGAGGTGACTGAAGAGATTTTGTTGGTCCACCATACTCCGAGCACACGGTGTCTCTGGCAGAGTGATCGAACACCAACTCCGGCAGTGAAATGTAGGGCTCAATGAGAGGGAGGTTGCGCAGGATCGAAGACGACTGTGGATCCGCGACTGAGTTGTTGATTTTAGGGTATTCTCATGCTTCAATCGGAGTTTCTGCTCGACCGCGTCTGGCTCCGATCTGATACGAGCCAAATCATGCTCCAACAATTACTCCGGAGAACTCACTAAATAAAGATGAAGAGAGAGAAAGAGAGTACGGCGGGTATAGCGACCCTGGTCTTTTTCCCATTTGATTATTGTATCCGGACTTACGTTCCGCGGATTCTGTTGTTATATTTGTTGTTCTCTAATTCCTCAATTGAGTTATAGAATGTGTTGGGCAGGTTTGTTTCAGGTTGGTTGGGTTCGGAAATCAAATCTTCTTTGTCGATTTTTGAGTTGGTCGCTCGGCGAGGTTGAGTTTTGTTTCTAGTGGCTCGAGCCAGATTTCTTCGCCGGCGAGATTGCGTCTAGTATAGACCAGAGCGAGTGTTTTCGCCGGCGAGCTTTCTTCGCCGAGCGGCGAGTTGTATGTTTTCGAGTTCTTCGCCGGCGAGCATTCTCGCCGAGCATGCTTGAGTTGCGACACGAAGCATCGAGTTCTTAACTCGGCGAGCTTTTCTTCGCCGGCGAGTATTTCTTGTGTCCGTCGCTCGGCGACCATGTCTTCGCTTCGGCGAGCACATCGAGATTTAAACGCAGCAGCGGTTTTAAAACGTCCTTTTCACATTTTTGATCCAAAACCCTAGTTCGAGTTTCTTCTTTCTCAACTCATCTTTTCCTTGGGTTTGATCTATCTAGGGGCGTTTCTAACCTAGTTCCTTCATTAAAAAGGTAGAGAGTGAGGGCTTTCATTTAATCGAGCATTGTTGGATTTGGAGCACTTTAACATTTGGGCAAACATCTTCATCTTCTTCTATTGGGTTCATTGCTTTGAGGTAGGGATTTCCTACTCCTTGTATACGTTTAATCCTAAGTGTTGGTGTTCGGTATGTGGGAGGGTGGTTTAGTAATGCAGGAGAAATCTTAGGGTTTTGTCAGAGATTAATTCATGTAATTAATTTAAAAAGGGGAATTGTGTATTGGGTTAAATTCATGAGATTTGGGAAATTGAGAGTGGTTGATGTAATTGAATATTTAATCACTCATATGTGGATTTGATAATGTATATATATATATTGTGATATTTATTTCTCGCTTAGAAATAACTGTTTTGGGCTATCGGTGGAGGATAGCCATTGATTGTTGTAGACCTTGCATCTCGCTTAGGTATAATCGAATTAAGTCACATATGTTATTGTTGAATTATCTGAACATTACTTGTATTGATTGTGTGTTGCATATGGCAATTTGTATGTTTCATTGCATATGCATGATGTTTGGAGGAGATAGGGGATGAACTCCACGGTTTAGGGGAAGATAGGGGATGGACCTCTAAACCGGATTTGTTTGGAGGAGATAGGGGATGAACTCCACGGTTTAGGGGAAGATAGGGGATGGACCTCTAAACCGGATTTTGTTTGGGAGGAGATAGGGGATGGACTCCATTAGCATCACTTTTATGTGTGCTTATTTATATTGAAGTGTTTTATTGATATAGCACTAAAATGTGTATCAATTGGGAAGTATGGAAGTGAATTGATTATGATTGATATAATACCAACTCGTGTATTTGTTATGATTAGGTTTAACTTGAATTGTTATTCCTGTGGAATTGGAAGTTTTGTTAATAAAAGATGAAACCCCGTTGAGTATTTTGGCAAGTCTCTGAGCCATAGATGAAAAGTAAGATGTGCCATAGACAATGTGTCATAGGCAATATAGACATTCATGTCTTAAAAAGTGTAACTGGATTATAGTGTGTTAACCATGTATTAGATGCTAATACTTTAGTTAATTCTTATGCTTGGTTTAGTATTTCTCTATTGGGCTGTGGCTCACCCTATATGGGAACTTCATTTTTCAGTGCAATGTGGTTCACTACCTCCAAGGACTTAGCTTGTGAGGAATTGAATTGGAAGACTTGTTTTATTTTTTTTTATTTATTTTATTTGAACAATGTAAACTTTCAAGCCTAGGGCTTTATTTGTTTTGAGTTAGAACTCATGAATTTGTGTCCAAGTGTTGGCTTGGCAAGATGTAAGCCCATAGGGCATTTATTTGATGTTTTATCCCATATTACTCTGGTGACTTAAATAATATACTGTTTTTCTTTTATTAATGCATGTTATGTTTCGGGTTTAATTTTGAGGGCGTTACAGCGGGCGAAGCTAAGAGAGAGAAAATGAGGAGATAGAGAAAGAAAGAGATAGAAAGGAGGTTTGGTTTTCTAGAGAGAGATTCATAGTGTTCTCTCATAGTAATGCATAATCTATAGAGAAATGTTAGGGATCATGAAAATTTTTTCATGAAAATGATTATGAAAAATTTGTGACTCTTAGATTACCTTGATTAGTGTGTGGTACTTTATTCTAAGTGTAATCCAAAGATCACAAATCTTTCATGATCATTTTCATGAAAGACTTTTCATGATACTTAGCATTGCTGTAATCTATATTCAACGGATGAAAATGAAGAATGAGGGTAATTTGGTCATTTTGGCTGAACATGTCCTTATGATAAATGTTTTTGCGCCTGGATTTTTTGAAAAAAAAAAATAATAATAATTCTAAATTTGGATTTTTGAACTGAAAATCCTATATTTTATTTATGTTTCCTTTTTATTTTTTAGGAATAAATTAGTGAAAAATTCATTATTATGGTTGTGTTCCTTATTACCATAAAGATATGATTATATGAAATGACTAAACTATCCACGTGTATACATATCGTGTACACGTCTCTCTTTGGTGTCCATCGTCAAAACCATCTCTCTATCACTCTCTTTCTTCCTTTATAAACCCTCTCACTCCTCGCTCATTATCGAAACCCCTCTCTCTCTCTCTCTCTCTCTCTCTCTCTCTCTCTATCTTCACTTTTTGTCCTTGACATGGCTTCTTACGGATCCACCGCCACCGCGTCGGCTCCTCCTCTATGGTAACAATTGAAAACAGAGAAGACTAAGTCGGGCAAGTGTAATAACCCCGACCTTGATTAAGATAATTGGGACTTAATTATGTCTAATAATAATTAAGGGAAAAATCTGGAATTTAATTGCATGTGCATTGCATGACTTACGTGTTTTTATCTGTTCGGTGTCGGAATATCTGTTTGTGCCTTAGACTTTAAACTGCAAATTGGAAGCCTTATCGGCGCCCGATTCTGAAATTGATTAGTGTTTTAGACTAGTTAAATTTTATGTAAATTTATGGTAGGTTCAATTAAAATTCGATTTGGAATGTTTAAAACTGATTAAATAACATTTTCATGATGAACCTAGCTTAATTACATTTATGCCACTTAGTGGCTTTACTTGGGACAACTTTTAGTCTAAGGTATTACACTTAGAATTATTATGTCACAGCCATCCTCTTGAGAAGACCAACGACTAGGGAGAAATAGGTAGAGAAGGAGGCTTAATTTCAACAAGCTCTAGCTTGGATTTGGAGGAAATTGTAGGCAACTTGGAAGAAGTAAGCTCCTAGACTTGGAATTGAAGGTGTAAGGTAGGAATCCACCCTCTCACCATCCTCTCATTCACACACTTGAGCTGGTTTGTGCATGATTCTTAGTTAGATTAGAGTTTAAAGTGGGAAATGGGTTTAGTATGTTGAATTTAAGTCCATAACATGCATGCATGCGCATATTCATGGAAATTGAAGTTGTTGGGTGCCAAATTTCTACATGCATGTGCATATTTTTGCTAAAGCCTATGAATTCATCAAAATTCTGAGTTTAATGATGCCTTGGATCATGTTTTGGAGCTTTGGAATGGAATTGAACTCATGCATGTGTGTTTAAACATTGTTCTTGAAGAATTATGGTAATGGTGCTCAAATTGACTCACTTTTGGGCAATGATTTTATAAATTGGCTTTTAAAACTTGTTGTACTATGAGTTTGAAATATTTTCCCAGAATTTGGGCCCAAGAGGTTGAGTTTTTGGTTGAAGAATGCTTGGTTCGAACTTGGAAGACAAATCTGGAAATTCCAGATTTTGCTTCCTCGCTCGAGCGAGCACCTTTGTCCAGGGCTCCGCTCGAGCGAGCATCGAGCGACCATCGCGCTTAAAATTTCAACATCCAGTATTTTTACTGTTTCATCAGAACGCTCGAGCGAAGCAAGACTCGCTCGAGCGAAGCTTTTGATTTTGGAAGCTCGCTCGAGCGAAGGAAGGCTCGCTCGAGCGAGACCCCTGTTTTCAGCAACTTTTGAAAAATATTTTCTAAGACATTTTTACACCCCATTCCATCCTAGGCATTCCTAGGCCATGTTTAAGGCTCCATAATAAGGGTAAGGGGTTAGGTACACACTTAGAATTATTGGTGTGAGTTTTGTACATTTAGAAATGCGTATTTCAAGTGTGTGCCCGTTATATGTTATGTAGGTCGTGTGCCGTATTCTGTTTGACCATTTGGCTCCACCTATCGGTTTCAACGCCCACTGTGAGTAATAACATTGTAAAGATATGTTCAACTGTACTTATGTTCTGTGAAATAAAATGAGATCTGTTTTTTGTAAAGATATGTTCTGTACAATGAATGATTGTTCGATTTCTGACATATATCGTGACATCCTTAGTATTGTGTGATACCTACAGCCATTACCCGGTATCGGAGGTTCCTTTGTGGAACTACGCTTTATGCGTTCGCTACATTACGCTTTATGCGTTCTGCATCTGCTAATTACCGTCTGGGAGGCCCGCCATGGGGCTTTCTTTATTCATACATTGCGGATCGAAGGTTCCTTGTGGAGCTACGCTTATGCGTTACGCTCATACGCTTTATGCGTTCTGTTCTATTATGCTAATGGATGAATCACGTAAATTTAACTATGACTTATGAATTCTGTCTATATATGATCCGACCAAGTATATGAATTTGATAAAGTTGAATTATGAAATTGATCTGATCAAGCATGATTTTGATACAATATGAATTGATTTCTCAAATCTGTATGAACTCATTCATTGAAACCCCTTTACTCTGTTTATTATTCACTGGGCTTTCGCTCACAGTTTACTATATATATATGTAGGTGAGCCGGCACATGACCAGGGCCAGAGTTGAGGGCCTCCTATTCCCTTTTTGTCAGCCAGCTTTTGTGCCTCCCGAGGAGGTTAGGCCAAATCTACTTGCTGTTTTGTTTCATGCTAGTCAACGTTTATGTTTGGGTCTTGTAAAGTCGGATTTTGGAACATACTTATGTAAATATTCTGTACATATTGGTGTACTTTGACTGGCATGCTATGTATATAAATAAGGTTTAAAATTTACAATCCCATGTATGTCATCACAGCTCATTGGACCTCGTTTATTTTACATTATTGCTTCCGCAGCCCCTTAATATTTGTAAATATCTTCAGAGGCCGTAGGTAATCCACGGATTACTGGTCGGTTACGTCGCTAAACCTATAGGGACGGGTTTGGGTCGTGACAGCAAGTCAGCTATGGCGGTGACTCGGGCCTTTAGATTTTGCATTAAACATCATTATCATCATCGAAGGCCAAGACCGACTTGGATGCGTTCCTCTTCGCAAGGTCGAAACTTTCTTCTTTTTTTTATTCAAAGCCTCTAGAGTCTTGACTTGGCTCAGCCTCTTCGTCTTCTCCCCCTTCTTTTTCACAACAGCCTTCTCTGTTTTCATTTTCTCAGATTCTTTGATGGAAATAGCAACCAATTTCACTTTCTCGGATGCAGAGACCTTATAGGAGTTTTTGATTTTGACAAGTTTCTTCGATTTCACAAACTTCATCAACTGAATCAACAACATTTTCTTGAAATTTCTAGTCTATTTCTGTGATTTTGAGAGACTCAGTTTAAATCTATAAATCTTCATTCCTCTCTCTCTCTCTCTCTCTCTCTCTCTCTCTCTCTCATTTGAATTTTCTCCATTAGCATTAATAATCTATGTGCGTACCGAATACCATACTAGATGATTTTGGACCGAAGCCCCGCACCCAATTGGACTATCTAGGAATTGAGACCCCACAACAAAGAGCACCGTTAGAGCTGCCCGGCCGAGGTTGGCTAGATAACCCTTTCGGTGTAAGAGTAAGCGGACGGAGAAGATGAGAGACTCTGCCTAGGTGCAGAGAGAGAGAAAAGTGTAGAATGAATTCAGTTGTGTTTAAGTAAGTATAGTTTAGCTTCACTTAGTTACCTTCAATGTGAAGTGAGGGGAGTTTATATAGGACATCTTACTTGTTGTTCAAGATGGTTTCACAAAGCTTTGGTGCTGCAAGGCTCCCTTTAATATTGCTCAAGGTGGGGGACCTCCAGGTAGTTGACATTGGAGGCATGTGTTTTTCATAATCATGCTTATAATAGATCGCATTCCCTTAAGCAACTGTTTCTGTGATTCTATGGGGAAGGGACCAGCTGAGGTGGCATCTTTCATGTGCATGCGTTGATAACTTCTACGTTTCTCTTAGAGGTCTCCTTAGCTAGGTACCATTGTGCCCCAGCTCGGCCTTTCATAAGACTGCTTATAGAGATGGGCTAGCCCATTTAGACGTTTTTGTGTGGGCTCAGCCCACTTTGGTTCTGACAATAGGTTCAGCCCATCAATTCGGTCCAAGGATTTAGTTCGGCAGCTCAGCCTAGTCTAGTATCATGGCTAGACCGGCCTTTCCACTGCAAGTTGGGCCCAAGTGTATAAGGATTTGGGGTAGACTGTGTGTTATGGAGATGGGCTTAGTTGGCTAGCCCATGCATTCATCTGTCCCACTTGGACTTGGGTTTTAATGGATTGGGCCGACCCAAGGCTTGGATTCGACCCGTTTATATTCTGTCCTTTCATTTTCCACTTAGCTCGCGCTAAGGTTCCCCTTGAAGGAAGCTACTGTCCAATACCTCAACCATCGTGTTACTTTGAATCTACTCCAGCTTGGCCTTGGTGAGAGTTCAATCCGTACATATACACTTCTGCATGCGTCCTTTCACAAGGACACATGGCAACGTGGCACTGGTATACAGAGATAGTGCGTCGATTCCATATTGAGGGACATGATTTTGTACCATGACGCCATTCGAGGGTAATAAATACCCTAGGGCTGTCGCCTCAGCCCTTTCATCTGCTTTAAGTTTTAAAATCCCTAAAACCTTTTCACTCTCTCTTGCTGGTTCCGACGGTACTCCGTCCAAACACTTACTGCCATCACTGTGCGTTGCGAACGTTGCTGTTCTCATTCTAGTACCAAAGACCTTCATCCTTCACTGTTTCTTTATCAAATCTCTGTTCTGAAAATTTTCTTTTCACTTACTTTTCCGTTTACGTCGCCATTGTTGGCCTTTGCACCACTGTTTTCCGGCAACTGGTGCTATTTCTCTGTTTCTTTTTTAGTTCAATTTTGTCATTGCCCTTCTAGGTCTAGACAATAGGAAAATTTCATGCATTGGTAGATAGCCCTGAGGCAATTGCCCTGTTCAATTGTGATTATAATATCCCTAATGATGTTACCCTTATGCTGGCTAAGGTCCATGCCAAGCGTATAGGTACAAAAAACACTGCTGCATTCCCTATTGCTGTTATTTTCGAATGAGGGGCTCGGTTCCTTCTGGAATCGTTAGTCATTCACTTTTTGCACCAAGTCCAACTTATCCTAATGCAAGTATCTATAAACCTATTCCGAGTCTTTTGCGGTGTCTGTGCTTTGAATAGACGATTAGGCTTAAATCTGGACATCTGGGACATCCTGGGTTGTTATACTCTTTCTCACAACAAAGACCACAATACCTATTACCTTCATGTCTGTTCTACTGACTGTCATCTTGTCACCGGTTTGCTTGACTCCGACAAGCACAATGATGATTTCTTGCAAGTTAGTGGGAATTGGAAGTTTCCTGTTGGGACCGAGTTCCAGTCTGAGAGGATGCCTCAAAAAGACGGCTATCCAAGTCTGAATCCCGTGCCTTAGTATTTCTATACTTTTTTTTCCCTTTAAACTTATGTTTTGCTTGAATTCTGTGCTAACGCTGTTCTCCATTTCTGCAGAGGCTTCCCATTACCAACGTAGACCAAACCGCAAGAATGCTGAAGCGATCAAGGTCGTTTTGAGATACAAAAAGAGGTCTGCCCCCGAACTGTTGGACTATCAAGCTACTTACCGAACCAAAATCCAACAAAAAGCAAGGCTTGCTGCATCCCTTCTTAATTCTGATAGTGAGCCTGATACACTCCGTACCCCTTTAGTTACAAACCGCCTCTGCAGCCGGAGTTTATCTGTTAAGAGGACCCCTTCTCCTGCCCCCAATTTCACAGGGGGATGATCAATGTCCAAGAGACGGGTGTTGATGGACCTAAAGGCGCAAGCTTTTGGTTCTTCTACTATCATGGAGACTCTTTTGGTCAAGACTGAACCAAAGAGTCTAATGGATATGAAATTGGAAGTGGGGGCTTCTGGCCCTTCTGTTGCTGAACATGCCGCCTCGATTGTCGAGAGAGAGAAAAAGAGGAGGAGAGAGACTGGCAAGGCTATAGTTGGTGAGGTTTCCGAGGAGCCTATTGTGGATGAGTCTTTTAAAAAGTGGAAACCACCCATGCTTCATCAGGTCAGGCCCATTTCCACATCTGCCTTCGGTTGTTGCTTTTGGAGATTTTGCTTTTCATTTGACCAAAACTTTGCTGATGCTAGTGGATATGGCAGATCATAACGAACCTCGCCATATTCCGATCTTGAAGGGCACCCTTCAAATGATGACTTCTATGAGTGCTTCTGCATTTTATTTTATTTTTATGTTCTTACTGCTCTGTATCATTTTATTTCCTTTAATACCTGTTTATTTGTTGCAGTGTATCCAGAGGATGCATTTGTCCATCACCCAAGCTGAAGCATTGGAGAGGGTCATACTGGAGGCCACCATGAGTACTGAGAGGTTGACAACGAATTTGGAGGCCGAAAAGGAGGGTTGTTGAGAGAGAAGTGTTCTGTCTGAAAAAGGTTGTCGCTTTTGCTGAGAAGTCCAACGAGGCTACTATTGGGGTCCAGGCCCAGCTTAAGAGATAAGTGGTTGAGCTGGAGACAGTTATAGTTGTGATGGCTGCTGAGTGCTTGAATTTGGAGGCCAAGCACTGGCAGCAGGGCTGGGATGAAGCTCGAGCTGCCTACAAGGAAGAGGTGTTGGTATTGCGTGATAAGTTCTTCCTAAAAGGTTAGACGAGTGCCTTGGCTGTTGCTCAAATTCCTGAAGAATCCTTTTTGTTTTAGAATGTTCCTGTTCCCTCAAAGTCTCTAGGTCTGAAGACCGCTGCCACCCCTGCTACTCATCCAGCAAAGATTTCTCCAGGAGTTAACTCTACAAACAAGACTCTAGAGAGCGGTGCTGCCAATGAAACAATAAAAGGGGGTGAGTGTGATACCCCTGTTCCGTAATATGCTAATAGGTCCTTAATTTGAGTATGATTATGTGTTTGGCATGATTTTATGTGTCATTATGTGAATATATGTGATTTTGAAATTCTATCTGTTCACCGTAGAAATATCTGTTTGAATAATCTGTTTTGGAAATTAAATTGAGGGCCTTACCGGCCACAAAACCCGAAATTGTTTACGCCATCGTGATTGGCATAATTTTTAGAGCTTACGGTGAAATTTAATTGAAAATTGATTCGGGTCAGATTAAATTGATTTATTTAATGGCATTGTGCTCAAATTGTTTAATATTTTTAATTGTGGCTAGTGGGGCTTGTTGTATTTGAGCACTACACTCCCCATTCTCTCCTATAACCTCATTTTGGCTGATCAAACATTGAGAAAGGGAGAGAGAGCCGGCTGTTAGAGAGAGAGAGATGAGAGAATTGTGCATTTGTGGTTCAAGACTTAGTCCTTTTGGAGATTAAGCCCAAGTATTGCTAAATTAGGAAGATTAAATCTCCTTGGTGAGTGATTCATGCATTTATAGTCATCATCTTGTGGATTCAAGTTTAATGGATAGTCAAGAGCATGAATTAGTTTGAATGTAATGGAATTGAGTTGTATATGTTGGATTTCAAGTTAATAGAAGCATGCATGTAAAGAATGGCTATAGATTTCCATGTTGAGCCTAATTTGTGTAATCTATGTTGAAGTTGAATGAAATCAATACGTATGACCATTTCTTCACCAAAAAAGTTGTGAATAATGTGTATGTCTTACATGCAAGAATAGATCATGAAAGAATAAGCTTTGCATGTTAGAATTTGATATGTTGGTGATGAATTTGGATTAATTTGAGACATGCATGTCAATGATATAAGAAATTAAGCTTCCTAATGTTGTAATCTTGTATTGGTATCATGATAATATGTGTATATTTGAGATTTGAGCCATAACATGCATATTTTGTTGGTTGGAATTCGAATTGGAGCTCAAGAACTCAATCTGGAAAACCCAGATTTTTTATGTCCGCTCGAGCCGGGAAATGGCCGCTCGAACGGGAAAATCGTGCTCCCAGCACTTTTTGCAGAGTTGGATGTCCGCTCGAGCAGGCTATATCATGCTCGAGCGGGGAGTTCTGTAGACAGGCCTTCCGCTCGAGCGCTCTATTCCACGCTCGAACTTATTTTTCATGCAACTAGTACTTTTGCAGGCCTTAAGGGTCCGCTCGAGCGGGTAAGTCGACGCTCGAGCGGGGACCCTGTTTTCTAAAATTTTGTATGCTCGTTCTGTATTTCGTTTTCCGTTCTCTTTCACTTGTAAGCACTCTTAGGCATATGTTAAGCATTGTAAATGAGTTAATGAGATAAGAATGAAGCCTAAAGAAGAATATGTGAATTAAAGAACGGATTGAACTGTTAGTGACCCTTCTGTGTTCATGAAATGTGTAGGGTCAAGCTCCAGGGCAAATCCACAAGCTGATCACTGTGAGTAATATCGATATCTGAACGCTTGTAAATGTCCAATTGTTATTCCCTTATAAACTCTATGAGTTGCTAATTGGGATTGTGGACAAAAGTCTGACATAAATAAATGAATGGACCAAAGGTCATTTCGATAAACACAAATAGACCAAAGGTCGTTTTGGTAAACATAAATGGACCAAAGGTCATTTTGATAAAACTGAATGGGCCGAAGGCTGTTTCAACATGAATAAGTGGGCCGAAGGCCGTTTCAACATGGTAAACATAAATGGACCAAAGGTCGTTTTGATAAAACTGAATGGGCCGAAGGCTGTTTCGACATGAATAAGTGGGCCGAAGGCTGTTTTGACATGAATGAGCGAGCCAAAGGCCATTTTGACATGAATAAGTGGGCCGAAAGCCGTTTTGACATGAATGAGCGGGCCGAAGGCCATTTTGACATGAATAAGTGGGCCGAAGGCCGTTTTGATATGAATGAGCGGGCCGAAGGCCATTTTGACATGAATAAGTGGGCCGAAGGCCGTTTTGACATGAATGAATGAGTCGAAGGCCATTTTGACATGAATAAGTGGGCCGGAGGCCGTTTTGACATAAATGAATGGGCCGAAGGCCATTTGACAAAGATGAACGGGCCGAAGGCCGTTTTGACAATGAATGAATGCGCCGGAGGCCGTTTTGACATGAATGGAATTCTGAATGGGCCAAAGGCCAGGATGTTGGAACCACAGTCATATGATTTGAATTTCGTATGGTTATATATATATCCATTAAATAGAAATATGAATTGGGCCCAAGGCCATTTGGAACATGTTGTTCTACATTGTTATGTAATTTCTGTATTTGATATTATTCACTGGGCTATCGCTCACGCTCATTCGTGTGTTTGTAGGTGAGCCAAGAGAAGCCCAAACCCAGCCTCAGTGAAGTCTACCAGGAACAACATGATTTTTGGAGAGTCAGCCTTGTGTCTCATGCACGAGACCCATCCTTGCCATTTTGTTATGCATTTACGTTTTGTCTTGTTGGCAAGGACTTTGTGTATATTTGTACATAGTCTGTTATGGGTTGGCTCAGTTTAGATGATCCTGTCTGTAAAGAAGTTTATGCTACTGTACTTTTGATGTAGGTTATTAACGTATATGAGTATGTTTTGTTTGATGTGCATATAAGCACGGCTCTATGGACAAAGTTTTAAATTTTTGCTTCCGTTTAGCCCCTTTACTCTGACGAGTTATGTCTGTTTTGGTTTGAGGCCGTAGGTAATCACAGGATTACTGGCCGGTTATGTCCTTAACCCATATGGGCGGGTTCGGGTCATAGCAGAGTGGTATCAGAGCACGAGTTAATAACTCACACACTTGTCCAAAAGAGCAATATGTGTCTAGATAAGATCTAGGATGCATTCATGTGATAAATATGAATTTGGAGGCATTGATAATATACTTAACTATTTTGATACGAACTGTGAAAGCATCAAGAATATGCTTAAGTGTTTGGATTTGAGTAATTATGTGCTATAAGTTGTAATTTACTTGCATTGCAATTATTTGAATATGTGTGCTCTTAGTGTATACATATTTGTGAATCTTTTGTATGAAATATAATGCAAGCTTAATCAGATGGTGAGAACCAGAGGTGATGAGATGGAGGAGTCCTCTACTGCCAGAATAGACAGAATGGAAAGATTGATCCAAGAAATGGCAGAAGCTTTGAGACAGCAACAGGAGTGGCAACAACAGTGGCAGCAACTGATGGGTCGTTGAACACACCAAAATTAAATACTAAACTATACCAAATTCAATTAGAATAATGGCAAGTCCAGGTATCGATCCACAGGGACTATTGTGAAATTAAACTAATTCAATTGCCAAATTCCTAAATTAATTTTGATAAAAAGATTGGTTGTTTATAACCTAATTTAAAAACGAATAAATTAAACTAAGGAACTAAATTATCAAGAATAAATGAAATAGGGTTTACTGAATTGGGAAAAAATCCTAGGGTAGAGAATTCACCACTAACCATATAATTAGGGTTTCCAATTGAAATCAATTATGCTATGGTTTGAACGGATTAATGCTTCGCAACTACAAGCTCAAAACATTTAACAAGAAGATTATCACATTCAATGTACGAGCACAAACCATCTCAAGTAATACGAATCGTTCACTCTAAACTAGGGCAGTGATACGACTCGTTCCTCGTAGTATGGTTCGTCCCATACCTTGAATGTGAAGGAAAAGAAAACAATTGTATGGATAACATTCAATAATCACAGAAAGTCAAATATTCGAAGAAATAATGAAAATTATATAAACGAAACTTCTAAATCACCATACAAATGTTCAAACCTTTACATAATTTAAAATCAAAAAGAAAACTACATAATTACATGGCTAGGGTTTCATCAAAACCCTAGAAAATACGACTAGCCACTCATGGAGGAGTGGAAGGAGGAAGATGAAGAAGGAACCGCCATGGGAGACATCATGGAGCTTTTGTTTTCCTTTTCTTTTCCAAACCCTAGCCTCTCTCTTTAGGTCCAAACAATTTCAGAACCCTAGAAAAGCCTTTTTCTTTTCTTTTTATACTTCTACTCATTTCCAAACAGGTTTAAAACATCAGTTTGACTTTTCTAGAAAAAGTCAACTCTGTCCGAATTTTGTCTTTTTGCCCATTTTATGCTCCGACGATGTACAACCTGATTGACATTCAACACACATAAATTATACGGTTTGACTAGCAAGTGAAGTTAAGATATTCTAATTAACGGCCTCAATGATGTACATTTCGGCCTTAATCACATCCCCCAACTTACTACTTGCGAGTCTTCAAGCAAGTAAAATAAAATAAAATTAAACAAAATCTATCTATTTCCTCTTTCGTGGGAAAACGGTTGCATTTAGCATATGCAACAAGCCTTTAAACCACAAGGTTACCCCAAGTGGACGAGTAAAGTCTCGTGAGGGTTTCCAGAAATGATACCCACAAACATTAACATATTCATATATACTCAACAACAAATGACCACACTACTCCACCAGACAATCAACTTATGTGCTACTACAGTGTGATATTGAGACATCATGAGTCATTAAAGACATAGTGGACAAGCATGAAGGAACCTATTGAGTCAAAACCACAATTCAGTTAATACAAAAATAAAGTTCCTTATACTTGTACATGCTAGTAGACAAGTCATGAGTACCCTCGGTGTAAAGTGCAATCTCCATATTAGTTAATTATCCACTATAATAGCCCAGTGTAACTCATAATAACACCCAACATATACAGAAAAACTAACCTGTTGCAGCTAAGATTTTCAAAAGTTATTTTATTTTATTTTTTTTAAATGACTGTGCAATGTCCTAATCCATTAAGCTTTCTAATCAACCCATGTAACAAGCATTGGGCCAATGACTCCCAAACTAGACGGTTTTAGGGCACTAGGTGTAAAGACACCCTTACGAGCTTAATAACCCGAGTTGAAAAGGTTACAAATCCGAACAAGTCATTCTTCTTATTTTTCCTTAACTGTGCAATGTCCAAGTCCCTTAAGCTTTCTAATTAACTCATGTAGCAAGTTTTGGGCCAATGACTCCCAAAACAGACGGTTTTAGGGCATTAGGTGTAAAGACACCCCTACGGGCTTAATAACTCGAGTTAAAAAGGCTACAAACCCAAACAAGTCAAGTGTATTTTTTTTATTTATTTTTATTTTTTTATTTTTTTATTATTTTATTTTTTTAAAGAATCTTGGCTCCTCATTTATTCTTTTTTGCAACTCTAGCTATTATCAATGATGTACACCAGGGATTATAATAAAAAGATCACCGCTATGATAGTGTGTTCATATGAATTAAGGCATACTCATGACAAGTGTACTAAAATTACAAACACAGACAACTCTCCTCATGCAAACATCACATGCAAGTATCTACCTAATAAACCCTTTTCATACAAGTCTACTATGCTCTCCAATTAACATATGCAAATATCATCACCCTACTAGCAAAAAGTCACATTAAGTGAAGTAATGCAATCAAGTGAAACAGGTATAAGTATGAATTATGAGCCAGATAGAAATGCACAAAAGAAAATATAACCCTCATCCCCCAACTTGAATATGACATTGTCCTCAATGGAAAAGTAAAGAGAAATGAGAGAATATTACCAGAATTGTAGGTGCACATCCAGGTAGGCAGAGAGTAACATATACACACTGCACACACTTTTTTTTTTGTGCTTTTTTTTTTTTTGGAAGAAAAGAAAGAATTAAATAAATGAATAAAAATGACATGAAATTAAATTAACTAAACTATAAAATAAACTAAACTAAACTATAAAATAACTAAACTACAAAAGAGACTAAAGTATAGAATAAAATAACCTAAACTAAACATTTTTTTTTTAATAGAAGAGAAGAAAATAAAATAAAAACTAAACTACTTAATAATTAAAGGAACAATTACATCATAGAATAGAAAAAAGAAAAATAATATCACTAACTAAACAAATAAAATTAAAAATTAAAATAAAAATAAAACAATCCACAAACTAATGAAACGAATGAGAATTAGTAACGAAACAATTTAAATTAAACAAATATAGCAAATAAAAAAAATAAAAAAAATAAGGATTATGGTTAGCACAATGATTTCTGAGGCTTTTTTTTTTAAAATAGAAAATAGAAAATTAAAAATAAAATAAATAAAGAAAGAAAATTTGAAATTTTTTTTAATATATAAATAAAATAAAGGAAAATTTACCCATAAGTCCTAGTTTTTGAAACGTTGAACCATTTAGTCCTAAAAGTTTTCTTATGCTCCATTTAGTCCCATTTTTACATCAGCATGATGTAAATGATGTAAATGATCTGATGTTTCATTCTATAATTTCAAAATTTATTGAAATCTGATGAACATTAGATGTTTTTCATCCTATATTTTCAAACATTATTGAAATTTGATGAACATTAGATGTTTGAAATCTAATGTTTGTAACATGACTCTGATGTTATTAACATTGTATCTGATGTTATTAACATTGTAATGGGACCTTTCAGTCTATAAGAAAAGTTTTAGGACTAAACAGTGCATAAGTTATTAATTTGAGATTTATTGGTGCATCCCTCTATATTTATTTATTTATTTTTAAAATTTATTTATGTATTTATTTAAAATTTATTTACTTAAATAAATTAAAAATGAAAATAAAATAATAATAATAATAATAATTATTATTATAAAAAAAAAAAAACGCACCAAACTCACGCACCAAGGCCGCAGGTGCGGCGATTCACAATCTCGCAAATTTTTTTTTTTTTTTAATGAATCATCGTTTCGCATGTGCGGGGCCCAAGCCGCACGTGCGGGGCCCAATCCGCACGTGCGGCTTGGTCAATGTTGCTCCCACCGCACCTGCTTATTAAGTAGGGGCAACTCTTGATTTGGTGAGATGGTGCCGCATGTGCGTGCATAGTGCCGCACATGTGGGAAATTGTGTTTTTTTTTTTTTTTTTTTTTAAGTACAACACAGATTTTGTTTTTATTTTTTATTGTTTATTTCTTATTTTTGTAAAATTAAACAAGTATAACAACTATATATATATATTTTTTAAACACAAAAAATAAACATGAAAGCATACCTTTTTTTTTTTTTTTTTTTGTACAAGAAGTACAACAAAAAATTATTTTTTTTATGTTAAAATGAACAAGTATAACCCCTTTTTTTTTTTTTTTTACTAACTCACAACACCTAACAAAAGGCACCAAAGTTAAGGCATAAAGTTGCCACTTCAGAATCCCCCAAGTAATAAAACCCAGCGTAATTTATAGCCTTCGGGCTAGTACTGCCCAAAGTATACTTAACCATTTCTACCTTCAATTGACATCCGAAATAAATATAGCACGTAAGAAAATAACGGAATGCCCACTAAAGGTATAATCTTCACGCGAAAATCACGGGTACTACTTTTCTCCCTAACTGTGTTTGTAACTTTCCCTATTCTCCAACATGGTGACAGACTAGGTTGATTCGGTATCCAGAATCGAGGCGCATAAAGCTACCTCAACCTATGGGGCTGCCATACAGAGTTCAAGTCAAGGTAGTTTTGAAGCAATCTCCACACCCCTGGGTATTTAAACCAGACTCTAGTATCAGAAATCCCAAACCTTTGTGTTCTAGGCTTTTCCATTCGAACTCTAGTTTCCACCGTCTCAGTTGGTCTCCTAGGAACTCACTACAAACACGGTTAGGTGGCTATACCAGACCATCAGATGCCATTCGGGCACGGCTAACACCAAAGGAATTACACCTTTAAAGGATTTAAAGTCTCCTAGACGCAAATAAAGCATACGAGAACAAAGAAAAACAGAATAGCATAGAAGGGAAAGAAAAGAGAATAAGGAATCAATCTATCAATCATAGTAAAATAGATCCATCAAACCCCTGGGTAAAGGAAAATGATCCTTCCTAGTCGAGGAATTTAGTCTCCTATAATCAATGCACACTCGCCACCCAGTAGTGGTTCGTGTGGGGACTAACTCTCCTCCCTCATTCTCAACAACAGTGATGCCCGATTTCTTGGGCACCACTTGTGTGGGACTCACCCACTTGCTATCTGAGATGGGGTATATAATACCCGCATCCAACAATTTTAATACCTCCTCAACTGACCCATCCATATCAAAATTTTCAAACCCAAAATGAGTTACACAAGCCTCTAAAGGGTCCTCTACAAGAATGGAGGGCAAAGCCTCCTCCACAATCTCATCCACAACATCCACTAATAAGCACTCCTCTCTCTCATGAGGTTGTTCGGATGCTTGGAAAATATTAAGTTTCACTTGCATGTTGCCAAATGAAACTTCCATAACCCCGGTCCGACAATTGATGCATGCATTGGCCGTAGCCAAGAAAGGTCGACCTAAGATCACCGGTATTTGTTTCTTAGAACTGGCTACTGGTTCCATATCTAACACTAAAAAGTCAACAGGGAAGTAGAACCTATCAACCTTAACTAGTACATCCTCAATCATGCCACGTGGCACTCTGAGGGACCGGTCAACCAATTAAAGAGTGACAGTAGTGGGCTTCAACTCGCCAAGCCCAAATTCCTCGTACACAGAGTATGGCAACAAATTGACACTAGCCCCTAAATCCAATAAGGCCCTATCAATGAAATGGTCCCCTATAATGCATGCAATAGTTGGGGCTCTCGGGTCCTTAAACTTAGGAGGTGTGTCATTCAACAAGATGGAGCTTACTTGCTCCGTGAGTAGGACTTTTTGGGACACATGTGTCCTAGATTTACGCTTTTGCGTACAAAGGTCCTTCAGAAATTTGGCATATGATGGTACTTGCTTAATCACCTCCAACAGGGGGAGGTTGATTTTTACCTGTTTAAAGACATCCATCATTGCCTCCATAAATACTGCCTTCTTATTAAAAGGGGACGGTGTATCAAGGCATTGGGGAAAGGGTGCCTTAGGCACATATGGAGTGCTAAGGACTAAGTCATCCTTCTTAAGTGTTTCCCCCTCACCCTTGCTCGCATTAGGTGTACCCCCATGGTCACCCTTCTTAACTCTAGTTGCATCTGGCGCAACTGACTGAGGCTCTAACTCCCTACCACTCCTCAAAGCAACCACCGCCTGCACTTGCTTATGTTGCTTACCATTCCCACCCGAACTCTCTACCCCGTATTGTCCCTTAGGGTTGGCCACAGTTTGACGTAGTAATTTTCCCTTCTCTCTCCGATTCATGTTGTTAGCCATTTGACCCAATTGGGTCTCTATCTTGGCAATAGAGTGAGTGTGGGAGTGAACTATCGGTGCTAACCCCTTAAGTTCTGAGAGAACTTCCAACACCTGAGTCTCAAAGGTAGAGTTGCCCTGAGGAACAAGCGGGGGTTGTGGTTGCCGGTACGGTTGTGGGGGTCGATAAGGTTGCGGTGGTTGGTAGGATGATTGGTTGGCAAAATTATTGAAATTCTGCCTTGGTGGTGGAGGATTATAAGAAGTGCCTTGTGAAGGGGGTCTCTATGAGAAATTAGGGTGATTTCTCCATCCCGGATTATATGTGTTGGAGTATGGGTCATTACTCGGGTTGGAGAATCCTTCAGCCACATTCACATGCTCTTGGACTAACTCCGGAAATTGTGATGTCGAAGGGCACTCACTCAAGTCATGAGCAGGGCTCGCACATATAACACATGCCTCACGGAATTGAGGCTGATCTTGCTGGGTAGGGGCATGTCCCGTAGCTAATAAGTGGTCTATCTTGCGGGATAGTGCCTCTACTTGTTGGGCTAACTCTAAGTTTTGCCCGACCTCATAAATGCCCCATCTTTTCGGAGCTCTAACTACGGGTTGCCGGACTTGCCAGGCTGCGGAGGCATGGTGAAGGGAATTATCACTTAAGTTCTCAAACAATTGCCATGACTCGGCATCATTTTTAGACATAAATGTCCCACCACAGGACATTGAACACACAAAAATTAAATACTAAACTATACCAAATTCAATTAGAATAATGGCAAGTCTAGGTATCGATCCACAGGGACTATTGTGAAATTAAACTAATTTAATTGCCAAATTCCTAAATTAATTTTGATAAAAAGATTGGTTGTTTATAACCTAATTTAAAAACGAATAAATTAAACTAAGGAATTAAATTATCAATAATAAATGAAATAGGGTTTACTGAATTGGGGAAAAATCCTAGGGTAGAGAATTCACCACTAACCATATAATTAGGGTTTCCAATTGAAATCAATTATGCTATGGTTTGAACGGATTAATGCTTCGCAACTACAAGCTCAAAACATTTAACAAGAAGATTATCACATTCAATGTACGAGCACGAACCATCTCAAGTAATACGAATCGTTCACTCTAAACTAGGGTAGTGATACGACTCGTTCCTCGTAGTATGGTTTGCCCCATACCTTGAATGTGAAGGAAAAGAAAACAATTGTATGGATAACATTCAACAATCACAGAAAGTCAAATATTCGAAGGAATAATGAAAATTATATAAACGAAACTTCTAAATCACCATACAAATGTTCAAACCTTTACATAATTTAAAATCAAAAAGAAAACTACATAATTACATGGCTAGGGTTTCATCAAAATCCTAGAAAAGACGACTAGCCACTCAAGGAGGAGTGGAAGGAGGAAGATGAAGAAGGAACCGCCATAGGAGACATCTTGGAGCTTTTGTTTTCCCTTTCTTTTCCAAACCCTAGCCTCTCTCTTTAGGTCCAAACAATTTTAGAACCCTAGAAAAGCCTTTTTCTTTTCTTTTTATACTTCTACTCATTTCCAAACAGGTTTAAAACATCAGTTTGACTTTTCCAGAAAAAGTCAACTCTGTCTAAATTTTGTCTTTTTGCCCATTTTATGCTCCGATGATGTACAACCTGATTGACATTCAACACACATAAATTATACGGTTTGACCAGCAAGTGAAGTTAAGATATTCTAATTAACGGCCTCAATGATGTGCATTTCGGCCTTAATCAGCAACCACACCCGCCACCTCCACCTCCACCTCCGGCACCACCCGTGCCAGATAATCAAAATGATGATCGGATAATAGCTCTCACCAAGGAATTCAAGAAAATGAAACCACCACAGTTCCACGGGGGATTAGATCCGTTGAAAGCCGAAGCATGGGTCCTCGGCATTGAGAAATTATTTGAAGTGTTCCCCTGTTCAGAGACTCAAAAAGTGCTTCTAGCCACCTTCATGCTAGAAGACAAAGCAAGAAGATGGTGGATGTTGATGCGAGAAAATCATAAGGATGTGGATTGGGTAAAATTTCTAGAGATCTTTTATGACAAGTACTTCCCGCAATGCGTTCGGGATAGGAAGGTAGCCGAGTTCATGGAACTCAAGCAAGATAACATGACAGTGGCTGAGTATGAGGCCAAGTTCACTGAATTGGCCAGGTTTGCACCACACGTGATTGACACCGATTATAAGAAGGCAAGACACTTTGAAGGTGGACTCCGCAGTGACATCCTAGAGAGGGTGAATGTTCTAAAGTTGGAAACCTACATTGGGGTGCTTGACAGGGCCATCATATCAGAGGCTAATATAGCTAGACAAGCTAAGCCAACAACAGAATGGAAAGGCAACAAAAGACAGGGCTTCTTCTCGAAGAAGAAATTTCTGAAAAAGCAAAACACGGGCTCCTCAACTACTACAAGTTCTTCCTGAGACACAGCTCCCATGTGCAACATTTGTAGCAAAAGGCATCGTGGAGTCTGTTACCATGCATCAGGAGCCTGTTTCAAATGTGGGAGGCAAGGGCACATAGCCCGAGAGTGTAATCAGAACAGTGGGAAACTTCATGACTAGTTCAAGCGCATCGGTTCAAAAGCCGAAACACTTTGAGGTCTGCTACTCGGGGATCTGATGAGACAGGGGAGAGTTTTTGCGCTTATTCCGGGCGATACACGGAATGCCAATGCCGTTGTCTCAGGTACTATTTCAATATGTAATCAGGATGCCTTTGTATTAATTGATTCTGGATCAACACACTCATTTGTGACATATACATTTGCATCTAGATTGAATAGACCCCTAGAGTTATTGCCATATTTGTTATGTGTGTTTGCTCCATCGGGGGAATCTGTGTTATGTGACTATATATACCGGTTTTGCGACATGCATATCGAGGATGCTACCCTATATGTAGATTTGTTGCCCTTGAACTTTAGACATTTCGATGTAATTTTGGGCATGGATTGGTTGACCAAATACTGTGCCACCATAGATTGTGTAACAAAAAGGGTTGTATTTAGACCACCAGAACAGAAAGAGATTGTATTTGTGGGTAATGGGGTAATGCCTCCACCTTATTTAATATCTGCAATGAAAGCATGTAAACTGATCAGGAAAGGGTGCCAGGGTTATCTGTGCTATGTGTTGACTGAACAATCTGCGAATGTTGAATTGAATGATATTCCTATTGTTAGAGAATTTCCAGATGTGTTTTCGAATGAATTACCAGGGGAATTGGTAGACAGAGAGATAGAGTTTACCATTGAAACTATGCCAGGCACCCAGCCTATTTCCAAAACTCCCTAAAGAATGGCTACTGCCGAGATGAAAGAATTGAAAGAACAGTTGAAAGATCTGTTTGACAAGGGATTTATCCGGCCTAGCACTTTGCCTTGGGGCGCACCGGTGTTATTTGTGAAAAAGAAGGATGGTACTTTGCGCTTGTGCATTGATTACCAGGAATTGAACAAGGTAACGATAAAGAACAAATATCCCTTACCCCGTATTGATGACTTATTTGACCAGTTGCAGGGATCACAGGTGTTTTCTAAGATTGATTTGAGATTCGGGTATCATCAGCTGAAGGTTAAGGCAGAGGATGTTGAGAAAACCGCATTCAGAACGAGGTATGGTCATTTTGAGTTTCTTGTTATGCCGTTTGGAGTGACTAATTCTCTGGCAACATTTATGGACTTAATGAATAGAATTTTTAAAACCTACCTTGATGAGTTTGTTGTAGTCTTCATCGATGATATTTTGGTGTACTCTAAAGATAGACTTGAACATGAACATCACTTGAGAACTGTTTTACAAATACTTTGGGAAAGGAAATTATTTGCTAAGTTAAAGAAATGTGAGTTTTGGTTGGATGAAGTTGTCTTCTTAGGGCATGTGATCAACAAAGAAGGGATTTCAGTGGACCCGCAGAAGATCGAGGCAATCGTGAACTGGCCTACACCGACCAATGTAATAGAAGTCCGTAGCTTCATGGGCTTAGTTGGGTACTACAGGAGGTTTGTGAAGGATTTTTCGAAATTAGCTGTGCCTCTTACCCAATTGACACGTAAAGGGCAACCATTTGAGTGGAACAAAGAAAGAGAATCAGCCTTTCATGAATTGAAGACAAGATTGACTACTGCACCAATTTTGACATTACCTTTAGGTACGAAAAATTTTGTGATCTTCAGTGATGCGTCTTATAAAGGTTTGGGTTGTGTGTTAATGCAGAACAGAAAGGCTATTGCCTACGCCTCTCGGTAGTTGAGGCCACATGAGAAGAATTATCCAACACATGACCTAGAATTGGCCACAGTTGTTTTTGCTTTGAAAATCTGGCGGCATTATCTGTATGGGGGCAAAGTGTGAAGTCTACACGGATCATAAGAGCCTGAAATACTTTTTCACGCAGAAAGAGTTGAATATGCGTTAGAGAAAATGGCTAGAATTGATAAAAGACTATGATCTAGAGATTCAGTATCACCCCAGGAAAGCTAATACAGTGGCTGATGCTTTGAGCAGAAAATCAACAGGGAGTATGGCTTGTCTGCTTACTGAACAAAGGGAGATTTTGCAAGACTTTGAGAAGTCTGAAATTGAAGTAGTAGTAAGTGAGAGGCGGATTGATAGTCATATTACAATAAGCGGCAATTGGTGATGAAATCAAGCAGAAACAGAAAGATGATAAGTTCCTCAGAAAGGTGATTGATGAGTTTGAGACAAGTCCAAAAGCAGAATTTAGCATTGGAAATGAAATGTTAAAATTCTGGAACCAAATATGTGTCTGTAGACGTCCCCGAACGCCCCGGGAGGGTTAAGTCCCGTTCCGTTCATATTGGGGTCACTACAGTTCAAGGACTCAAATGTCACGGTTCTTAATCTCGAACCAAAGAGTCCAAATCCGGCAAATTGATTTTGAAAACAGATTTTTTTGAAAAGAAATGCCAAACATGGACTGCTTTGCCAGATACAGAGTCGCCACCTAAATGTTTTTTAATGGGAAATTTAGGAAACCCTGACTCGGTGCCGAAGGCCACGTGTAAAATCATCACCAAAGTTGCCTCGGCTCGGGAACTTGGGTACGATTGGAGAAGGTCGCCGTGAGCACCACTTCGCCATGGGTCAAAGACCTCTACTACTAACCATGATATCTGATTTTGAAAACATTGTGCGTTCTTATTCCGGTTATTAGCCTAAGTTACTATGTGATGCGCACAGCATACAAGTATAGACTGGATCACCTGAATTAGAACAAAACACTTCATGTTTGTTTGTTTGAAAAATGGTTTGATGGTGCTACTCGCAAGTAGGCTAAGACGTGAATTTGCCACCCTCGGGTGGGCTTAGAAAATATGATTTTGCCACTATCTAGTGGGCTTAAAACAAACATTTGATAAATTATTCCAATCCAAATAACCCAACCTCCACCCACAGACATCCAAGGCAGTTATAACACATAAGCATATAGCCTCATGGTAAGCATGCTATCATGGCAGTCACTCACACGCATGCAAGAATGCTAAAGCATAAAACTCACCGAGTACTCCAAGCCAAAACAGAAGCTCATTAGAAATCATGCATGATCCTAAATATACAGGAATGCCTAATGCAACACATGCAAAGATGCAAACTATAGCAGGCTCGGCTATTATAAACATGGCATATGGAATGCTACAGCTATCATGTATTCAACTTGGAATTGAAATACAAATGCAGTTAGTATGATGCGCCGAGCCCGGTGCGTGCAAGACAGATGAATGAATGCAAACATGCTATCATACTGTATGCTAATTTAAACGTGCCCTAATCTAACCATCATAAGCAGGTAAATAAAAGGAAAGAAAGACGTGGGGTTGGAAGACATACATCACACTCACCCACACTTATTACAATTTTGCCCTCGCACAGAGGGTCCGAATAAATATACAGTCCCGAATAAAAGAATAGTACAGTCCAAATAATACAGTCCAAATAATGTACAAATTCCTAATTAATTAACAAATTAACTAAGAAAGCTGTAAAACTGGTATGCAAGCCAGGGACTGCCTTGATTCCGCTCCGGGTGATAAATGATGCATGTTCGGGTTGCCTTTGTGCGGAAATCCATGACTATGCCCCAATTAGCCTCTGTTTGCACCTGTTCTTGAAAAGCGTGCCAAGCTCCGAAAAGTTGCTGATTCTTCATTTTGCTGCAACAGAGAGCAGGAAAGGGGCATGGCAATGTATTTTCACAAATGTATGCATGTCTCGATCCTCGTGCCACCAATCACGCATATCGATACATGATGGCCGAGGAGTCGAATTGCACAACACAATATGAAATGAATGCATATGAAAATACAACAAAACCTAACTCCATCATGAATAATCCGGAATTAATGGGTGGAGGGAATTGAGACACGTTAAGTCACTTTCGAATGCAGGCGTGCCTCGTTTCTACTAAGGCTAACTCTATCGAACACAATGCAATATGCATGACATGCATGAGTGCAACTAAGATACAACCTAGCATGCACAATGTTATGAAATGGCATACACGGTGCACGATGCAACATGGCATACACAATGCTCTAATATACAACCTAGCATACACAATGCTATGGAATGAAATGGCATACGCAATGCATAATGGACTTACACTAACATGAGTGGACCTCAGCCACACTCACACAAGAGGCCATCAGATAAAAACAAGACAACTCAAAATGCGTGTACGCGTGCACGCAAACCGAGGACCGACCCTCAGGCACCGAAATGCCACTCTAATGAGACATGGCAAAGACATGGAATATGGTATGCAAACATGCAAAAATCAGTAGCAAGATGAGGTGCAAAACAGCCCCGAATCAAGGCGAAATGACACCCGATGCATGGAATCACTCCCGAAACATGAAATTAGGCATACGGAATGGCCTACAGCTATACAAAGCATGCATAATTGATACAAGAAGTGTAAAGGAAGAAGCAAGGCAGCCCCAAAACAAGAATTTTTACAGTTTAAAGCATGGCCAAACAGTGAGCAAAAGTGGGACTAAATTAGCATGCAAAAAATGGCTCCGCAAGGGAGGTAATGAAGCAAGTCATAAATTCTGGCCCCAAACAGGAAATGGGCCTTCTACAACATTGAATAGGGACTAAAAATATGACTGTTTTCAGTTTATAGAAAGCCCCAAAAACAGATACAAGTATGCTAAAGATCTCATGCAAAATGAGGCCACCAAGAGGGCTATAACATGAAGTATACAAAATATGCATCAAACATCCAAAGACCCTAATGAAACATGGAGAGAGAGTCAAAATAAGACCCTTTTCAGTTCTGATTATGGTCGAAAAACAGAAGCTCAATGTGCTAACAAATCATGCAAAAATGGGGACCAAAGAGGGGTTCAATGGCAAGTGACACATGAAGGTCCCAAACAAGGATGAGCCCTTCTTCAATGTTTAATAAGGGCTCAAAATAAGCCTATTCACAGTTTACATCAGAGCTCGAAACAAACTACACATAGGCCAAAAAAATCATGCAAGATTATGGCATAAAGGAGGGTAATGAAACAAGTGCAACAAGGGGGTCCCAAACAGTGAAGGATTCTTAATGGAAGATGAAAAGGAGCTTAAAAAAATGACATTTTCAGTTATGTCCGGAGCTCAAAACAGTAAGAAAAGAGGGCTAAGAAATGGTGCAAAAATGAGCTAGAAAGAAGGAGAAATCAACTCACCCTTGTAGACCAATCTTTGGTTGCTTCTTGGACTGAGGAATGGTGCCTCTTTGCCTCTGAAAAACTCCCCAAGCTGCTGGAAATGGAGTGGTGGTGGTGGTGCTAGGTGGTGATGTAAAAAGGGGTAGGAACTTGGATGATTTTGGTCTTGAAATGGAAGGAAAAGGGAGGGGTGTGTATGCAAGCTCCAAGGATCAATTTTCCAACCCTAAAACCAGAGTTGGGCAGCTGGTTATGTAGACAAATGAGAGGGAGAAAGAGGGGGAAAAAAGTGAGGGAAAATGCATCAAGTTTCCCTCCAAAAAAAGTCCCCCCGGATACAGATTTTGGGGGGAAAAAAACTGTGTTTCTGCAGTGTACTCCCTGTAAGGAAGCTGGCCGGCCAACTTTTGGACCTGCAGGTGGTCGGCCGGCCACCCCCCATGGCCGGCCAGCCAAGGGTCAAACTGGTCAAATAGAATTAATGGCCGGCCACCATAGATTGGTGGCCTCCCATGTGTCCTCAACAAAACCCTGTGGTTGAAAATTGGCAACTGTGAACCAGGAGAGAGAACAACCCACTTTTCAAAGGGGTTCAAAAGGGCCAACTGGAATTACTGGCCGGCCACCACATATTGGTGGCCTCCCAGATGTGTACATCACAAATATGTGGTTTGGAGCTGGAGAAAGTGGCCTTAGGGTGGTCAACATTGACTCTGAAGTGAGAAAAACGGGCATCAGAGGGCGATAATGGAATATAACTGGTTGCTGGAACAATTACTGGCCTCCCACCCTTCTACAACCTTCCTGGTGATAAAACAGAGGTCCCTGCCAAAAATGAACGAAAACCGATGCAAAATGAAGGTTCGGGGCAGCATGATCAGAGGCCCCAAAACCATGTTAGGGCACCGGAGTGGTGTTCGACCATGAAGTGGATCTCTCAGACCACAGTGTCCCTCAAAAGGGAGTAAATAAGATGCATGCCAAAAACCGGAGTAAGCAGCTTATTTTGAGTAAGCAGCTTATTTAGAATGTTTAGTTCATGACACAGCATCCTGTTTGCATTCTGAACACACAGTTCAATCACTTGAATTTCTGAACACTGGGCCCATAAATTGATTGTGGTCGCACAGCACACACTGGTAGGGAATTGAACACACGGCCCAATACTTGAATTCTGAAATGAACACACACAGCCCATGCTTTGATGTCGAACATACAGTTCATTGTTGAGGTGAACACACGGCACACACTGATTTGAGAGTTGAACACGCAGCCTAAACATTTGAGAGAACACGCAGCCCATATTTTGATGTCGAACACATAGCTCGTCTTTGAGGTGAACACACGGCACACACTGATTGAGAATAGAACACGCAGCCCTAATTCGGATTTTCTGAACACACAGCCCAAATTGAAGGTGAACACGCAGCACACACTGATGTAGAGTAGAACACACAGCCCTAACTCGGATCTTCTGAACACACAGCCCAAATTGAAGGTGAACATGCAGCACACACTGATGTAGAGTAAAACACACAACCCTAACTCGGATCTTTTGAACACACAGCCCAAATTGAAGGTGAACACGCAGCACACACTGATGTAGAGTAGAACACACAGCCCTAACTCGGATCTTCTGAACACACAGCCCAAATTGAAGGTGAACACGCAGCACACACTGATGTAGAGTAGAACACACAGCCCTAACTCGGATCTTCTGAACACACAGCCCAAATTGAAGGTGAACACGCAGCACACACTGATGTAGAGTAGAACACACAGCCCTAACTCGGATCTTCTGAACACACAGCCCAAATTGAAGGTGAACACGCAGCACACACTGATGTAGAGTAGAACACGCAGCCCTAACTCAGATCTTCTGAACACACAGCCCAAATTGAAGGTGAACACGCAGCACACACTGATGTAGAATAGAACACATAGTTCGCTTACTTTACTTCGCACGCAGCCTATTTACTTGCACACAGCTCATTCATTTTATACTGACACATGTATTCATTCTGAATGCAGGTTGGTTCTCGCACTATGCGGGGATACGGCTCCACTGCTGCTAGAGATTGGTATGCTAAGCTCCCGGAGACTGTCTGGGATTTAGTAGATTTGGCAGGGTTCGGGGCCTTCTACATTGGGTTATCGCGTTGTCCTGCCAGGAGGACACTGATGGCAGCTTTGGTGGAGAGATGGTGGGACACCACCAACTCCTTTCATTTTTTCGCCACTGGGGATTTGACTATGACCCCGTTGGATTTTGCTGTATTGACCGGCCTGGACATAGAAGGTTGGCCCATTCCTTACGACGAGGACATGGGCGAATGGGAGACCGCTTGGATACATTTACTGGAGGCCCGCCCGCTTGTTGATAGAGCTTCAGGGAGAGTCCGATACACCTGGTTCCCTTCCCATTTTCGGAGGGTGGAGATGGAGCCCAGGACTCCTGAGGAGGCAGAGCAGTATGCCCGTGGTTTTCTTATGTTCCTCTTCGAGACTAATCTGTTCGCCGATAGTGGGAACACGGTTGGGCTGTATCTGTTGAGCGCTCTGGTGGACCTATCACAGGTCGGACGGTACGACTGGGGTGGCGCCGGCCTGGCTACCCTGCTACATGAGCGCGACCTCCCGCGGGCAGGGGGATTCACTTGGTGGTTACTGGAGAGCCTGGGAGGTACTTTCTGCTCTCTTGATTTACATTTCCGCTCTTCATTACTTGTACACTACACACATGGCGTACTTTACATTCTGTATTTTGCCCTTAGCACTTTGTATTTACATTCTGCATTGCTTTCCTCAGTTATGGGTCTACGTATATTTCCCGACGTTAGCCCTAGAGTTGGTGGTGGCAGGGCCCCTCATGACCCCATACTCACTGGTATTCGAGGGCCAGCACCGGCCGAGACCCCGAGAGACTCTCTTTTATCTACGGCAGTATTTTGACACTGTGCGGACGACGAAGGTATTTCAGAACTCTCAGTCCCTTCCGTTTTCATTTTTGATCTGCCCCGTATATTCCCGATTTCTGATTGGTTTATGCCTTTGGTTATCCATGATTGCATGGCGACCTGGCGCCCTTGGGTGATGGTCTCCAATTTGATTATCTTGGGAGGATCGGGCACCTCGATATAGGATCTGCTCGAAGGACGGTTGGTAGAGCATGGTTTTTGGGGGAACACTTTTTGCGTCAGGTATGGGGGTACACTTCTCAGGACCCTCATGACACCCCGGTCGATATGTAGGCTGGATAGGCTCTCTTCGGGATGTTGTTAGTGCTATCTTTGAGCGATGCTTTGCTATATCTTGAGGAGGGACTATGCCACTTATCGCCACGTATATCGATGCCTCCTTGATGGGAGTCGTACTCAAAATCGAGACGGTGGTGTGCCATCTTCGAGTCAGGCTCGTGCTACAGATATCCCTTCCTCCAGCAGGGCTGGTACATCTAGAGGTGGAGGTGGGTCGATTCCCCCGATCCCTCCGACTCTTCATCATCCTGGGTGGCCAAACATGCCGACCGAGTTGACGAGTTGGCGATTTGGGATTCCTTACCAAGTCTCGCTGGAGCCTCCCCTTCTTGACCATAGATATGTCAGAGATCCTGATTCACCACCGGTATGCTTAACAGCTTTGATTTATTAGTCGGATACTTGGACATTCATTCATTTACTGATAGTTTTGCATTTGTATCTGCAGCCTCCTGTTGAGTACGTGGATGAGATGCTTGGAGTGATGGCCGCATTTGAGGGCATGATCCTGCGGAGGGAGGCACAGTTGGCCATTATGGGTGTGCAGGTACTATTCATCTTTCTTGCATTTATCATATTTCTGATGACACGCTGGTTTTGAACATTCTACTGCATTGACAGGCTGTTTATGTA
Source organism: Camellia lanceoleosa (assembly GCA_025200525.1). Classification (NCBI taxonomy): domain Eukaryota; kingdom Viridiplantae; phylum Streptophyta; class Magnoliopsida; order Ericales; family Theaceae; genus Camellia; species Camellia lanceoleosa. The sequence goes on along the minus strand of CM045766.1, from coordinate 168,873,937 downwards.
GAGCACATTTGACAAACACCCCACTCACATACTATAATTGCATCTGATTTTCAAATCTGAACTGATGTATTGAACTCTTCACTTTCAGATGCCTCCTGTATATGCTCACATGGGCGAGCCACGGGCCTTCTCGAAGGTCGATCGTCTGGACCTTTTGGTATTTGGGCCATCTAGGCCCTTCGAGGCTGGGCCATCCGAGGCCTTTCGAGGGAGCTCGAGGAGGTCCTCTCATGAGCTTGAGGCACATATTATAGGCGGGCCGATGAAGATGAGGAGGAGGAGGTCGTAGACCGTCGATCGAGACATCCGTGAGAAGGATTCGGTCTTGGTTAGGGAGGCGAGGTGAGGGGATCTGAGGATGGACTCAACCGAATGGTGATGGTGGTGCAGAGGTTGTCTCGCAGAAGAGGATGAGGAGGGCCCCTCATTTCCGCTCCCGAGGATATTGATGTTGCTGTTTCCTGCTTTATTTTCCTTTTTGCTAGTAGTTTGTAGCACTTTGCATATTGTTAGGCAGTTTTATTTTCTGTAAAACTTATACCTTTATTTGTAAAAGGAAATATGATGGGGTGAAACAGCTTTTGAAAAAGTGTTGTATTTTTATACTCTTAGCATCACATCGCATCATTTTGCACAAAAATGGGATTGAATGGAAATGTGCACTATGTATTTACCGGGTCAGGTAATGAACCGACGCAACAAATCAAACAACTCAACTCACTAAGAAACAACATAATCTTAGCAAGTTTACAACTCGATAAGCAAAATACGACAACGTTAACGACTCGATAAACGAGACTTAACAAAATTGCGTAAACAAAGAGTAACAACTCAAAACACAAAATACGACAGCTCGACAAAACTTACAACTCGATAAACAAAACGACAACTCGTTAAGCAAAGATTACAACTTGGTAAACAAAACAAAGCGTACTTCGGATGATGCGGGCAGCGGGCATCGAAGCGAGAAATGGAGGCCTTCGATACACCCGATGCTTGGAAATGCCTGGAACTTTCCTCTGGAGGGCAAAACAGGACCAAAGGCATACATTGGAGCATGGTCGGCCACTTTTTGGAGCTGGCCGGCCAGTTTGTTGTATCTGAGGGGAAAAATGTGGCCGGCCAGCTAGAAAAGGTGGCCGGCCGGCCACTTATTTCAGCAGCCGTCAATTTTTTGACACGTGTCCCCTGAATAGTGTCCCATCTTCTATAAAAGCTCCAACTTCGGGATTCATTCATTTCATCACTGCTTTGCACAAAAAATGGAGGCATTTCTCATAGAAAATCTAACATCTTGGATCTCTTCTCTAGATGGCTCGGAAAAGTTGAATTTCCAAGGTTTCGGCTTGAATGCACTATTCCCAGTGCACTCATTGTACTTTCCTTCCTCCATGCCGAGGTTTTGGAACCCATGGCGCATGTTTTTCGGCGGGCCAGACGTATGTCCAATCTTCGAAAATTTTCAGGTTTTCATGGAATCTGATCGCTGTGAAGTAATTCGCCTCAATTTCGCTTTGGCCCAAGCTTTAGGGAAATGTGTGGGCTCACCATGCATGATGCTCGGTCTCGATGCTGCCGGAGGCTGGGCGTTCTCAGCTTGATCCATCGCTTTTCTGATGCTGGCGACCGCGGCAACCATTATTGGCAAGGCTTTTGGCAACACGCCCTTTGCTTGTGTATGCTATCCCACTTTCTGCTCACTTCAGGATTTGGTGGATCTAGCATCCGTCTGGTTGAAGTTGCTCACAGCTTGAGAGAAGAAAGAAAATGTCGCTATGACCTTGGCGAGACGTTGATGGGTTTGGATGCTTTCTATCGCCGGGAGACGACCAGATTTGCAGGGAGTCCACTATTGCTACAGGTAATGTTTCCCACTCAATCTCGCATATATATTTGCTCACATCACTCGGCCCTCAGGCTCGGTTTTTCTCACGAAACCCTTTTCTTACTTTTCTCTCATCGCACATCTCACTATTCTTTATTCTCTCATTTTTCATCCCTCCCCAAGTATGGTTGATGGATAAATTGCAGGTTGTGGACTTTTGCCCAGCCTACTCAGCCCGCGGCTACTTCTTTCGTCAACGCTTAGTTGATGCCCCTGATGAAAGGTGGTGGTTCGACTGGATGTGCAACTTGTCTGCAGATCGCATTGCTTGGCGCTGCCCTTGGCTCAATCTCCCAGCAATGGGTTATAGCATGTCCCGGCTGATCGGGATTCAGTTGATTGGTCTGACCCACTGCGTATTCTATTTTCCGTTCCGGTTCCTGCGTCAGTTTGGTTATGATCAGACTTGCCCACCAGAGGGGATTGAATATCATTTGTTTTCGGTCGAGGCACACAACTTGCCGATATGCCACGGCATGGAGGACTAGAGAACTCTGGCCCCCGCCCTACTTTCAGCGCACTTTGTCGGCGAGTCTTTGGGACTAACAATGAGGAGGCCTGGTGAGCCCGGCTTGGCATCGAGAGGCTTCGACTAGCTCTGGGAGGCGAGGACACTGACTTGACTATGCTCCAGATTTATTGCTTTATTAGTACTTTCAAGTTTTCATTATGAGTGTAATAAAAAACAACTTCAATTGTATGCAAGAGTAGGAGAACTCTGTTTTGAAATCAATGAAATTGAAGGTTGTGGTCTTGAAAATTTTCGCTTTGGTCCAAAATGGTCTTAGTTGTGAAAAGATTAATTTGAGCAAAGTCAACTTTATTAAAACTTTTCAAAACTATTTTCGATATGGATCGAGCCGGACACGCTGAGATTTGTCCTTTGAGATGCACAACCGGATCCTAGCAGCGGAAAGTTGCCCCTAGTCTGCGAATAATCAAGAAGACCTTGTGTGGCAGCGGAAAGTTGCCCCTAGTCTGAATAACCTTGTCTTAGGAGATCACGATGAATGCTGATGGACAAAGATGACTGAGATGATCAATATGGACAAAGTTGATCGGGGAAAAGATTGTGGCTGAACTTCAGAATGAAGCTGCCTACGTATCCCAAGGATAGAAATCAAGCCTTACGTAGTTCAGGCTTAGGTTCGCTCGGGTATTTTCACTCTCCTTTTGCGCTCTAACTTTTGCCAAGGCCGCCCTTTGCGGGTTTTCAACCTTGCGAGCTCAGTTTTTATAATTTCAAATTTTTTGTGCTCTGAGTTTTGCCTAGGTCGCCCTTTCGGGTTTTCGGCCTAGCGGGCCTCTCATGGGTAATATTTCTTCAACTTGTCCATATTGATCGGTTATGAGAACTCTAAGCCATCTAGATCCATCAGAACCACAGCTCCACCTGACCAGATTGACTTGATGATGTAGGGACCGGTCCAATTAGGTCTGAACTTGCCCCTTGGGTCGTGGATGGGAGCTCGGTTGTCTTTGAGCACTAAATCTCCTTCTTTTAAATTCCTGGACTTAACCTTCTTGTTGAAAGCCCGGGCAATTCTGCGTTGGTAACCTTGGACGTGGTACAGTGCTTTCAGCCTTCTTTCATCGAAGAGCATGAGTTCCTCAAATCTGCTCTGCTGCCAATCCGCTTTGGCTATCTAACACTCAGCCAATACTCGTAATGACGAGACCTCAATCTCAATAGGTAGAACGGCCTCCATCCCATAAACTAATGAGTACGGAGTCGCCCCAGTAGAAGTTCTGATTGAAGTCCGGTAGCCCCACAGAGCAAACGGCAGCTTATCTGGCCAATCCCGATAGGTTTCCACCATCTTCTGCAGTATGTGCTTGATATTCTTGTTGGTGGCCTCAACCGCTCCATTGGTCTACGGCCGATAGGTAGACGACTTATGAAAAGCCACATTGTATTTCTCCAACAAATCAATCACCTCCTTCTTGAAGTGGGAACCATTGTCTGAAAATATTTCGTTTGGGACCCCGTAGCGACAGATAATGTTGTTTCTGATAAATTTTGCGACGTGCGAAGCCTTCAACACCGCATAAGATTGGGCCTCAACCCACTTTGTGAAATAATCTATCGCTACCAAGATGAACTCATGCCCATTCGACCCCTTTGGCGTAACAGCTCCGATTACATCAATTCCCCAGACTGAAAATGGCCATGGCGAAGTCATGTTGTACAACTTTGACGGTGGAATGTTCATGCGATTTGTATGAATCTGACATTTGTGGCATCGCCGGACGAAACCAATACAATCCTCCTCCATGGTGGACCAGTAATAACCCTGTCTGAGGATCTTCTGTGCCAACATTACCCCATTCATGTGCGCACCACATTCTCCTCCATGGATGGCTTCCATCAGACGCTTTGACTCTTCGGCATCAACGCCGCGGTTTATTCATTCCCGGATGACCCCTTTTATCTGATTTACCCCGTAGATGATGGTGAACTACCATTCTCTGATTGCCCTTTTGTCTTTGGCATTTACCTGGCGGGTATGCTTCTTTCTCCAAGAAGTTCGGATGTCGTAATACGGGGTTTTAGTCACGAACTTCATCTATAGCGCAATCGACTCGTAGGCAGGTGCAAATTTCTAGTCGATGATGACTGGACGCATCCGGACCCCACACGGAATGTCTATCATAGAAGATAGAGTTGCTAAAGAATCTGCGAACCTGTTGTTCTCTCTTAGTAGATGAGTAAAACTTAGCTTCTCAAACCGAGGAATCAGCAAATCCAAGGTCTGGTGATACATCATCATCTTTTCCTCTTTTACTTTCCAGTCTCCTTTAGCTTGAGACACAACAAGGTTCGAGTCTCCAATGACGTCCAACCGTCTTGCCCCTAGTTCCAGGGCTGCTTCTAGAACAGCGATGCACGCCTCGTATTCTGCTTCGTTGTTCGAGACTTTGAATCGGAGTTTGAAGGCTAGAGGGATACGAGAATTGTCGGGTGCTATCAGCAACACCCCTATCCTATACCCGTATTGATTTGACGCTTCGTCAAAGTACATCATCCAAGTTTCGTCGTCGATGTGTAAAATGGCTTCATCTGGGAATAAATACTCGACTGCTTCACCCCTTCCTTTGGATGGTCGGCTAAGAACTACGCCCTCTGCCTTTGACCGACTTGCGCGTTACATACTTTAGATCAAATTCGGAGAGCAACAGCAACCAACGAGCTAGCCTACCTGTAAGTGCTGGTTTCTCGAAAAGATATTTGATGGGATCAAGTCGTGAAACAAACAATACAGAGTGAGCTAACAGGTAGTGCCGCAGCTTCCTGGTAGCCCATACCAGAGCTAAGCAAGCCTTTTCCAGTGAAGTGTAGCGAGTTTCGTACTCCAGCATCTTCTTGCTGAGATAGTAGATGGCTCTCTCCACCCTGTCTTCTGATTCTTGTGCAAGCATGCAGCCCATTGTAGTTTCAGTTACCGACAGATACAAAATCAACGGTTTCCTTGGTTCTGGTGGTGACAACACGGGCGGGTTCTGTAAATATTCTTTAATCTGTTCAAAAGCAGCTTGGCATCGGCCGTCCCATTAGAACTTCTTTCCTTTCTTGAGAAGGCCAAAAAGTGGTTCACAAGTCAAGGTTAATTTTGAGATAAACCGTCTTATGAATTGCACTTTACCCAGAAAGCCTCGCACCTCCTTTTCAGTCATTGGTGGTGACATTTCTAAGATGGCCTTGATTTTGGAAGGGTCGACCTCGATGCCCCTTTGTGTAATCAGAAACCCTAGCATTTTTCCCGCTGTAACACCGAATGTACATTTCTGAGGGTTTAGCCGCAACCGAAATTCCTTGATCCTTTGAAAAAACTTATGCAAGGCGGTGTAGTGGCCCTCTCTTTCCTTAGACTTGACAATCATGTCGTCCACATACACCTCAACCTCTTTGTGGATCATATCATGTAATATTGTGGTCGCGGCCCGTTGATAAGTAGCTCCAGCGTTCTTCAACCCGAATGGCATGACTCTATAGCAGTATGTCCCCCACGGGGTGGTGAATGCAATCTTCTCTCGGTCTTCCGGCGCCATCACTATCTTGTTGTAGCCTGAGAAGCCATCCATAAATGAAAGCAATGCATGCCCCGCTGTGAAATCTACCAACTCATCGATGTGCGGTAGGGGAAAGTCGTCCTTCGGACTAGCTCTGTTCAAATCCCTGAAATCCACACATACCCGGATCTTGTCATCTTTCTTCGGCACCGGAACAATGTTGGCCAACCAAGTCGGATATTCTAATACCAGCAGGAAACCTGCGTCGATTTGCTTGGTGACCTCTTCCTTAATTTTGAGAGCCGGTCGGCGGATCCTCTGAGTTTACGCTGATGTGGGCCTCGGGGTCAAGGGGGATCCGATGCTGTACAATCTCAGGATCGATTCCAGGCATGTCTTCGTAGGACCACGCAAAAATATCTTTGAAATCTTTTAATAAAGCGACTAAGCGCTCGCGTTCCTCCGAAGACAACGTGGACCCGATCTGGACCAGCCGCGGGTCCTCCTCAGTACCAATGTTCACGGTAGTGATTTCGTCCACTAGGGGTTTAACAAATCTTTCCTGCTCTTGCTCAATTAATCGTTGCAAAACCGGAGGAACTTCGTCCTCGTCGTTTTCAAAATTTTGAAAGTCTGAATTAATGCAATAAATTAAGGGCACAGAAAAGTACTCAGAAACCACAGCTACTTGATTCTCATTAAGTTCATCCAAATCGTCCGATTCATTTACAACAGACTCAAATGAAAAGGAAAAAGACGACCTAGACAGGACTGTGGCATCCGGGTGATCATCCCCAAGAGTACCAGACTCAGACTCAGTCGAGCTGGAATTTGATTCCGACTCACAAGACTCAGTGGAATCAGATTCCGACTCACTACCTGACCCGGTGCTGCTGGACAAAAATCCCTCCTCGTATTGCCAAATGAGAGAGGGTGCGATAGATGCATCCAAGATAGCTGCTGGTTGGCTAGCAGCCGTTTCATCCCCAATCATGGAAACCACGAAGTTATCACCCAAGCACTTATGGTTGATCGGAGGATCAGAAAGTAGACATGCCAGTGCTACCCCCATTTCAAATTCTGTGCCCTCAGGATCCACTGCTTTGCACTGTTTAATCTCAGCTGATGGGTCTGTTTGCTCTGTGGCAACGTCATCCCCGGATAGCTGCAGGTCGAAGAAGATCTCGAAGCCTGGCACGCGCTTCTTGTCCGCGTTTAACCGCGGCTCTAGGAAGCCGCAAAATGGAAAGTCCTCCCCCTCCCGGACGAAACGTCCGTTCATGGTACCCTGAATGGGCCTATGCATTAACTCAAAAGGCTTCCCAGCCTGCTTTGCTCTGGCCCTTCCGGCCATTTCTTTTCCCTTCCTCACCCAGTCCTCTTTGGTGGGCAGATAACCCAAGCCAAAGATATGAGGGTTATGTGGCACTTCGGCCAATGTTGCGACGCCTTTCCGGCCGCTCCTTCCTAATCCCATCCCGGGGATGTGTTGTAGCTTGTTCATGAGGTAGACGGATTGAGCACTGACGTACACACCTTCATTCACAGCCATAATATTCTGCACCACCCGGGCCTCAGCCAAAGTGAACCCCGATAAGAAAACATCCTCTGTGCCGTGCTCGATTTCCAAGACTGGTGTGGACACCTCTGGTGGCGGATGGATTGATGAATTCCCGAAAACAATAGCTACCCCCTTCCCGTGAGGGTACTTCAACATCTGATGTAGAGTGGAAGAGACTGCCTTCACTTGGTGCAACCACGGCCGCCCCAAGAGTAGATTGAAGGTTGCGGGAACGTCCAAGACATGAAATTCAATGTTATGTTGTCCTGGACCAACCTGGGTCTGAATCTTGACAGTCCCCATCACTTCCCTGCTAGTATTATCATATGCTCTGATCACTTGAGTAGTCGGCACGAAATCCGCGGGCTTCAACCCGATTGCATACACTGTTCTGGCTGGGCAGACATTGATGGCGGATCCGATATCAACAAGTACCATCGGTATCCACTTGTCTCTACACTCCATGGAAACATAAAGAGGTTTGTTATGACTTGTGCCCTCAAGCGGTAGTTCTTTGTCTGAAAAGGTTAATGCCAGGGAACCTCCTCCCGGAAAGACCAGCCCAACCAGCTGCTCTGGTGTAGTATCTATAGAGAGTTTGGCCTTGTCCATAGCAGATAGGACAGCCTGCCTGTGTACCCGCGATGCCATAAGCAGTCCCCAGATGGAGATGTCTGCTTGTATCTTCTTCAATTGCTTGAGCACAGCTTCTTCTTCCATCTGTTTCTCCTTCTGTTTCTCAGCTTCTTTGTCTTTCCCAGACGCCTCAGGTTGGTCTAAGTGCTGGGGCTTGAAATATCGCCCACTTCTTGTCATATGAGCGATCTCGTCAATATACCAGGTATCATCTAGTTGGTTACTTCCCCAATCCTCATCTGTGTAGGCAAGACATAAGTCATCGTTTTCCCACCACATCCCGTCGGCAGTCGACAGACACCTGTCTGGCTCTGGTATGATCGTACTCGCAGCACCTTTAGCCCTCATGCCCGCAGCATTTCCTGTTCCTGTGCACACAGCACTCTCGACCCCCACATGGGCCTTAGCTTTTCTGATTCTTTCGGAATCCTCAAATCTTCGTTGTTCCAACTGCGTCAGTACAGCTGGTTGGTCAATATTCCCTGCATTTACAATCCCCAAATTCTGAGCGAAATTCTTAGTACCGGCGCTCTCCGGCGGTGGATTCTGACTCTCGGCCCTTCCGGCCACCACTGATACTTTCGCCCCTGCCGGGCCCTGTTTTGGTCGATATTCTACGATGTCTGGTTGATCATCTAACCATCCGGTAACTTCTGCCAACTCCTCATATTCGAACCAGTTGATTGCTGTATCCCCCGATTCTTGGTCACTGAAGAACTGGAGGTTGGCAAGGTCCTCTCCCATAACTGTTAGATCATCTGTTCCCCGTTCAAATCTATCTCCCTAGATCACACATAACTCTGCTTTTTCTAGCAGCCCTACACTTAGCTCAGACTGGCCCACTGATTGGATGTATTCACTCGGATCATAAGCTCCTGCAGCAAGATTCCTAGACTGTTCAATCTCAGACTCAGCAACTCCCTTTTCCTCTGAAATCTGCCATGTCCCATCTTCGGTGGTCACCACCACTGGCTTAGATTGGGTTGTGGAGATGTCCATCATGCACAAGTCAGTGCAGACAGGAAGGATCACCTTCGGCTTAGGTAGGTGGGATGGGGTGATATAGATACTAGGATCGTAAGACACGACCCCAGTTTGGATGAAGTTGATTTTGTTGGGAGGAGGGGCTTGGTTATGTGGTGGGAGAGGATTTGTCGTGACGTTGGATTTTTCGGGAGGCGATCACCGCTTGTCAATAAGATCACGGATCTCATGACGCAATCTATAACAACAGTCGATTAATGTCGTGACCGTCTTTGTTGGTGATACGATATTTTCTTTGGGTCATGAGAGGAGGAGTGGATTTGGTAGCGGCCTCGGCTCTAGGGGCGCCAAATGCTTCTTCCTAATTAATACCCCCAGAGCTTTGGACAGGGGCATATATAGGGGGGTGAAGGTTCTTTGGCCTCTGGGTTGATATTTGGTGTTTTGGGTGTTGCTTCTAGATGCGCCAAAGAAAGGCGTGGCTGTCGTGGGTCTTGGGGAAGGGGGAGTGGTGGTGACCATGCTCACCTCTGAAGCTCGTCGATTCTTGGCGCCACTCGAACTGCGTTATTATTCTGGTTGAAAGTCCTACAGGTTGCTCCTTATCCTAGTCGATCAGACCTTGTTTTATGGCATCCTCAATCTGTACCCCCATCTCGTGTAAATCTGAGAAGGTGGGAAAGGGAAGTACGATCATCTTCTGCATCAATTTCGGTTGGAGATTGCGCACAATCATCCTGATTTGATCTTTGTCTGTAGGCCTCAAGGTCATCATCAATGCCTTTGCCCTCCATCGAGTTACGAAGTCTGAAAAAGTCTCCTTGGGTTCCTGCCTCGTTGTTTTGAGATCACGGGTTGTAATCTCGATCTGTGTATTGTACGAGTACTGTGCAACAAAGGCCTCAGCCATCTCATCCCAGCTTCTTTTTACCTCATCTTCTAACTTCGCGTACCAGATGGCTGCCACACCCGACAAAGTTCGGCCAAATAGGGAAAGCTTTTGTGGTCGGGTTAGGCCCATGGGCCGCAGGATGTCTGAGAATAGCCGAAGATGGACCATGGGATCTCCGGACTCGTCGAAGCGGTCAATTTGTGGCATCTTGAACCTGTCTGGCAATGTTACGGCTACATCGGTGTACCCATCTTCGATGTCCGGAATGGCTTTTACCCCTTGTGATTTCTTGTAAAGCTTCTCAAGCTTGCTCAGTTTTAGGGCTGTATGGTCTATCTCGAACTCAAAAGGAGAGTCCGGGTGGTTGGGTGTATGAGTCTTGGACAGTTGAGGTGGAAGCGGGGGCAGAGCTAGCCCCGTTGGAAGGTTTGTGTCCTCTTGGATATTCTGGACATTTGGCATGGTGTTCTGGGTGTTTGGCAGAGCATTACGAGCGATGAACTGCGCTTTCGGGTAATGGGGGCCCTGGTGGAGGAGGAACCTGATGTGAAGCAGATGCCGCATTCTGCTGTTGCAATCTAGAGATGAGCTCGACCTGCTGGGCCATGACTGTGGCCTGTTGCTTAGAAAATTCCGCTTGGCAGAAGGCATCCTCCTGCATCTGTCTCATGCTCTCTTGCATTTGACGTATCATTTCCTCTATCCCGGCCATATTCTGTTGGTCCAGCTGACTGACCGGTAAGTGTATCTCTATGGCGGAAACAGAAATCCCAACCTGACTGTTTGCTGCTAAAGTAGCCCGCTGTCCTGGTAATCCCTGCTCTGACACGCTGCGCCTCCTTGGCCTTCTTCTAACAACTAGGGGTAGGGAGTGGAACACTGGATGTCCGTCAACCAGATCCTCAGATCGATTGAGTCGGCGACCTCGTGTCCAAAGTGCTTGGGGAATATCTACTGGTTCGGAAGCAATTGTGCTAAAAACCCTGTCCCCTAGCAAAAAGATAAATAAAGTGAAAAGGAAATAAATAACCAGATAAACGGACAACATAACAGCTTAAATTAAATACACAACACACGGCTGGGCATAACAACACACGGCCGTAAGTTTGAATACACTTGTCTTCAAACACGATCAATATCCTCAATCATCGTTTCCCAAATCAATCGATACCCGCAGATAACTGATTCCCAAATACTGACTGATGCCCGCAGGCCTGATGCCCAAACTCATAAACTGATGCATGCATTCTCAGAGACGCACTCTAAAAGCACATAACAGATAAGTGAGAGCCAAAACACCCCTATGTTGGGGTAGGGTTTCCTGTCCTATTTTGTCGAGCTAGGGTTTCACTACGCACACAATGTTTCAAACAACCTATAAGCGGGTAAGCAACTTTGTCCTAGTTTGGAATGGTCACTATGGATCGAATATGCACTAGGTCGAATGGTCAAAAGGGTGCCCCAAGAAAACCGGGTTTGTGTTCTATCGCAGAGCCCACAACCGTCGACCTTATGGTCATACCTTGACAAGACAAGCCTCCGGCAAACCATTCAGGAATAGCAGATGGCAAACACGGTGTCCTAGGCGCACCAATGCAAATGCAATGCAAAGAAACACACAAGTGTAGTCAAAACCAGATATCATGAGTTCAAGTCAAGTTCTCTAAATCCCGTCAGAGTCTCGAAGCGTGAGACGCCCCGAACGCCCAGAGGGTTAAGTCCCGCCTGCTTTATATTGGGGTCACTACAGTTCAAGGACTCAAATGTCACGGTTTTTAATCTCGAACCAAAGAGTCCAAATTCAGCAAATCGATTTTGAAAACAGATTTTTTTGAAAAGAAATGTCAAACATGGACTGCTTTGCCAGATACAGAGTCGCCACCTAAATGTTTTTTAATGGGAAATTTAGGAAACCCTGACTCGGTGCCGAAGGCCACGTGTCCATCATCACTAAAGTTGCCTCGGCTCGGGAACTTGGGTACGATTGGAGAAGGTCACTTCGTGAGCACCCCCGCTCGCCCGGTCAAAGACCGGCCTCTACTAACCATGATATCTGATTTTGAAAACATTGTGCGTTCTTATTCCGGTTATTAGCCTAAGTTACTATGTGATGCGCACAGCATACAAGTATAGACTGGATCACCTGAATTGGAACAAAACACTTCATGTTTGTTTGTTTGAAAAATGGTTTGATGGTGCTACTCGCAAGTAGGCTAAGACGTGAATTTGCCACCCTCGGGTGGGCTTAGAAAACATGATTTTGCCACTATCTAGTGGGCTTAAAACAAACATTTGATGAATTATTCCAATCCAAATAACCCAACCTCCACCCACAGACATCCAAGGCAGTTACAACACATAAGCATATAGCCTCATGGTAAGCATGCTATCATGGCAGTCACTCACACGCATGCAAGAATGCTAAAGCATAAAACTCACCGAGTACTCCAAGCCAAAACAGAAGCTCATTAGAAATCATGCATGATCCTAAATATACAGGAATGCCTAATGCAACACATGCAAAGATGCAAACTATAGCAGGCTCGGCTATTATAAACATGGCATATGGAATGCTACAGCTATCATGTATTCAACTTGGAATTGAAATACAAATGCAGTTAGTATGATGCGCCGAGCCCGGTGCATGCAAGACAGATGAATGAATGCAAACATGCTATCATACTGTATGCTAATTTAAACGTGCCCTAATCTAACCATCATAAGCAGGTAAATAAAAGGAAAGAAAGACGTGAGGTTGGAAGACATACATCACACTCACCCACACTTATTACAATTTTGCCCTCGCACAGAGGGTCCGAATAAACATACAGTCCTGAATAAAAGAATAGTACAGTCCAAATAATGTACAAATTCCTAATTAATTAACAAATTAACTAAGAAAGTCAGAATCGGCATGCAAGCCGAGGCGCCTTATGATTCCGCTCCGGGTGATAAATGATGCATGTTCGGTTGCCTTTGTGCGAAATCCATGACGATGCCCCAATTAGCCTCTGCTTTGCACTGTTCTTGAAAAGCGTAAGCTCAAAAGTTCTCGATTCTTCATTTTGCTGCAACAGAGAGCAGGAAAGGGGCATGGCAATGTATTTTCACAAATGTATGCATGTCTCGATCCTCGTGCCACCAATCACGCATATCAATGCATGATGGCCGAGGAGTCGAATTACACAACTCAATATGAAATGAATGCATATGAAAATACAACAAAACCTAACTCCATCATGGATAATCCGGAGTCTCGGTGATTGGGGAATTGAGACACGTTCCGTCACTCGGAGTACGGAACGTGCCTCGTTTCCCGTGCTTGGGCTAACTCCTATCCTGAACACAATGCAATATGCATGACATGCATGAATGCAACTAAGATACAACCTAGCATGCACAATGTTATGAAATGGCATACACGGTGCACGATGCAACATGGCATACATAATGCTCTAATATACAACCTAGCATACACAATGCTATGGAATGAAATGGCATATGCAATGCATAATGGACTTACACTAACATGAGTGGACCTTAGCCACACTCACACAAGAGGCCATCAGATAAAAACAAGACAACTCAAAATGCGTGCACGCGTGTACGCAAACCGAGGACCGACCTTCAGGCACCGAAATGCCACTCTAATGAGACATGGCAAAGACATGGATTATGGTATGCAAACATGCAAAAATAAGTAGCAAGATGAGGTGCAAAACAGCCCCAAATCAAGGCGAAATGACACCCGATGCATGGAATCACTCCCGAAACATGAAATTAGGCATACGGAATGGCCTACAGCTATACAAAGCATGCATAATTGATAAAAGAAGTGTAAAGGAAGAAGAAAGGCAGCCCCAAAAAAAGCATTTTTACAGTTTAAAGCATGGCCAAACAGTGAGCACAAGTGGGACTAAATTAGCATGCAAAAAATGTCTCCGCAAGGGAGGTAATGAAGCAAGTCATAAATGCTGGCCCCAAAAAGGAAAGGAGCCTTCTACAACATTGAAGAGGGACTAAAAATATGACTGTTTTCAGTTTATAGAAAGCCACAAAATAGATACAAGTATGCTAAAGATCTCATGCAAAATGAGGCCACCAAGAGAGCTATAACATGAAGTATACAAAATATGCATCAAACAGCCAAAGACCCTCAATGAAAAATGGATAGGGGGTCAAAATAAGACCCTTTTCAGTTCTGATTATGGTCGAAAAACAGAAGCTCAATGTGCTAACAAATCATGCAAAAATGGAGACCAAAGAGGGGTTCAATGGCAAGTGACACATGGAGGTCCCAAACAAGGATGAGCCCTTCTTCAATGTTGAAGAAGGGCTTAAAATAAACCTATTCACATTTTACATCAGAGCTCGAAACAAACTACACATAGGCCAAAAAAATCATGCAAGATTATGGCATAAAGGAGGGTAATGAAACAAGTGCAACAAGGGGGTCCCAAACAGTGAAGGACCCTTAATGGAAGATGAAAAGGAGCTCAAAAAAATGACATTTTCAGTTATGGCCGGAGCTCAAAACAGTAAGAAAAGAGGGCTAAGAAATGGTGCAAAAATGAGCTAGAAAGAGGGAGAAATCAACTCACCCTTGTAGACCAATCTTTGGTTGCTTCTTGGACTGAGGAATGGTGCCTCTTTGCCTTTGAAAAACACCCCAAGCTGCTAGAAATGGAGTGGTGGTGGTGGTGCAAGGTGGTGGTGTAAAAAGAGGTAGGAACTTGGATGATTTTGGTCTTGAAATGGAAGGAAAATTGAAGGGTGTGTATGCAAGCTCCAAGGATCAATTTTCCAACCCTAAAACCAGAGTTGGGCAGCTGGTTATGTAGACAAATGAGAGGGAGAAAGAGGGGGAAAAAAGTGAGGGAAAATGCATCAAGTTTCCCTCCAAAAAAAGTCCCCCCGAATACAGATTTTGGGGGGAAAAAAACTGTGTTTCTGCAGTGTACTCCCTGTAAGGAAGCTGGCCGGCCAACTTTTGGACCTGCAGGTGGTCGGTCGGCCACCCCCCATGGCCGGCCGGCCAAGGGTCAAACAGGTCAAATGAAATTAATGGCCGGCCACCATAGATTGGTGGCCTCCCATGTGTCCTCAACAAAACCCTGTGGTTGAAAATTGACAACTGTGAACCAGGATAGAGAACAACCCACTTTTCAAAGGGGTTCAAAAGGGCCAACTGGAATTACTGGCCGGCCACCACATATTGGTGGCCTCCCAGATGTGTACATCACAAATATGTGGTTTGGAGCTGGAGAAAGTGGCCTTAGGGTGGTCAACATTGACTCTAAAGTGAGAAAAACGGGCGTCGGAGGGCGATAATGGAATATAACTGGTTGCTGGAACAATTACTGGCCTCCCACCCTTCTACAACGTTCCTGGTGATAAAACAGAGGTCCCTGCCAAAAATGAACGAAAACCGATGCAAAATGAAGGTTCGGGGCAAATCTTGATCGAGGCCCCAAAATCGATCGTTAGGCACCGGAGTGGTGTTCGACCACGGTGGATCTCTCAGACCACGTGTCCTCAAAAGGGAGTAAATAAGATGCATGCCAAAATTGGAGCAAACGGAGGTAGTTAGGCGGTCCCAACCGAGGCACACGCATGACAATTCAAAACCGAAGGCTGGCTCGAATGGGCAAAATGGCCTACGACCACGAAATGTAGCCCACGGCCACTGGGAGATGGTCTACGAGACCTCTCCCTCCCTCTGGAAAAAGAAACAGAGAAAATCGAGTTTGGTTCGCAAACCGAGGCAAGGCACAGAAGAGGGTTCGGAAGTCCGGAGGCAGGGCTCACGGCCGAGACTCTGAGACTTCTAAACGAGCACAATATGCAACATCACCGAGCGCTCAATCGGTGACGTCTGAGTCTTAAGGTCGGTCAAAAATGGGGTGTCTACAGTGTCCCTGACGTCCCAGAACTAAAGAAGAGAGTTTTAGATGAAGCCCACAGATCCGTATTTGCTATGCATCCGGGCAACAATACAATGTACCGGGATTTGAAACAGACCTATTGGTGGCCTAAAATGAAGAAAGAGATTGCAGAATATGTGTCCAAGTGCCTTCAGTGTCAGCAAGTTAAGGCTGAACATCAGAAATCAGGCGGTCTACTTCAACCTCTCCCTATTCCTGAATGGAAGTGGGAACATGTGGCTATGAATTTTGTTGTTGGCCTATCTCGGACTTCTCGAGGTATGGATTCTGTTTGGGTTGTAGTTGACAGATTGACTAAATTTGCACATTTTCTGCCTGTCAAAACTACATTTACTGCTTATAGATTGACTACCATTTATGTTGATGAGATTGTCCGCTTACACGGAGTTCCGGTGTCCATTGTGTCGGATAGAGATCCGAAATTCATGTCTAGACTGTGGAAGAGTTTGCAGGAAGCTATGGGAATGTAACTAAGATTGATCGCATTCCACCCACAGACAAATGGGCAGTCAGAATGAACGATACAAACTTTGGAAGATATGCTTCGCATGTGTGCTTTGGATTTTCAAGGGAGTTGGGATGACTATTTGCCACGTGCAGAGTTTGCTTATAATAACAGCTTCCACTCCAGCATCGGTATGGCACCATACGAAGCTTTGTATGGTAAGAGGTGTAGATCACCTATTTGTTGGACAAAGGTCGGGGATAGAGCTTTGCTTGGGTCAGAAATTGTGCAAGACACTTCTGAGAAAATCAAGACTATTCGTCAAAGGCTCAAAACAGCTCAGGACCGACAAAAGAATTATGCAGACATTCGGAGAAGACCTCTTAAGTATGAGGTTGGTGACCATGTGTTCATCCGTGTTTCTCCAATGAAAGGCCAAGTCAGATTTGGGAAAAAGGGCAAGTTGTCGCCCCGTTACATTAGGCCGTTTCAGATTTTGGAGAGGCTTGGTCCAGTTGCCTACAGAGTTGCTTTGCCACCGGGATTCGAGCAAATCCATAATGTGTTTCATGTGTCGATGTTGAGGGGTTACCTCCGAGACCCATTACATGTGATTGATTATCACCGGGTTGCTATTGATGAAAATATGGAATATGCCGAATGACCGGAAAGAATTGTTGACCGACAAGTGAAAGAATTGAGAAACAAATCCATCCTAATGGTAAAAGTGGAATGGAAGGAGCACTATGGGACGGATGCCACGTGGGAAAAAGATGAGGAAATGCGTCTATGCTACCCACATTTGTTTCTCGACGAAGGTAAATTAAGTTTGGAGGACCAAACTTCCTAAAGGGAGGAAGACTGTGATACCCCTGTTCCGTAATATGCAAATTGGTCCTTAATTTGAGATTTTTAATTGTGGCTAGTGGGGCTTGCTGTATTTGAGCACTACACTCCCCATTCTCTCCTATAACCTCATTTTGGCTGATCAAACATTGAGAAAGGGAGAGAGAGCCAGCTGTTAGAGAGAGAGAGAGAGAGAGAGAGAGAGAGAGGAGAGAATTGTGCATTTGTGGTTCAAGACTTAGACCTTTTGGAGATTAAGCCCAAGTATTGCTAAATTAGAAAGATTAAAGCTCCTTGGTGAGTGATTCATGCATTTATAGTCATCATATTGTGGATTCAAGTTTAATGGATAGTCAAGAGCATGAATTAGTTTGAATGTAATGGAATTGAGTTGTATATGTTGGATTTCAAGTTAATAGAAGCATGCATGTAAAGAATGGCTATAGATTTCCATGTTGAGCCTAATTTGTGTAATCTATGTTGAAGTTGAATGAAATCCATGTGTATGACCATTTCTTCACCAAATAAGTTGTGAATAATGTGTATTTCTTACATGCAAGAGTAGATCATGAAAAAATAAGCTTTGCATGTTAGAATTTGATATGTTGGTGATGAATTTGGATTAATTTGAGACATGCATGTCAATGATATAAGAAATTAAGCTTCCTAATGTTGTAATCTTGTATTGGTATTATGATAATATGTGTATATTTGAGATTTGAGCCATAACATGCATATTTTGTTGGTTGGAATTCAAATTGGAGCTCAAGAACTCAATCTGAAAAACCCAAATTTTTTATGTCCGCTCGAGCGGGGAAATGGCCGCTCGAGCGGGTAAGTCGACGCTCGAGCGGGGACCCTGTTTTCTGAAATTTTGTATGCTCGTTCTGTATTTTGTTTTCCGTCCTCTTTCACTTGTAAGCACTCTTAGGCATATGTTAAGCATTGTAAATGGGTTAATGAGATAAGAATGAAGCCTAAAGAGGAATATGTGAATTAAAGAACGGATTGAACTGTTAATGACCCTTCTGTGTTCATGAAATGTGTAGGGTCAAGCTCCAGGGCAAATCCAAGAGCCGATCACTGTGAGTAATATCGATATCTGAACGCTTGTAAATGTCCAATTGTTATTCCCTTATAAGCTCTATGAGTTGCTAATTGGGATTGTGGACAAAAGTCTGACATAAATAAATGAATGGACCAAAGGTCGTTTCGATAAACACAAATGGACCAAAGGTCGTTTTGGTAAACATAAATGGACCAAAGGTCGTTTTGATAAAGCTGAATGGGCCGAAGGCCGTTTCTACATGAATAAGTGGGCCGAAGGCCGTTTTGACATGAATGAGCGGGCCGAAGGCCGTTTTGACATGAATAAGTGGGCCGAAGGCCGTTTTGACATAAATGAATGGGCCGAAGGCCATTTGACAAAGATGAACGGGCCGAAGGCCGTTTTGACAATGAATGAATGAGCTGGAGGCCGTTTTGACATGAATGGAATTGTGAATGGGCCAAAGGCCAGGATGTTGGAACCACAGTCATATGATTTGAATTTCGTATGGTTATATATATATCCATTAAATAGAAATATGAATTGGGCCCAAGGCCATTTGGAACATGTTGTTCTACATTGTTATGTAATTTCTGTATTTGATATTATTCACTGGGCTATCGCTCACCCTCATTCGTGTGTTTGTAGGTGAGCCAAGAGAAGCCCAAACCCAGCCTCAGTGAAGTCTGCCAGGAACAGCATAAGTTTTAGAGAGTCAGCCTTGTGTCTCACGCATGAGACCCATCCTTGCCATTTTGTAATGTATTTACGTTTTGTCTTGTTGGCAAGGACTTTGTGTATATTTGTACATAGTCTGTTATGGGTTGGCTCAGTTTAGATGATCCTGTCTGTAAAGAAGTTTATGTTACTGTACTTTTGATGTGGGTTATTAACGTATATGAGTATGTTTTGTTTGATGTGCATATAAGCACGGCTCTATGGACAAAGTTTTAAATTTTTGCTTCCGTTTGGCCCCTTTACTCTAACGAGTTATTTCTGTTTTGGTCTGAAGCCGTAGGTAATCACAGGATTACTAGCCGGTTATGTCCTTAACCCATAGGGGCGGGTTCGGGTCATGACAGTGAGAACCTAGAGACTGAAACTGTGGGAGATGTGGTTAAGGAGTCTTCTGTTTCACAGGAAGTTGGAGTTGCCTCTACTTTTCCTCCTCAAAATGACTTGAACAAGGTCGTGATCACTGCCCCTTCAATTGCTCATTCTGATGAGAGTTAAAAAGACTTAAAGTTTTTTACATTTTTTTTTTTTGTTTTTTGATGTACTGGAGCTCGGTCTTCCTGATGAGTTGCCCCCTTATGCTTGTTAAGATAATTTTTTTTCTTTCTGTTGCTATTTATGAGGCCAGTTGTGCCTTTGTTGGATGATGGAATTTTTTCTTTTATCTTTGCAATCTGATGCTTTCTAGTTTCAATGCTTGTGTTATTTGTACTATAATTTGCCATCAGCTGATCATTGTTGGTACCTTAGGGCCTAATAGAGGCTTGATCTGGTATGCGATATGCCGCATGGCTATGCTGGTCTTGTAATCGAATGAAAGTGTCTTAGTTAGGTCCAGGTTAATTCTAAGAAAAACAATTGTTTGCCCCCACCTAGAGCTAAGTAAGATTTGTACTGAAGATTTTGCTTTCTGGTAGAACTGCTTAAGTCTGTTTCAACTTTGATAACATGATTGTATTTGAGAAAAGATACAAAGAAATGAGGTCTTACTCAGGTCCAGGTTGGTTCCAAAAAAATAATTGTTTACCCCCACCTGGAGCTGAGTAAGGCTAATGCTGGAAGTTTGGCCCTGAAAGAATTATCCAAGTCTATTCCAACTCTGTTTACATGTAGCGGTACTGAAGTGTTGATGTGTTTGTACTTAAGAAATTCTGTGATTTAAAAAAGAAATGATCATTCAAAAAATTCGTTAGGGCAGTTTCCACCAAGCAATTCCATTTGGCTAAGTTCTATTTTGGTTGCCAAGCATAATTCCACCAAGCAATTCCACTTGGCACGTTTGAGTGCAGACCATAACCAAATTCCGTTTGGTCACTCCGAAACTAATTCCATTTGGTACAAACCAAAGCTAATTCTGTTTGGTAAACACTAAAGTTGATTTCGTTTGGTAAACACCAAAGCTAATCACTTTTACATGCCCCCAGGGATTGGATTACAAAGACTAGGTTTAAGTAATAATCTGTTCTGGCCTTAAAGCTATACAGGTGCTGGAAACAAAAGTTCAAAGAAATGAAGAGGCGTTCATATTAATCAAAAGATAAATGCTTGTACACTTGCAAGATAATTTTAGGGGTTAGTCTTATTGATAGTACTTCTTAAGGTTTGCTACATTCCAGGGCCGAGGTATGGCTTTTCCCTTGAGATCCTCTAAGTAGTATGCTCCATTCCCAGCTACAACTGTAACCTTGTATTGACCCTCCTAGTTAGGACCTTGTATTCCCATGTTCACCACTAATACATCCATTGAGGAAGTAGGTTTAGGTTTTTCCATCTCACTAGCAGTTGATTGTGCCAGCTTAGCATCCCGCAGCTCCACCCTGGCATTGCTGTTCATCTGGCATTTGTAAATTCTTCACTGAAGCATGATTGTTCGTCCCTCCATTGTCGGCATTTGCAATTTGCAATTTGTTTATTTATTTATTTTACCTAATCTTATAAGATGGAGACTGGGAAATATAATCAAGAGATGCTATTTTTTTTTGAATTATTTAATTTATAAATAAATATGATTTTTTAAATTGATTTAAAGATTTTATTAATTTAAGTCATGGGTTAAGGTTGGTTTCAATTAACCAAAGAATTTTCTTAAAACATTAAAATGATTGAAAGAATAATCATGAACATGATAAATCAAGAAAAAAAAAATAAAATTGAAGACTTGCATTTGGGAAATAAATTTCACGTTCAAATCAACTTTGTTAATCTAGAAATAAAAAAACACAAATTTTGGATGTAATTTTTTTAATTAAAATGACTTTTCATAATTTTTAAGATGCAAAACTAATAATTAAACCTTTTGTTTTCCCTTAAAGTTGTTTAGTGCATCATTTTGTTAACATGATAAGATTTGTAAGAAAGATCGATCACTACTCATAGTGTCATCTACAAGAATGTCTAACAAATTGAGAGGGTCTTTCCTTCTTAACAACATAGCCATAATATCAACAGCCTCACCTTAAAAAATAATCCTTGCATAATTCTCACTAATGCACTAGAAAGCAACATATACAGTAGCAAGAGTTAGACCAAGGTACAACAGATACACACATTCATATTATATAAAATCATTATATGATAATCTAATTACAACATATTTATATTTAATTTTTTCAATAAATTTTATATAGTTTCTATTTCTATATAGTATATTTTTATTTTCTAAATGAATATAAAAAAAATTAAATAGTTAGAATTACTTTTAATCTTATGTTACTAATTCTTCTTCTAATTTAAATACTATTTTTAATATCAAACTGAGTATTTGTTTTCCTATCTTATAATTTAATATATATCATATAAAATTATTATATGATTATTACACTTTTATAATATGATGGAACTAAAATTATCAAAATACATAAATAATTTAACTAAAATTAATATATATATATCATGTATTTTCCATTTACCAATAAAATTCTACACAAATCCAAACTCAATTTAAATTATGCTAATTTTACCTATTTTATATGGACGAAAAATGCTTTTTTTCAATATATTTTTTTATCATAAATTCAAATAATCCACAAGCCCAATACCATTTTTTCTACATTATTTTATATAATCACGACTTAAAGGAAGAAAAACCTGCACAACAATAGTAAGTTTTTTTATGTTTTGATATCATATTACAGATGATTAATCACTTCACATACTTAGATATATCTATCATTTGAATTTTTTTATTTATGTTTTATTTTTGGGTTTAAATATTGTTATGAGATTCTTTCTTAATTAGTTGTTGAAAATTGAAATTTTAATTTAATCAAGAGTGTTTATTTTACAATCTTATAATTTAATATATATCATATAAAATCATTATATGATAATCCAACTACAACATATTTATAATTAATTTTTTCAATAAATTTTATATAGTTTCTATTTTTACATATTTTTATTTTCCAAATGAATATAAAAGAAAATCAAATAGTTGGAATTACTTTTAATCTTATGTTACTAATTCTTCTTCTAATTTAACTATTATTTTTAATATCAAAATGAGTATTTATTTTACCATCTTATAATTTAATATAGATCATAGAAAATTATTGTATGATAATTACACTTTTATAATATAATAGAACTATCAAAGTACACAAATAATTTAACTAAAATTAATATATATATATATATATTCAAGTAAAACTTTTATAGAACGATAGTGTCAATATTATCAAAATAAATAATTAAAATCATAATTTAATTTTAAATTAAATTTAAATTTAAAATTATTCTTTTATAACACATACATCGTACCATCAAATATATATATATATATAATAGTACGTGCATTGCGCAGGTCAACTGCAAATATATATATAAAGGTAACTAGCAGTTGAGAGCACACGCGATGCGTGTGCAAACTCATAAAAAGTTATATTATGTTATATTTTTTTTAAATAATATATATGTATCATGAGTATAATATAATGTATTGTAATATAACATTTGATTTTCATATATTTCATGTTGAAGCAATCTTCTATGTAAATAAAATAAATTGAAATAAATTCAAACAAAATAAATAAATAACATGCCACATTTATTTATCGAACCGAATTAAAAATTAAGACCAAGTCAAGTGTGAGACACTCTGTCCTTAAGACAGATTCGCCCCGCTATGGTGCTTATGGTTGAGTGGCGTCTATCTTCCAGGATACAATGATCTTCACAAATTTATAGAAGCACTTCAAATAAATTTGTTCGACGAACTAGAACCTATGTTCTATACTCTCTTAGTAATTTTCCTAAAACTAGAATGAAGGAAAATCCCCTAAATATTTTTAGACAGCAATATCAAAAATGCAAACTAAAACTCAGACTGTTTTTTCCGAACCATGAACTGCTGAAAACAAATAGTATTTATAGGCAAACAATGAGACCCAAACAGGTAGCAAAACCAAAGTCAAACAGGTACAAAACTATTCACTATTTGAATATATGAATTAACTGTAGGTCAAAACACAATTTCAAACAAATGAAAAGTAACCGTTAGAGGAATTGCTCCAACCTGTTGCAACTTTTGAATATATTTATTCAAACAAAGAAAATGATCCGTTGGTCCAACACAAAAGCTGTTTGTAACTTTATGTAATAACTATTTCAAATTTATAAATATATATATATATATATATATATCAAACTAAAGAATATATATATATTAAACAAATTGAATAGTTTAATAAATAAAGTAAGAGGTACAAATTTTAGGAAACCACTTAGGAACCAAAATTTGAAATTAGAATTAATTAAAATTCCCACAATAATTTTTTTATTGAAAAAATTCAAATGAATTTTATCAAAAAAATTAATGTTAGACTCGAAAACGACATCAACTTCCCATTCACTCATAAATAGTTTTGATGATCTGTCTTCACCTCTTCGGACCCACCTCAAACAACGTTTGGGGCCCACTCAAACTTGAGCTCAAAATTATGCCTATATTAAACCATTTTTCCAACAATCCCCCACATGAATGGAATTTGACGGAGAGAAAATGCAACAACATGATCTAATCAGAGAGTACAGAAATTGGAAATATTCTGCAAAGAATAGGTAGCATTTGGCTTTGAACCTTCCCTTGTGAGACACTATCGGATTTACTAGCTAACCAGTGAACATAATGTCTTGAACTATTCAGCCGTTTGTGTAAACCAAGACAATAGAACTCACACAGTATATTCCCAGACATAGTTTAGTTCTCACTATTGTGTTCATTTTGGCCCTGAACAACCTGGTCTTCATGAGTGCTCTAGAGAATTGTAGCCCTTCACAAATCTCACAGAACCGGCCTAGTTTACACTCACATAGGTGATTCTTATGAAGAGTATCCTGCCATACTCCACTAGGTTTACCTAGATATAAAAATCATCAAAAATTTTAATTAATCTAAAACGCTGCAGACATCACTATTTCATCAAAGAAATGGGTAGGAGTTAGACTCCCCAGTGATCCTTCTGAGTCATTCACAACTCGGTTGTCCCTTTGAACCTAGATCTTGGAATCTCCAGTCAACTAGGTTGGGTTGCCGTTGTGGTAACTCTTATTTAATAGGCTTTAGTCCCATTCCCCTCGATGAATTCTCAACTAACTCTCTTGCTAACCCTTTGGTTAGTGGATCCGCTATGTTGTCTTTAGACTTAACATATTCTATGGAAATAATTCCATTAGAGAGTAGTTGTCTTACGGTGTTATGTCGACGACGAATGTGTCGTGACTTACCATTATACATATGACTCTGTGCTCTACCTATTGCTGATTGACTATCGCAATGTATGCATATAGCAGGCACCGGTTTTGGCCATATTGGAATATCTTCAAGGAAGTGGCGAAGCCATTCTGCCTCTTCCCTAGCTTTGTCTAAAGCTATGAATTCAGATTCCATAGTAGACCTAGCAATACAAGTCTATTTTGTAGATTTTCAAGATACAGCCGCCCCACCAAGAGTAAAGACATACCCACTAGTGGACTTTGAGTCTCTTGTATCCGATATCCAATTTGCATCACAGTATCCTTTAAGTACTGCTGGATATCTAGTATAATTAAGCCCAATGTTACGAGTAAATTGGAGATATCTAAGAACCCTTATAATTGCTTTCCAGTGTTCTACTCCCGGATTACTCATATATCTACTTAATTTACTTACTACATAAGCTATATCTCATGAAAGTGATTCATCAAGTACATTAAGCTTCCAATAATTTTGGCATACTCTAATTGAGAAATACTTTCCTGTATATTCTTAGAAAGATACAAATTAACATCTACAGGACTTCTAGCAAGATGATCATCATCTTTGCTGAATTTGTCAAGTATTTTCTCAATGTAATGAGATTGTGACAAAGTATAACATTCTGATGTTTTGGTAATTTTCATACCAAGAATTACATCAGCAATGCCCATGTCCTTCATGTCAAAATGTTTATTCAACATTTTCTTGGTAGTTTTAATCATGTCATTATTACTACTTATGATGAGCATATCATCTACATAAAGACATACAATGACATAACCTTTGTCTGTGTTTTTAATGTAAACACATTTGTCACACTCATTAATTTTAAAACTATTTGACATCATTGCCTTGTCAAATTTCTCATGCCATTGCTTTGGGGCTTGTTTTAAACCATATAATGATTTAACTAATTTACACACTTTCTTTTCTTTCCTGAGCGAAAAACCCTACAGTTGTTCCATGTAAATTTCTTCATTTAACTCACCATTTAAGAAAGCGGTTTTAACATCCATTTGATGAATTTCTAGATTGTATAGAGATGCAATGGCAATTAGCATTCTAATGGATGTTATTCTAGTAACCGGTGAGTATGTGTCAAAGTAATCTAGACCTTCTTTCTGTCTAAAACCTTTGACTACAAGTCTTGCCTTGTATTTGTCGATTGATCCATCTGCTTTCAATTTTCTTTTGAAAATCCACTTGTACCCAAGAAGTTTACAACCTGGTGGCAAATCCACCAATTCCTAAGTGTGATTTTGCAAGATGGATTCAACTTCACTGTTGACAGCTTCTTTCCATAAAGGAGCTTCAGGACTGAACATAGCCTCTTTAAAGGTTAAAGACTCATTTTCTAACAAATATGTTAGAAAATCTGGACCAAATGATTTTGAGGTTCTAGCACGTTTACTACGCCTTTGATCTAACTCTTCCTCATTTTGATCTAATTCTTGTTCTTGATCATGTTCTTGATCCTGACTAGTAATGGCATCATGAGATCTTTTATTGTTACTAGTCTCTTGTCCAGTCTTCTTTGAAAATACATGTTCAAAGAATGATGCATTCATTGACTCAATAATAGTATTTACATGCATTTCGGTATGTTCTGATTTATAAATCAAAAACCGATATGCACTACTATTCTTAGCATAACCAATGAAAATGCAATCAATGGTCTTAGGACCTATCTTAGTCTTTTTAGGACTAGGAATAGCCACTTTAGCCAAACACCCCCACACTTTTAAGTATTTGTAGGATGGTACTCTTTCATGCCACAATTCATAAGGTGTTTGATTTACTTTCTTTCGGGGTATTTTATTTAAAATATAATTAGCAGAAAGTATTGCTTCCCCCCACAAGTTCTGAAGTAATCCGGAACTTATTAACATGGCATTCATCATTTCTTTTAAAGTCCTATTTTTCCTTTCAGCAATTCCATTTTGCTGAGGTGAGTAAGGAGCGGTGGTTTGATGAATTATTCCATGTTCTTTGCAAAATTCACCAAAAGGTGATTCATATTCACCACCTCTATCACTTCTAAGTTTCTTGATTTTCTTACCAAGTTGATTTTCAACTTCATTCTTATATTGAATGAAAGTTTCCAAAGCTTCATCATTGGTTCGAATTAAATAAATATAACTATATCTAGTATAGTCATCTATAAAAGTGATTACATACTTTTTTCCACCTCTGGTTTGAATTGATTTAAAATCACAAATGTCACTATGAATTAATTCAAGTGGTTCCGTACTTCTTTCAATTGAATGAAAAAGAGTTTTAGATAATTTTGCCTCAACACAAATTTCACATTTATGATTTGAATCAATATCAAATTTAGGTAAACATTCCATATTAATTAATCTACACAAAGATCCATAATTAACATGTCCTAGTCTACCATGCCATAAATTTGAAGACTCAAGCAAGTAAGAAGAAGATGTAGTATTATTAATAATAGAGGGTACAACAGTCATTACATTTAACTTGAAAAGGCCATCAGACATGTAACATTTTCCTACATATATCCAATTCTTAGTAAGTACAAACTTATCACTCTCAAATACTAGCCTAAACCCATTCTTACTCAACAAAGATCCAGAAACAAGATTCTTGCGAATGTCCGGTACATGCAGCACATTGTTGAGAGTGAGTTCCTTTCCTGATGTCATCTTAAGAACAATCTTTCCTTGTCCTTCAACTTTGGAAGTTGAGGAGTTGCCCATAAAAAATTGTTCACCATTGTCCACTGTAGAGTAAGATGTGAACATCTTTTTGTCGGCACAAATATGGCGAGTAGCACTAGTGTCCACCCACCATTCTTTAGGATTTCCGACAAGATTTGCCTCGGAAACAACTGCAGAAAGATTGATGTCATCGACACCATTGGAAATATTGTCCACTTCGGTCATATGGGCTTGAGCAAGCTTCTTGCTTGTTCTTCTTTTGCTTTTGCCTTTGCTACGGCAATCTTTGGCCCGATGTCCCTCTTTGTCACAGATGTAACATTTGCCATTAAACTTGTACTTTTTATTATCCCCCCCTTTAGAGCCTTGTGATGAACTTTCTCCAGAAGACTTTCGTTTCTTGGTTTTTGAAGCATGTTCCACCACATTTGCCTTAGACTTCATAGGATTCTTACTAGCCCGCTTTTCAGAATTGCGGTTGTCCTCCTCAATCCTTAAACGCACAATTAACTCATCCATAGAAATTTCTTTGCGCTTGTGTTTAAGGTAGTTCTTGAATTCCTTCCAGCCTTTGGGTAATTTTTCAATTAAGGCTGCAACTTGGAAGGATTCACTAAGAGACATGCCTTCTGTGTGAATGTCATACAGAATGAGTTGGAAATCTTGAGCTTGGCTGATCACAATTTTTGAATCAACCATAACAAAATCCAAGAATCTGCCAACCACAAATTTCTTTGAGCCGGCATTTTCTGTTTTGTACTTTTTCTCCAACGATTCCCAAAGTTCCTTTGCCGTTTTGATTGGACTGTAGACGTTGTATAATGCGTTGTCAAGTCCGTTTAAGACGTAATTCCGGCAAAGGAAATCGGCATGTTTCCAAGCATCAACCGCAGCAACCACTTGCTGGTCGGTTTCATCCTCTTTCAGGATAGGAGCATCTTCACGGAGAAAACGAGCCAGGTTCAGAGTTGTAAGATAAAACAACATTTTCTGTTGCCATCTTTTAAAGTCAGTTCCTGAGAACTTCTCTGGCTTTTCACCGTGATTTACCGGTACTGTCATCACAAGAGAGGGGGTTGGTGCAATCGCAGCCACCACAGTAGTACTTGTTTGGGCATTTGTTTCAGTAGCCATCAATTCTAATTTATAAACAAAATTATAATTAGAATTTACACTACACAGAAAATTAAACCAAGTGCACAGAATTAAATTCTGTAAAAATAAAAGAAACAAGAATGTAACTTTTATTTTCCAATTAATTTGAAAATAAAATAAAATTTTATTTAAACAAATTAATTCCACACAAAAAATAAAAGAAATAAAAACTATAACTTTTATTTTTCAATTAATTTGGAAATAAAATAAAATTTTATTTAACCAAAATAATTCCACACAGAAAATAAAATTCTGTAAAATAAAAGAAATAAGAATATAACTTTTATTTTTCAATTAATTTGGAAATAAAATAAAATTTTATTTAACCAAATTAATTCCACACAAGAAATTAAATTTCAGAAAATAAAAGAAATAAAAATATAACTTTTATTTTTCAATTAATTTGGAAATAAAATAAAATTTTATTTAACCAAATTAATTCCACCTGTAAAATTAATTTCAAGCACTTCAAAAATTAAAATACTAAAATGTAATTTTAATTAATGAAAACTCGAAAATAATTTCTAAAATCCAAAATTAATTTCGAAAAAATTCCACAAAAATATATTCGAATTGTTAATGACCAAAGATCGTACTACTAGTTGTTGTTAAAGAAAAGAGACAAGATATTACTACTATCCGTCAAATAGTATATAATTACTATTTGTTTTTCCAACTGCAATATTATTTTGTAAATCATAAAATAATTTTCTTTCAAATTATTTACGAAGAAAGAAAAGGAAACAAGCGAAAAATTACAGAAATGTAATAATTGAGTCTTAAGATTGTTGGAGCAATCTTCTGTGTAAATAAAATAAATTGAAATAAATTCAAACAAAATAAATAAATAACATACCGGATTTATTTATCGAACTGAATTAAAAATTAAGACCAAGTCGAGTGTGAGACACTCTATCCTTAAGACAGATTCGCCCCGCTATGGTGCTTACGGTTGAGTGGCGTTTATCTCCCAGGATACAATGATCTTCACAAATTTATAGAAGCACTTCAAATAAATTTGTTCGACGAACTAGAACCTATGTTCTATACTCTCTTAGTAATTTTCCTAAAACTAGAATGAAGGAAAATCCCCTAAATATTTTTAGACAGCAATATCAAAAATGCAAACTAAAACTCAGACTGTTTTTCCGAACCATGAACTGCTGAAAACAAATAGTATTTATAGGCAAACAATGAGACTCGAACAGGTAGCAAAACCAAAGTCAAACAGGTACAAAACTATTTACTATTTGAATATATGAATTAACTGTAGGTCAAAACACAATTTCAAACAAATGAAAAGTAACCGTTAGAGGAATTGCTCCAACCTGTTGCAACTTTTGAATATATTTATTCAAACAAAGAAAAGGATCCGTTGGTCCAACACAAAAGCTGTTTGTAACTTTATGTAATAACTATTTCAAATTTATAAATATATATATATATATATATTAAACTAAAGAATATATATATTAAACAAATTGAATAGTTTAATAAATAAAGTAAGAGGTACAAATTTTAGGAAACCACTTAGGAACCAAAATTTGAAATTAGAATTAATTAAAATTCCCACAATAATTTTTTTATTGAAAAAATTCAAATGAATTTTATCTAAAAAATTAATGTTAGACTCGAAAACGACGTCAACTTTCCATTCACTCATAAATGGTTTTGACGTTCTGTCTTCACTTCTTCGGAGCCACCCCAAACAAAGTTTGGGGCCCACTCAAACTTGAGCTCAAAATTATGCCTATATTAAACTATTTTTCCAACATTTCATAAATAAAATATGTACAACATGATATATTTATATATATAAACCTTTCAAAATATACAATATTTACTAATTTTCACAATATATATATACAATATGAGGTAAAGCAAGTTGGAAAAAAAATTTCCCCAATAGCACAATGTGTGAAATTTTTTTTATATGGGAAATTTTTTTATAATAATAATGAACAAAATTAAATTATAAAAATAAATAATCACTGAGATGTGATTTTGTATAAATAAATAAATAATCACTAAGATGTGCTCTCAAATTTAAATTCTGGAAAGATTGGCCAAGAAGAGTGACATTACTTTACATAATTTATAGTAAAAAAATAAATAAATAAACAAAAGTTTCTATGATTGAGAATATAATAAATTCAAGACTCTTAAATCACTAAAGAATTTATACGAAAGAAAATAAAAAAAAAATAAACAAATTCAAAACTCTTAAACAATTATAGAATTTATTTTTATTTTAAAAAAATAGAATTTATACCCAAAAAAACCTTTAAATAATAAACAATCATTGAGAATATTAAAAACATAAGCAAACCTATTAATTATAGTTATTTTTTTAAAACAAAATTTATAGTTTAGAATAATAATGAACAAAAATTTATATGAAAAAAATAACTAAACAAAAATTTCAATCACCGAGAATATAAAAATTAATGAGTTTTAGATCATTTACGTTCAAAGAAGAATAGTAATCTTGTTTGTATGCCGTAACTGTAAAAAAAATATATATATATATTAATAAAGTAAAAAATTCATAAAAAGAGTTCAAGAGAAGGAGAATTGGTTCATCACAATTTTTATGATTTTTAAAGATTCTTTGTCACGACTCGCTCCCCGTACTCAAGGGTTAAGCATCGTGATGGCCAGTAACTAAGGTTACCTCCGGCCAATTCTAAAACAAATTAATAAACGCGAGCGGAAGTAATATTTAAATAAGGGTACCAAAATAATCATCAGAGCTTCTATTTTTATTACAAAATTTATTGACCAAAAAGGTCAATATTTACATATAAAAATGTCAATAAGTGTTGTGTGTGTTTATTCTGCAGTCCCGTGTCTAAGACTTCTCAAATCTATTTCTGAATTGCATTATTTCCTGAAAATTGGTAAAAAAAACTATAAGCACATGGCAAAGTGAGAAATATTATACCAAGAGTATAAGGGACACGAAATAACCATGGATAGTTAGTTAGGCCAAAACATTTAAGATAACTTAGTCGGAACAAATAATCCTTTAAGTAACAAAACTGAGATCATGTAAATAAATCATTTAAGTGGCAGAAGCTAAAATACATAAATTATGTAAGTAAATGACCATAACCACGGTACAGAACAGAACAGAACAGAGGTCACAGGAGTGACAATCAGAACAGATGTACGGATTCAAGAGGTGGCTTGTACGGATTCTAGAGGTGGCTTCCACAATAGTATAGCACTTAGTTCCGCAGAGCACTTTGGTCCGCATAGAACAGAGGTACGGATTCAAGAGGTGGCTCGTACGGATTTTAGAGGTGGCTCCCACAATAGTGTAGCACTTAGCTCCGCACAGCACTTTGGTCCGCACAGAACAGAGGTCAATGGATCAGAGGGCCACAAAGTAACCAAAGAAAGGCCAATGGTTATTTAAGTCCCCAAAGGCGTGGGACTCCCGTGGTGATACTTACAAAACATAATTGTATATAAGGTCATAGCGAAATATTCTTTAAAATATAAATAAACATATCCATGGGTTTTCTTTTAAGCAAATAGGATTCAGAAATAAAACCACGTAACTGAAACCTTTATAAAACATAACTTTTATTAAAAACATAACTTGTATAAAACAGATTTTGGTAAGTTAAAACATAAGTAAAATACATTTTGGTAACTCAAGGTATAATGTAACTCATCTTAACTTTAATACCTTACTCTTTCTTTCCACTACCAAAAACCTTTTTAACTTCCACCATTCTTTCATTCCTTTCCTCTCTTTCTTTTCTTTCTTTCTCTTTTCTTTTCTTCTTTCTTTTCCTTTTCTTCTTTCTTTTCTTTGTTTACGCAGGTTGATCAACTCCTCCCTTAAATAGGGAGGAGGACGCCACAGGTGCTCAACACGTGGCAAGCGTCACTTTCGCTCAGATTTAATTCATTAATTATATAAATTTATTTTTATCTTTAATAGATATTTAAGATAATTATCTTTTGACCCAACAATTATATAAATAATTTAATTTCTAATTAAATTACACTTTATCTTATATGAACAGAAAATTAATTATTTATTTTGCTATCACACCCATTATTATTATTATTTATATTATCTATGTTATTATTATTTATATTTTGACCCCTAAACTTTTAATAATTATATTATTTTACAAAATTATGCATAATAATATATAATAAATTATATATTTTCCGAACTGAGATTAAATAATATTAGTATAAATTCTACAGAATAATTAAAAATCTGGGTTGTTACACTCTTAAACAAAATTAATGATTTTTTCTAATTGTACTTTAAGAAAGTAAAAAATCATTAATTTTGTAATTTGGTTTTATTTGTTATTTTTTTTAATCAACATGATCAACAAAATGGAAATGTAATTTCTTATTAGTTCTAAACAGCTAATTATTGAACATATAAAAATAAATAATAAATGAATACAATTTTTTTACTAAACAATTACAAAATTTATACTTTCAAAAAAAAACAAAGAAATAAATAGACACTAATAGAACATTTGCAGGAGAAGAAAATTGATTGTGTTAAACAGCCCCTTAAAAAATTATTAGTTCTGAATAGCAAAAAATTGTAAAGCAATCTACAAAAAATATAACAGTAGCGCTACAAGGCCCGAAAGGGCTCAGGCTCGAATGGCTCGAATTTGAGAACGAAGGAGGAAGAAGAAGAAGAGGAGGAAGAAGAAGAAGAAGAAGGAGAAGAGGAAGGAGAAGAATGGAACTGGAGGAGGCCATAAAAATGGGGCTGGAGGCGGAGGCAGAGGCAGAAGCAGAGGCGGGCAGAGGTAGAGGCGAAGTCTTCCGACGAACGACGAGCTGCGACGATCGGCTGACGAGCGACGACCTGCGACGACGATGACCTGCGACGACGAGCTCCCGTCTCTTGCCTCTGGTTCTCTCTCTCGCCTCTGCTTCTCCTGTGTTCAAAACGAAGAAGAAGAAGAAAAGAAAGATGAGGAAGAAAAGGGGGGAAAAAAATTTTTGAAACCCAAAACGACGTCGTTTTGGGTTTTGAGCCGGCTTCGAGCCCCAGATTTCGGGCCCTCAAACATTTTCCAAAATATAATAACCCAACAACAGGTCATCCCAAAAAAAAAATTCAGAACCTACAAAATTCTCACATGGTGGGAAAAATGAAAAAAAATGAAAAACAAATCTACATCATAATGTATACAATTTATTATTATTATTATTTTATTTATAATTTAGATTGAACTTTTATATGGTGGAAAAAATGAAAAAAATTTCATAAAAATATGAGTTTAAAATTCACATTATAATGTATACGTTTATATTTTTTTATTTGTTATTTTTTTAATCAACATGATCAACAAAATGGAAATGTGAATTTTCCATTGGGAAAGTAGTAGTTCTAAACTGCTTATCAATAAACATAAATAATAAATAAATACCATTTTTTTTACTAAACAATTACAAAGTTTATATTTTAAAAAAACAAATAAACAAACGAAGAACACTTACCGTAGAAGAATGTTGATGGTGCAACCCTTCAAAAAGTTGTTAGTCCTGAATAATATAAAGTTGTAAAGTAATCTGCGACGACCTGCGATGACGAGCTCCTGCCTCTCGCCTCTGGTTCTCTCTCTCGCCTCTGCTTCTCCTGTGTTCAAAACGGAGGAGAAGAAGAAGAAAAGAAAGAGGAGGAAGAAAAGGGGGGAAAAAAAAATTTGAAACCCAAAACGACGTCGTTTTGGGTTTCGAGCCGGCTTCGAGCCCCAGATTTCGGGCCTTCAAACGTTTTCAAAAATATAATAACCCAACAACAGGTCATCACAAAAAAAAAATTCAGGACCTACAAAATTCTCACATGGTGGGAAAAATGAAAAAAAATGAAAAACAAATCTACATCATAATGTATACAATTTATTATTATTATTATTTTATTTATAATTTAGATTGAACTTTTATATGGTGGAAAAAATGAAAAAAATTCATAAAAATATGAGTTTAAAATTCACATTATAATGTATACGTTTATATTTTTTTATTTGTTATTTTTTTAATCAACATGATCAACAAAATGGAAATGTGAATTTTCCATTGGGAAAGTAGTAGTTCTAAACTGCTTATCAATAAACATAAATAATAAATAAATACCATTTTTTTTACTAAACAATTACAAAGTTTATATTTTAAAAAAACAAATAAACAAACGAAGAACACTTACCGTAGAAGAATGTTGATGGTGCAACCCTTCAAAAAGTTGTTAGTCCTGAATAATATAAAGTTGTAAAGTAATCTGCAAAAATAAATTTATACTAATAATGAACAAAATTAAACTACAATTATAAATTAAAGACTCTTAAACACTTACAGAATTTATATGGAAAAAAAAAAAAAAGTAAACAAAATTTCAATCACTGAGAATATAAAAATTAATGAGTTTTAGATCATTCACCTAAGATCAAAGCAATCTGGAAAAAATAAATTTATACTAATAATGAACAAAATCAAACTACAATTATAAATTAAAGACTCTTAAACACTTACAGAATTTATATGGAAAAAAATAACTAAACAAAATTTCAATTACTGAGAATATAAAAATTAATGAGTTTTAGATCATTTACCTTTAAAAAGGAATAATAATCTTGTTTGTATTTCCTTTGCCATAATAGTATAGATAACAATTTTGTTTGTAATTTCTTCAAAAAAAATTAAAATAAAAAAGAGAGAAGAAACTAAAAAGTACAAGGAAGAAACCAAATTTTTTTTAAAAAAAAATTGTCAAACTAATGGAGAGATTGAGAGATGGTTGGTTGATTGGTGCTTGCTTGGGTGGCAGAGAAATTGTAGCAACGTGGTGAGGAAATGGATACTAATGGATACTTTTTTTTTTTCCTTTTTTTCTTTAATTCTTCTTGAAGTTTGAGTGTATTAAGTAGCTGCTAGGAAAATGAGCAAATGTGGGGTTTTTCTTTTTTCTTTTTTATTTTTAAATCATCTAAATTTTGTAGCTTGGGTGGCAGAGAATCTGTAAGAACGTGGTGAGAAAATAGGTAATTTTTTTATTTTGTTTTTTTTTTTTTTCTTTAAATTCGTCTTGAAGTTGAGTATTAAATATCAGCTTAGGAAAATGAGCAAACATGGTTGTTTATTTATTTATTTATTTTTTTTTTTTGTAAATCACCTAAATTCCACGTGGCAAGAGCTTCAAGAGACTAAATTCAAGATTCACTTAATATAATAGTATAGATGTTTTTTCTTTTCTTAGGTGGCACATTTTAAGGGCTTACATTCTTTTAAAAAAGCTATATCACCATGTATTTTTATTTGCAAATAAAGTTCTACACAAATTCAAACTCAATTTAAATTATACTAACTTACCTATTTTACATGGACTGTATTTGAGAGTAATCCAACCACAACATATTTATATTTAGTTTTTTCAATGAATTTCATATAGTTTCTATTTGTACGTATTTTTATTTTTCAAATAAAATAAAATAATTAGAATTATTTTTAATTGTATGTTACTAATGTTTCTTCTAATTTAACTATAATCTTTAATATTAAAATGTGTATTTATTTTACTATTTTATAATTTAATATATATCATTCAAAATTGTTATATGATAATTACACTTTTATAATACAAGAGAACTAAAATTATCAAAATATACAAATAATTTAACTAAAATTAATATATATAATTATTCAAGTAACACTTTTATAGAACGATAGTGTCAATATTATAAAAATAAATAATTAAAATATGCTTCATTTTAATTTAAATTTAAATTTAAAATTATTTTATTATAACATATTGTACCATCAAATATTTTTTTAAAAAAAATAACACGCTTATTACACAGGTAATTGCTAATTTTTATTTATTTATTTATTTTTAAAGTTATGATTTACAAAGAATTTAAAATTTGTAATAATTAACACACAAATGTTATGGTATGACCCACAAAAGAACTTCCCGATGTGGGAAGCCTGCCTCACGTCCCAGGCCCAAGAGCCTTACCCGACACCTTGATGGCAGGGCCGAAGATGTTTAAACGACAGGCCTCATAACACCGTTCCATCTGGAGAAACCTACAACACGGAAAGTTGTTGAAGTAAGGAATTACCAAAATAATAATAATAATAATGATAAAAATAATAATAAAAATAATAATGTTAGGAATTATGAAAAAAATATTATGACATATTTCATGAAATTTTTTTATCTTTTGATTAGTGTGTGATTTTTTATTATATATTTAATTTAAGTATGAAGAATCTTCATAAAATAATTCATGATTTTTTTTTCATGATCTATAATATTATTCAACAAAAATTTATTGTTAGGTATCAAAAATAATACAAAGAATCAGAAAAAGCATAAAGAAAAGAGGAATGTTACATACTCTTAAAATTTTACCAAATGTCTTACTTGGATATGAGACTCACATAGGACCCATATTATATGGATCTCACACTCATGTAAGACATTTGAAATTGTTTTTGAGATTTCTAACATTTTTGTAAAAAAAATGTTCCGTACGGAAAAAGAGGACGAATGTATATTGTTCTATCAAGTTGACATATAAAGTGATATAATAAAATGATAAATGTAACATTATTGTTGTTGGAGTGAATAAGACAAAATATGTGTAATTTTGACGTGGTGAGCATCAATAATCATAACTCATGTTTGTTTTGCTTGTGGCCTCCGAATTGATAATCCATTCGGATTAGGATGGGTCTTGAGCGAGCGAATTAGTAGTCTGGGCAAAGGGATAGTATTACAAAAATAGTCCGTTGACTTAGTGAGTTGCCGGACGTCCGGCCGGTTAACCGCAATTTTTAATTTTTATTTATTTATTTTTTACATGTTGAGCTTTTTTTTTTTCTTAATACTAATGTTTAATAATTTTATATTTTTTATTAAGTAAAAATCATAATTTTATTTATTTTATTATTTTATATAAAAATAATTTAACAATCCTCACACTAACAATTATTATCAAAACAAATACAATTTTATTAATTTCTTTACATCAATCCCTTCACTAATAATTCTCTTACTATTAATTCTCCCATTTCACCTC
Organism: Camellia lanceoleosa; assembly: GCA_025200525.1. Classification (NCBI taxonomy): domain Eukaryota; kingdom Viridiplantae; phylum Streptophyta; class Magnoliopsida; order Ericales; family Theaceae; genus Camellia; species Camellia lanceoleosa. The sequence goes on along the minus strand of CM045766.1, from coordinate 168,836,296 downwards.
CGGAAACAAACGGGCTGTTAAAGAGCTGCTACCAAACAAACGGGCTGTTAAAGAGCTGCTACCTTGGTAACTAAAACAAGGGACAGCGACTGGTTTGGAGAGATTGGGACCAGAGCAATTATTTTTTTTGGAGGGGGGGATTTACTGAAACTAGGCACTGTTTGGAAGATGATTTGGGAGTTTTTTTTGGTTATTTTATTCACAAAAGATAAAATAGGTTATTCTAACCACAATAAACAAAACATCACATCTAGCTCATAATCATTATACTCTTCTCTCACAAAAAAAATCAAAAAAATTAAAAAGTCAAAAAAAATTTCTCAAACCAAATTTTTTAACCCATATTAAAATAACCAAAAAAATCAAAAAGTTAAAAAGCCAATTCACTTTCCAAATGAAGCTTGAATGGCACATACAAAAAGGAATCTATCTAACAGACAAATTTATATTAAGCAAAAAAAAGATGAAATCAAGAAACATGAAAAAATCCACACGATTAACCAATTGTGACACCTGATTAAATTTATGTTTAATACTACTAATTTTTTAACATCTTTTAACTTTTATTATTTCAAAAATGATTGGACTTTTCTTATGTTTAAATCTGAACTAAACTTTTATGTCCAAACTCATGAGGCCCATTACAGATATAATTTCAATAATTTAAATTATTTATTTCGTAAAATTCTTCGTATAGACTACTAAAAACAACAAACTTTGCAAGTTTTGGAAGTAAGGAATTATAAAAAGCAGAAAAGAATTGTGTCACGCAAAGCGAAAGTGAAATGTGTTTGTACAGAAAAAAGAGATGAAGATGAGATGAGGCATATTATTCGCGTGAGAGAGACCAATCATAGACCAAAAATATGAGATGAAAGTTTAAGTAGGAGAAGAAGAATTTACAAATAAATACTCCATAAAAAAAATAAGACAAAACAAAAACAAAAACGAGTTGTCAAAAGGGTGGAAAATGAATGGAAAAAAAAAAAAAATGGATTGAGAGAATTTTTTTTTTTTTTTTTTTCTTTCTAAACTTTTAAGAATTTGGAAAATTGTTGCCATGTTTTGGAAATGGAAACAGTTTACCAAAACTGTTTTTGAAAATAAAAACATAAAACAAAAACGTTACTAAACATGCCTAATTTAGGAAGTTCACTATGCATTTAAAAATTCAACGGCTAGTTCATTTTAACAATTGGGCTCATAACAAAACCAACTTAACTCAGAACAAAACAGTATAAAAGTTTCATAAGGAAAACCTATTCAGATCATCTCAAAATGAGACTGGGTCAGAATAAAAAATCACAGAAGTCTCATAACCAAATTCACTACAAATTTTATTATCGCAAAACCTCATAATCAAGCACCAACATTATTAATAACGTAGCATAAATTATACCCATGATCTCTATAATTTTTCTTTTCTGTCAATTTGATCTCTATAATTTTAATTATATCAATTTCACCAAGAAATTCTATTATACACACCCTTTAAAAGGGTATACCATATGCACCCTTACGTTTGCCATTTTTTTTTTTAGTTATGACTAATTTTCTTCTTTTAGTTATAATAATATTTTTGTTATAACTCCTGAGATTCTTAGTTATGTCTCATATTGTGTTTAGTTATGAATTTTTTATTTTTTATTTTTTAGTTATGACTCAAAAAGTATACAATTATACCATTTACAATATTCTTTTCCCAATTTCACCTTATAATTTTTTACATTGCGTCGTAACATCTATCCAGAAATTAAACATAAATCAAGAACAAAACAGTCCATTCAAGAGGAAATCAAAGAGAGTGAATGTATGCTATTTTGACTCGTGATTTTAGTCCAATTTTTAAAATAGTATCATTAATTCGTTTATATTAACAGAAAGTGAAAAATATAAGGGAAACATTAATACAATTATAATTGCAATAATCAAATTTACATAACAACTTACAAGACAATGAATATAATTTGTTCTAACTTAAATTACAAATGTTGATAATTATAACGTATAATAAACAACTTTTAAAAGGTGTGTGGACCATGGAATTTTCCCTCATGCATATATATGTTGGTCTTCTTGTTGTATATCCAGAACTCATTTCCACAATGGGTTCACTTCCCTCACGTAAACCCCTCTCTCTCTCTCTCTCTCTCTCTCTCTCTTTCAAAATATATAAGATGACTGACTTTCCAGTGGAGGATTTTGTTGGGAATGGAGCTTTGAAGGGAATTCTTCCAAAGCTGTTGGAGGAAGGTTGGGACAATATACGAAACTTGAAACTTATGAAATCAGAAGATATGAATGCAATTAATATGACTCAACAACAAAAGGTATTTTCATTACCATCAAATCCTCTCTTCTTCAATTTTCCTCAGGCACACGGTTCTACTTTTGAAAACATTATTGTAAGTACATCAAAACCATATCTCTCTTTTTTACATCTAATAGGATGCACTGGAAATAAGGTCATACCTCCATGATCGCGCTCTGATGCAATATGGAGATAAGCTTGAGGATTCCGGAAAATCTCTTGCAAAGCTTCTTGAGTTGAGCAACGATGATCTTTCTGCTCAGTTTGATATGAAAAGAGGCCACATTGTCAGTTTCTTGGAAAAAAGAATCAGTTGTTATCATTTGCAGACACCACATTCTCTCTCTACAACCCAAAAGACCAGCACACCTCCTCGATATAATTATATTATTAACAGTGGTGAGCTTATTTCTATCAACTCTAGCAAAATATAATTATATATAATATATCTAACTTGAGGGAAAAGAAATGTTGTTGCCGTATAATGGTTAAATATAACATCAATGTCACTTAGTGTACATTTTTGCTTTGTTAAATTTTAGCTTATAGGCACTGTCATCTCAAAGCCATTTGATTTTAGCTTATTCATCTTCTTTTTTTTCAAAAAAAAAAAAAAAAAAAAAAAAAAAAACGAACTGTTGATCCATTTTCTAAATTATACTTGTCGTCTATCTAATCATTTTGGAAAATGTTGGAATTGATTCCATGCATTTCAAGCTTTAGGAAGTATCTGCGTCACACTCACTCAAACAATTTGAAAGAGAACTAATGTAACTATGTAATTTTAACAAAGCAAATTCTTCCTTTTGTGTGCCATGCTATATATTTTTATATTTATCATATTCTCATGCAGCTTTGAACCACTCCGCAAATTTAATTTTAGTAAAGCAAATCCTTTATTTATTTTTATTTTTTTGGTATGACTTTTATATTTAAGTTCAAATTCTCATGCAACTTTGAACCATTTTTTATTTTTTTCATTTCAAATAGAAGATTTGTTAGGAGCATAAGTTTGGTAATCTAAACATTTTACATTGACCTTAACTATTGATACAAAAAAAACATATTAGAAATTTTAATTGTCCTAATATTTTGATGTTTATAGACATAAGTTTTGAAATATTAATATACTAACATATGACCCATGCATATATAAAAAATAATTTAGAATAAATTAAATTTTAATCATTTTATTAGAATATTGAATTCAGATATAATCTTAATTAAGATATATATATATTTAATGAATAATAAATTCAATCGCTGGATTCTTATATATATATATATATATATTACAGTTATGTCATTAATTATATATTCTAAGTTTTCAATAAGAAATAAATTTCATAATTTGATAGGTAAAGATGAAAAAAAAAAAAGAATAAATCACAGAAATTATATTTATGATAAAATTAAAATACATTTTGTTCTATAATTTTTTTAGTATTAGTTTATTTTATGTTAAAGTTTATCCAATTATATATAGCCAAAAAATTCATTCATATTTTCTATTTAAATATTTTTAAATTATAAATAAATAAATTTTATGTGGACTCTTTTTTTTTTTTAAATCTCAAATTAGATGCAATTTAGATATGATTAATTTTTTTTCCATCTACAAATTCTTAAGTTTTAAAAAATATATATATAGATAGCATTTGGTCATTTATTTGATAGAAAATTTGGGGCCTATAGTATTTTCCAATAATATAACATGAATTTTGTTAATAAATGTCCTTAAGGATGCATTAATTCCTCTTAACTAACTTCACCCTCATAGAAAATTGAAAAAATTATAAATGATATATTGTTATTTTGTTAGAGAGCAAATTACGAGAAATTATTCAATACTCAAGAAGTATAGATGGTGCTCTAAATGAAGAGTTAATGGTCTAAATTATGGAACCCACTACTTTTGTGTTGTAATTTTAAAAGATAAAAGTGTTAAGTGTCAACTTGTAAATGAAATAGAATATTACTCAAGGAACATTAAATAATTTCTTCCAAACTACACTTTTGTGTAATTTCCTCTATTTTAATATTTTTATATACTTTTCATAATGGAATATTTTTTAAAAAAAAATTTTATTATATAAGAGAATTTCCTTTATTTTTAAATGACATTTCGTGATTTTTTTTTAATTTTTAAATGCCCTTTATTTTTTTATATTTGTTATAATTTTTAGATTCATTACCATATAGTTTAATTATAATTGAAAATAAAGGGCATTTAAAAAAAATTTTAAAAATCCACAAAATGTAATTTTAAAATAAAATTTCGTTGTTGATTAATATTATGAATTTTTTGTTGTAGTTTAATTATAATTGAAGCAATAATTGAAAGTAAAAGAGCATTTAAAAACAAAAATTAAAAAAATCCATGAAATGTGATAATAAAAATAAAATTTCTTTGTTGATTAGTATTAAGAAACTATATATATTTTTATAATTTTTAGAAAAAAAATAACAAATATAAAAAAATAAAGAGCATTTAAAATTTTTTAAAAAATCACAAAATGTCTTTTAAAAATAAAGGGTATTCACCTGTATAATAAAAAATGTTTAAAAAAAATTTCATCAGGAAAAGTATATAAAAATATTAAAATAGAAAAAACTAAAGAAAATGGCAGTTTGCTCTCTAACAATATAACATTTATAATCTTTTCAATCTTCTATGGTAGTGGAGTTATTTAAGAGGATTTAATGCGTCCTAAGTTAACAAAATCCATATAATATTTTTAGTGAGAGTAGTGCTAGATGTATCAATTAGTATACCAACACTAATTATGAATTTATTATTAACTCCACTCATTATACAAATTATAAATATCAAAAATATCTTAAATTGTGTCACATCATCAATTGGTACTTTAATTAGTGCACTAATTGATGCAGATAGCATTAGCCTTTTAGTTTTTTGGGTAAATTACAAATACCTCATGAGATTTGCTTAAAGTATAAATTGTCTTATGTGGTTTCGAAAATTACAAATACTCCCTTGTCAAAAAAAATTTATTTAACAAAAATTTTATTTAACAGAATTAACTAAAAAATGAAATTCATAATTGCTGTCTAATACAATAATAAAATTACTTAAATTATTAATTGAAACATATTTCTAATATCATTAAAAATTGTTAATTGATTTCATGATATATTAATAAAGGGTACTGTTATGGTGTGCAACTTACGCCTTACACTTACGCCTTTTCTGTTTGCAGTCCTGCTTTGTTTTCACCTTCCACTTACACTTTTTGTGTAAGTGGCACATGGTGTGCAACCCTTGCACACTTAAGAAAAGTCCATTAATAAAAGGAACAATTTGTTATGAAATTAGAAACCTCAAGGGGTGGAATGTATTTTTCAAAATCACAAGGAGTGATTCATATTTTAATCAAACCTCAGGAGTGTATTTGTAATTTACTCTAATTTTTATTATTATTTATTATTTATTTTTTTTATGATAGTGAGGTTAATTAATATAATTTAATATATTCTTAACAAGTGACTAATCCCTTAGGCTTCATTTGGAAAGAAGGGTTGGGTTGGGTTGGATTGGGTTGGGGCTATTTTAGTCACAAAAAGACAAAATATACTTTTTAGTCTAATAAAACAAAATATCACATCCAATCTATAATCATTACATTCTTTCTCTCACAAAAAATCTAAAAATCCAAAAAGCCCTTCCCAAACAAGACTTTTTAACTCCAGGCTAAAATAGCCAAAAAGCCAACCCACTTCCCAAACGAACCTTTAATCTAATTAGGATTAGGATCTCCTCCGGTCTAGATTTTGGATTGGAGTGAGTTGTTTGGGCCTGTGGGGCCTACCACGGGTCTCGTTTTAATTATTTGAACTATTCATTTTGTTGGGCACTTCGTCTCTTTCATCCACACACACACACAAACAAAAAAAAAAAAAAGTCAATCCGATAACTGTAATTTGTTTAATTTATTACGTTTGCCACTAAAAAAATGTATGGTTTATTTTTAAAAACATAATTGTTATCATTTTTTTAGTGAAAATTGAAAAAGTTATGATTATCGAATCAACTTAATTTTTTCAGTGGATGAAATGCACAAACTGCCCAATAAAATGAACAGTTCGGATCATCGAAATAAGGCTCGTGATGGGTCTCACAGGCCCAGACAGCTCCCTCTAGTCCAAAATCTGGACTGGAGGGGATCTTCCATCTAATTAATACCAGTAATACTACGCAAATAGAGGACCAACAAAAAGTGTTCATCTAGACAATCGGCCGAATGACTAAGTGGTCGACCGAATGATAAGATGATAGTCGCGGTCGACAAGCTTTGGCCTGTCAACCACTCGATCATCCGGCCGATCACCTAGATAAACAATTTATGTGTTTGGTTCTATGTTTGATACTCCATTTGCGTAGCATTATTGAATTAATATGTATTCATGGGAGCCAGCTAGGCGTTGTTGGCTGTAATGTTGAACGAGTTAAGCTTATGATATGCTAACCTCAAAACACTTTCTCAGTTCTTTTCTGTCATTCAACTGTTTTTTTCTCAGAAAGCTTTTAATTCTACCATTGCACGGACCTATAAATTCTAGCAGCCATTATTTTCATTTTTTTTTTTTTATGGGGGTAGTAGCCATTTGAATTGCCCATTTCATAATAGTACTTCATCATGTGTACATGATACATTTATGCATTTTTTATTTGGGCATTCCACTGGGCAACGACCCACGGATTAAATAAGAAAAATTATTTATAATCATAAGTTTTTTGATTAATGTGGCAATAATATTCTGAAAATTGTAACTCACAATCAGAATATATGCTTTGATTCGAAATGAAAAGACTGCGGAAGACCACCCCATTTTTTATCTAAATTAATATTAATAGAATTTACAACCAAAGGGTAATGACAGGGTTGAAGAGTTTGGGATTGGGGCAAAAAAAAAAAGAAAAAAGAAAAGAAAGTGGTGGATCATACAAACATACTACTATATGTTATTTGGGTTCTGCAATAGGCAAATAGCCACAAAATTCGTAACAGTCTCACTAATTCGTACTCTCCTTCCCGTTGCAGTCACCATGGATGTTACCTTGTACGAGGCTGTCATGGAAGGCAAAGTTGATGTCCTCAGGCAACACATTGATCAAATTGATAACCAAGTCACCCCTAATAACAACACTGTTCTTCATGTCGCAGCCCAGTTTGGCCGATTACAATGTGTGGAAGAGATCTTAAAAGAGTGTCCTGCGTTGTTACGTCGAGTGAATAACAAATGCGAGACTCCTCTTCACTTTGCGGTGAGGGAAGAATGCTTGGATGTAGCCAAAGCACTCATAGATCGTGTGAAGGAACTGGAACGAGAACCTGAAAGTTGGGGCGGAGCAGCCAAGGAGATCTTGCGAGCGACAAATGAGGACAAAGACACAGCCTTGCACATGGCAGTGCGGAACGAACACTTGGATTTGGTCAAATTGTTAACAGGAGAAGATCCAGAGTTTCAACATCCAGCCAATAATGCTGATGAAACTCCACTATACCTGGCTACTGAGATAGGATGTGATGATGTAGTGTCTGTGATCTTGGGAACTTGCACATCGCCAGCTTATGGTGGCCCTGGTGGTAGAACGGCATTGCACGCAGCAGCAATAATTAAGAACCGGTTTTTTGAGCTAATAAATTTACAAAAGAAAAGTAATATATTCTTCTCCTCAAACCCCTACTCTTTAGTTGCAGTAATTATTGGTGTTTCATAATAATAGAATCAAAAATAGCTTTGGAAAAAGAAAAAAAAATGAATTTCCATGCTGAAAACAAACAGGAATTGGAACAATGATATGCCTAATTGTCAGCATAAAACAAGAATTCAAATTCACCAAATGTTGTAGGAGATTTCTGACAAAAGGGGGCAGAAGTGTATAGAACTAATAGGGATTAACATTGTTGCCAAAATTCAAGAAAGATTGAAGTATGTTTTTGTTGCTAATATATTTATTATTTTATCCTTATTACCTTTCTTTGGTTCTGTTTCAGATCAAAGCATGAGTAGATTGTTGGAGTGGAAGCAGGATTTAATCAAGGAAGCAGATGAATACGGATGGACACCACTTCATTATGCTGCCCGCTGTCGTTATGTAGAGGGAGTTAGACAAATACTAAAAAAGGATAAATCAGCGGCCTACATTACTACTGCAGACAAGGATGACGAAAAGACAGCTCTTCATATAGCTGCTGCTGAAGGTTGTAAAAGCGTAATGAAAGAGATTTTGTTACAATGTCCAGATTGTTGGGAGATGGTCAATGGCAAAGGACAAAATGTCCTTCACGTTGCCATGGATATGAGGGAGAAAGATGCGATTGAATTTATCAAAGACAACCCATGGTCAAGCCATCTTAAAAAACAGAAAGACATTGAAGGAAACACAGCTCTCCATCTGTTGTACCTGTATGATGATGTTACTTTAGCTTTAGCACATCTGAGAGGTTCAACAAAAAAATGGTGCAATAGAGAATATGAATGGGCTTTCAACAATAAAAACATTACGCCCGACGATATACAATGGTCAAAATTTCAGGTAAAGATATGCTAACCTTGCTGCACATGGCATGTTTTCTTATGGCATGCAACATATATATATATATAGGGACAGGCTCCTCTCCAGTTGGGATACCCAACGTCCAACATGTTTTTTTATGGATGAAATACTCAATGTGTGCTCCATGATGGTTTGCGGAGCCCCAACAATACCCTCTAGCCCAATTTGGACGGGAGAGAAGTAGTAATATGTAAGGTTTGTCAAGTACTTTATTTCAGTAAAAAAATTATATTAATCGGATATTGATAGTTACTTGATTATATCAGATTTGAATAAATAATTTATTTTAAAAATCATACTTATCATTGACACAAACGTGAGCTGATTAAGTGACTATCGATATCCGATCAACGTGATTTTTTTTATAGAAATGAAATATTCAACGAACTATACACATTAAATTATTTAAATTATCAATACAGATTTCATGATGAGCCCACAGAAGTTCAACAATATTCTCCAGCCTGATTTAGACGGGAGAGAAATTGTGGGGGATATATATATATATATTATATGGTTGAGAAGCAAACTTTCACTTTGCTTTGCCTTGTGCCACATTATCCTGCATACATTGAAACGCACTACGCAATATGTTTACAATTCCTTCTTATCAACAATTCCTTCTTAGCCATATATATTATATATTGGATTTGGAGAGGGTATTTCCCGACCTAGATCAATTTTTAGATTTTTTTTTATTCTATTGAGACCTCATGAGTGTGTATTTACCATCTTCTTGAGTCTTTAGGGTGTATATGCCTTTCTTTTTAGGAAAAATTATTATTTAGTACTAGTTTAATAAAGTTACTACAGATTCACGAAAATGTTTAAAAGTTTAATTATTTTTTTTTTTTTGTAGAATTTACTAATTATTTTTTAAAATTTACACTGAAATTTTATGTTCTTTTTATATGGTTGTTGAGGCATAGGACAGGGCTAGGCTTGGCTATTTTTTACATGAATAATATCCCATTTCATGTTTTTCTAAAAAAATTATATTATTATTATTATTAAAAAAGAAAAAATACTATTTTTTTTTCCCCTCTTTTCAAGGTTTCATCGAAGATTATTAAAAGTTCTAAATTTGCCAAAGAAACAGAAAATAAAAATAAACATAAAACTCATAGAATTAAATAAATCACCCTATTTAGTTTTAAGTTTTCCTAAATAGTTTTGCAAGTTTTCAATTGATATTTTGTATTTTTCATGATTTTTTAAAATGTTTTAATCAATTTTGTTTGAATTTTTAGATCCACTTAATTTTAAAGTAAAATATTTGTACAAAAATATTTAATAAATTCATTGAATAAAATAAAATATGAAAATGTATTGATTTTTTTTTTTGGTATTTGGTGAATTTTTTAAACTTTTTTTTCATAAATATTATACTTTTTAAGTGTATTTGATTAGGTGTATCTAAAAACTAAAAAATTTGTGTAAAATATTTAAAAAATTCACTAAAAAAAAAAAAAAACAATTTTCTAAAAAGTGGACTCAATTTATTTTCTGGAACAAACATAGTGATGATTTTTGCAATTTTACATGACCCTACATAGTGATGACACATTTTAGCTTTGGAAAATAACATACAAACTCAATTTTTATATTCATTTTTTAGACTTAATGATGTATAAGTGAGATGATTAGTTGATAATTAAAAAATATATGAGAGACAAATATCACATAAGAGTGATTGGTTGATTGATTATTGAATTTGAAAAATGAGTTTAATTTTTGAATTTGAATAACGCTAATTTTTTTTTTCCCACGACTTCTAATACGAGTAGCTTTGATTGATTTCCAAATGTTTAAGATTCTTTTATTTTCTAAAAAACTTTTTTTTTTCTTTACTTGTGTTTATTTTATAACCTTGCCTGCTTAACCAACTGGACTACTTGCAAGTTTTGAATAACATCTCACAAAACTCACTTTTATGGATCAACAATATAAACTTTTATTTTCTGTTAAAAAAAAAAAAAAAAAACATATAAACTTTTATTTATTCATTGATTTTTTTGTCAAACGGTATGATTATACATTAAACAGGGCATCCATACTCTCCGAAAGGATAAAATAGGGGGAGAAAAAGTCCTAACACTCTCTACCCTTCCTAACAGCTCCTTTCTTAGCAATGAAATGAGCCATGCCATTTAATAATACCTTTGCACAAGACAAAATACACAATATACAAAAGGTTGTTCATAATTCTAATATCGGATCAACTTAATTTACTAAGATAATCTATTTGATAGAACTTACAACTTAATTTTCTAAATAGATAAGCCATTTAATAATACCTTTGCACAAGACAAACCAATTTTTGAGGTGAAACCAGTTTCCACAAGAAGGACCCATCGAAGTCCTTCACGAGCAGCAATGACTCTGCCATTAAAGCATTATGCTCCCAAGGAACTTTAGCCATTGAAGTTCCAAGCTGCCAAGAAAGAAATTGGTTTTTTTGAATTTTTGCAGTTTGAGTTATTTTAGTTTAGTATTTTTTTAAAAAATTATATTAAATTTATTTACTTTTAAATCTATCTCAACTAGATGATCCTAAAGTTCAAATAGATAGACATATATATTTTTAAAAAGTTCTGAAAATAAATATAAAAAACATGATAGTTTTTAAAAGTCTGTTATTTGATAAAATTTGACTTATTTTCATCTATAGTGATTTTTCTAAAAATTGAGTTGAATTTTTTTTTTTTTTTTTATATTGTCTAGTTGATAAGAATCTAAAAGTAAAAAAAATAAAAAATTGATTAGAAATTTAAAAAATTCCAGAAAAACATAAAATAAGTTGACATTTTAATTTTAACCAAAGGAAGCCTAACCACAAAATGTGATTTAGGCTTGGTTTGGGAAGTGGGTTGACTTTTTGGCTTTTTGGCTTTTTTGGTTATTTTAGCCTGGGCTAAAAAACTTGATTTGGGAAGGGCTTTTTAACTTTTTGGCTTTTTTGACTTTTTTTGTAAGAGAGGAGTGTAATGATTATGGGTTGGATGTGATGTTTTGTTTGTTATAATTAAAATAGCCTATTTTGTTTTTTGTGGTTAAAATAGTCCCAAACCCATCCAAACCCATATTTGAGGGTGTACATTGTAGAAGTACCCTTTTTGTGTATATCAATTGTACGCCATTTGGAAGAACTTGAAATCAAATTTTATGGTTTAATAAAAGAAGGAAAAAAAAAAAGTATATGAAATGCATTTACTTGTATGAAATGCATTTACTTATTCATATATAATTTGCTATGAATTTAAAAATGATAAATTCTTTTCTCTCTTTTATGGCCTTTAGAATTCTAGTTTTTGCATTGCCTTTATTGAGTTTAAATGTGAAGAAAATGAATGAGTCTATTGTTGGTTTAGTGGTGGGCCTTGTAGAAATTCAGATTCATCACAATATATTATTTGGTTTGGCTTTCCAAACTGATCATGACAAAAAAAACAGGATCCCCAGTTAGAGAGATCGGAAATTTGTGGTGGAAGAAATATAGTCAGCCGGGATCAAGAGTTGATAACAAAAATAAGGGCTCATAAAAAAGAAAATCAGAAAAATCTTAAAGAACGAGGGAAAGCAAAATTAGAAGCAATCATGAAAATGAGTGAGACCCATTTGATAGTGGCAACACTCATAGCAACCATCAGCTTTGCGGCCGGATTCACGATGCCTGGAGGTTATAATAACAATAAAGGTTCAAAACAAGGAATGCCACTTCTAATAACAGAAGCAGCTTCAAACTATTTGTTATTGCAAATACCATAGCTGCGATATGCTCCACTTCCTCTGTGTTTCTATACGTCACTGCCCCACTTTATTACACTGTCGGAGATGAAGAACAAGCTTACAACAAGCCGGTGTATCGCTATGTCATGGCCTTATTTCTCGTTTTAATTGCCGTGGTGGCGCTAATAGTCGCATTCATTACAGGCTCTTTTGCTATATTATCACATTCTTTAGGCCTTGCAATTTCTGTATGTCTTATTGGTTGCATCTCATTTCTCATTTATTTGATTGAACTCCAAAAGTGGTTTTCTTATTTAAAAAAAATTTACTCGTAAATAAATTAGTCATGTAGCTTTTTATTTATTTATTTTATGTATCTGGTGATTTGTGTTTCAAAATGCTGAAATATTATGTGTTTCCTTATATAAGCGTAAGGTCAATGAGCAGTTTATTTTTTTAAAAGTCCACAAATTTCAGTTGCTTGCTAAATGCGAGCTCAAAAAAACTAATTAAAAATTATTTGTTAAAAAAAAAATTAAGAAATAAAATCAAAAACAAAAACCTACTTGTCCAATGACTAAAAAGAACAATTCTGTTCAAAAGCTCGTCATAGAAAAGTGTCTAAAAATCTTTGTTGTCTAAAAACACTAAATTTTGAAAAAACTGTGTCTAAAAACATAATAAAATACAAATACAAAACAAAATTCAAAATTATATTCGGAGTATAGATTTAGATAGAAATTTGTAGGGGAAAAAACAAAGACGGAGCGGTAAAATTAGAAGAAGAAAAAAGGTTTATATTTGAGAGAAATTGCTAATAAATGTAATCTAAGGAGGGTATAAGGTATTAGATCCAATAAATATTTTTTATTGGTGAAAAATCCACTCTTTATGAAATAATTTTCTGAGAAGTCCTTTTGTTATTTTGGGAGGACATTTTGTTTTTAATTTTACCCCTTAATTTATTTGTGGACTTTTTTTTGACTATTTGTTGACTTTTTTTTTACTATCTGTTCAAGGTTTTATTATCTTTTTAATTTTTTGACTATATGTTCAATTTTTTTCTTATCTGTTCAAATAACTGTACAATTTTTATCATCTGTTGAAATTTGATATGCATGAAATTTTATTTGTTGCAATTCTTGTTTTAATTTTTATCTGTCTAAATTTTTCTTCAAATAAAATCTATCTATTCAAATTTCTTCACTTTTTTTTTTTTTTTTATCCATTGAATTTTTTTTTAATGTATATGTTCAACCAAACTATCTGTTCAAATACAAAACTATCTTTCAACCAAACCTTTTTTTTTTAAATTTTTAATTTTTTTTTTATATTTTTTGTTGAAATACAAAGTGATCTGTTCAAATTTGAACAGATCTCTTCTATGCTATTACAAATCTGTTCAACAACAAATCTGTTCGGATCTGAGCCATTATAGAGCTGTCATCTGTTGAAACAAGAGGTTATGATTTGTTGAAATGTCCCAATTTTTTTTTTAAAAAAAAAAACTCTTGTTGAAATGAACAAATTCTATAAATACATTCTACAGTAGATTTTACAAACTCTTGTTTCCCTCAAATTAAACACCTAGCAAAATAAAGCAATTTTAGACAAATATTTTTTTAAAAAAAAAATATTAACTAACTAGATCGAATTTTGCGTCAATCGAATCCGAATTTGCAAGTGGAATCACAAAACCACGAGAACATTCAAAAGCCAAGTTCACTGATGCTACAGTAGAGTAAATAAATTAGCATACAGATATGTATATACATACACATATAATTTAATATAGATCATACAAAATTATTATATGATAATTACACTTTTATAATATGATAGAACTAAAATTTTCAAAATACACAAATAATTTAACTAAAATTAATATATATATATATATATATGTGTGTATTCAAGTAACACTTTTTATAGAACGATAAAGCCAATATTATCAAATAAATAATTAAAATCATACTTTAATTTTAAATTAAAATTAAAATTATTCTTTTAAAACAGATACATGGTATCATCAAATATATATATATATATATTTTAAAATAGCACGTGCATTTGCACGGGTCAACTGCAAGTATATATATAAAAGTAATGTTTTTCTCTTTTTTAGGTGGCACATTCTAAGGGCTTTCATTTTTCTAAAAAAACCATAGCAGTATGTATTTTTCATTTACATATAAAGTTCTATACAAACCCAAACTCAATGTAAATTATGCTAACTTTACCTATTTTAAATGGATTATATTTGAGAGTAATCCAACGACAACATATTTATATTTAATTTTTTATATATAGTTTCTACTTGTACATATTTTTATTTTTCAAATAAAATAAAATAATTAGAAATATTTTTAATTTTATGTTACTAATTTTCTTTTAACTAGTATCTTTAATATTAAAATAAGTATTTATTTTACTATCTTATAATTTAATATATATCATACAAAATTATTATATGATCATTACACTTTTATAATATGATAGAACTAAAATTATCAAAATACACAAATAATTTAATTAAAATTAATATATATATATATATAATTATTCAAGTAATACTTTTATAAAATGATAGTGCCAATATTAATAAAATAAATAATAAAGATATATACTTTAATTTTAATTTAAAATTATTTTTTTATATAACACATCGTACTATCAAATATTTATAAAAAAAAAAATAACACATGCATTTGTGCGGATAACTGCTAATTTTTTTTATTATTTATTTTTAAGTTATGATTTAAGATGAGGGGCATTCTATTTGAACCCAAAAAATATCTTAGTACGTCTAATTTAAATTTATAAATTTTAATTCTTATTATATCTTAATGTGAATTTACTAATAAGGACAATCCATATTAAATCCTAATTTTTTTTTTCTCATAGTATACCATAATCTATTATTCTTATTCAAATCTCTACATCTTTTTCTTCAAGAGATCAAAGTTTTGTCTTCTTCTTCTTCTTTCTCACTCCAAAACTCCAATCCACCTTACCAAAACTCACCATTATCATTAACATCATTATTTTCTTTTTTTATTTTGAAATCCTAAACCCTATAAGAAAGTTTTGAACAATCAAACAATGATAGATTAGGGTTTCAAAACTTGGGGTTTCAAAACTTGTTTTCCTCCATTGTTTGATTGTTCAAATTTTCTTCTAGGGTTTAAAGTTTCAAAATTAAAAAAAAAAAAAAAAAAAACAATGATGTTAATGTTAATGGTGAGTTTTGGTAAGGTAGATTAGAGTTTTGGAGTGAAAAAGAAGAAGAAGAAGAAGAAGACAAATTAACTTTGATTTCTTGAGGAAGAAGATGTAGAGATTTGAATAGAAATAATTGATTAGGGTGTACCATGAGAAGAAAAAAAAATTATTTTAGGGTTTAATGTGAATTGTCCTTATTAGTAAATTTACATTAAGATATAATAGGAATTAAAATTTATAAATTTAAATTGGACGTACTAAGATATTTTTTGGGTTCAAATAGAATGCCCCTTAAGATGACCCACCAAAAGAATTCAAAATTTGTAGTAATTAACCCACAAATGTTGTGGTATGACCCACCAAAAGAATTTCCCAATGTGGGAAGCCTGCCTCACGTCCCAGGCCCAAGAGTTGATGGCCGGGCCCAAAGACGCTTAAACGACAGGTCCCATAACACACTGTTCCATCTGGAGAGAGAAACTTATACCATTGAAGGTTGTTGAAGTATGGAATTACCCAAAAAAAGAAAAAAAAAAGAAAAAAAGAAAGAGTAATGTTAGAATTATGAATAAAATATTTTATGAAAATTTTATATTATTTGATTAGTGTGTAATTTAAGGGTAAAAAATCTTCATGAAGTAATTCAATATCTTTTTTTCATGATCCTAGTATTACTCAATAAAAAGTTATTGTTAGGTATCAGAAATTGTTGGAAAATAATTAGTGTGTTTGGTTTCAATTTTCTAAATTCAGTTTTATGAAAAGTGAGTTTTTTATTTTTTGTTTTTGTTTTTTTTTTAATGAATATTTTTTAAATTTTAAGTAAGTTTTTTACCTTTTTAGATGCATCTTAGATGTATCTAAATAATAAAATATTTGTGAAAAAATATTTTAAAAAATTAATAAATATACAAAAATATGAAAAATATACTGAATTTTCTTTTTTTTTTGTTTGTATTTTTTGGTATTTAGTGTGTTTTTTTAAAAAAAACAAAATTCACAAATATTATACTTTTTAAGTGTATTTATGTTAGGTGTGTCTAAAAATTAAAAAAAAAATTACTTAAAATATTAAAAAAATTCATTGAAAACATGAAAATACAAAAAATAAAAAATACAATTTTCAGAAAACTAGAACCAAACAACTTGAATAGTTTTTCGAAAACTTTAATTCGAAATTAAAGTGGGATCCAACCACCGGTTAAGGTAGGTTTGAGTGGGTTTGTATTCTCTTAAGTAAGAAGATTGCAATACAAAATAATAAGTATAAACTATTGAGTTGTGAATGAGAATTGTCTCATAAAATGAGTATCAATAAAGTTGGATTTAGATTTGAACTTAGTCTTGGTTTGAACAGTGCCTAAACTTGTACTTGTGTGTGTACTGGGTTTGGTCTTTAGACTTGGACTTGGGCCTAATTTTGAGCTGGGCTGAGCTGTGCTGGGCTTAGTTTGTGCATATGTTTGAGATTGGGCTTGGGTTAGATTGTGACCCAACACCCGTATTCATTTTGCAACTCATATAGTTCAATTCTCAAAACTTATACATTATACATATTATGATGTATACAATGGTTTTGGAGTTTTAAACCTTTGTAACTCTAGCCCTAATGGCTAGAGTTGATGACATTTGATGACCCTATTGATGTTAGCCTTCATAGCTAAGGCTCTCCCCTTACTAGTATAAATAAAATTTTTTCTCCTCCAACTTAATAGGTTGTTTTTAGAGAGGTTTTGTAATAAAAAATGAAATGGTTATTTGAGATAATAAGTTGGAGATGGTTTTTTACATCAAAGAAAAATTTTTCTATCTTCTTTTGTTAGCCTCTTCTTCGGTTCTTATTAGAGGGAGTATATCTATTGTAAAGTTTGCCGAAACTATTATTAGAAGGTGCTTCTGTATTAGCTGATTTCATTATAAAAAGTATTTGGAAATCAATTTCTGTCATTGCGAAGATAATCGTTAAATGATTATTCAAAAAAATCAAAAAAGAACAAAGGATTTCTAACTATAAAATTTGTAAATATTATAACAAATGTTCTTTTAGGGACAATATAATTTGGTAGGACTTATGTGTATGTCCTAATAGACGAATTTATTATATAATAGGTCCTATGATAATTAATGATATTTTTTATCAAACAATATTAAAAAAAATTACTAATTGTTAATTTTTAATTATTGTTTCAAAAATTTTCACAAAAAATGTCACTAATTTTTAACTTTCGGAGACAATTTGAAAAATTCATCACAAAAAAAGTCACTAATTGTAAGTTTTAGCGACAGTTTATAAAAATCTTGACAAAAAAATACTAATTGTCAATTTTTAGCGACATACAAAAAACGTCACAAAAATTTATTTTTAGTAACGATTTTATTAAGATTCATTTTCAATAGGATTTGATGAGAATTTAATCCAATTATTATGATCTATTGATAGTTTACCCTATAATTTGGTCCCCAAAAAAATTATTTTTTGAGACAAAAATTTTAATTATAAAAAGATAATAATTCATTACAAAGTATTCAATTTCGTCGCTAAAATACTCCAGTACTTTAGACGATGTTGTTGGCCATGTTTATTTTATTTTATTTCATTTTTTTGGTCAACCAGTAGGAAGAAAACAGGGTAAGAAATACTTCCACAAACTCAAAAATCAAGCCTAGTAAGACTCAAACTCAAACTAGGCCAACATTTGATCTTTGTTAGCCAACACCATAATATATAATCTTAAAACGAATTAAGCTTATGGTCAAGCTTTTATATTTATTATTTCATCAACCCTTTTTTCTGTCATTTTCTGCATTTCCACCATTGTTTGTCATTCATCTTGCAACTAAATTTTCGTAACTGTAAAACATTTGACAACATCAATTTTTCATCATGTACAATATTGAATTAATTTTAATTTATGAAATTATTAGGCCAAGTTTTTCATTTTTGGTATGGCCTATCGCGTGTTCATTAAATTTGAATAGCCCTATTTATAATACTTTATCTTGTGTGCATAATTTGTGCTATTCTTCTATGTATTTTGCTTTGGATTTCAGTTTGATCTATACCCTAAAATTGAGAGAGGTTGTTCTGGTTATTAGAACAGTCTTAGATTTTATTTTTCCATGCCTTCAAATAAAACACGAGTATTTTTTATTTTTTTATTTCCATTGCAGAAGGAAAAATATCACCTTACTCTAATTGAGTATTGCTTCTAGAAAAATGTGTTGGTGAAACTTATACCTTTGAAAGTTGTTGAAGCAGGGAATTACAACCAGAAAAACAAAGGGAAAAAAAAAAAATGCAAACGGGAATTTTATTGTATAAATAATTGGAAAAATTAGTGAAATATCTCTCTCCAATTTTTGGTAGTAGAAAAAGTCCAATATGTTTTTTCTTATTAATTACGGTCTCTTAATAATATTGTTAAAGAAATTTTAGCTCGCCACAAAGAAATTTCAGTTCGCCACAAAGAAATTTCAACTTGTCACAGAAATATTTTCTCTGTGACAAATTGAAATTTTTTTTATGAAATTTCTCTGTGAAGGAAAATTTCTCTATGCTGAGATTTCTCGATAAATATGTTGAGAGATCTCAACTATTATGAAAATATTACATATCTTTTATCTTATAAAATCTTAATATCAGTGACCTTAAACTAAAAACTTGTAGATAATTTATGTAGTTGGAGTGAGGAAGACAAAATAAGTGTAACAACTTTTTTTTTTTTTTTTTTTTTTGTGGCTACCTTTTTAAATATTAAATTAAAAAAAAAAAACATTACTTCATTAGTTATCTTTATCTCTCAGTTAAATAAGAAAAGAGAGCAAAGCAACTTCTCGCATTGTATGGGGAAAAAAAAGGTAATAATCATTTACATTTATATGTTGCAGCTTTTCACTCTATCAGTCAAGACAAAAAAAAAAAAAGAAAAAAAAAAGAAAAAAAAAAAGGTGTCTCTATCAAAATAATTTTGATTGAAAGTTAGGATAACTTTATGAATTTTAAATGAAAATAATACCTATTAAAAGAATAAAGTTACAATCCAACAAATTATAAAGGCCCAATTAAGATTTTCACTTTTAACTTCAAATATGCTTGAGCCACCTCGCACCATCCAATTAGTTAAGTTTATTTTGCCAAGACAACAAAGGGAAATAGGAAACTAAAGTTTCATTCTCAACAATAAGACTTGAACTCAATATCATGTCCTACTGCTAAATTTAAATAAATAATTGATCCTTAAAATATGCGTTGTGTTTCATTTTAGTCTTGTGAATTTTTTGTTGTGTCAATTTTGTTCCTACCTTATCCAAGTAATTAAATGGTCCCTAGTGTCATTTATGTCTACATTTTGTTCAAATTTAAACAAAAATGGCAATGCTTCTATTATAAAAATTTGAAAAAAATATGAAATTGGGGACCATTTAATTGCAAATTAGATAAATTGAACGTTACATCGACAAAATTAAAATATCCTGAAACAAAATGGCCAATAATGTATGGGGAAATTAGTCTAAGGTCCCTTTCCTATTTTTAGTAATGGAAGAGATCCACAATATTATTTTATGATGTCTAAGGTCCATCAACTCCACACCCATATATCACAGAGAAACTTGACTCTATCAAATCAAATCTCATTTCTCTCTCTCTTTAAAACCAAACCTCACTTCACTCCTTTCAATGGCCACCGCCGCCGCCTCCGCCTCCATATCCACCTCCACCTTTACCACCTTGATCGACCTTCATGATCGGACTCTCGTCTGTAATGTCGAACGATCACCAGGTGGACTGCCACCGAAACGACCACCAGTTGGAATAGGACTGGTTGCTCTCTTCAAGGTATTGGAAATGATCTCAGATGGCAAATTGAGATAAGTTCTGAGAAATTCAATGCCATTGTTAGTCAAATACCAGTAATGGTGCATCCAAGCGAAGGTTTCTTGCATGCACTCGTTCGATTTGAAGCTTTGTATGAGCTTGATGACCTGTAGGTTGGGCACATCGATATCTGGGTGCTTCGCAAAGTTGTAATCTTTCTTTGCATAGAACACACCCTTTACATACACAAACAACAATCATATAAACAAAGAGAGAGAGAGAGAGAGAGAGAGAGAGAGAGAGAGAGATTGAAATGAGAGAAGAGAGTAAAAAAATGAAGACCTTGAAAGAGGTGTTTGGAGATCTCTCTACAATTCTTCTCTGGAATGATTTGAACAAAAACGAAAAAGAAAGATTTATACATATACATAGAGATGATGATGATGATGATGACGACGACGATGATGATAGAGATCTTACCGTTGTTGATGTGGAGAAGGAGACTGTGAAGAGGATGATGAAGCTTGTTTGCTAAGGTGTGTTTCACGTTCCTTGGTCAAAATACAGAGAAAATTGTGAGCAAATCAAAATTTTCTCTGGATGTGGAAATTGTGTGAATTTTATTTGGATTTTCAGAGAATTTCTTTGGCCTTCCAAGAATTTCTCTTCTTGGAGCGAATTTTCTCTGGTTGTTCTTCATTTTATGATGTATTTCTCTCACTATACGTATATATGTAAATGCATATATTATACCTACAAAACTCTTTATGATGTCTTTCTTCTCTTTTCTCGGTGTTGAAACTTTTGGAATTGGAGCGTTTGTCAATGGACATAGGTTTAATGTGGATGAATTCACGAATTTTAGTACTATTTTGGTTAAGAAATGGGTTAGAGTTCTGGTTTTGTATTACAGTTTGTTGTGTAATTTTGCTAAGTTGGTGAATTGGGGATTTGGGTTTGGATTTTGAAGGTTGATCAAAAATAAAAAATTTGTTAGGAAGTTGGGTTGTAAATTTACAAAATTTAGTATTTTGGTGAGGAAATTGCAGGAACTTGTTAGTATTTTGTTCTAATCAATTTTCTCTAGGTAATTTTCTCTGCCTTGTTTAATTTTCTCTGAATTTCTATGTATTATTCAATTTTATTTGAATGTCTCTAGTTTGAACTCAGAGAAATTTTAATTTTCTCTAAGTAATTTCTCTGTGTTGTCCAATTTTCTCTGGTATGAACCTAGAGAAATTTTTTGGGAAGTCTAGAATTTTTCTGGAGAGAATTTCTTTGGAAAGAATCTCTCTGGATTGAAATTTCTCTGGATCAATATTGAGAGACCTTAAACATTATGAAAATATTAAATGTTTTTTATGTTATAAAATCTTAATATCATGGGACCTAAAAAAAACCCCTAATGTATGCTTTGGAGGCCAACACTATATTTAATACTACTAATTTTTCAACATCTTTGAACTTTTATTATTCCATAAATGATTGGACTTCTCTTAGGTTCAAATCTGAACTAGACCGTTATGTCCAAACTCATGAGGCCCACTATAGGTA
Organism: Camellia lanceoleosa; assembly: GCA_025200525.1. Taxonomy (NCBI): domain Eukaryota; kingdom Viridiplantae; phylum Streptophyta; class Magnoliopsida; order Ericales; family Theaceae; genus Camellia; species Camellia lanceoleosa. The sequence continues at coordinate 168,814,081 of CM045766.1, read as the reverse complement.
CAATTTCGATGATTTAAAATATTTATTTTGTAAAATTCTTCGTATATATTTTTAAAAATAAAAAATAAAAACAACAAACTTTGCGAGCTTTAGAGTATCACGTATTTATATTCTTTCATCAATTAGCATTCACTATATCTCTTTATATTCCTTAATTACTCAATACAAAATCATAATATCCTACATTTTTCACCAATCATAATACAAATATGAGATGAAATTTTAAGTGGGTCTATTTAATAGGTCTTCTTTTATTTAAGTTAGTCAATTTTAATTTATTTAGTTTTATTTATGTTTAAAATTAAAGAAACAGCTGTGATTGGGAGCTCGAATCCGAGCTCCCCCGAATACCCCGAATCCCCTTTTTTTTTCTTTTTTTTTTTTTCTTTTCTTTTTTTTTTTTTTTACAGCGGAAGAAGACGAAGAAGGGGGGGGGGAGGGGAGGGGAGGGGGAGGAGGGGAGGGGGAGGAGGAGGGAGGAGGGACCTGAGGGGGCCATACCGTGGGAGGCGGAGGCGGGGCCGGAGGCAACGGGCGTGTCATGACTTTGGTCAATGACAGCGACGGCTGACGTCTGGCGACTCTCTTCCCTCTCTCTCTCTCTCCTCTCTCTCCTCTCAGTCGAAAATGGAGGAAGAAAAAAGGAAAAAAAAAGCCCAAAACGACGTCGTTTTGGGCTTTCGGGGGATTCGGGGGAGGAAATTCGCGCTACCAAGCTTTATTCTTAAAGAAAATATATTTAAGAGGAAAAGTACACCTGCCCCGTATAAATTTGAATATAATGAACAAAAACGAAATGTGTGTGTTAATTTTACAAAAAAAATCACTTTATTTAATTTTGAGTTTTTAAACACAATTTTTGAGTTTTTGAATTTTTTTTTTTTATTTTGATGTTTTGTTGTCTACATAAGTTTATTGGGTAGGCTTAAAATTATAATGTAATATTACATTATAATAGAAATATGTAAAATAAAATTTTTAAACCTGATGTCAAACTGATGTCTATATAAGTTTATTGGGTAGACTTCAAATTTATCACGATATGTTTTTTAATTATTCTAACTCGGCCTTTTTATTATTCTAACTAGGCCCGATGTGATCAATACCCACCCAAGAACAGCAGAAATGAAATTTCATAAAATAATAATAATAAATAAATAAAATACTGCAACGATACATCTTATTTCAATTCTTATTTATTTTGATGATATGAACGTTTACACTATCAATGTAAATATTATTATGTGTATTTTGGTGACTATGTTATTTATAAAATTTATTGAAATATAAAAAATAATTGGGATTAAGTGGAATATAAGTAGATGAAGAAGAATTTATGAATAAATACCCTATAAAAAAAAATAAGACAAAACAAAAACAAAAACAAAAACAAAATCGAGTTGCCAAAAGGGTGGAAAAAGAATGAAAAAAAAATAAAAAATGAATTGAGTGATATTATTTTTTTTTTTCCCTTTCTGAACTTTTAGGAATTTGGAAAATTGTTGTCATGTTTTGGAAATGGAAATAGTTTACCATGTTTAAAATTTGTGAAAGTAAAAACATAAAACAAAAACGTTACTAAAAATGCCTAATTTAGGAAGTTCACTATGCATTTAAAAATGGAATATTTACCAGTGAATCTTACTTTACAAACTGTTATACCAAATAGTCCCACTTTTATTCTATTATACCAAATAGTCCTATTGGTGGGTTGATTTGGTCCTTTTTATTTTTTTTTTTTCAGTTTTTTTTCACTCTGACACGATAGTGCCCTTCCATTGATTTACAAACTGTCATTTTTGGTTCACTGATTTGGTCCCACTTTCATTCCGGTGTGGCACACCCTCAGAGATTCGCGTGTGTGTGTACTAGTGTGTGTGTGTGTGTGTCTGAGTGTGTGTTGAAGGCCACTTTCATTCCGGTGTGGCACACCCTCATTCCAGATTTCACCGGTGAGACTCTGCAAATTCCGGTGTGGCACAACCCGGTGAGACTCTGCAAATTCCAGATTTCAATCTCCAGATCGATGTTAGGAGAAACCCAGAACCCCAAAACCCGGCCGATGAACACCTTCTCTTCGATTTCACTGTTGGATCACCCAAATCAACACTGTTCTCAATCTGGGTGTGAGAGAGAGTCGCTGCTGCCTTTGAACAGTACCAACGTGTTTGCGGCTCTCGGAACCCTAAGGAAGAAGAAGAAGTCTGACAAAGAGCAAGGCTCGTCCAAGAGCAAAAGTTCTTCGAAGAAGAAGCAAGACAAGGAGTCTGAGACGCAGGTGTTTTGGGCTCCGACGCCGCTCACGGTGAAATCGTGGGCGGATGTTGACGATGAGGATGATGACGATTACTACGCCACCACCGCTCCGTGTGTGCGTGTATCGGTGTGCTGTGTGTGTATCAGAACTGTGGGTGTGTCTATCAGAACTGTGTGTGTGTGCGTCTATCGGTGTGTGTGTTATGTGATGGGTGTCTTACAGAGAGAAGACAAAGCTGTGTGTGTGCGTTGTGTGTGTTGTTTGTATGGTCTGTATGGGTGTGTGTTCTGAATGTGTGTGTCTGTCTGCCTGTGTGAACCCCAAAACACATCAACCAGCCCAAAACAAAAACTCCTTATAGCGCTTTGCCATTGTGTGACACCCTCACAATGTATCACATGCAACACACCTAAATGGTTAAATAAGGGTAATTACGTCCCTTACAATTGAATGGGACTAAATGGTTTAGTAGAATAAAAATGGGACCAACTGGTTCATAAGTTCTAATTTTGGGATTTATTGGTAAATCTCCCTTTAAAAATTCAACCGCTAGTTCATTTTAACAATTTGGATCATGACAAAACCAACTTAGCTCAGAACAAAAACAGTATAAAAATTTCATAAGGAAGACCTATTCAGATCATTTCAAAATGACTCTGGGTCATAATAAAAAAAATCACAGAAGTCTCGTAGCCAAATTCACTACGAATTTTATTATCACAAAATCTCATAATCAAGCACCAACATGATTAATAACTTACCCATGACCCTTATAATTTGTCTTTTCTATCAATTTGATCTCTATAATTTTAATTATATCAATTTCACTAAGAAATTCTATTATACACACCCTTTAAACAGGTGTACCATATGCACCCTTACATTCGCCATTTTTTTATTTAGTTATTACCAATTTTCTTCTTTTAATTATGATAATATTTTAGTTATAACTAATGAGATTTTTAGTTTTGCGTTATGTTGTGTTTTGTTATGAGTTTTATTTATATATTTTTTATTATTTTAGTTATAACTCAAAAAGTATAAAATTATGTCATTTACTATAGTATTTTCCCATTTTCACCTTATAATTTTTTACATTGCATCATGACATCTATCAAGAAATTAAATATAAATCAAGAACAAAATAGTCCATTCAAGAGCAAATCAGAAGAGAGTGAATATATACTATTTTGTCTTGTGATTTTAGTTGTTTTTTTAAAAAAGTATTATTAATTAATTGGTTTATATTAACATAATGTGAAAAATATAAGAGAAACATTAATATAATTATAATTACGATAATCAAATAGATGCAAGAGACAAATTACATTACAAGGAAAATGAATATAATTTGTTCTAACTTAAATAACAAATGTTGATAATTATAATGTATAATACACAACTTTTAAAAGGTGTGTGGACCATGGAATCACTACAACAAAATGTACATTTGGCAATTAAAATTGGCGACTAAAAAATATTTAGTTCCCAAAAGTGTGGAATTGGCGACTAAAAATTTTTTTAGTCGGCAAAAGTACAATATTTAGTTACTAATTTTTTTTAGTCGGGGTATATTGATTATTGGCAATTAAAAAAAAATTTAATCGCTAAAAATACCAGAATTGGTGATGAAAAAAATATTTTAGTCGCTGTATATTAAGTTTTGGCTAATAAAACTATTTAGTCGCCGAATGGAAAATAAAAAATTATTTTTTATCTTTGGCGACCAAAAATTTGGTCACTAAAAACATATTTTCAACAACAAAAAAATATTTTAGTCACCGTATATTGAGTTTTGGCTACTAAAACCATTTAGTTCCCGAATGGAAAATAAAAAATTATTTTTTATCTTTGGCGACCAAAAATTTGGTCACTAAAAACGTATTTTCAACAATAAAAAAATATTTTAGTCACCGTATATTGAGTTTTGGCTACTAAAACCATTTAGTCGCTGAATGGAAAATAAAAAATTATTTTTTATCTTTGGCGACCAAAAGTTTGGTCACCAAAAACTTATTTTCAGCGATAAAAAAAAAATTTAGTCGCCAAAAAACTAAAATATTTGGAGGGAGATGTTTCAAATTTTGGAGGGATTTATAAAATTATTTTGCAACAAAAAATATTTAGTCGCTAATGGTGATATATATATATTTGGTTTGCATACACAAATCAACGTCTTTGTCTCTGTCTCTCTCTCTCTCTCTCTCTCTCTCTCTCTCTCTCTCTCTCCGTTACTCCTCCCCCCTCCCTCTCTCACCGCCGTTCCACCAGCCACACTTCCGTTGCTCTCCCTCGCGGTCGCGGGCAACCGGAGCACCAATTCACCTAGATTTGCCCTATTTTCTCTGTCTAAAATCTCTTTATATTTAGAGAAATTTTTGGGTGCAGATAGGTTGGGTGTAGATAGGGTAGGTGCCATGTAGTACCTTTATTTTCTCTCATTAGTTGAGAAAGTGAATGTTACATTTATGTGTTGGGTGATGGGGAGACAACATGGGAGGCCATGGTATTTGTGATTGGTTGAAGGCATAATGTGGCATGCCACATGGTACCCTCCTAACACCCAAGAATTTTTCCTATATTCGTATATCTATCTATCCATTAACGGCGAGACCGACGACGTGCAGGAGATTACGACGACGATGAATCAATAGAAGGCGAGGAAACTAAATGGAACGCTTCTCAGTATGAAGCTCTCCTCAAAGGAGGTGAACAGGTCACCTCTGTTCTTGAAGAGATTGCCAAGCTTGTAACTACTTCTCTCCTCAATTCTCCTGATATTCTTTGTTAATTTTTTGCCCTTAAAACCCTAAACCCTTTATTGTTTGCTAGAAACTGAGTCTGTTTACCTTCACGTGTTTCTTGGTTGAATGATTTTTGTATTTTCTTTTATTCATATTCAATTAATTTTCAAGTTCCATGGATGCCTATTTCAGATTTTCTAGATTGTTGATTGAACAGCTTGGTTTACTTGCAAACTATAGCATGGATAAACCCTAAACCCTTTTCTTTAATTGGGTGTTCCTTACACCTAATTTGCTTGTTTTAAAATGTTGGAGGTTTTTCTTGAATAATCAGAAGTTTCTCCATGACAAGATGCATATTAATTTAAAATTGATTATCTGGAGTATGTGGGTCACAGTTGGTAGTTGCTCGTTATCATCTGCAAACACATTTCAGGTTGTACCTAAGATAACTAGAGGGCCAACAAACATGTAAGGAAATACAGGGTATAGTTTCCAAACAAAAATATGAATGCTTGCTTAAAGTTGTGCTCTTATACGGCGGTGGATCGTTGCCGAGGATTGATACGTAGCTCGCGCAATTACAGCATGTGGTGGCCAAGTATTCGGTTCTTGGAAATGGTAATCAGCCTCTGGATGATAAGGACCTTGATCAATTCATGGTGAGGCTCTTCACTTGGTTCATACTTGTAACTAAAGGGCCAAACATATAAAAATCCTTCATTAGATTTGGGTTAGTGGGTGATGTAGTTTTTATCACAGAGATAAAGAAATTTTATGTGAACTTGTGTAGTTAATTACTAAATAACATGTTTGTTTATTTACATATCTAAATTATGCAGTAAACCTTGAAAATGGAGGGGATTGTGTTTAGCCCTACTTTGGAGGGAATGAAGAATGTCAAGTCTGACAGAGGAGAACTGTTAACAGAGCCTTTCTTGGATGTCTACAAACACATACTGCCTATTCTAGCTGTGCTTTTCTTTCCCTTTTGGTAATTTTATCTAGAGAATAGCTTCAATCAAGAAGAGTTTTCATAATTTGTTTTATTGTTGCTCAAACCATATAGTTTCTAATTAGAATTTTCCAGATTTTCTGTGTACTTGGAAGTAATTTTCACATACCATATAGTTTTTAATTAGAATTTTCTAGATTTTGTGTGCACTTGGAAGTTATTTTCATATTTTTATGGACGTTTGGCGGAAATGCAAAACGGACTTTCGGGCATTAAAAGTCCTTCCAAAGATTTAATGGTTGCTTGGTGAGTTTATGTACACGAGCTTTTCTAAAAAGTGCGTGCTTCTAAAAGTCCGTTCAGTGAAAGCTCCATTAGGTGGCTTTCATAGTGACTTCTCATGAAATCTAATACTCATTTAAATAAAACTTTTAAATGATGGTGTTTTCTCTATAATAATATTGACCTACATCACCTTCATTGTCATGAATTTACATTTCTTTGGACTTTTTGGGAAAATTACTAAAATATTCAAAAATGAAATTTTCATATAGCACTTTTAAAAAGTGCACTTACCAAACATAATTGTATATCAAGAGGACTTTTTTGAATGACTTATTTTAAAGTCCATTCTACAGAAGCCCTTGCTTTATGGAGAAGTTGTCCCAAACAGCGTAACTATTCTTTTTCTATGGTTCAAATGGATTTTTTATTGGATATGAAAAAGGAAAAACTAAAACCAAAAAACAAACAAAAACCAAAAAGAAGTTTTGAATAAAGCATGATCTTGCATTTCCAAATGCAAACATTTGTCAATGTCAAAACATTGTTCCCTTTTGTAATTTCCTATGTTGATATGCTTTGCCTTCGGAGTTATATTAGTCTATAAACATGCTCTTAAGTCCTTTTTTGGGCCTTTGGCTTGGCAATCCACTGAACTTTTTTTAATTTCTGATGTCAAACAAATTTGGAGCTTCAATGACGGTTGTGAAATCTAATATTGGTGGTAATATATCGGTAAGATACTTTCCTTCTTAATTTTCACTAATATGCTCATTTACATTCAATTAATTATAATCCTCTTCAATAAAAATAAATAAATAAAAGTTAACATGTCACACAATGCCAATTTATGATCGACAAAAGATGGTAAAGGCACTACTAGGTAGATATTGAATTTGTTCTTTGTTGTCCTAATAATGTTAGTTTAAAACATGGTCTTGAAGTCTTGTACTGGCTAGAAATTCGTCGAGCTCAATTTGAAAGATTTTGGATTTGGGTTTCTATATATTTTGTTTGACGAAATCTAACTGGAAAACATAAATGCTAACCTACATTATATATATCTCTTTAGTTAAATAAAGTATAATGAAATTTCTGCATCCTCATATTATGTTTTCAATACTGAAGATTGTGGAACTGTAGTGCCTTCAATGTTCAAGATTTGTGAAAATGCAGACTGCCAAAAATAACAAAATTTGATGAATATTGCTGAAGGATTTTGATTCTGAAACAATTAGGATCATGTTGTATACTGGTGAGAAAAGATAATTTTGGAAACATTGCATGTAATTGTCAAACTAAAGTTTACTAGGCAGGCATGAGGTTCAATTTTGAGGTTGTATAAATTTTCAATAAAACAAAAACATTAAAATGATCTTGATGGGATTATATGCAGAGTATAATATATCTAAATTATTAATTTTAATTTTAGAATTGTTATAATTTGAAACATCAATATTATTGAATAAGTGCTAATGGTTTTTTTTTTTTTTTGTTGTTATTTTTGTTTTTTTACAGATTGCTTTTGCGTGGGATATTGTGGATGTGTACAAAGAGCATTTGTTCTGTATATGGAAGACATTTATTTTGGAACAATCCTCTGTTTTGGAAATCCAGTGTTTTTGTATGTAATATTTAATTTATATGGATTATTGTAACAATCCCGACCTATGATTAGCGGATTAACCATGATTAATTATGCCTAATAAGAAATTAAAACAAAATTCTAAATTGATTTTATGTGTGTTGCATTATTTGTGTTTTTATCTGTCTATCGTAGGAAGTTCTATTTGTGTTTCGCCTTATTCTGCGAATTGAAGGCCTTATCGACATCTGATCACGAAATTGACTTGATATATGTGTTAATTGGAATTTTTAGGAATTCATGGTAAGTTCAATTGAAGTTCGATTTAGAATGAATTAATTAGAATAAAATAGTGTCCATTTGATTAGTGGTAAGCTTGATTGATTAAACTTCCTAACCAAGCTTATATAAGGCTAATTTAACTTCTTGAGATCATTTTTGCACCTTCATTTCATCCTCTTTGAGCCCAAAACCGTGAGAGAGAGAGAGAGAGAGAGAGAGAGAGAGAGAGAGAGAGAAAAGAGAGAATTGAGCTCAACTAAGGAGAATTGCTAAGAAGAAGAAGGATTGGACTTAGAGACTCAAGAATTAAGCCTTTAGTTCTCACCTTGGAAAGTCTAGGTAAGAGTTCAACCCTTAGATGATACAATTATGATGTCTAGCTCTTGAGTTCATAAGAGTAAGTTGAGTTTATCTAGAATTAAGTTATTGAGTTGGTAGGAAGATCATATCATGCATGCATGTCCATTTAAGCACAATTTGAGTTTGATTTCAAGAGATTCCCTCATGCATGTGTTCATCTTACCATTATTTTGAGAATTTATCTTCTTTGATACCATTTTATGGAAAATGATCATGGCTTGGAAACTTTGAAGTCAAAATAAAGCTTGCATGTTATACATGTTATGTTTTCAAAGAAATGAAGAGTTGTTTTGCACAATTGGCAAACTTTTGGGTCTTGATTTTGTGAAATGATCTTTAATTCACCATGTTTTCCAAGTTTATATAAATTTCCTCAAGTTTTTGGACCAAAAGACCATGATTTGCAGCTTTAAAATTGAGTTTTGCAGCTTGGCGGTGAATCTGGAAATTCCAGAATTCGACCTCCTGCTTGAGGGACAAAACTTGCGCTCGTGCACTTGAGCAACCACTCTATGATCTTTCACTTCTGTTTAAGCGACCAGAAGTTCGCTCGAGTGATAAATGCAAGCTCCCAGAAGTTGACACATTTTATAGACTACTCGAGTGATAGAAGCTGCACTTGAGCGGGGACTTCAGTCTCATGCTCGAGCGACCGTTAAGCGGAGATTTCACACAACCAGTACTTTTTCAGAGTTTGCAGACCGCTCGAGCGAAGGAAGTTGCGCTCGAGTGAGACCCCTATTTTTAGCAAGTTTTGTTCAGTGTTTCCAAGTGCATTTTGGCATCCTCATTGCATCTTAAGCATTCCTAGGCCAAGATTAAGACACAATAATGAGAAAAAAGGCTAAAAACACACTAAGAATGAAATGAAATGAGTTATGTTCAATCTAATCATGTGTTTCAGTATATATATCTGTTATGTTGGTGTAGTTCATGCGCGATGAGCGGTTGAACGATTGGTTTGCTACCAAGCTATATGTGAAGTTATCTGTGAGTAATAACTTAGTAAAGTTATGTTCGATATGTAGTACTTTCTATATATTATGATGTGATATGAACGAATTTGTTTTGAATGATAGAAAAGAAAATGATGTGATTACATGAATGATGGCCCACTCCTATGAAATGTAATTGTGATATCCTTAGCAGAGGCCCATGCCCAGGGGACATAATACTGTGGCTTATGGTCATGAGGCCCTTGCCCGGAGGAGACAATACTGCGGCCCAGGCCCTCGCTCAGGGAAAATAATACCGAGGAACAAGCCTTCGCCCGGGGGAAACAATATTGTGGCCCACGTATAAGATAAGTTACCCGGTACCAGAGGTTCCAATGTGGAACTTAATATGCTTGACCAAAGAGATATGTTTAATGCTAACGGATATGCCACTCATGATATGAATATGTTTATGATTCTGTTTTTTATACGAATATGTTTATGCTCCTGTTCAATAAGAGATTTGAAAGTTATATCTGTGTCAGACATCATTTATTAAATCCTTTACTCCGTTATTATTTACTGGGCTTCCGCTCACTATTTATATTATGTATGTAGGTGACTAGGCACGAGACCAGGCTCAGAGTTGAGAACCTGGCATCTCAGTTTTTATCATCCAGCCTTTGTGCCTCCCGAGGAGGTTCCATATGTCTCATGGTCATGTTTTGTGAACATATAAGGCTCTGTTTTCTCCTTAGATTATGAGCAAGTTTTCTGTTAACTGTACATTGAGCTAAGTCCCTTTTTAGCAATATCTATAATGAATGTGACGTAAGACTACAGCATTATGACGTTAGTATATGTGTATAAAGCTTTAAAATTTCGTCCCATATATGTCTCAACATGTAATAACCTTCACCACTGATTACCGATTAATTACCGATTCTTCGCTACTGAGCCGATTATCGAGTGAATGGTGAGCGAAATCTTTGGGTGATTAACAAAACGAAAACCGATTGATTGAGTATATCTGTTTGAATTGCATTCTATCTGTTTGACTGTTCAATTATCTGTTCATGTTTTATGTGTAAATTGCGAATTTAAGGCCTTATCGGCGGCCGAACCAGTAATTGATTGATGTTTCATGATCTTCATAAATTATGTGATTTTACGGTATATTTATCTAAAATGTGATTTGGTATGATTAATTTAGATTAAAATAAGCTAAATTGCATAAGTTGTCTTGTCTACCAAATTGCCATTGTGAGTGGGCCCTTGTTTAATAACATATTGAGACTAGTACACATTTAGGCAAACATTTCATCAGCTATATCCCTTGATATTGCCGACTAGAGAGAGAGAGTAGGAGGAGAAGAGTGTTTTCAATTTGCTCCATCTTGTATTGCTTGAAAATTGAGGAGATTGAAGGGATTCTTGCATATTGTGCTCCCATTCTAGTAATTAAGGAACCTAGGTATGAATTTCATCCTTTTGATTGTGTCTTGAAGTTGGTTCATACATGGTTCACGTCTAATTTAAAGAGTTAAGTCATGAATTGGTTCTTAAATGTTGAATTAGAGCTCATTCCATGCATACATGTACATGTCTCTCATTTTTGAAGTTGTTCTTCATAAATTCCCTCATGCATGTCCATATTAATGTTAAGAACCATGATTTCACCTTGTTTTTGGAACAATTGGCTCATGTGAGCTTGTAATTGAGCTTTGAAATGATTTGAATTCATGCATGTTTGCAAGTTCATCTTGTTCATGAAATTTGGTTTGAATTTGGATTTAATTAACTCACCCTTGGGCTTTGATTTCTCAAATTGAGCTTTGAAACTTGTTGTATATCGAGTTTAGATGTGTTTTCCAGAAATTGGGCCCAAGAGGTCGAGTTTTGAGCTAAGGAATGCTTGGTTTGAGCTTGGGAGGCAAATCTGGAAATTCTAGAATTTGGCTTCTTCGCTCAAACGAAGGATTCCCCGCTCGAGCGACCACCGTTTACTCTGAGAACCGCTCGAGCGAAGGAATGGTCGCTCGAGCGTAAATTGCAAGCTCTCAGATTCTTGGTGCATCTGACGCCTTTCGGCGAGAGAACCTACGCCGGCGAGGGGTATGTCTTCTTTCAGCGGCGTCGAGCGAGCATCGAGTGAGGATTTCTAGCATCCAGCACTTTTTGCATTTCGACAGACCGCTCGAGCAAGGAAGTCCACGCTCGAGCGACCCCACTGTCCTGACAAGCTCGCTAGAGCGAAGAAAGCCACGCTCGAGCGAGACCCCTGTTTTCTGAAATTCTGAAAATGTTTTTAAAAGTGAATCTTTGCATCCTCATTCCATCCTAGGCATTCTTAGGCCTAGTTTAAGACATCTTAATAAGGATATGGATGTAGAACCACACCGAGGCATATTAGGGATTAAGTTATCATCTTTCCCAACTGTGTAGCTTAGTGTGTGTTCGTTCTATACTGTTTAGGGTTGGCATTTCGAGGAGACGCTCTAGCCTATTGTAGCCCAGAACTCTGTGAGTAACAACTGCGTAAAGATATGTTCAAAATGATTATCTTCTGAACAAGCTGGCATCTTGTTTTTACAGGCTGTTTACTATTCTTGAATGAATGTATGTCCTATATTACGAGCATCTTGTGGCATCCTTAGCACCTACTGTTTACTGTTACTGTTACAAAGATCTCTGTCGGTTCCCTTGTTGGAACCACTACTGTTTACTGATTGATGGCCATCATTACTGTTGGGTCTGTTAAGACCTGGTCTTTCAAGACCTACTGTTTACTGTACTGCTATGCTAATGGATGTACCACATATGGTATCTTGAATAAGCATTATCTTGATTGAAATAGTGATATCTTGAATCAATTGACTGTTTTCAATACTGAAAGGACATTCATTCTTAACCTCTTTACGCTTTGTGTTATTCACTGGACTTTAGCCCACTGCTCATATATATATATATGTAGGTGTACAGGCACCAGACCGCGGCTAGAAGCATCGGGGTAAACTCCAGTTTTGTCAAGCCAACCACTGTGCCTCACTATGAGGTTTCGAGCCTGCCAAGCTATGGCTTAGGGGTGTTTTTATTTCCCCCGTCTATCTCTATACTGTTTTGTTTACTGTATAGACTGATAGCACTGTACTGTTAATAGGGATTAGGTCCCTGTCTTCTGAATGATTGTACATGTATGTATGGACTGTTTCTGTACCGTATGTAAATATGTATGAAAGGTCTTTTGCATACAGACTCACAGCTCATTGGACATTATTTACTTACTGTATTGGCTTTCGCCAGCCCCTGTACTCTGTTTTACTGTATTCTTTATTAGCGGGCCTTGTAATCTCGGATTCTTGGCGATTCTGATGCTAAACCCAAAGGGGCGGGTTTGGGTCGTGACAGAGTGGTATCAGAGCGATACTTACCACGAGTTATACCGCACACACGTGTCCAAATGAGCTATAGAATGTCCTAGAAAAGCGATTAGGGCATTACATGAGCATGATAAGTGTATGGTTATGGTATGACTGAATATATGTTAATGTGTTAATCTGTTTAAACAAATAACTGCCTATGTTGATAATTGCTATAACTGTTTATAGTGAAATGGATAATGCAAGAACTGCAAATGAAACTGAATCCTCATCCTCTGAGGCCAGAATGGCCAGACTGGAACGAATGATAGAACTGATAATTGAAAGGCTAGAACAACAACAGAATTATCAGCCCCCACCTCCTCCTCCGATACAGCCAGAACAGAATGTGAATGTGCCGGGACAGTCGAAACGGAATGTGAATGTGAATGATGAGGACATAATTGCACGGACCCATAAATTCAGCAAGATGAAACCGCCATCCTTTCAGGGAGGACTTGAACCGTTAAAAGCTGAAGCTTGGGTTCTGGAAACAGAAAAGTTATTTGAAGTATTCCCGTGCTCTGAAGCACATAAAGTATTGCTGGCCACCTGCACCCTGCAAGAGGAGGCCAGAAGGTGGTGGATACTTATCCGTGATGAAAATACCGTTATGACTTGGGCTCAATTCAAAGGAGCCTTCTTTGAAAAATATTTCCCGTAGTGTGTCAGGGATAGAAAGGTGACTGAATTTGAACAGCTGAAACAGGGCACAATGGCCCTGTTTGGCACAACTTATAATCAGCTTATTCCAGCTTTCAGCTTAATTTAAGCTATTTTGATGTGTTTGGTTTAGCTTATAGCTTATAGCTTATAGCTTTTTGGAAGTCAGAAATCAGCTTATTCTTTGAGTGGGCAGGAGATGCTTTAAGAATAAGTTGGAAATCAGCTTAAGCTGAAAGTTATAAGCTATAAGCTGTTTAGGCATAAGCTATAAGCTGTTTCCCACAGCTCTACCAAACGGGGCTAATATCCGTTGCTGAATATGAAACGAAGTTTACTGAACTTGCCTGTTATGCACCACATATGGTGGACACTGATTATAAGAAGGCCAGAAAGTTTGAAGGCGGCCTCAATGTTGCAATCCTCGATAGAATCAATGTTCTGAAATTACCGAACTATGTGAATGTTCTTGACCGAGCTTTGATGGCTGAGGCAAACATCAAAGCACTGAAACAGATGGAAGCACCGATGTCTGAATGGCGTGGTAAAAGGCAGGGTTTTAAATTCAAGAAAGGCAAGCACAACCCAGCGAACAAGAAACAGAATACGGGGTCAATAACTAGCCCCAGTCAAGGGAGTGGTTTGATACCACCTTGTTCTGAGTGTGGCAGGAAGCACAAAGGGGTTTGCTACAAAATATCAGGAGCCTGTTATAGGTGTGGCAAGATAGGCCACATGGTTAAAGGCTTCCCCTCTGCTCCGCAGGCCAATAGTAAAGCTACACCAAGCGCAGCAGCATCGACTGTTACAACAAAGCCTAATCCCAAAGCTACCGGGAAAGAGCCTATGAGGCAGGGTCGAGTGTTCGCCCTAGTACCGGGAGACGTACAAAATACCGAGACCGTTGTGTCAGGTATCCTCTCTATTTGTACTCAAAATGCATATGTACTGATTGATTTGGGGTCTACACATTCATATGTATCGCATGCTTTTTCACGGAAATTGAACAGACCCTTAGAACCCATGAACTACATGTTAGCTGTATCATCACTCGTTGGGGGATCCACCCCGCATGTGAAATCATTGTTGGGGATATGCATCTGTTTATTGATTTACTACCACTGAACATTGATCATTTTGATGTAATATTGGGGATGGACTGGTTACAAAAATATCATGCTACCATTGATTGTGTAACAAAACAAGTAGTTTTCCGTCCACCTGGTTTGCCTGAATTTGTGTTTAGTGGGATTGGAGTGGTACCTCCTCCGTATTTGATTTCATCTGTGAAAGCCGTTAAATTGATTAGAAAGGGGTGTAAAGGGTATTTGTGTTCTGTATTGACTGTGCCTACTGATGATATTGCTAATGTGAACTGTATTCCTGTAGTCAGAGAATTCCCAGATGTTTTTCCAGATGATCTGCCATGGGATTTAGTTGACAGGGAGATTGAGTTCACCGTTGATGTGATTCCCGGGAACACAGCCAGTATCTAAAGCTCCTTACAGAATGGCTCCGACTGAACTGAAAGAATTGAAAGTGCAACTGCAAGAACTGTTAGACAAGAAGTTTATCAGGCCTAGTACTTCACCGTGGGGTGCACCCGTCTTGTTTGTGAAAAAGAAAGATGGCTCACTGAGACTGTGTATTGACTACCGTGAACTGAACAAGGTAACTGTGAAAAATAAATACCCATTACCGCGTATTAATGACTTATTTGATCAGTTACAGGGTGCTCAAGTGTTCTCTAAGATTGATCTCAGATCCGGATACCATCAGTTGAAAGTGAAACCAGAAGACATTGATAAAACTGCTTTTCGAACGAGGTATGGACATTATGAATTTTTAGTTATGCCTTTCGGAGTTACCAATGCACCAGCTGCATTTATGGACCTCATGAACAGAATCTTTAAACCATACCTTGATGACTTTATTGTTGTATTCATTGATGACATCCTAATCTATTCTAAGACTAGAGAAGAACATGAACATCATCTGAGACTTGCCCTATAGACCCTAAGAGAACAGAAACTTTACGCTAAACTGTCTAAATGTGAATTTTGGCTTGACCATGTTATGTTTTTGGGGCATGTTATTAGCAAGGATGGAATTTCAGTTGATCCACAGAAAATTAAAGCTGTAGTGAACTGGCCTAGACCAACAAATGTGACAGAAGTCCGAAGCTTTTTGGGACTAGCCGGGTATTATAGGAGATTTGTCAAAGATTTCTCCAAAATTGCCTTACCATTGACTCAACTGACACAAAAGGGGATATCATTTGACTGGACTGACCAAAGGGAATCAACATTTCAAGAGTTAAAAACTCGACTTGTGACTGCACCGGTTCTTACCCTACCTTCAGGTACAGACGGTTTTACCATTTTTAGTGATGCTTCTCATAAGGGTTTGGGGTGTGTTTTAATGCAGAATGGGAGAGTTATTGCTTATGCTTCCCGACAACTGAGACCGCATAAAAAGAACTACCCGACCCATGATTTGAAACTTGTCGCAGTGGTATTTGCATTGAAAATTTGGCGTCACTCTCTATATGGGGCGACATGTGAGGTGTATACAGATCACAAAAGTTTGAAGTATTTCTTCACACAGAAAGAATTGAAAATGAGACAGCGGAGATGGCTAGAACTGATTAAAGAATATGACCTACAGATACTGTACCATCCGGGAAAAGCCAACACCGTTGCCGATGCACTGAGTCAGAAATCGATTGGGAACTTAGCCTGTTTGCTTACTGGGCAGAAAGAATTACTTTGTGACCTTGAAAAATCTGAGATTAAAATTGTTTTGCGGGAACAAGGCGGAACAATAGCTGCTATTTCTGCTCAACCAGCACTGATTGAAGAAATTAAAGAGAAACAGCAACTGGATGACTTTTTGAAGAAGATCATCGAAAAAAGGGAATCTAAACCAAGACCGGGTTTCAAATTTGAGAACAATGTACTGAAATTTCAAGAAAGACTGTGTGTACCGAATGATTCTGAATTGAAAAGAAGAGTTCTGCAAGAGGGCCACAATTCAAAATTTTCGATCCATCCGGGAAATACGAAAATGTACCAAGATTTGAAACTGAATTTCTGGTGGCCGAGAATGAAGAAAGAAATTGCTGATTTTGTATCAAAATGCCTTCATTGCCAACAAGTCAAAGCCGAACATCAACAACCCGCAGGCTTATTGTAGCCCTTACCGATACCGGAGTGGAAATGGGAACATATTACCTTGGATTTTATTGTGGGATTGCCTCGCTCTAGTAAAGGTATGAACTCGATTTGGGTTATTGTTGATAGACTGACTAAATCTGCTCACTTCCTACTTGTTGAGACAATTTATAACGCGTACAAATTGGCTATACTCTATATTGATGAAATTGTTAGACTGCATGGAGTGCCTGTGTCCATTGTTTCTGACAGGGATTCGAAGATAACATCAAGGTTTTGGCAAAGCCTACAGACTGCATTGGGTACTGAACTGAGACTGAGTAGTGCTTATCATCCTTAGACAGATGGCCAGTCAGAAAAGACCATCCAGACTCTGGAGGATCTGTTGAGAATGTGTGTCCTTGATTTTCAGGGAAACTGGAAAAGCCATTTGCCATTAGCTGAATTCGCCTACAACAACAGTTATCATTCAAGTATTGGCATGGCGCATTTTGAGGCATTGTATGGCAGAAAATGTAGATCTCCGATTTGCTGGGCAGAAGTTGGAGATGGGCCTTTGCTTGGGCCCAAGATTGTATATGAAACGACTGAGAAAGTGGCGATATGAGGCGAAACCGCAGGCGAGCGAGAAAAGTTATGCAGATGTCAGAAGACGGGATAGAGAATATGAAGTGGGTGATCATGTGTTTGTAAAGGTGACACCGATGAAAGGCCAGACTCATTTTGGAGTCAAGGGCAAGTTAGCGCCAAGATATGTCGGACCATATGAAATTATCGAGAAAATCAATCCGGTGGCGTATCAAGTTGCACTTCCTCCTGAAATGGAGCATATGCATAACGTCTTCCACATCTCTATGTTGAGGGATTACCTCCGGGATCCTTTCCATGTAATTAAGCCTACTCGTATAGTGCTGAGTGATGACTACACTTACAAGGAATTGCCTATATAGATTGTAAACAGACGGATCAAGAAGCTGATAAACAAAGAGATCCCGTTAATAAAAGTTGATTGGCAAAACCATGGTGATGTGTATGCCACTTGGGAAAGGGAAGATGACATGGCTAAAAGATATCCTGAACTGTTTCCACTGAATCCTGTTTTCTTCCAAAATGAAGGTAACTCGAGTTTAAAGGACTAAACTCTTCTTAAGGAGGGGAGACTGTAATAACCCTCACCACTGATTACCGATTAATTAATGATTCTTGCTAATCGAGATTATGATGATAATTGAGAGCGAACTTGGGTGATTAGCGAAAACAAAACCGATTGATTGAGTATATCTGTTTGAATTGCATTCTATCTGTTTGACTGTTCAATTATCTGTTCATGTTTTATGTGTAAATTGCGAATTGAAGGCCTTATTGGCGGCCGAACCAGTAATTGATTGATGTTTCATGATCGTCATAAATTATGTGATTTTACGGTATATTTATCTGAAATGTGATTTGGTATGATTAATTTAGATTAAAATAAGCTAAATTGCATAAGTTGTCTTCTCTACCAAATTGCCATTGTGAGTGGGCCCTTGTTTAATAACATATTGAGACTTGTACACATTTAGGCAAACATTTCATCAGCTATATCCCTTGATATTGCCGACTAGAGAGAGAGAGTAGGAGGAGAAGAGTGTTTTCAATTTGCTCCATCTTGTATTGCTTGAAAATTGAGGAGATTGAAGGGATTCTTGCATATTGTGCTCCCATTCTAGTAATTAAGGAACCTAGGTATGAATTTCATCCTTTTGATTGTGTCTTGAAGTTGGTTCATACATGGTTCACGTCTAATTTAAAGAGTTAAGTCATGAATTGGTCCTTAAATGTTGAATTAGAGCTCATTCCATGCATGCATGTATATGTCTCTCATTTTTGAAGTTGTTCTTCATAAATTCCCTCATGCATGTCCATATTAATGTTAAGAACCATGATTTCACCTTGTTTTTGGAACAATTGGCTCATGTGAACTTGTAATTGAGCTTTGAAATGATTTGAATTCATGCATGTTTGCATGTTCATCTTGTTCATGAAATTTGGTTTGAATTTGGATTTAATTAACTGACCCTTGGGCTTTGATTTCTCAAATTGAGCTTTGAAACTTGTTGTATATCGAGTTTAGATGTGTTTTTCCAGAAATTGGGCCCAAGAGGTCGAGTTTTGAGCTAAGGAATGCTTGGTTTGAGCTTGGGAGGTAAATCTGGAAATTCCAGAATTTGGCTTCTTCACTCGAGCGAAGGATTCCCCGCTCGAGCAACCACCGTTTACTCTGAGAACCGCTCAAGCGAAGGAATGGTGGCTCGAGCGTAAATTGCAAGCTCTCAGATTCTTGGTGCACGCAGACGCACGCTCGAGCGAGGACTGTGTCTTGCGCTCGAGTGAGCGTCGAGCGAGCATCGAGCGGAGATTTCCAGCATCCAGCACTTTTTGCATTTCGACAGACCGCTTAAGCGAGGAAGTCCACGCTCGAGTGACCCCACTGTCCTGACAAGCTCGCTCGAGTGAAGAAAGCCACGCTCGAGCGAGACCCCTGTTTTCTGAAATTCTGAAAATGTTTTTAAAAGTGCATCTTTGCATCCTCATCCCATCTTAGGCATTCTTAGGCCTAGTTTAAGACATCTTAATGTGGATATGAATGTAGAACCACACCGAGGCATATTAGGGATTAAGTTATCATCTTTCCCAACTGTGTAGCTTAGTGTGTGTTCATTCTGTACTGTTTAGTGTGTAGCTTAGTGTGTGTTCATTCTGTATTGTTTAGGGTTGGCATTTCGAGGAGACGCTCTAACCTCAGAGCCTGTAACTCGTGAGTAACAATCACAGAAAGATATGTTCAAAATGATTATCTTGAACAATCGAATCAGGCTTTCGAACTATTTATCGCTTGAATGAATGTATGTCCTATATTCTGAACTGTACTTTGGCATCCTTAGCACCTACTGTTTACTGTTACCATTACGGAGATCTCTGTAGGTTCCCTCGTTGGAACCACTACTGTTTACTGATTGATGGCCATCATTAATGTTCGGTCTGTTAAGACCTGGTCTTTCAAGACCTACTGTTTACTGTACTGCTATGCTAATGGATGTACCACATATGACTGTACTGAATAACTGTTATACTAATTGAAATGACTGATATACTGAATCAATTGACTGTTTTCAATACTGAAAGGACATTCATTCTTAACCTCTTTACGCTTTGTGTTATTCACTGGACTTTAGCCCACTGCTCATATATATATGTAGGTGTACAGGCACCAGACCGCGGCTAGAAGCGTCGGGGTAAACTCCAGTTTTGTCAAGCCAACCACTGTGCCTCACTGTGAGGTTTCGAGCCTACCAAGCTATGGCTTAGGGGTGTTTTTATTTCCCCTGTCTATCTCTGTACGGTTTTGTTTGCTGTATAGACTGATAGCACTGTACTATTAATAGGGATTAGGTCCCTGTCTTCTGAATGATTGTACATGTATGTATGGACTATTTCTGTACCGTATGTAAATATGTATGAAAGGTCTTTTGCATACAGACTCACAGCTCATTGGACATTATTTACTTATCAGACTGCTTTTATCAGATATCATTGTGCCTTGGTAATCTCGGATTCTTGGCGATTCTGATGCTAAACCCATAGGGGCGGGTTTGGGTCGTGACACAACAGCTCAATGGACTATGTACGTTTCTATATTTTCTTCCGCAGTCCCTAATTATAAGTTATTCTGTTCAGAGGCCTTTGGTAATCCAAGGATTACTGGTCGGTTACGACGCTAAACCTATACAAACGGGTCTGGGTCGTGATAGAGTGGTATTAGAGCACATGATTATACCACACACATGAATTCATTTGAGCTATGAGCAACATGGAAGGGTTTTCAGGGCGAGAACTGGGCGCATGCATATTCAACTTCCCAAAACAGAGCTGAGGCAGTGTAGTTTAGTGCTTTGCATGATTAGTTAGTGCACATTTGCTTTAATTAACTAGTATGCTAATTAGTTAAGTGTTGTAATAATTAAGTAGCTTAGCTTAACTTTTTTTTTTTATATTCTGTTTTGTAATAATTAGTCTAATTAGTTTAATTAGATTAGTTTGATTAGCTTAGCTTAGACTAGTTTAGCTTATTCATTCGGACCCTCCTTCACAAGGGCACAATGTTGTAATAAGTATGCGTACGTGTGTGCATGTCTTCCAACCCCGCGTCTTTCTCCATTTTATTTAATCACTTTCGATGGTTAGATTAGGGATCATTTTTTATTAGCATACCTTATGCTTGAATGTTTGCATCATTCATTTGTCTTGCATGCACCAAGGCTCGGCGTATTATTCAAACTGCATCGTATTTCAATACTTACTGAATACGTGTTTCCAAGCATGTTGTTCAAGTTGCTTCGTATGCCATATTAGTAGCCGAGCCTATTAATTTCATATTGCATGTGTTGCATTAGGCATCTTGTATAGTTAGGATCATGCATTATTTCTAACTAGTTTTTGTTTTAGCTTGGAGTACTCGGTAAGCTTTTACGCTTTAGCATACTTGCATGAGTGTGATTGCCAGAATTCTATGTTTTGCATGCTTGCCATGAGACTATGTGCTTAATTGCTAAACTGCATGAATGTCTGTGGATGAAGGCTTGTTATTTGAATTGGAACGAATGTATGTTTTAAGCCCACTTTACGAAGTGGCAAATCATGTTTTAAGCCCACTTGAGGGTGACAAATTCAAACCATTTTCGACATCAAACATGAGTTGAATTCATTCCAAGTCTTGCGACTTAGTCTATACTTGTATGTGTGCGTTACATAGTAAAGTTAGCTAATAACCGAAATAAGAACACATGAGATTTATAAAACAACATATCATGATAAGTAGAGACCGATCTTTGATCGGGCGAGTGGGGGTGCTCATTTCAGGACCTTCCCCTCTCGTACCCAAGTTCCCGAGCCAAGGCAACTTTGGTGATGACGGACACGTGGCCTTTGGCATGAGTCAGGGTTTCCTAAATTTTTTAAAAATAAAATATTTAGGTAGCAACTCTGTAATCTGGTAAAACAGTCCAGTTTTGGCATTATTTGATTCAAAATCAATTTTCCAAAATGATTTGCCGGATTGAACTCTTTGGTGATTATCAGTTTCACATTGCACTTGTGAGACTAGATTCAAAGCTGTGACAGGAGTCTGAACTGTAGAACCAATTCGAGCTCTCCAAAAGGGGGCGCAAAAAAGTCGAGCTACAGCGACGCGTCAGGATGCTTCGGTTAGAGACATTTGGGTGCACCCCAGTGCTCTCGTTACCCATTTTTCCTTTCGCGTGTGGCGCGTTAGGACACTTTCGGTTAGAAACATTCAGGTGCGCCCGATGTTTACACCACTATCTTCTCCTCTCGCATGTGACGCGTTAGGACGCTTTGGTTAAAAGCATTCAGACGAGTTTCGATGCTTATACCACTCCTTGTTTTGGTTACAAATATTTGGACGTGTTTCGATATTTATCACCGCTCCAGTTAGGAGCATTCGGTTGTGTCCTTGTGTTCACACCATTCCTTCTCTCCTTCCGCGCGCAATGCGTTAGGATCTTGTTTGACACCTCGGGTGCACCTGATGGATTGTGTTATTGTTTGCCTTTCCTACGTGATGCGTAGTTATGCTTGCATAATTTTCTTACATCATTTTTGCATGAAATGTGGTTTGGTTCGTGTTTATTCACTTCTTTTCATGTAATGAGATTACTATAGCATTTCTTTGTATAACATTTACATTTAAATGTTTCATTGTGCAGTTTCATTACATGATCATAAGTTATGTTCTTCCATCATGCATGTTATTTGCATCTTGCCCTGGCAGCCTGCAAGCGCAACCTTTTATTGCTGTCTTGATTGTCTGTCCAAGTCTTACGGCCTTGTTAAAATGGGTCGTCTTTAGGCTTTGACATTCACTCATGTCATTTCATGACTTCGAGTTCTGTCAAAGAGGGGCAACTATAGACACCCCATTTTTTACGACCTTTTAAGACTTGGATGATCTTGCAGGTACATCCGGTGCCAAGTCTGATTGCTCACTGAGTGCTTGAAGTCCGTGGTGGAACACCACAGGTTTGAGTTTTCCAAACCCTGCATCATTTTTGCCTCATCTTTGGACCATGCTTAGGCCTTTCATATTGAGGTTGGTGATGGCTTGCCGGCCATTGTTGAGGGCTGCCGGCCATGGCTTTTGGCCTGCCGGCCATTGATGTGCTTGGCCGGCCACCAATGAACTCTTGATGGCCGGCCAACCAGCAGTGTTTCAGCAGATATTTTATGATATTTTGTGTCAGCTGTTTGCACAGATTGATGCATCTTCCAACACTTGTGTGGCTGGATCTTGGTGAAGGGAATTTGTATTTTCTATATATATGACCCTTCTCTTGCATGTGAGGGGGTTAGAAATTTTTGAAGACAAAAATTCTCTCTCTCTCTCTCTCTCTAGAATTTCCTCTCTCTCTTGTTATTTTGTGCCTTAAGTCTAGTTTCTCTACACTTTTGCACATCAACCCTAAAACAAACACTCTCACCTTGGAGCTGAGGTCTCTTGAGGTCCTTTTTGAGCTCTAGAAGTGGATTTTGGCTTCATTTGGCTTGTTTTGTTGCTCTAAATTGCATCTTGTCTTCAAGAGGTATAACACTTGTATTTTAAGCTTCTTTTAAATACTTGTTTTGCCATCTTTACATGCTATTTATGAGCTGATTTTGACCTCCAAAAATCTCTGTTTTTATGGTTTAAAAATGGTGGTATAAGGCCCTTTTTGAGTTAGGGGTGGTTCACTCTTTTGCTACTTTGTTTGTTAAGCTTTTGTGCCTCTTTTCAAAGCTTTTAAGTTAACTTTTTTTGGCCTTTTAACCACTGAATTTCAAAGGATTTTCAGTGGTAAAAACTTTGTTTTGAAGTCCAAAATTAGAGGGGTTAGCCTCCCCTCTTTGTGTCTTGTTTGCATGCCTAGATAGCTTTACATGTTAGCATGTTTTTCTAGCAATTTGTAGCTCGAGTCTAGCATGTTTTTGCCTCTCTTTTGACTTGTTTTGGGCTGGTCAATTCAGTTGAGGCTTGTATTGCATAGTTGTGGGGTTAATTCCTTCACTAGCTCATTGTTTTAGGCCTTTAAACATGAGTTGTTTGAGTTGGTTGCATGTTATAGTGTCATTTTGCATGTAATTCCAGCATACATAGCTCTGTCACATTCTCATTTGTTTCACTCTTTCAATTGCTTTTAAGAGTTGCTTCAAGTTTGGGATTCTTTAAGCTTGAGATAGAGTTTATGCTTAATGGTTTAATTCTCTTTGAGGATTCATTATTAACGGCATGAACTCTCTCTTGCCTTACATCATCCTTTGGTTGACACTTCTTTCTCTTTAGAGGACTCTCTCCAATGGACTAAATCAACTAAAGAATGAGTTGGTAACTAAAAATGAATAAACAAAAGTGATAAGTAAAACTTGAGAAAGATAAGCATATTGTGTTGCATTGCATGTGTTCAATCGGACGTTATATTGAACACAAAGAAGATTGAAGCATTTCATACTCAAAATGATGAAATGAGCCAATCTCTTTGGTCTCCATTACCCTTGATCACACATGATAGTGGGATGGTCTTGAGTCTTATTTTTGCATACAATGAAATTGTATTTCTTGGTTCTTTGGCCATCATGCATTGAAAATGCTTGGTTGGTGGTTTTGGAGCCGAGAGTACCACTCATTGGAGATGTTTTTATGATAAGGAATGGTACAGAGTACATACAACCTGTGAAATTACTTCTTTCTTACTCTTTGTTGTGCTCTGTTGTAGCAAAATGAAGTTGTTCATCAGTGACCGGCAAGCCATACACTGATGGTCGGTAGCCTTTCATTGATGGCCGGCAATGCCCTTTCGTAGCAGGTACATAGCTGGTAGCCTCCATTAGTGGCCGGTCAGCCACTGATGTACTCTCAGAACAGTTCCCTTTCAGCATACTAGAATTCAACTGTGCAAACAGAGGCAGTTAGCAGCAAAGCAGTGGCATTCCGGGTGGAAAACAAGCACACGCATGTGCATTTGATGCATCTCAAGTTTAACTAGCTAGAATAGCATGTCTATTGTTATTTTTGAGCTGATTTTGTACTTAATTAATTTAGTTTAATTAATTAGCGCAACATGTATTTGATTAGCTTAGATTAGTTAATTGATTGTTGTAATAATTAAGTAGCTTAGCTTAGCTATTTCTTTATTTTGTTTTGTATTAATTAGCTTAGCTTAGATTAGCTAATTATTCATTCGGACCGTCCTTCGTGAGAGCACAATGTTGTAATAAGTGTGCGTGCGTGTGTGTATGTCTTCCAACCTCACGTGTTTTTCCCTTTTATTTAACCACTTTTGATGGTTAGATTAGGGACATTTTCGATTAGCATACCTTATGCTTACATCCATTTATTTGTCTTGCATGCACCGAGACTCGGCGCATCATTCAAACTGCATTGTCAAAATTCAATACTTTTTCGAATACGTGTTTCATGACATGCTATCAAAGTGTTGCAAATACCATGATTAAGTAGCGGAGCCTATTTAGTCGCATTATTGCATATGTTGCATTAGGCATCTTGTATGGTTAGGATCATGCATCTTTCTAACTAGTTTTTGTTTTGTCTTGGAGTACCCGGTAAGCTTTTATGCTTTGGCATATCCCATGCGTATTGATGTTACCATGATTAGCATACTTACCATGAGGCTATGTGCTTATTTGCTAAATTGCATGAATGCCTGTGGATGGAGGCTTTGTTGTTTGAATTGAAACGATTCGATGAACGTGAGTTTTAAGCCCACTTTGTTGTGGCAAAATAATGTTTTAAGCCCACTATGTTTGGTGGTAAATCCGCATCTTTAAGCCCACTTGAGGGTGGAAAATTCAAACCATTTTCGCAAACAAACACGACTTGAAAAGTTTCAATTCTTGCAATTTTAGTCTATACTTGCTTGTGTGCGTCACATAGTAAGGCTAGTTTAATAACCGGAACAAGAGCCCATAATATTTATAAAAGAACATATCACAATTAGTAGAGGCCGATCTTTGATCGGGCGAGCGGGGGTGCTCATGTCATGACCTTCCCCTCTCGTATTTACTTAAGTTCTCGAGCCGAGGCAACTTTGGTAATGACGAACACGTGGCCTTTGGCACGAGTCAAGATTTCCTAAATTTTTCCAAAATAAAATATTTATGTGGTGATTCTGTATTTGGCAAAGCAGTCCAATTTTGGCATTATTTGATTGAAAATCAATTTTTCAAAATGATTTGCCGGATTTGGACTCTTTTGTGTTTATCAATTTTATATTGCACTTGTGAGACTGGATTCAGAACCACGAGAGTATGAACTGTGAGGCCTTTCTTTCAAACCTTCCGAAAGGAGGCGTGAAAAAGGCAAGTCCACACATATGAATGTGAATACAAATGTTAATATTCATAATGTTAATATCAGATGACATAAATGCTCACATTAAAACATATGAATGTGAATGTTTATATTCAAATGAAAGTTAAGACTTGTGATTTTGTAATTTGATGCAATACTGATGTGAACCTTAACATTACCTTTATCACAACATCATCTGATGTGAACATTCACATTCATGTCATCTAGTGTGAACATTCACGTCATCACGTACAGTCAACATTTGGATACATGGGAACTACCAAAACATACTGGCAATCAATGATGCATGAGAACTACCAAAACATAATGACAATCAATAAAGAATCATATTTAATTTAATTTTTTTTTTTGTGTAATATATATCAACATTAAATAGTGGTGTGTAGTTAATGCATTTTTTTGAAGTGAAAACATGGGAAATAGGAATAGTTTTGTTTTTAGAATGGAGGGAGGGTACTTTGGTCTTACTATACTGAATAGGACCTAATGGGATAATCAAAAATGATTTGAGTTTTATGGTATAAAAGTGTTAGAGATGGAATTTATGAAAAAAATTCCCATTATTCATATTTACGTCTTAAAGAATAAAAAATAAAATTCTTATTCAAGTAATTTAAAATAGTTTATATTCATTTTTTTTTAAAATTTCGTAAACTTTTTAATTACACATCTCATTTTTATTTTTTAAATATTTTAAAATTATTATTAAATATATTTAATATTAATTTATTTTAAAAATATTGTCAATAAATTTTTAATATAATTAATTTTGTAAAAATCTAGTTTACAGTTTAAAAGTTATACAAAATTTATCAAAATAAATAATAGGAGTAATGAAAAACAAAAACGGATGGAGGGAGAGGGGTTTTTTTTTTTTTTCTCGAGAGAGAGTGGGTGATTTGACATGTGAGAGATGAGCAACCTAAAAGACTGTGAGGGAAAAAGATAAACAAAAAAATGAAATTTGATCCATTGATCAAAATCAGGATTGTGTAAAATATTGCATAATTTGTTAAAATTATATTGATTTGTATCAATTCGTACAGTTCTAATCGTTAATCACGGTTTAAATTTTAAAATTTATAATTCGTCTATCGAACCGTTCCGTTCCGCTATAATTAATACATATATATTTTTTAACTTCTAATGAAATATCAATGTAAAAATGAGTGTGAGAGAGATTTAAAATATGAAATTGTTACAAATTAGTATTTATATATATGAAACATATTATATAAAATTATTTTGTGTTATATATCTAAAAAATATTATACAAATTAATGTTATATATTATACAAATATATGATAATTAGTTAGAATATTCTTTAATCCGCCAATCTATCAAAAACTATTTAAACTGCAATTTGTCAATATATTAATCCACTAATTCACCGTTTGATTTATAATTTTACTTTTAAATTGTTCGAACTACATCGCCCACATCCTTAATTAAAATGTCGATGCTTTTGTAATAATTCTTCCACACTTCACCTGAAGCGAAATTTCTGAAGGTACCCCACTATTTGTAATGTTTTTTTCCTACCATCACTGGCAGGTAATGTCATAAGATTAATTAGCACTTTCACCATGAAAAATTACTTAGTTAATCTAGGAAAGTTACGTGATCATACCTTTCACTAATAATAATTCATTACATGTATATATATTTTTTAATCACTTAATATAAATTTGTAGACTCTACTTTTTCTATCAATCACAATAATATTAGGACACCACTTGACGGTGCCCCAAGACCTACAAATATATAACTTCTCCTTCACCTTATGTTCGAATATTTTTGACAAATAATTCATAAATAATATCTAATTGTCTTTGATAAATAATTTTAAATAATAGTGAAAATTTTAAATAACCTCCGAAATACTGATTTGTGATTATATTTCAATTTAAAACAATAAATAACAATTCCAATCAAACGATTAAAATAAATCAGCACAATGATTTAACGTGGGAAAAACCACAATTTGAGCGCCTCCAATTATGATAAAAAGCCCCGAGCTAAGCCACAAAATAATCTACTAGGAAGATAAAAGAAAATTATACATGAGTATTCTCAATTACCTAGCGAATTCAAGTCCGAATTGAACCAAACTCGATGTGCCTTTTCCACCACCGTCTTCACCTAAGAATTTTCTTATACAACGTTGAATCCACAACGCTAATATCAAATCCATGACGATGAGTCACTTCAGAATTCACCAAAACTTCAAGTCCAAATTCACCAGAACGAAGAACACTTCTCTCTTTTGTGAATAAAAAAATAAAGACAAACTCCTTGATAATATACCAATTTGAAACTTATAAATCCACCGATCACTCTCAAATCATCAAGGAAACATTTATAAATACACCTTTCAATATGAAAAATCTTGGTAGCTGTACTCTTTCAGAATTTGGTCGGCTTAAATCCTAAAAATAATAAATGGTGCACTTTATAATAAACAGATTCACGAAAACAGCCCAAGTGCACATTTCACCACTTGAGTGGTGTGAGCAAAGGCAATGCAAAACATATAGGCTGACTGCTCAAGTATAACATTCACCACTTGAGTGATAAAACTTGCTTCTCAAAAATTCTGTTTATAGGCACAAACGCACAAATTACCGCTCAATCTCCATACATAGTCAATAAAGTGGCAAACACAAGCACAATTCGGGTTGGATTCGCATTTAAATACTTATAGCCTCACTAAAACAAAAAAAGCGAATAAAATTATAACTGAAACAAGTTTTATCAAACATGATTGTCAATTACAAAAATCTAACAAACAAAATTATTCTCATTAAAATTTAGACATATTTAATATATTTCTATAGCAAAAATAGCCTTAGTAATTACTTTATAAGTAAATTATTTGGGGCATTTTGTGTGGGGTTGTTGCAAGGAAATTCTATTATACACATCAAAAAAGGGGTATACTTTATTCTCCAGTTACTACATTTGTCATTTTTGGTTACAAAAAATCAAGAATAAAATTACATTTTAGAGATCAAATATTTTGTTGTCAAAAGTATCATTATTATATATTTAGCGACAAAATTTAGACATCTTTCGGGACCAAATTTTTTGTCTAAAAAAATGAACTTTTTGGGGACTAAATTATTTTTCCTTGCATTTATTAGCAACATTTTTCTAAATTTTGTCACTAAAAGCTCTATTTTTTTACTTTTTCAAGATTCTCTTTTAGTGACTACCCTCGTGACGATTGGAATTGGTTCCCAAATATATATATATATATATATTTGCAATAAAATTTTCACTTTTATGGACAAAAAATTGGTCTCCAAATCTCTTATGTATTGTAGTGTTAGTTATGATTTGTGTGACATAATCGTGTTGTTTATGACTTAGTTATCATCTTTTGTGGTTGTTATTTTAATTATGATTCAAGATGACTTTGATTATGCCTTAAATGATTGTTTAGTTATGAGTTACTATGGTATTATAATAATTCATAGTGGTGTTAGCTATAACTTAGTTTTGATTATTTTAATTACAACCAAACATATCTTTAATTATTTGATTGTACCTTATATGTTGTTTAGTTATGATACATTTGTTGGAAAAATGGTTTAATGTAGGCATATTTTTTAGTCCAATTTTAAGTGGGCCCCAAACGTTGTTTGGGGTGGGTCCGACGAGGTGAAATGTTCTTTGTCACGTGGCAAGTCGCACGGTGAATACGGAACGTCAAAACCATTTATGAGTGAATGGGAAGTTGACATCGTTTTCGGGTCTAACATTAATTTTTTAGATAAAATTCATTTGAATTTTTTCAAAAAAAAAATTATTGTGGAAATTTAATTTAATTCTAAATTCAAATAGTGGTTTCCTAAAGTTTGTCAAATAGATTAATATTTATATTCTAAATATTGTTTTATTAAATCTATTCAATTTTTGGCTTTATTTGATTAAAGTATTCTAAATAGTTTAATAAATATATATATATATATATTCCAACTGTTTTGAATCTAGTACCAACGGATCTTTCTTTTTCACATGTTTAAATATTTGTGTGCTAGTGTAACGGTCACAGAATTTGTTTGAATTCAAATTCTGAAACTGTCCATATTTTGCACCTGTTCAATACATGTTTTGCACTTGTTCGGGACAACATTTGTGTGCCTATATATACCTACTTTCAGCAGTGTTTAGGGTATCCGAAATTTAGTCTGCATGTTTGATATTGCTGTCCAGATTTCATTTGTATGCATTACTCTTCATTTTAGATTTAGAATAAATTAAAGAGAGTATAGAACACAAGGTTTGGTTCGCCGTACAATTTTATTTGGTGTGCTACAACAATTTTGTGAAGATTATTGTATCTTGGGAGATAGACGCCACTCAACCGTAAGCACCGTAGCGGGATGAATCTGTCTTAAGGACAGAGTGTCACACACTCGACTTGGTCTTAATTTTAATTCGGCTTGATAAATAGATCTAGTATGTTATTTATTTATTTTGTTTAAATTTATTTCAAGTTATTTTATTTACACAGAAGATTGTTCCAACAATCTTAAGACAAATTAGAATTATTCTGTTTACAGAATTTTTCGTTTGTTTCCTTTTCTAAGAAAATTATTTTCTGTGGATTTACAAAATAATATTCTGGTTGGAAAAACAAATAGTGATTATATGCTATTTGACAGATAGTAGTAATATACTGTCTATTTTCTTTGACAACTAGTAGTACGATACTGGTGTCATTAACAATTCAAAATATATTTTTGTGAAATTTTGTCAGAAAATTAATTTTGATTTTTAGAAATTATTTTCTGTGTTTTCATTAATTAAAATTCTGTTTCAGTATTTTAATTATTGGAGCGTTACAAGAGATTTAAATTTCTGTGTGAAATTAATTTGGTTAAATAAAAGTTATATTTTTATTTCTTTTATTTTACAGAATTTAATTTCTTGTGTGGAATTAATTTTGTCAAATATAAAATTTTATTTTATTTCCAAATTAATTGAAAAATAAAAGTTATATTCTTATTTCTTTTATTTTACAGAATTTAATTTTCTGTGTGGAATTAATTTGTTTAAATAAAATTTTATTTTATTTTCAAATTAATTGGAAATAAAAGTCACATTTTTGTTTCTTTTATTTTTACAGAATTTAATTCTATGAATTTGGATTAGTTTTCTGTGTGGAATTAATTTAGTTAAATAAAATTTTATTTTATTTTATTTCAAATTAATTGAAAATAAAAATTACATTTTGTTTTGTTTCTTTTATTTTAACAGATTTTATATCTATAGTTTTGGTTTAATTTGTTTAAATAAAATTTTATTTTATTTTCAAATTAATTAGAAATAAAAGTTATAATTTTTGTTTCTTTTATTTTTTACAGAATTTAAAATTCTGTGTTTTTTGGTTTTAATTTTCTGTGTAGTATTAAATTCTAATTATAATTGTGGTTTATAATTTAAAATTTATGGCTACTAAAACTGGTCAAACTAATGTTCAAACCAGTACTGGTATGGTGATTGCCATTACGCCAACCTCTCCTTATGTTGGGACTATGCCAGTGAATCATGGTGAAAAACCAAGAAAGTTCTTAGGAACTATTTTTAAAAGATGGCAGAAGAAAATGCTATCTAAAGGAGGGGAAACTAAGAAGTACAAATTTAATAGCATGTGTAACAAAGAGGGACATCGGACAAAAAATTGTCGTTACAAACGTAAAGGTAAAGGAAGATCAAGTAAGAAGGTTGCTAAAGCCAAAATGACCAAATTGGATAAAATTTCCAATGGTGTAGATGTCATCAATCTTTCTACAGTTGTTTCTGAGACAAATCTTATTGGAAATCCTAAAGATTGGTGGGTAGACACTGGTGCTACTCGTCATATCTGTGTCGACAAAAAGATGTTCACATCTTATTCTACAGTGGACAATGGTGAACAACTTTTTATGGACAACTCCTCAACTTCCAAAGTTGAAAGACAAGGGAAGATTGTTCTGAAAATGACATCAGGAAAGGAACTCACTCTCAACAATGTGCTGTATGTACCGGACATTCGTAAGAATTTAGTTTCCGGATCTCTGCTGAGTAAGAATGGGTTTAGGCTAGTTTTTGAAAGTGACAAGTTTGTACTTACCAAAAAGGAGATGTATGTAGGAAAAAGGCTACATGTCTGATGGCCTTTTCAAGTTAAATGTAATGACCATTGTACCCTCAGTTATTAATAATAATGCATCTTCTTCTTACTTGCTTGAGTCTTCAAATTTATGGCATGGTAAACTAGGACATGTTAATTATGGATCTATACGTAGATTAATTAATATGGAATGTTTACCTAAATTTGATATTGATTCAAATCATAAATGTGAAATTTGTGTTGAGGCAAAATTATCTAAAACTCATTTTCATTCAATTGAAAGAAGTACGGAACCACTTGAATTAATTCATAGTGACATTTTTGATTTTAAATCAATTCAAACTAGAGGTGGGAAAAAGTACTTTATCACTTTTATAGATGACTATATAAGATATAGTTATGTTTATTTAATTCGAACCAATAATGAAGCTTTGGAAACTTTCATTCAATATAAGAATGAAGTTGAAAATCAACTTGGTAAAAGAATCAAGAAAATTAGAAGTGATAGAGGTGGTGAATATGAATCACCTTTTAGTGAGTTTTGTAAAGAACATGGAATAATTCATCAAACTACTGCTCCTTACTCACCTCAGCAAAATGGAATTGCTGAAAGGAAAAATAGGACTTTAAAAGAAATGATAAATGTCATGTTAATAAGTTCTGAATTACCTCAGAACTTGTGGGGGGGAAGCAATACTTTCTGCTAATTACATTTTAAATAAAGTACCCCGGAAGAAAGTGAATCAAACACCTTATGAATTGTGGCATGGAAGAGTACCATCCTACAAATACTTAAAAGTGTGGAGGTGTTTGGCTAAAGTGGCTATTCCTTGTCCTAAAAAGACTAAGATAGGTCCTAAGACCATTGATTGCATTTTCATTGGTTATGCCAAGAATAGTAGTGCATATCGGTTTTTGATTTATAAATCAGAACATTCCAAAATGCATGCAAATACTATTATTGAATCAAGAAATACATCTTTCTTTGAACATGTATTTCCAAATAAGACTGGACAAGAGACTAGTAACAATAAAAGATCTCATAATGCTATTACTAGTCAGGATCAAGAACGTGATCAAGAACAAGAGTTAGATCAAAATAAGGAAGAAGAACTTAGGCGTAGTAAACGTGGTAGAACCTCAAAATCTTTTGGTCCAGATTTTCTAACATATTTGTTAGAAAATGAGCCTTTAACTTTTAAAGAGGCTATGTCCAATCCTGAAGCTCCTTTATGGAAAGAAGCTGTCAACAGTGAAGTTGAATCTATTTTGCAAAATCACACTTGGGAATTAGTGGACTTGCCACCAGGTTGTAAACCTCTTGGATATAAATGGATTTTCAAAAGGAAAATGAAAGCAGATGGATCAATTGACAAATATAAGGCAAGACTTGTGGTCAAAGGTTTTAGACAAAAAGAAGGTCTTGATTACTTTGACACATACTCACCGGTTACTAGAATAACATCCATTAGAATGCTAATTGCCATTGCAACTCTATACAATCTAGAAATTCATCAAATGAATGTGAAAACCGCTTTCTTAAATGGTGAGTTAAATGAAGAAATTTACATGGAACAACCAAAAGGGTTTTCTATTCCTGGGAAAGAAAAGAAAGTATGTAAATTGGTTAAATCACTATATGGTTTAAAACAAGCGCCAAAGCAATGGCATGAGAAATTTGACAAAGCAATAATGTCAAATGGATTTAAAATTAACGAGTGTGACAAATGTGTTTATATTAAAAACACAGACAAATGTTATGTCATTGTATGTCTTTATGTAGATGATATGCTTATCATTGGTAATAATAATGACATGATTAAAACTAACAAGAAAATGTTGAATAAACATTTTGACATGAAGGACATGGACATTGCTGATGTAATTCTTGGTATGAAAATTACCAAAACATCAGAAGGATATGCTTTGTCACAATCTCATTACATTGAGAAAATACTTGACAAATTCAACAAAGATGATGATCATCTTGCTAGAATACCTGTAGATGTTAATTTGTATCTTTTTAAGAATGTACAAGAAAGTATTTCTCAATTAGAGTATGCCCAAATTATTGGAAGCTTAATGTACTTGATGAACTGCACTCGCCCAGATATAGCTTATGCAGTAAGTAAATTAAGTAGATATACGAGTAACCCAGGAGTAGAACACAGGAAAGCAATTATAAGGGTTCTAAGATATCTTCGATTTACTCGTAACATTGGGCTGAATTTTACTAGATATCCAACAGTACTTGAAGGATACTGTGATGCAAATTGGATATCGGATACAAGAGACTCAAAGTCCACCAGTGGGTATGTCTTTACTCTTGGTGGGGCTACTGTATCTTGGAAATCTTCCAAACAGACTTGCATTGCTAGGTCTACTATGGAATCAGAATTCATAACTTTAGACAAAGTAAGGAAAGAGGCAGAATGGCTTCGCCACTTCCTTGAAGATATTCCAATTTGGCCAAAACCGGTGCTGTAGACACCCCATTTTTGACCGACCTTAAGACTCAGACGTCACCGATTGAGCGCTTGGTGATGTTGCATACTGTGCTCGTTCAGAAGTTTCAGAGTCGCGGCCGTCGCCTCCGCGAGACTCCGCGAACTGCCTTGTCTCGGTTTGCGAACCAGGCTCGGTTTTCTCTGTTTTCTTTCCTGCGGGAAGAGAGTGGTCCCGTAGACTATCTCCCGGTGGCCGTGAGCTACGTTTCGTGGCCGTAGGCCATTTTGCCCATTTCGGAGCCCGGTTCCCGGTTTTCGGGACCGTCAGGCCGTGTGCCTCGGCTCGGGACCACCCAACCATCTCTGATTTCTCCGGTTTTTGGCATGCACCTCTGTTTTATCAAACCGAGGGACACTGGGGCCTCTGATGCCCACTTCGTGGCCGAATGCCACTTTCGGCACCTGCAGCCCATTTTCGGGACCCCGAACTGCGTGATTTGGGCCCCGAGCATTCATTTTGCATCGGTTTTCTCTGATTTTTGGCAGGAACCTCTGTTTTGTCATTCCGAGGGACACTGGGGTCGCAGATGCCCACTTCGCTGCTGAACACCACTTCCGGCACCTGCAGCCCATTTTCGGGATCCCGAATTGCCCGGTTTTGGCTCCGAGCGTTCATTTCTCATTAGTTTTTGTTCAAATTTGGCAGGTACCTCTGTTTCAACACCAGGAAGATCACTGGGGGGTGGGAGGCCAGCAATTATCCCAGATAACTTGGTTTTCCGTTCTTCGTTTTTGCTCATTTCCGGGCCAATGTTGAACACCCTGGGGATATTTTCTTCCGACCAAAGCTACATATCTGTGATCAGGGGACATGGGAGGACCCTAAAAACTATTGGTCGGTCAGCAATTGTGGATTTCATTTTTGAGCCTCTCCTTCAAGTCCTATGTTGTGACTCCTGTTTCAGTGTTGCCAATTTTCGACCTTGGAACCTTGTTCCACACATCTGGGAGGGCCCTAAAAGTTGGTGGTTGGCCAGAAATTGTGGATTTCATTTTTGAGCCCCTCCTTCAAGCTCTATGTTGTGGCTCCTGCTTCAGTGTTGCCAATTTCCGACCTTGGGGCCTTATTCTACACACATGGGAGGACACCATTGCATGGTGGTCGGCCAGAATTTTTGCCCTTCATTTTTGGTCCATGGCCGGGGCCGAGGGTGGTGGCCGACCGGTGGGGTGGCCGGCCACTCCTGAAGTTACTGGCGGCCGACTTTACGCTTTCCACCCTTTCAACTGTCAGGATATTTTCAAAATATCCGGGCATCGAGATATTTTGGGAGAAAGCTTGGGTGCTTTTCCTCCTTTACACCATTTTCTTGCCTATTTAAAGGGTCCAACTCCTCCTTTGTTAGGGTTGGAACAATTCACCTCAAGACTTCATCTTCCCTAACCTCCATTTTCATAGCCAAAAGCTCAAAAACCTTCAAGCTTCCTAGCTAATTCCTTTATCAACCCTAAGCTCCACTATCACCACCTCCATTCCAGCAGCAAAGGGGTGTTTTCCAGAGGCCAAGAAGCAACAAATTGAAGCCAAGAGGTAGCAAAAGACTTGTCTCCAAGGGTAAGCCACTAATTCCCTTTTTCTAGCATAATTTTCCATCAATTCTTTGCCCTATTTCCTTTTTGTTTTGGGCTCCGACCCTTACTGGTTTTAGGCTTATTTTGAGCCCCTCTACAACTTTGTAGAAGGGCTCAACCCTGTTTGGTGTCTCCATGATATACCTCTTTCAATACCACTCTTTAGGCCATTAATTTGCATGCTTTGTTTGCCTTATGAGTGATCTGATTTCGAGCATACTATATACTGTGAGTGGGCTTATTTTGAGCCCCTCTTCAACATTGAAGAAGGGCTCAACCATGTTTGGTGGCTCTAGCATGCACTTCCTTTGAAATTCTTCCATTTTACCATAAACTTGCATGCTACTTTTAGCCTATATTCATTTATTTTTGGAGCATGATATAAACTTATTATGGACTTATTTTGTGTCCCTCTACAACATTGTAGAAGGAACCAATCTTGTTTGGTGCCTCCATGAATGGCCTCCCTTTGTACCTCCCTTTGGCCATGTTTTGCATACTTCTTTAAGCTTATCATGCTTCTGTTTTCAGCCTTCATCAGGCCTAGAGAGTGCCTTATTTTGGTCCATTCTTCATTCTTTGTTAAGGGTCTTAGGCTATTTGATGATTTTTTTTGGTACTTCATGTTATATCCCTCACATTTCCCGTAAAATTGCATGCTTTGTTAGGCTTGCTTAGCTTCGGATTTCAGCCTTAATCAGGCTTAGAAAGTGTCTTTTTTTGGTCTATTCTTAAAGTTTTATTAAGGGTCTTAAGTTGTTTGGTCATTGCTTATGGTACCTCTCTTTATAGCCCTCTTTTGGCCCAAATTTTGCATGCTATATTTGGTATATCTACACACTGAATTGGAGTCTGTCATCTATTGTAAATGTACATATTTTTGGTCCCTCTTTAGTTTTTTAGAACTGATTTTTTGGGTTTGAGCATTGTAAATACCACTTGCTTTGTAATTCCCTTCTTTTCCCGTATTTTTGCATGCCATTGTTGCCATATCTATGCTTACAATTTGGCCATGTTTTGTATTGTAAAAATGCTATTTTTAGGGCTGCCTTGCTACTGTTTTTTCTGTCATGTGCCAATTTTGCATGTTTAGCATAGCCATAGGCCATTTCGGGCACTTAAAATCACGTTTCGGGATGATTTCATGCGTTGATTGTCATTTCGTATCATTTCGGGGCTGTTTTCCCCTTCATTTAGCTGCTGAAATTTGGTTTGCATGCTTGCATATCATTCTCCAGGTCATTTCATGCCTTAGTGCATTACCTCGGTTTGCGTGCCCGTGTGCACGCACTTCGAGGCACTCTGTTTTCATCCGTTGGCTTCCTATGTGAGTAATGAGGCTCTCATGTTGGTATAAGCCCATCATCGCATTCTACCATTTTCATGCCTTAGTGCATTGCCTCGGTTTGCGTGCCCATAGGCACACATTTCGAGGCACTTCACTTTTTACCCGTCGGCATCTTATGTGAGTGCGGCTGAGGTCCTCTCATGTTAGTGTAAGCCCGATCTGTATTTTTCATGCCTGTACATCACCGCCTCGGTTTGCGTGCCCGTGTGTACGCATTTCAAGGCACTTCTTTTTTATCCGATGGCAGCTTATGTGAGTGCGGCTGAGGTCCTCTCATGTTGGCGTAAGCCCAATTTGCATTCCGTATGCCATTTCATTCCATTTTGTCATCACCTCGGTTTGCGTGCCCGTGTGCACGCATTTCGAGGCACTTCGGTTTTATCCGATTTGCATTTCGCATCAGCGCCTCGGTTTGCGTGCCCGTGTGCATGCATTTCGAGGCACTTCGGTTTTATTCGATTTGCATTTCGCATCAGCGCCTCGGTTTGCGTGCCGTGTGCCGCATTTGGCTGCCGATTTATCCGATTTGCATTACATCATCGCCTCGATTTGCGTGTCCGTGAGCACGCATTTCGGTGCCGATTTTATCCGATTTACATTTCGCATCACCGTTGTTGTCGTGCCGCAAACACGCATTTCGAGGCATCTCATTTTATCCGGCGGCCTTATGTGAGTGTGGTGAGGCCCTCTCATGTTGGCGTAAGCCCATCATTGCATTCCGTATACCATTTTATGCATTCCTCGCATTTCGTGTTCGCATGCCATTTTATGCATTCCTCGGTTTGCATGTCCACGCACGCATTTGAGGCATCTCATTTTTATCATTCCAAGATCCTATGTGAGTGTGGTGAGGCTCCTCATGTTGGTATAAGCCCATCATTGCATTTCGCATGTCATTCGTGTTTCTCGGTATCGTGCCCTCTGCACGCATTTCGAGGCACCTCATTTTTATCATTCCGGCATCCTATGTGAGTGTGGCTGAGGCTCCCTCATGTTGGTATAAGCCCATCATTGCATTTCGCATGTCATTCCGCATTCCTCGATTTGCGTGCCTGTGGACACGCATTTCGAGACATCTCATTTTCATAGCATTGCGCATGCTAGGTTGTATATTAGTTGCATATCATGCATATCATGCATATTGCACGGGAAACGAGGCGCATTTTGTACTCCGAGTAACGGAACGGGTCTCAATTCCCAAGTCACCGACACTCCGGATTACCCATGATGGAGTTAGGTTTTGTCGTAGCATCCATGTGCATTCATCCTATATTGAGTTGTGCAATCCGATTCCTCGGCCATCATGCATCGGTATGCGTGATTGGTGGCACGAGGATCAAGGCATGCATATATTTGTGAAAATACATTGCTATGCCCTTTTCCTGCTCTCTTCTGACAAACCGAGGACCAACAACTTTTGAGTCCGTGGCATTTAGAGAAATCGCAAGCGAGGCTAATTGGGGCATCCCAATGGATTTCCGCCCGAGGCAGTCCAGCATACACTATTCATCATAGCAAGGCAGTCCCTGGCTTGCACGCCAGTTTTTCTTATTTAATTTGTCAATTAATTAGAAATTTGTATATTTATTCGGACTGTATTATTCTTTCATTTTCGGACTGTATTATTATTTATTCGGACCCTCTGCGCGAGGGCACAATTGTAATAAGTGTGTGTGAGTGCGATGTATGTCTTCCAACCCCACGTCTTTCTTCCCTTTTATTTACCTGCTTTGTTGGTTAGATATAGGGCATATTTCAATTAGCATACAGCATGACAGCATGTTTGCATCATTCATCTGTTTTGCACGCACCGGGCTCGGCGCATCATACAAACTGCATTTGTATTTTAATTCCAAATTGAATACATGTTAGCTGTAACATCATCATATGCCATGTTTAGAATAGCCGAGCCTGCTATAGTTGCATTTTGCATGTGTTGCATTAGGCAATTCTGTATATCTAGGATC
Organism: Camellia lanceoleosa; assembly: GCA_025200525.1. NCBI lineage: Eukaryota > Viridiplantae > Streptophyta > Magnoliopsida > Ericales > Theaceae > Camellia > Camellia lanceoleosa. The sequence continues at coordinate 168,774,489 of CM045766.1, read as the reverse complement.
ATGCATGATTCCTAATCAGTTTTCTGTTTTGGCTTGGAGTACTCGGTAAGTTTTATGCTTTAGCATCCTTGCATGCGTGTGAGTGTTGCCATGATTGCATGCTTACCATGAGGCTATGTGCTTATATGATATAACTGCCTTGAATGCCTGTGGGTGGAAGTTGAGTTATCTGAATTGGGACAATTCATTGACTGTTTGTTTTAAGCCCACTAGATAGTGGCAAAATCATGTTTTTACTAAGCCCACCTGAGGGTGGCAAATCCGCATTTAAGCCTACCTGATGGTAGCATCATCAAACCATTTTCAAACAAACAAACATGAGATGTTTAATTCCAATTCAGACGGCCCAGTCTATACTTGTTTGCTACAAGCATCACATAGTAACCTAGGCTAATGACCGGAATAAGAACTCACAATGTTTTCAAAAACAGATATCATGGTTAGTAGAGGCCGGTCTTTGACCGGCGAGAGTGCTCACGATGTGACCTTCCCTAATCGTACCCAAGTTCCCGAACCAACTTTGGTGATAGCGGACCGCGTGGCCTTTCGGCACCGAGTCAGGGTTTCCTAAATTTCCCATTTTAAAAATATTTAGGTGGCGACTCTTTTATCTAGCAAAGCAGTCCATGTTTGGCACTTCTTTCAAAAAATCTGTTTTTTTTCAAAACGATTTGCCGGATTTGGACTCTTTGGTTCAAGATTTGAGAACCGCAACAAAATCGAGTCGAATCAGAGCGAGGTCCTCGCGGGCTTATTCTGCTTCTGGCGACTCTCTGAGATTTAGAGAACTTGACTCGAACTCATGATATCTCGGTTTGACTACACTTGTGTGTTTCATTGCATTTGCATTAGTGCGCCTAGGACACCGTGTTTGCCATCTGCTATTCTGAGCGGTTTCTTGGGAGGCTTGTCTTGTCAAGGCATGTCCATAAGGTCGATTCTGGCTCTGCCAAGATATGGGAACACAAACCCGGTTTCTGGGGCACCCTTTGACCATTCGACCTATTGCATATTCGGATCCATAGTGACCATTCCAAACTAGGACAAAGTTGCTTACCCGTTTATAGGTTGTTTGAAGCATTGCTGTGTGCATAGTGAAACCCTAGCTCGACAAAATAGGACGAAACCCTACCCCAACATAGGGGTGTTTTGGCTCTCACTTATACATTATGTGCTTGTTAGAGTCGTCTCTCTGAGAATGCATATATCAGTCTATGAGTTTGGGCATCGAACTGCGGGCACCCGATTCGATGTTCGAGATTGATTTGCAAATTGTCAGTTGAGGCAATTTTGGCCGAAATTGATGAGGGGCACACTCATTCAACTATGCTCGTATCTGTTCAGGTAAAATCAGGCTGAGATGCTGTCCGTTTTCTCTTTTGCTAGGTAGTCCTGGAACCATAGCTTCAGAAGGCTCCAATATCCCCCGGGTACATTGGACTAGTGCAGGTAGACTTTGTTAGGTCAGAGATTCAATTCAAGGGAAACCGGTGTTCTTTCGCTGAGGCAAGGCAAAGAAGGGCCATACAGGGCTCACTGACTCATCTGATCCGTCAGTCACCAGTCACATCACCTTTGTTCAGAATCAGCAGCCCGTGATGGCACAGGGTTCGGAAGAATTTGTGGCCGTGATAGCAGCGTTGAATCAGGGAACTGCCATGCAAGCTGAGACCAGTATTGACACGCAGAGCCCATCTGGGGCATCTACCTTACATCCAGCTTTGGGACCCCAGCCGAACTTTGACCCACTTCCGCCAGTTGAAGATTTGCAGTGTTCAGGTCCTCGAGAAGGGCTGGCTCAAGCCCAAGTTTTCGGACCCCTGGTGCAGCCTAATGAGAGGCGTTATCCCCTTGATGCTAATGACCTTGATCGAGTAGTGAAAATTGCGAACCTTGAGAAGCAATTCAAAAACCGAGGGCCTTAATTCCATTCCGACATTGAGGATGGGCACAAAGTCTGTGTCACGGCTCCCGCATGATTCAAAATGCCATATATTGACCGTTTCGGGGTGCAGGGATCCAATGGTACATATCCGACTTTTCTTGGATGTCCTAAAGCCGATGGGTGCGACTAAGCCACGAAACTCTCTCGTATGGAAGAACCTGTCGGTGTAGCAGCCACTTGGTACGCTAAGTTGGAGGACCAAGTGAAGCAAAACTGGGAAGAATTGGCTGAGGCCTTTGTCGATCAGTATTCCTACAATACCCAAGTTGAGATGACCATCCAAGAGCTTGAAGCAACCCGCCAAAATCCAAAAGAGCCTTTTGTGAAATTTGTTGCGAGGTGGAGAGCAAAGGCAGCACAAATGACAGATCGCCGCCCTTCTGAGAGGGATCAAGTGCAGATGATGGTGCGGAACCTCAAGCATGATATGTTGCAGAAATTGATAGTTGCTCCGCTATTCACTTTCAAGAGTTTGCATGAACTGGGGGTCTAGGTCGAGAATGCGTTCAACAGCGGGATCATTCCCAGAACAAGTGAACCGACAAGGAGGGTAATTTCAAAGAGTACCAATGCCGGAAGTAGCACTATTCCCGAACCCACTAAAATCAATACAGTCACCACAGCCAACCCTTTTGCCAATCCAAGCCTGCAAATGGCCGACCCAGCTCGAGCTCAGGGCAGAACTTTCACCTCTCTCTATATGAGCCTGACTAGCGCACTAAAAGTCTTGATGGAAAAGGGGCATCTCAAACCCCTCGATCCTCAACCTCTTCCCGACCCACTCCCAGCCAGACATAACCCTGCCAAGTACTGTATGTACCATCGGCCGGCATGTATGGCAAACCGTTACTACCGCCGTCATTATGAGGTCCAAAATCTCATCGACAACCGGACGATAGCTCCACCTTCCGACCCCAATGACCAAACATCTCCTGCCTACCTCAATCTCATCCATATACTGCCATCCACCTTCGACCCCAGCATATACATCACCCCAGCCTATCTACCCAAACCTGAGGTGTTCATTCCAGAAGGCATGGACTTATGCATGATGGGTGTACCTGAACCCTAATCATCTCAAACCCGAGAATCCACTACTTCCGAGCTGATGAGGATGATAAAAGATCTTCAAAGAAATGTGACCGATCTGGCCTCCGGGACATTGGCTCCATCATCGACCCCACCACATACTGGGAATTTCATGTCAAAAGGCTCCCCAGTCTTGGGGCGGGCTACATCTGAGGAAGGCCAATCCCGTGGCAAAGTGGAAGCGAGTGAAAAGAACAAGGTAGGGGCAGGCATGGATCCCCATGAGCATCTTCTGTTGGCTGTTAAGGCTTTGAAAGCCGAGGGACTGAACAAAGAACAAGTGCTCATGATTCTTGCAAAAAACTGTGGACATTTTCGCCACTCAAGTTGAGGCGTTTGACTCAAGGGGCAAGCCGGGAGAAGGGCCGTTGTACCAAGAATATTCCTTTCAACTCTAATCCCGTGCTTGGAAGAGATCAGCAAACTAGGCCAGCACCTGCCAATCCCTTTGCTGGTGCGCCCAGCAAAAATCCACAAACCCAGAAGTACCAACCCCGAGGTCAGAGGGTCTTCCATGCCCTCCACATGCCTTTATCCAAAGCTTTCCAAATCCTTGTTGGACAAGGCCATCTCAAACCCCTTGAGCCTCGGTCTCTCCCGAACCCTCTTCCGGCTACACATGATGCTACCCAGTACTGCGCATACCATCAGCAAACTGGCCATGCTACCAACAACTGCTTCCGTCTTCGCCATGAAGTACAGGATCTATTTGACAACGGGGTCATCCTCCCGCCGAGCTCAGCAAAGTCTATCGGCATTGGGTCAGTGAACTTGGGGGATAATGTTATGTGATCGAGGGATGAACCACCTGCGAATGGCGCTCAGATTACTCCAACTGTGGTGAATGGCATGCACTGTTTTGAGCAATGTACAAGTCTTTGTTAATTTTGCATCGACTTGGGTATTGAGTCGATCTTGTTGTTGTGTTTTGAGTCATCTTTTTGCTTTGAGTCGGTCTCTTTTGTTTTGGGTGCGTCTTGTTGTATCGAGTCGATCTATTGTATAGAAGTCGGGTGATTAAAGGTGTTACCTCGAGCGTCACCATTTTGTTTCGTGTTTGTCTTTTTGCTTTGTTTTGAGTCTGTTTCTGCCAGGGAGCCAGTTATGCCAACAGATTTTGAATGAAACAGCAGTGATTTTCACGCTCTCACAGTTGCTTCTGCCATGTGCTAGTTGTGCCGGGATTTGAATGAAATGGCAGTGCATTCCACCTGCTCTCTTATGCCTTGAAGTCATCATAATGACCATAGTTTTTCAAAACTTTTTGAACACTGCGGTGAAAACAAAGAGGGAGGAATTCCTCGGGATTTACAAAACTTTGATTATTTGAGAGAAAGAGAGACATGCTAAGCCCTTAATGAATGAAATCATGCTTGTTAGTGTGAGTACTGAGAAGGACCACGCTTTTGATCCAGATTGATCCTACATTGTCTTCAAAGACGAGCGATTTGTCGCTTTCTTAAAAATTTCAAAAATGTTTTTGCGGTCCTGCGAAGACATGTGTGGAATCGCTCTTGAGATTGTGCGACCTAGGATCGCTCTCACCTCGAGATTCGACCCTCATTTTCAAACCTTGGACTCAAACTCGAGAATGTTCAGCGGTTAACTTCTACAACGTGAGGCACTGTGAGACCAGATTCAAAGCAGCCCTCGAACAAGAGGCAAGAAAGTCAAATCAAGAAGATCAGATGTCGTCAAGAGAGGCTTGGGAAGCTAGATCAGAGGCCCACCCCTCAAACTAGGGGCAAAAACGTCCGATGTGCTCGAAGAGTCGAAGATGAGTCCTCTTGCAAATCAACAACCACTCTCACGGACACGGATGGCTTCAAAACCTTACAACCATTTGGCATGGACCAAGCTACACTTTTACCCTTTGAGAGGCTCATTTGGGCGAAAACACGAAGGCGACCTGCAAAAGTTAGAGCAAAGAAGAGAATGAAAAAAAAGAAAAAGAGAAAAAATGCAAAGATACAAAAATGCAAAAGAAAAGAAAAGAAAATGCAAAAAAAGAAAGATGAAAAGAATAGAAAAAAGAAAAAGAAAGAAGAACAAAGCTCGCAAGGTTGAAAACACGCAATGGGCGCATATGGCAAAAGTTAGAGCATAAAAATGAGAGGTTAAATACCCGAGTGTACCTTAACCCGAACTACGTAAGGCTTGATTCCCATGTTTGGGATCGTAGGCAACTTCATTACGAAGTCCGGTAGTAAAACACTTCAATTTGATTGTGTCCATGCGATGGTTCTGGTCATCCTTGTCTTCTCTGTATCTGAGGATTTGGTTGTGCTCGTCACTCTGAGGACTGCATTCAATGCGCCGCGGTGCCATCCAAACAAAGGGCAACTTTCCGTTGCCATTCAAAACGCCACGGTTTCATTTCAAACAAAGGGCAACTTTCCGTTGCCATTCAAAACGCCACGGTTTCATTTCAAACAAGGGGCAACTCTCCGTTGCCATTCAATGCGCCGCGGTGCCGTTCAAACAAGGGACAACTTTCCGTTGCCATGCAACTCTCTCCAAGCAAAGGGCAATTTTCCTTCGGATCCAAGGTTGTGCATCTCAGGAGTAAGTTTCATGCTCGTTGAGCAGGGGCCGTTTGCAAAAATAGTTTTTGAGAATTTTTACTGAGGCTGACTAATTCTCTCGAAAATTATCCTATTTTTCCAAAACTGGACCTTTTCCCTGGACTCAAAAAAGGAAAATTTTCAGTGCTCATGGCCTGACTTGCATGATTTCAAATCAAAAATTGAACAAGCATGTTAATCTAGCTCTCATTTTGGTCAAAATTTTTTTAGGAGAAAGCAAAAACAAAAAATGGTCAAAATGATGAACTAGGAGCACAGTTGAGTCAGGTTTTCTGTCTTTTCCCTTTATCAACGCGCTTGCCAAAAAGGGCACCGTATCCGCCAGAAAAGGGCACAACAAAGGGCTGAAAGCTCTCTCACATCCTCCAAGCAACGAGGTATCAAGCCAAGTGCGAAGCACGTACTGGAATGGATCAAGATATTCCACTCCATCATCTGGACAGATCTGATCACGTCCAAACTCCCCAGCAGAGCATCATCGACTGATGTCAGCTGCAGATTTGCAACACACCCAGTTGTAGCGCAACCCCTCTGTGGGAGGAATTCACTAGCTGTGAGTGGAAGAAAGAAGAATCTAGCTGAGTGTTAGGGGCGAGAGCCTTCCACTTCCTGTTTATCCACCAACCACCCGGGGGAGGGATGGAAAATGAGAGATTGAAGAATAGAGAGATGTGCGATGAGAGAAAAAGTGAGAAAAGGGCTTTTCGAGAAAAGCAGATTGAATGCCGAGTGATGTGAGAATCACAAATGAGAAATGGTGGGAAATAATACCCGTGAAACAGGCTCCTGTCTGCGCATTTGAGTCTTCGTTGTGTTTTGTTTGTCTCGATTCTTGTTTTGAGTCGTTTCAAGTGTCAATAGATGTGTTTAGGTTGTTTACCTTTATTTTCCCCGTGATGAGTCGTTTTGCTGTGGTCAGTTGTAGGCTCAATACCCTATTGAGAATCCTTTTCTCATTTTCAAAAGAAAAATCGTTTTGTGCTCCGAGTGCCGTGCCGTTCTCCACATTTGTGCAAAACAGGATTGGTTCTTTCAAAAAGCCGCAGGGTCCACCCCCGATAAGTGTGAACAGTAGAGCAAAGGCCTATCTGAAGCTATTTAGGTTCCGGACTGCAAAGCAAAAGAAAAGAGGAAAAATTTAGAGCATCTTAGCATGTTTCAACTTTAGCAAGATTCGAGACTGCATCCCAGGTGCATCTTCTCAGGCCTCGCCATTTCTCTGGAGTATGAGTGTGTCTCGACCCCAAGTGTAAGCCTGCTTCAAGTCAGAATGGCAGTCCAAGCAGCACCAAAGGGTTTCACATGCAGATGTTACCTCTTGTCAATTTGAATAGGGTGTGCCCCTTTTGAGCTGAGTATGTTGTGAAGTCCTCTAAGAGGCAAATCAGAGGCACCAGAGTACATATTTGCTGTCCCTCTATTGCATAGAGTGTGAGCTTTCATATACACTGTTGTTGCATGCGTGCCGCGCATCATTATGATTCATGCATAGAATATGCTTGTTTTCGATTCCGCATAGAATATGCTTTACTTGTTTCATGCATAGAATATGCTTGCTTTCAATATTGCATAGAAAATGCCCCCATACTTGCATAGAAGATGCATTTTATCACACTTTCTTGTGCATTTTATCTCGCTCGCACTGTCTTGTGCACTTACACTTTGTATATCACATCGCACTATCTTGTGCATTTCAAACAATCGCACTGTTTTGTGCAGTTTTTACAATCGCGCTATTTTGCGCACCTCAATCGCACTGTTTTGTGCAGTTTTACATTCGCGCTATCTTGCGCATCTCAATCGCACTATTTTGTGCGGTTACGTCGCGCTATTTTGCGCACCTCAATCGCACTGTTTTGTGCAGTTTTTACAATCGCGCTATTTTGCGCACCTCAATCGCACTGTTTTGTGCAGTTTTACATTCGCGCTATCTTGCGCATCTCAATCGCACTATTTTGTGCAGTTTTACAATCGCGCTATTTTGCGCACCTCAATCGCACTGTTTTGTGCAGTTTTATCATTCGCGCTATTTTGCGCACCTCAATCGCACTGTTTTGTGCAGTTTATCATTCGCGCTATTTTGCGCACCACAATCGCACTATTTTGTGCAGTTCACCATTCGCGCTATTTTGCGCACCTCCATCGCACTGTCTTGTGCATTGCATTCATCGCGCTATTTTGTGCACCTCAATCGCACTGTTTTGTGCAGTTTATCATTCGCGCTATTTTGCGCACCTCAATCGCACTATTTTGTGCAGTTTACCGTTCGCGCTATTTTGCGCACCTCCATCGCACTATGTTGTGCACTGTATCATTCGCACTATCTTGCGCGCCCCACCTGCACTTGTTAGTGCCTTACATTTCACTCGCGCTATTTTGCGCATCGCACTATTTTGTGCACTTTACTTGCATTGTGCATGCATTTTATCGTGCTATCTTGCACATCTCACCTGCACTTGTTAGTGCGTTGCATCGCGCTATCTTGCGCACCTTACCTATATCACACTGCTTTATGTATTAACTCGCCGACACTGCGTGTGTCAAACTGTTCGAATCACAGGAATCACATTGAATATATGTTGTTAGCATATTGTTCTTGTTGAATTTCTCTATTTTGCAGACACAATATTGTATGTACGGTTCATTTGAGGCTGGTGCGACCAGACGAATCGCACAGGTATCGTATCTTCTCCGTGTGAGACGCGACGAGAATTGAATAATTCTCCGCATTCCTAACTGCATGAAATGTAGTCGTTGCTTTGCATGCTTTGCATTCTTGCTTAAAACTGTTGCACTTATTTGTCAATACTTGCTTCATTACAGCTTGTTGCACTTGCATGATCACTTGGCTCCGTGCCTATCACTTTGCATTTTGCCCCCTTTTGCCTGAAGGCATGCTGTGCAGCACATCTGTTTATCTTGTATGACTGTCTAAGTCTTCGGCCTTGTCAAAAATAGGTCGTCTCTAGGCTTTGACATTCACTCCCGTCATTTCTTGACTTAGTTACGTCAAGAGGGCAAGCAGAGACACCCCATTTTTGACCGACCTTAAGACTCGAGCGTCACCGATTGAGCGCTTGGTGATGTTGCATCTTGTGCTCGTTCGAAGTTTCAGAGTCGCGGCGTCGCCCGCCTCCGGACTTCGAACTCTCTTTGTGCCTTGTCTCGGTTTGCGAACCGGGCTCGGTTTTCTCTGTTTTCTTTCTGCGGAAGAGTGGTCCGTAGACTATCTCCGGTGGTCATGAGCTACGTTGCGTGGCCGTGGCCATTTTGCCCATTCGGAGCCGGTTCGGTTTTAGGCCGTCGGGCCGTGTGCCTCGGCTGGACCACCCAACCATCTCTCGATTTCTCCGGTTTTGACATGCACCTCTGTTTTATCAAACCGAGGGACACTGGCCTCGATGCCCACTTCATGGCGAATGCCACTTTCGGCACTGCAGCCATTTTGGGACCGGCTGCGTGATTTGGGCCCCGAGCATTCATTTTGCATCGGTTTTCTCGATTTTTGGCAGAACCTCTGTTTTGTCATTTCGAGGACACCGGGTCGCAGATGCCCACTTCTTGAACACCACTTCCGACTGCGTACCCATTTTCGGATCCCGATTTTGGCTCCGCTCCTCGGCGTTCATTTCTCATTAGTTTTTGTTCAAATTTGGCGGTACCTCTGTTTCAACACCGGGAAGATCCTTTGGGGGTGGGAGGCCAGCAATTATCCCAGATAACTGGTTTAGCTCTTCGCCGTTTTGCTCACTTAGGGCCAATGTTGAACACCACAGGGATATTTTCTTCCGACCAAAGCTACATATCTGTGATCAGGGGACATGGGAGGACCCTAAAAACTACTGGTCGGCCAGCAATTGTGGATTTCATTTTTGAGCCTCTCCTTCAAGTCCTATGTTGTGACTCCTGTTTCAGCGTTGCCAATTTCCGACCTTGGAACCTTGTTCCACACATCTGGGAGGGCCCTAAAAGTTGGTGGTCGGCCAGAAATTGTGGATTTCATTTTTGAGCCCCTCCTTCAAGCTCTATGTTGTGGCTCCTGCTTCAGTGTTGCCAATTTCCGACCTTGGGGCCTTATTCTACACACATGGGAGGACACCATTGCATGGTGGTCGGCCGAATTTTGCCCTTCATTTTAGTCCATGGCCGGCCGGCCAGTGAGTGGTGGCGATCAGGTGGGGTGGCCGGCCACCTCCTGAAAGTTACGGCCGGCCACTGCTTCAAATTTCTTTCCAAATGTCCGGGATATTTTCAAAATATCCTGCATCCGAGATATTTTGGGAGGAAAGCTTGGGTGCTTTTCCTCCCTTTTACACCATTTTCTTGCCTATTTAAAGGGTCCAACTCCTCCTTTGCTAGGGTTGGAACAATTCACCTCAAAATTTCATCTTCCCTAACCTCCATTTTCATAGCCAAAAGCTCAAAAACCATCAAGCTTCCTAGTTAATTCCTTCATCAACCCCAAGCTCCACCATCACCACCTCCATTCCACCCGCAAAGGGGGGGTTTCCAGAGGCCAAGCAACAAATTGAAGCCAAGAGGTAGCAAAAGACTTGTCTCCAAGGGTAAGCCACTAATTCCCTTTTTCTAGCATAATTTTCCATCAATTCTTTGCCCTATTTCCTTTTTGTTTTGGGCTCCGACCCTTACTGGTTTTAGGCTTATTTTGAGCCCCTCTACAACTTTGTAGAAGGGCTCAACCCTGTTTGGTGTCTCCATGATATACCTCTTTCAATACCACTCTTTAGGCCATTAATTTGCATGCTTTGTTTTCCTTATGAGTGATCTGATTTCGAGCATACTATATACTGTGAGTGGGCTTATTTTGAGCCCCTCTTCAACATTGAAGAAGGGCTTAACCATGTTTGGTGGCTCTAGAATGCACTTCCTTTGAAATTCTTCCATTTTACCGTAAACTTGCATGCTACTTTTAGCCTATATGCATTTATTTTTGGAGCATTCTATAAACTTATTATGGGCTTATTTTGTGTCCCTCTAAAACATTGTAGAAGGGACCAATCTTGTTTGGTGCCTCCATGAATGGCCTCCCTTTGTACCTCTCTTTGGCCATGTTTTGCATACTTCTTTAAGCTTATCATGCTTCTGTTTTCAGCCTTCATCAGGCCTAGAGAGTGCCTTATTTTGGTCCATTATTCATGCTTTGTTAAGGGTCTTAGGCTATTTGATGATTGGTTTTGGTACTTCATGTTATATCCCTCACATTTCCCGTAAAATTGCATGCTTTGTTAGGCTTTCTTATCTTCGGATTTCAGCCTTCATCAGGCTTATAAAGTGTCTTTTTTTGGTATATTCTTCAAGTTTTATTAAGGGTGTTAAGTTGTTTGGTCATTGCTTATGGTACCTCTCTTTATAGCCCTCTTTTGGCCCAAATTTTGCATGCTATATTTGGTATATCTACACACTGAATTGGAGGCTGTCATCTATTGTAAATGTACATATTTTTGGTCCCTCTTTAGTTTTGTAGAACTGATTTTTTGGTTTTGAGCATTGTAAATACCACTTGCTTTGTAATTCCCTTCTTTTCCCGTATTTTTGCATGCCATTGTTGCCATATCTATGCTTACAATTTGGCCATGTTTTGTATTGTAAAAATACTATTTTTAGGGCTGCCTTGCTACTGTTTTTGCTGTCATGTGCCAATTTTGCATGTTTAGCATAGCCGTAGGCCATTTCGGGCACTTAAAATCACGTTTCGGGATGATTTCATGCGTTGATTGTCATTTCGTATCATTTCGGGGCTGTTTTCCCCTTCATTTAGCTGCTGAAATTTGGTTTGCATGCTTGCATATCATTCTCCATGTCATTTCATGCCTTAGTGCATTGCCTCGGTTTGCGTGCCCGTGTGCACGCACTTCGAGGCACTCTGTTTTCATCCGTTGGCTTCCTATGTGAGTAGGCTGAGGCTCTCTCATGTTGGTATAAGCCCATCATCGCATTTCTGTACCATTTTCATGCCTTAGTGCATTGCCTCGGTTTGCGTGCCCATGGGCACACATTTCGAGGCACTTCACTTTTTACCCGTCGGCATCTTATGTGAGTGCGGCTGAGGTCCTCTCATGTTAGTGTAAGCCCGATCTGCATTTTCATGCTCAGACATCACCCTCGGTTTGCATGCCGTGTGCGCATCATTTCGAGGCACTTCTTTTTTATCCGACGGCAGCTTATGTGAGTGCGGCTGAGGTCCTCTCATGTTGGCGTAAGCCCAATTTGCATTCCGTATGCCATTTCATTCCATTTTGTCATCGCCTCGGTTTACGTGCCCGTGTGCACGCATTTCGAGGCACTTCGGTTTTATTCGATTTGCATTTCGCATCAGCGCCTCGGTTTGCGTGCCCGTATGTATGCATTTCGAGGCACTTCGGTTTTATCCGATTTGCATTTCGCATCAGCGCCTCGGTTTGCATGCCCGTGTGCACGCATTTCGAGGCACTTCGGTTTTATCCGATTTGCATTTCACATCATCGCCTCGGTTTGCGTGTCCGTGAGCACGCATTTCGAGGCACTTCGGTTTTATCCGATTTGTATTTCGCATCACCGTTTCGGTATGCGTGCCCACGGGCACGCATTTCGAGGCATCTCATTTTTATCCGCCGGCAGCTTATGTGAGTGTGGCTGAGGCCCTCTCATGTTGGCGTAAGCCCATCATTGCATTCCGTATACCATTTTATGCATTCCTCGGTTTGCGTGTCCACGGGCACGCATTTCGAGGCACCTCATTTTTATCATTCCGGCATCCTATGTGAGTGTGGCTGAGGCTCCCTCATGTTGGTATAAGCCCATCATTGCATTTCGCATGCCATTTTATGCATTCCTCGGTTTGCGTGTCCACGGGCACGCATTTTGAGGCATCTCATTTTTATCATTCCGGCATCCTATGTGAGTGTGGCTGAGGCTCCCTCATGTTGGTATAAGCCCATCATTGCATTTCGCATGTCATTTCGTGTTTCTCGGTATGCGTGCCCACGGGCACGCATTTCGAGGCACCTCATTTTTATCATTCCGGCATCCTATGTGAGTGTGGCTGAGGCTCCCTCATGTTGGTATAAGCCCATCATTGCATTTCGCATGTCATTCCGCATTCCTCAGTTTGCGTGCCTGTGGGCACGCATTTCGAGACATCTCATTTTCATAGCATTGCGCATGCTAGGTTGTATATTGGTTGCATATCATGCATATCATGCATATTGCACGGGAAACGAGGCGCGTTTTGTACTCCGAGTAACGGAACGGGTCTCAATTCCCAAGTCACCGACACTCCGGATTACCCATGATGGAGTTAGGTTTTGTCGTAGCATCCATGTGTATTCATCCTATATTGAGTTGTGCAATCCGATTCCTCGGCCATCATGCATCGGTATGCGTGATTGGTGGCACGAGGATCGAGGCATGCATATATTTGTGAAAATACATTGCTATGCCCTTTTCCTGCTCTCTGTTACAGCAAAACCGAGGACCAACAACTTTTCGGAGTCCGGCGCGCATTTCGAGAAATACTGCAAATAGAGGCTAATTGGGGCATCCCAGTGGATTTCCGCCCGAGGTAGTCCAGCATACACTATTCATCATAGCAAGACAGTCCCTGGCTTGCATGCCAGTTTTTCTTATTTAATTTGTCAATTAATTAGAAATTTGTATATTTATTCGGACTGTATTATTCTTTCATTTTCGGACTGTATTATTATTTATTCGGACCCTCTGCGCGAGGGCACAATTGTAATAAGTGTGTGTGAGTGCGATGTATGTCTTCCAACCCCACGTCTTTCTTCCCTTTTATTTACCTGCTTTGTTGGTTAGATATAGGGCATATTTCAATTAGCATACAGCATGACAGCATGTTTGCATCATTCATCTGTTTTGCACGCACGCAGACTCGGCGCATACAGCTGCATTTGTATTTCAATTCCAAATTGAATACATGTTAGCTGTAACATCATCATATGCCATGTTTAGAATAGCCGAGCCTGCTATGGTTGCATTTTGCATGTGTTGCATCAGGCAATTCTGTATATCTAGGATCATGCATGATTCCTAATCAGTTTTCTGTTTTGGCTTGGAGTACTCGGTAAGTTTTATGCTTTAGCATCCTTGCATGCGTGTGAGTGTTGCCATGATTGCATGCTTACCATGAGGCTATGTGCTTATATGATATAACTGCCTTGAATGCCTGTGGGTGGAGGTTGAGTTATCTGAATTGGGACAATTCATTGACTGTTTGTTTTAAGCCCACTAGATAGTGGCAAAATCATGTTTTTACTAAGCCCACCTGAGGGTGGCAAATCCGCATTTAAGCCTACCTGATGGTAGCATCATCAAACCATTTTCAAACAAACAAACATGAGATGTTTAATTCCAATTCAGACGGCCCAGTCTATACTTGTTTGCTGCAAGCATCACATAGTAACCTAGGCTAATAACCGGAATAAGAACTCACAATGTTTTCAAAAACAGATATCATGGTTAGTAGAGGCCGGTCTTTGACCGGGCGAGAGGGGGTGCTCACGATGTGACCTTCCCTAATCGTACCCAAGTTCCCGAACCAACTTTGGTGATGACGGACACGTGGCCTTTCGGCACCGAGTCAGGGTTTCCTAAATTTCCCATTTTAAAAATATTTAGGTGGCGACTCTGTTATCTGGCAAAGCAGTCCATGTTTGGCACTTCTTTCAAAAAATTTGTTTTTTTTCAAAACGATTTGCCGGATTTGGACTCTTTGGTTCAAGATTTGAGAACCGCAACAAAATCGAGTCCGAACTGTAGCGAGGTCTCTCGCGGGCTTGTTACAGGTGCCTGCTATATGCATACATTGCGCTAGCCAATCAGCTATAGGTAGAGCACAGAGTCATATGTATAACGGTAAGTCACGACACATTTGTCGTCGACATAACACCGTAAGACAACTACTCTCTAATAGAATTATTACCATAGAATATGTTAAGTCTAAAGACAACATAGCGGATCCACTAACCAAAGGGTTAGCAAGAGAGTTAGTTGATAATTCATCGAGAGGAATGGGACTTAAGCCTATTAAATAAGAGTTACCACAACGGCAACCCAACCTAGTTGACTGGAGATCCCAATCAAGGTTCAAAGGGACAACCGAGTTGTGAATGACTCAGAAGGATCACTGGGGAATCCAACTCCTACCCATTTCTATGATGAAATAGTGATGTCTACAGCGTTTTAGGTTAAGTAATTATTTTAATGATTCTTATATCTAGCTAAACCTAGTGGAGTATGGCAGGATACTCTTCATTAGAATCACCTATGTGAGTGTGAACTGGGCCGATTCTGTGAGATTTGTGAAGGGCTACAATTCTCTAGAGCACTCATGAAAGACCAGGTTGTTCAGGGCCAAAATGAACACAATAATGAGAACTAAACTGTGTCTGGGAATATACTGTGTGAGTTCTATTGTCTTGGTTTATACAAACGGCTAAACAGTTCAAGACATCATGTTCACTAATTAGCTAGTAAATCCGATAGTGTCTCACAAGGGAAGGTTCAAAGCCAAAAGCTACCTATCCTTTGCAGAATATTTCCATTTTCTGTACTCTCTGAAATTAGATCATGTTGTTGCATTTTCTCTTCGTCAAATTCCATTTATGTGGGGGATTGTTGGAAAAATGGTTTAATGTAGGCATATTTTTTAGCCCAATTTTAAGTGGGCCCCAAACGTTGTTTGGGGTGGGTCCGACGAGGTGAAGTGTTCCTTGCCACGTGGCAAGTCTCACGGTGAATACAGAACGTCAAAACCATTTATGAGTGATTGGGAAGTTGACGTCGTTTTCGGGTCTAACATTAATTTTTTAGATAAAATTCATTTGAATTTTTTCAAAAAAAAAAATTTATTGTGGGAATTTAATTTAATTCTAAATTCAAAATTTGGGTTCCTAAGTGGTTTCCTAAAGTTTGTAATTTTGGGAATTTAATTTAATTCTAAATTCAAATAGTGGTTTCCTAAAGTTTGTCAAATAGATTAATATTTATATTCTAAATATTGTTTTATTAAATCTATTAAACTTTTGGCTTTATTTGATTAAACTATTCTAAATAGTTTAATAAATATATATATATTCCAACTGTTTTGAATCCAGTACCAATGGATCTTTCCTTTTCACATGTTTGAATATTTGTGTGCTAGTGTAACGGTCACAGAATTTGTTTGAATTCAAATTCTGAAACTGTCTATATTTTGCACCTGTTCACTACATGTTTTGCACTTGTTCAGGACAACATTTGTGTGCCTATATATACCTACTTTCAGCAGTGTTTAGGGTATCCGAAATTTAGTCTACATGTTTGATATTGCTGTCCAGATTTCATTTGTATGCATTACTCTTCATTTTAGATTTAGAATAAATTAAAGAGAGTATAGAACACAAGGTTTGGTTCGCCGTACAATTTTGTTTGGTGTGCTACAACAATTTTGTGAAGATCATTGTATCCTGGGAGATAAACGCCACTCAATCGTAAGCACCGTAGCGGGGCGAATCTCTCGACTTGGTTTTAATTTTAATTCGGTTCGATAAATAAATCTGGTGTGTTATTTATTTATTTCGTTTGAATTTATTTTAAGTTATTTTATTTACACAGAAGATTGTTCCAACAACATTTTGATGCCATTAGTTACAACACTTTGTGTATTAACATACTACTTTTTAAGATTCATCAGCATATTATTAGGTTTGCCTTTTCAAACTGATCATAACAAAAAAACAAACAAGAATACTACTCTATTGGTGGCGCGAGAAATATAGTCAGTCGGCATCAAGAGTTGACAACAAAAATAACGAAAGAAGAAAGTAAGAAAAGGAAAGCGCAAGTTAAAGAGGAAAGGAAAGCATGGAATAAATAACTGAAGAAAATGGGTGACACCCATATAATAGTGGCAATACTGATAACAACCATAACCTTTGCGGCCGGTTGCACGATGCCTGGTGGTTATAATAGCAATAAAGGTTCAAATGAAGGAATGCCACTTTTACTAAGAGAAGCAGCTTTTAAAGTATTTGTTATTGCAAATACTATAGCCATGATATGCTCCACTTCCGCTGTCTTTCTATACGTCACTGGCTCAGTTTATTATTTCAATGAAATCGATAACGTGGAGACGCTGGACAAACGCTATAGGGTGGCCTTAGGTCTCGTTTTAGTCGCCATTGCAGCGATGATAGTGGCATTCATTACAGGCTCTTATGCCGTGTTAGCACATTCTTTAGGCCTCGCAATTTTCGTATGTGTTGTTGGTTGCATCTCATTTGTTATTTTTTTTTTTTTTTTTTTGAGCTCAAAAAACTTCAATGTGCTAAGTATACTTTTGCATTCATAAGGAATGTTTGTAAGGAATGGTTGAGAACATGAAGCGGTACGGTGAATGATAATTGATGAAAGAGTATGAACGAGTGATACTCTGAGAATACCTAATAATTTTCTATTTATAAGTTTTTCAGACATTTTTAGTAATCGTTGAAATGAATTGGTAGTATATTTGCAGCTCCTAAATTCATCTCTCAGATTGTTAGATTGTTGGATCCATCTCGTTTCTCATTTATTTTTTTGAACTCAAAAGATTTTTTCACCACATTTTTTTTATAAATAATTGAGTTGTGTAACTTTTTCTTTCTTTTTTATTTTTATTTTCCATGTGTTTGGTGATTTGCATGCCAAAATGCTGAAAGAGATGTATTTCCTAGTTTGTTTAATATGTCAATTTTATATTTTTTTCCTCATTAGCAACCATCATCATGGAAAATAGTAGTGTGAAAAAGAGTCATTCTTTTAATTTTAGTGGCTCAAGAAGTAAGCAGCGTTAGTCGTATATTCATGATACACATACACATATATATATTTTCCTACTTTGGCCTAGTTTGACAAGTTGGTTATTTTAATAATTATTTTAATAGATTAAAATTTTTATATTTAAGAAGGTAGTTAAATTTTTTTTTAGTTAAAAGTAATGTTTGTGAGGGGGGGAAAATGATTATAAATTTAATGTGATATTTTATTTTATTAATTATTTTAATTTATTTTATTTTTTTATAAATTTTAGTCAAAAAAAAAAAAAAATCAAAAAGCTACTTGCCAAACAGAGCTGAAGGTTTCGTTTTGCTTTAGATGTCCATAGAATGGAGTTGCACATGTTGTCGCTACGTGATATACATCGAGAAATGCAAAATAATTCAAGAATGAATATTGGAAACAGGGTTAGGTGATAATTTGGATTGTTATTCCTACAAACAATTGTACAAAATTCTCTATTTATTTTGTATGGGTAATGCTGTGATGTACACATTTTATTTGTAAAATATTTTTGTGATATATATTACATAAATTTTTAATAGAGTTATAATAATTTGTAGTTTAAAAATAAAATTACACATTTTGTAATAATGTCACACATTTTTTTCTCCAAATATTTTCTAATCACAAAATATGTAATATTATCACAAAAATATATAATATTATTACAAAATATTTAATTTTATTTTTTAAGCCACAAATTGTTATAATTTTACTTAAACAAATACGTCCCTTAGTTATTAATTATTTTCAATTTACAAAGCCTTGCTCTCTCTTGCTATTTTTAAAAAAAATAAGTAGTCACCTCATCTATAGTAATGTATTCATTGGGTTCAATTATATAACAGTAAAGGTATGTGCAAATAAAAATAGTCAAAAATATAACATATGTTCCAAATTCAATTCTTATATTGTATAGCTCACATTATACTATGATTTTTAAAAATATATATTTCTAAGTACAGATTTTGTGTATATGGCATTGCTTATAGTACAATAGAGGATATACATTCAAGGTGAGTATGGGATGAACAAAAAAAAGTCATTTATTTGATTTTTATTCTTGGCAATTCCATTTAACAAAACTTCTTTCAGTTGTAATTTTATTAATTCTTTAATTTCAGTGAGACTATGAGTTTTAGATGCAAATCCAACCCGAATTGTACCTTTGTAGAGATGTTTTAGAAGTTAATTCTTTCTTGTTTGCCACTTTGCTAACTATATCGAGGATCAAGCTGCCCGGTCAGTTCGCGGGGATCCAGCGGCAGCATCCCTTGGCGGGTCCAGGGCAGTGCCCAGGCGGAGTCGAGAGGCAGTGCCTCCGAAGCAAAATGCAAAAAGGCATTTGAAGTTGCTTGTCTGCTTGAGCGGTCGTTTATGCGCTCGAGCAGAGAATGTTTGATTCCAGAAGTTTGACCTGTCTGCAAAAGTACTGGAAGTTGGGATTTTACGCTTGAGCAAGGTCAGCTCGAGCGGTCATTCTTGCGCTCAAGCGGAGATCGCGGATTAGTTTCCTATAAATATGTGGTTTCATCCGTGTTTAGGATTACAGCTTCCAGATCTTCTTCTTGGATGTTAGGGTTTATATCTGGAGCTTCTTTGCTAGTTTCTTTGATGTTTGTTTGAGTTTAAATCTGGTTTGAAAAGTATAAATCAAAAAATTGTTTGTTTCATTCAATACAAAAAAGAGAGTTGCTTTTCGATGGATTCCGTGGAATTCGGGCCTGAAGATTTGGTGGATTCCGTAGTAGCTCATTGTCGTGACTCGATATCGGCGTTGTGGATTCAATGTTGGGCAAGACAATTTCAAGGTGAAGACGGGACTGGAAGAGGCACATAGGGGTCGATTCGATTCGAGGCGTAGATTCACTAGGTAATTGAGAGTACACTTGTGTAATTCTTTTATGTCTTCTCAGTGGATTGTTTTGTGGCTTTTGTCCATGATTTTTTTTATCACAATTGGAGGCACTCCAATTATGATTTTTTCACATTAAATCAATGTGTTGATTTATCTTTGATTGTTTGATTGGAATTGCTATTTACTCGTTAAAATTGATACATAATCACAAATCAATATCTAGGGAATTTCTAGATTTTTAAATATTTTTTGTCAAATTTGTCATTTAGGACAAGGATTAGAATGCAAGATTTGTCGACTCAGATAACAAAGTTGCTTTTGTTAAAAAAAAAAAAAAAAAAAAAAAAAAAAAAAAAAGGCTAACAAAATTGCTTTGCAAATGGGGCCTGTTTGGTTTAGTTTTAAAATTATGATTTAAGTGGAGTTGTATTTTGAGTTTTGAGTTTTTGAATCATGATTTGAGTTTTGAAAAAAAAAAAAATTGAGATGATATGCATTTTCCGTACCTATGTTAATCTTTTGAATGATGAATGAGGACGCTGTGACAGTGGAAGGCCACCGGGAAGAGGACGTCCCCTATTTCCTCTTCAAACTGTGCATTGCTAATATGCTTTTCAATTTGGTTATTGCAAGGAAGTAACCATGTTCCTCTGTGGACTTAATGAGCAGCAATTCCTTCAAGAGGCATGTTCCTCAAGCCCAGTCATTTGCAAAAACAGGCTCATCAATCCTATTCAAGTCTACTCGCCTTAATTTGAGACATTTCAACATGCAGACCTAATTTGGGACATTCCAATAGGCACATCTTAGTTAATGCACTAGAAAAATGACCCACTTCGACCTGTTGATATTTTAGACCCCACTATGTTTGCTCATCCCAAAAAAATAAAAATAAAAATAAAAAATTCAAATTGATCAGATAAATGTATTTACAAAATTTTATTACAATTACATTAAAAAGAAAAACTAAGGTAGCGTTTGGTAGAATTTTAAAATTATGATTTGAGAATAAAGTTTTATTTTGAATTTGTGCGTTTTGAAATTATGATTTAAGTGTGAAAAATTTGTTTAGTTATGACTTTTGAAAAGAGTTGTGAAAAGAGTTTTGAATTGAGTTTGAATTGAGTGATGTGACATATGATATTTGATTTAAAAACTTACAACTCATAACCAAACACACAACCCAAAATTCTATTCAAAGCTCATAAAATTTTTAAAAAAGATTCCGAAAATATTTTTTATTTAAAATGTAAAAATAACAGGTGCAAAAAAAAAAAAAAAAAACCACTGTTGTAACGCCCTCGAAATTTAACTTATAAATCATACATTCTTGACATGCATAAACTAAAGAGAAATAAACGTATTCCCATTCATCAGAGTTCCAGTCAAAAAAAAAATATTACATGTTGACAACAAAAGAAATGCCCTTCGGACTTACAACTTTCCAAGTCAACACTTGAGTTCAACAAAATAGAGTTCTAACTCTTTACACAAATAAGCCTTTGGCCTGAATTTACATGTAATACAAAATAGAACAACAAAAAGGTCAAACAGCCTCAAGCCTCCCAAGCTACGTCCTTGGAGGTGGCATGTCACCTGCACCTGAAAATGATGTCCCATATAGGGTGAGCCAACGCCCAGTAGAGATATGTTAAACATAGTATGAGCAATAACTAAAACATTAGCATTGGATAAACGTTTAACTCATATAACCCAACTTGTAACACATTCAATTCCACGACAAATATGTCCATGCTTCGTTTCACTTTCCTTTACTTATACAATTTCAATTAATAAACATGGCTCAGAACCTGGCCAAACAAATTAAATGAGATTACATCCCATTCTAACACATTTCCTTTATCCACAATTCAATTTTCAAATGAGATAACGACTCATATCAACAATACTTTCAATTTCAAATGAGATAACAACTCAGATTAAACACTTCTGTACTTCACAAATGATACACAGATTTGCTGTATCAATATCAAATAATACACTTCCATACTTCATATATGATACACAGATTTGCTGTATCAATGGAGTCCATCCCCTATCTCTTCCCAAAAATATCCGGTTTAGGAGTCCATCTCCTATCTCCTTATAAACCGTGGAGTACATCCCCTATCTCCTCCCACACAATACAATGTATATAAACATTTATCATATACATGTTCAATCAATACACAAATTTGATGTATTATTCCAACCGTCATATTCAATGACATATTCAATTGATTAGTTTTAATTCGCCTAATCATCATGCATTGTCTACAACAATCAAGACTACCCTCCATCGGTAGCCCAAAGCAATTATTTCTGAACAGGTAATAAATGCATCAACAGATAAATTATCAACAATTCACAAGGTGAGTGATTATTAAACCCAACTCCACCATTCTACTTCATAATGAGTCAATTTCATTATTTCCAACTCAATTTCGTATTTCCATAGCATTCCCAAATTAATTATATAAATTAATTCATAACAAAAATTAGGGCTTTCCTCCCTCTTCCTCAACATTGACCCTAAGGCTCAAATATTAACAACAACATCAATAATCTCTCCTTAAGACCCAAAATACATGTTTATGGGTTAAAATCACAAACCCCTCTTTATAACCTTTGAAACCCTAACGCCCAAAATTTCCCAAATCAACATTTAATCAAAATGACTACATGTTTATGTCAAAGACCATAAAAATGAGTAGTTATCCCTACCTCAAATTCGGAACTCAAAGGAGAAGATGAAGAAAACTCGAAGTGGTCCAAACCAAGAAATTTTCGGATCAAAAGGTAGCCCTCACCAAGCTCCACACTTTTTACAAAGGCCCAAGGGTAGGAGATCACTCAAACTAAATCAAACCCTAGAGAGAAGTTGAGGTTTAGAGTGAGGTGCTCTCCAATGGGGGTTTTGAAAAGTAAGAGAGAGAAAAAGAGTGAGAAAAATGATTTAAATTAACACAGTTCAGATCTGATATACGTATGTGTAACAACCCCAACCTCTGATTAATGTTAATTCATGATTAATTATGCCTAATGATAATTTAGGAGGGAATTTGGATTAATTTGCATGTGCATTGCATTACTTATGTGTTTCTATCTGTTCAGTGTAAAAAGATCTGTTCACGTTTTAGTTTCGGTTTGCGAATTGAAAACCTTATTGGCATCCAATCCAGAAATTGACTTGATTTACGCGCTAGTTAGGATTTATAGAATTTTATGGTAGGTTTAATTAAAATTTGATTTGGAACAATTAATTTTGATTAAAATAATGCATTTGATTAGTTTTGCCAAATCACGCCAGTATGGCACTCCACTCACCATTCTTTTGTCATGTTGATTTCATTTGAGCCCAACCTATTCTAAGGAGAGGAAAAAAATGTGGGTGAGGGAGAGAGTTAGAGAATTGGGGCCTTAAGTGCAAGAAATTGGTTCAACAAGAAAATCTCTTGGAAGATTAGAGGTAATTGAAGGAGACTTGAGAGATTGAGCCTCTACACTTAGAATTCAAGGCTTGAGGTAGGAAAACTCAACCCCTTAATTAGGAATTTAAGTTGTTCATGCATGAATTCAAGTAAATTGAACTTTAGATGTAAGAATCAAGCTTTAAGAGTAGATTGATGGATCAATCCATGCATGCATGTGCATTTTTTTCACAATTTGAGCATGATTTCAAACACTTCTTTCATGCATGTGCTCATTTCATCTATGTTTTGAGAATTCACTATGTTTCCTAACAATTTGCCTAGCTTGATCATGTTTTGAGGAGGTTGAATACAAAAGAGTTCATGTACGTTAAGCTCATGAATCAATTTTAAGTTTCAAGTTGAATTTTGTACAATTGGGTTGCTCTTGGGCCACGATTTCTTGAATTGATGCTTTAAACATGTTGTTTTATGAGTTATTAAGTGTTTTCCAAAGTTTTGGCCCAGAAAAACTAGGTTTGATGCTTCAAAAGTCAGTTTTGAGCTTGGTGATCAAATCTGAAAATTCCAGAAATTTGATCCACGCTCGAGCATGAGAGTCTACGCTCGAGTGTGCACTCTGAGTACATGCACCTTCGCTCGAGCGACGGAGTTTACGCTCGAGCGTGAAATGCATGTACCCAGAAGTTCTTGTGTTTTACAGTCCGTTCGAGCGAGGGAATCCACGCTCGAGCGAGGGTCTGAGTCTCACGCTCGAGCGTGTATCGAGCGTCCGTCGAGCGTGAAAATCATGCATCCAGCACTTTTTCAGAGTTTTACAGTCCGCTCGAGCGAGGAAAGTCACGCTCGAGCGAGGCTTCATTGTCTACATGTCCGCTCGAGCGTGGAAAGCTATGCTCGAGCATGGACCTCCTTTTTCAGCAAATTTTGAAAAGTATTTTCCAATACATCCTTGCATCCTCATTCCATCCTAGGCATTCTTAGGTCATATTTAAGACTCCATAATGAGGATTAAAGGTTAGAAACACACTTAGAGCAAACAACATAAGTTATATACAATTCGAACATGTGTTTCAAGTGCATATCTGTTATGTGCTATGTAGGTCACGGGCCGTGTAACGCTTAACCGATTTGCTCCGTCTGTCTGTTTTAAGGCCAACTGTGAGTAATAACTTAGTAAAGTTATATTCAACTATATTTATTTTGTGTGATAAAATAAGATCTATTTTCTGATTTGCTATCTTTTGTACAATGAATGAATATCCTTTTCTGATATGTATTCGTGACATCTTTAGCATTATGTGATATCTGTTGGCTATTACCCGGTATCGGAGGTTCCTTTATGGAACTTAATCTGTCTGCACTCTGTTAACCGTACCGGAGGCCCCGTCACGGGGGCTCAGCGTATTTGTTCTCTGTTACCCAGATCCGGAGGTTCCTCTATGGAACTGGTCATTGTGACCCTTACGTGCCTGCCTCTGTTCTATATCTGCTCTGTTGATGCTAATGGGTGTATCACGTAAATTTAAGCATACTTCATGATTTATGTACATGATTTGGACAAATATGAATTTGATACAAGTTTGAATTATGTTTTCTGAATCTGCTCGGACTCATTCATTGAAACCCCTTTACTCTATTATTATTCACTGGACCTCCGCTCACAGTTTATATTATATATGTGGGCGAGCCGGCGCATGACCAGGGCCAGAATTGACGGCCTCCGTTTTTGTTTTGTCAGCTAACCATTGTGCCTCCAGAGGAGGTTCCAAGTGAAGTTCAGTTCTATGGTTGTTTTTGTACCTATGCTGGTCTCTATCTGTCTTGTAAAGTTAGATCTTGGGAGATATATTTTTGTAAATGTCTGTAAATATGGTATCTTTGACCGGCACACTTATGTATACATATAAGTTTTGAGATCTGTAGTCTCATGTATGTTATTACCGCTCATTGGACCTTGTCTATTTTGTATTATTGTTTCCGCAGCCCCTTATTATCTGTTTATCTGTTCAGAGGCCTTTGGTAATTCACGGATTACTGGCCGGTTACGATGCCTAACCTACAGGGGCGGGTTTGGGTTGTGACAGTATGACCCTCTCAAGCGGAGAACAGGACGCTCGAGCGTCAAACACAAAAACTTAACCGGCTTGAGCACAAAAATACCCGCTCAAGCGCCAAGGAACAAAACAAGACACCACCCGCTTGAGCATAGATTACACTCTTCCAGTACTTTTACAAACATCGAACACCCACTCGAGCACAATGATACCCGCTCGAGCGTGACCCGCTAGAGGGTAAGGAAATCCGCTTGAGCGTGAAAAACACATCTGCAGTATTTTTGCAGACGGACAAGCTACTGAAGGTATGCAAACTCCGTTCAAGCGCAAGAAGACCAGCTCGAGCGGATCACTAAAAATCTGGGCAACAAGAGTTGGAACAAAAGCTCAACCAACCTGTTCGAAACACGCCCAAGGCAATTCTAAAACTCAAATACAAAGAGTTAAAGGACGGAAATGAAATACAGACAACAACAACTATCAACGAAACCGAGTCCGAAATACAGTAAATATGAGAGGAAAACCGGGATCGCTATAACCTCCCCCCTTAAATAATTTCGTCCCCGAAATTAAGTACAAGTTTTCAAAACATGTTTTTCTCAATTCCCAA
This sequence comes from Camellia lanceoleosa, assembly GCA_025200525.1. Taxonomy (NCBI): domain Eukaryota; kingdom Viridiplantae; phylum Streptophyta; class Magnoliopsida; order Ericales; family Theaceae; genus Camellia; species Camellia lanceoleosa. The sequence goes on along the minus strand of CM045766.1, from coordinate 168,749,094 downwards.
CAATATTACAAGTCAAAATTTCACAACTTGACCCATTACCGGTCATTCCACCTCTATTCAAGAGGCATTTCACAATATATAACTTAATATGCATTATCAACATGCATTCTCTTGAAATTTATCAATTTCAACATACTTTCCATAATTCTATAGCATATTCAATGCCAATCAATATATTTGCATTTCTACAACAGAATTAACATATACAATGTTAAAATAAACTTCCATTTCAAGGCAAGTTCCATAATACTTCCATAAATCAAAACATATACAATGTTTTACAACTAAAGACATATTCAATGCTCTTAAAGTTCATCAATATTACAAATTTCCCAATACATGATTACACATTAATAAACAAGTCCGGATATTTCTCACGAACCTCCAACTCACGTTCCCAAGTGGCTTCCTCCACTCCGTGATGTTTCCACAAAACCTTTACCAAGGGAATGGTCTTGCCTCGCAAGACTTGATCCCGCCTATCTAAGACCCGCACCGGTCTCTCCTCATACGAGGCATCCTCATCAACCTCTAAGTCGGTCCAATCCAGTACGTGCGACGGATCTGGCTCATACTTCTGAAGCATACTAACATGAAACACGTCATGCACCCCGAACAACTGTAGCGGTAAAGCTAAACCGTATACAACCTCCCCAATCCTCTCAAGAATCTCAAAGGGACCAATAAACCGATGGGACAACTTCCCACTCTTCCCAAACCTCATCAAACCCCGCCTAGGTGATATTTTCAGAAAAACATGATCACCCGTCTCAAATGCCAAAGGCCTCCTCCTACGGTCGACGTAACTCTTTTGGCGACTCTGGGATGTAACAAGCCTCCTACGGATAAGCTCAACTTTCTCCATCGTTTCCCTCACCAACTCCGGGCCCAACAAAGGTGCATCACCCACCTCGGCCCAACACACTGAAGACCTACACGGTCGGCCATACAAGGCCTCAAACGGTGCCATACCAATACTCAACTGAAAACTGTTATTGTAGGCAAACTCCATCAAGGGCAAGTGCCTCTCCCGCGGCCCACTAAAATCAAGAACACAACCTCGAAGCATGTCCTCAAAGATTTGAATAGTACGCTCAGACTACCCGTCAATCTGAGGATGATAAGCCGTGCTAAAGATCAATCTAGTGCCCAAGGCACTCTGCAAACTCTGCCACAACTTAGCAGTAAAACGTGGATCTCTATCTGAGACGACCGACACTGGGACCCCGTGCAACCTCACTATGTCTCGAATATACAAGTCGGCAAGATGATCTACCAAATCTCTCACGCGCATAGGGATAAAGTGCACCGACTTAGTCAACCGGTCTACAACCACCCAAATAGCATCACTACCCCGCTGAGTCCTTGGAAGACCTACAACGAAGTCCATAGTGACATGCTCCCACTTCCACTCTGCAATAAGCAAGGGTTGCAATAAACCTGCTGGCCTCTGATATTCGGTCTTCACTTGCTGACAAGTAAGGCACTTAGACACGAAAACTGCCACATCCTTCTTCATACCCCGCCACCAAAACTGGCGACCCAAATCACGATACATCTTAGTGCCTCTCGGATGCACCGTAAGGCGTGAATGGTGAAACTCTCAGAGTACCTCCTCTCAGCAAGACTCCGACACAAACAAACGGTCTTGGTATCTCACACTCAGGTTGGGATACACCGTCAAACCCTTCTCAACCTTCCCACTAGAGATCTTCTCTCGGAGGGATTCTACCTCAAGGTCACCTCCCTGTGCCTCTAACACTCGAGTCACAAGTGTAGGCTGCGCAACGACAGAAAACAAGGTCGCAGCCTCAGCGGATTCACCCAGAACAAATCAAACTCGTCAAGTGCACCCAACATCTCCCACTCCCGGATGGCTATACAAGCTACATCACTAATGGATTTCCTACTAAGGGCATCGGCCACAACATTGGCCTTTCCCGGGTGATAGTGCAACTCGAAATCATAGTCCTCAATGAACTCCATCCACCTTCTCTGCCTCAAATTCAAGTCCCTCTGTATAAACAGATACTTCAGACTCTTATGATCCGAGAACACTTCGAATCTCTCACCATAAAGGTAGTGCCTCCAAATCTTCAAGGCAAAGATCACTGCTGCTAACTCTAGGTCGTGTGTAGGGTAATTTCTCTCGTGTATTTTCAACTAACGTGAGCCATAGGCTACCACTTTCCCCTCTTGCATCAATACACAACCCAAACCCTCTCGTGAGGCATCACAGTAAACCGCATAACCCAACCCTCTCTCTGGAATAATCAAAACCGGAGCGGTGGTCAATCTAACTTTCAACTCTTTGAACGACTTTTCACAAGTCTCACTCTATACAAATTTGACCCCTTTTCGTGTCAATCTAGTGAAAAATCTTTCACAAACCGACGGTAATACACCGCTAATCCCAGAAAACTACGGATCTCAAAAACACTCTTAGGCTATGCCCAATCTTGCACTGCCTCAATCTTGGATGTATCAACAGGCACCCCTTCCCCAGAAACCACGTGGCCTAAGAATTTAACCTCTCTTAGCCAAAACTCACACTTCCCAAACTTAGCATACAGCTTATGGGCTCTAAGCAACTCAAGCACCACTCTCAAGTGTTCCTCGTGCTCCTCCTCAGAAGATGAATAAACCAGAATGTCGTCCACGAAAACGACCACAAAACAATCTAAGAATTCCCGGAAGACCCGGTTCATCAGGTCCATAAACACTGCCGGTGCATTGGTGTGCCCAAAAGGCATCATCAGAAACTCATAATGGCCATACCGCGTGCGGAATGCCGTCTTCGAGACATCCTCCTCCCTGACCCTTAACTGATGATAACCTGATCTCAAGTCTATTTTAGAGAAACAACGGGACCCCTTCAACTGGTCAAACAGATCATCTATGTGGGGCATAGGGTATTTGTTCTTAACCGTAGCCCGATTCAATTTCCGGTAATCGATACAAAGTCTCAAGGCACTATCTTTCTTCTTAGCGAAGAGGGCCGGTGCTCTCCACGGTGAAACACTAGGGCGAATAAAGCCCATATCCAACAACTCCTAGAGTTGAATCTTCAACTCACTCAACTCGGCTGGGGCAAAATGATAAGGTTCCATAGAAATCGGCGCTGTGCCGGGCACTAAATCAATAGAGAACTTGATCTCTCGATGTGGTGGCAAACTCACAAGATCCCCAAGAAAGACGTCCGAGTACTCACAAACTACTCTCGGCAATATAGTCTGGGTCTCATCACACTCACTACTCATAAAGCTAGTGAGAAGACCACTAAGCTCACTCCGCCCTCGCGGATCATACACTGGTGGCAACACTCTACCAACCCGATCGCCCAAGAAATGAAAACAATCCCCGCTCAAGGTACATACTGTGACCCTTTGGCGGTAACAATCAATAATAGCCCGGTATGATGATAGCCAGTCCATACCCAAAATCACATCAAAACCCGACATAGCCATAACTACAAAAGAAAATGGAAGCCGGCGGTCGGCGACCTCTATATCACAGCCCCGACACCCTTGTTTCAAAATCAATTCACCCCCAACAGGTGATACTACACAAATAGGAGATGCTAACTGTGCCAACTCCAGCCCCAAAATAGATGCAAATACAGCAGATATAAAGGAATGAAATGCACCCGTATCAATCAACACATTGGCAACCGAGTTACAAAACAAAAAGGTACCTCTCACAACAGATGGAGCCGGTACTAGGTCCTGCTCGGCAACAGCATACACGCGCCCAGAAGGTCTCTGATCTACCTGCTCACCTCTCGGAGCAAAAGACTGCTGCACAGATTGGGACGACGAAGCCCCCTGATTGGCCCTTGAGGCCTAAACTGACTGAGCTGGTTGAAAACTCTACATCGGCCCAGATGCACTAGATGTGCCACTCAACTGCAGGGAAAACCTCTTCAGGTGCCCCTCCTAACCACACTGGTAACAAGAGAGCGGCTCGCCTCTGCCCTGACTCTGGCTCTGAGGTTGAACCGAAGATGAAGCTACTCTCTGCCCTCCTCCCCTCTGCGGGCAAGCTGGAGACTTGTGGCCCAGCTGACCACACTTGTAACAAGTAATGTCTCCCTGACTGCCTCTTCCAGAGCCTGCACTCGGCACTGGAAAGGTCGATCTAGCAAAAGCACCCTGGGACTGCTACGGATTAGAACCCCTTTGCCTCCTACCGTCCCCCTGACCATCCTGACTCCTCTTGGAGCCTCTCTACCTCTCCTCCTCCTCTTGCATGATAATCTCAAGATGCGCTGCCGCATCCACAAGACGTCCATACTCCCGAGTCATGGACCCCGCAACTCTAGTCTTAAGCCCGTGCCCCAGCTTCTTCTTAAACTCAAGGCAACGGCGTTTCTCAGACGCCACAAGTTCAGGTGTAAACCTGGATAAACTGGAAAATGTGGCCTCAAACTCGGCCACAGGCATACTCAGCTACTTGAGCTGACAGAACTAGTCTCTCAATTTCTCCCTAACAGTTGGAGACAAAAACTTCTCCTGGAAAACATCTACAAAGGCCTCCCAAGTGCCACCAATATGGCCCCTCACAAACTTCCACCATTGACTTGCATCTCCCTTCAGCTAGAAGGACGCCAAGGTCACCTTCAAAGCTCTGTCTTCGATGCCAAGCATCTCAAACGTCTTTGTCATCAGCTCAAGCCATTCATCAGCCTTAAGTGGCTCTTTCGGATCACCTACAAACTCGTCCGGGTTGGACCAGAAGAATTCTCTCTTCAGAAAAGAAGGCCCTGCCTCAGCAACATAGGCTTGGACCTGATTCTCAGCTCTGAGAATGTCCATGCATTCCCTCAAAGCTCCTGCCATCTCGCGGGCTAAGGCACCCATGGCCCGCTGACCTACTGGCTCGGCCACATTGGCCTGATCAACACCTTCCTGCTTCTTCAGAATTTCATCCGGTATAGGCATCTCCTGCTTCCTAGCCTACCACGCCTACCACCACGTCCTCGTCTTGACATCCTAATAAAGGTAACGAAGACATTAGCACATTCACAAATGTGCCGAAATTATAACACTCGCGTCCTAATACATGGACAACAGTAATTCACTCCACATAAGCACGTAATCACGTAAGCACTTACGAATTTCGTTTCCAGATAATGACAGTTCCATGGCGTCACTAGAGTTCCGATTAGAAACATCATTGATCAAGTGCTTTTCTAACAAGACTCACAGAAACCCAAGGATCCAATCAACATCCTAGAAATTAAATCTCATACCCAAATAGTCATGTTAACATATTATCACATAAGCACATAACATTACGTCTAAGTCTCTAACAAGTAAGACAAACCCATTGTGATACTAATCACTTCCCACGTACCCAAGGTATTCAAACCTAGTACGCTCTGATACCAAGTTGTAACTCCCTCAAAATTTAACCCATAAATCATACATTCTTGACATGCATAAACTAAAAAGAAATAAACGTATTCCCATTCATTAGAGTTCTAGTCCAAAAAAAATATTACATGTTGACAACAAAAGAAATGCCCTTCGGGCTTACAACTTTCCAAGTCAACACTTAGGTTCAACAAAATAGATTTCTAACTCTTTACACAAATAAACCCTTGGCCTGAATTTACATGTAATACAAAATAGAACAACAAAAAGGTCTAACAGCCTCAAGCCTTCCAAACTACTTCCTTGGAGGTGGCATGTCACTTGCACCTAAAAATGATGTCCCGTATAGGGTGAGCCAACGCCCAGTAGAGATATGCTAAACATAGTATGAGCAATAACTAAAACATTAGCATTGGATAAACGTTTAACTCATATAACCCAACTTATAACACATTCAATTCCATGACAAATATGTCCATGCTTCGTTTCACTTTCCTTTACTTATACAGTTTCAATTAATAAACATGGCTCAGAACCTGGCCAAACAAATTAAATGAGATTACATCCCATTCTAACACATTTCCTTTATCCACAATTCAATTTTCAAATGAGATAACGACTCATATCAACAATACTTTCAATTTTAAATGAGATAACAACTCAGATTAAACACTTCCGTACTTCACAAATGATACACAGATTTGTTGTATCAATATCAAATAATACACTTCCATACTTCATATATGATACACAGATTTGATGTATCAATGGAGTCCATCCCTTATCTCTTCCCAAACAATATCCGGTTTAGGAGTCCATCCCATATCTCCTCCTAAACCGTGGAGTACATCCCCTATCTCCTCCCACACAATACAATGTATATAAACGTTTACCATATACATGTTCAATCAATACACAAATTTGATGTATTATTCCAACCGTCATATTCGATGACAAATTCAATTGATTAGTTTTAATTCGCCTAATCATCATGCATTGTCTACAACAATCAAGACTACCCTCCACCGGTAGCCCAAAGCAATTATTTCTAAATAGATAATAAATGCATCAACAGATAAATTATCAACAATTCACAAGGTGAGTGATTATTAAACCCAACTCCACCATTCTACTTCATAGTGAGTCAATTTCATTATTTCCAACTCAATTTCATATTTCCATAACATTCCCAAATTAATTATATAAATTAATTCATAACAAGAATTGGGGCTTTCCTCACTCTTCCTCAATATTGATCCTAAGGCTCAAATATTAACAACAACATCAATAATCTTTCCTTAAGACCCAAAATACATGTTTATGGGTTAAAATCACAAACCCCTCTTTATAACCTTTGAAACCCTAACTCCCAAAATTTTCCAAATCAACATTTAATCAAAATGACTACATGTTTATGTCAAAGACTATAAAGATGAGTAGTTATCCCTACCTCAAATTCGGAACTCAAAGAAGAAGATGAAGAAAACTCGAAATGCTCCAAACCAAAAAAATTTTGGATCAAAAGGTAGCCCTCATCAAACTCCACACTTTTTACAAAGGCCCAAGGGTAGGAGATCACTCAAACTAGATCAAACCCTAGAGAGAAGTTGAGGTTTAGAGTGAGGTGCTCTCCAATGGGGGTTTTGAAAAGTAAGAAAGAGAAAAAGAGTGTGAAAAGTGATTTAAAATAATACAGTCCAGATCTGATATACGTATGACCCGCTCGAGCAGAGAACAGGACGCTCAAGCGTCAAACACAAAAACTTAACCCCCTCGAGCGCCAATAAACAAAACAAGACACCACCCGCTCGAGCGCGACCCGCTTGAGCGTAAGGAAATCCGCTCGAGCGTGAAAAACACATCTGCAGTATTTTTGCAGACGGACAAACTACTAAAGGTATGCAAACTCCGCTCGAGCACAAGAAGACCCACTCGAGCGGATCACTAAAAATCTGGGCCACAAGAGTTGGGACAAAAGTTCAACCAACCTGTTCGAAACACGCCCAAGGCAATTCTAAACTCAAACACAAAGAGTTAAAGGACAGAAATGAAATATAGACAACAACAACTATCAACGAAACCGAGTCCGGAACACAGTAAACATGAGAGGAAAACCGAGATCGCTATAACTGTTCCAGTCAATTGGCCGGACATCCAGGGGGATGTCCAAGGGGATGATCAGGTACATGAGTTTTCAAATGCGGGTGTGAAAATGATTTTTAAAAACTCAAACCAAACATTGCATTCAAATCAGTGGGTGGAAAATTGATTTGAGAGCCCCACCAAACACAACCTAAATCATTGATTTGATAATTGTAGGTACAAAATTAGGATTTTTAGTTTAAGGCCCTTGATATTAGAATTTTATAAAATAAAGGACATGCAACATTTTCATAGTAGTTAGTGGAGGAAATATCATTTTCTCCTCCAAACTATCACGCGTTTTTCACATTGACCCTCATACTTCGATTTATTTGAATTTAGTATCCGAATTTTTCACAAATTGATCAATTAGACCCCTACCGTCACCATCTGTCCACAATTGGACGAAATGTGATGAGTTGTCCCGCTGAACTATCTTTTGAAGGAAATATAAGAAGGTTTCCTTACAAAATAAGTTGGTGTGATACACAGTTCAACTAGGGCTTCGTTGGGATCAAAATCGGTTTTAGGGTTTTGAAATTCCTTATTCGAAATCGAAATCAAAGTTCATCGTTGAATGAAAGGCACGAACTAACATTGAATCATGGGTTGGGTTTGAAGAGAGAAGGATGGCAAGTGAAGGAATCAACCAATAGTTTATGGTATTTACTTTTAATATTTGTTTAATTTTGAAGCTACTGATTATGAAAAATCGATTTTTGATATAATACTATTTTGATTTGGCATTTTTTAGAATACATCTTTGTCTGTTTGTCTTTCAAAAGGATTTCTTTAATTGTAATTGTTTTACTTGAATAGTGTAATACTTGATTAGTTTTAGTTTAATCAGTCCTTAAAAATAAACTCATTTTTTATGTAATGCTTATTAAAAATCAATTTACCAAGAATTTAGACAAAGTTTTTTTTTTTTTTTTTTAATGTATCCATACATGGATTTCTTCAATTGGAATTGTCTTATGGTAATAGCAGTTTAATACTATTTTTATTTATTTATTAGTATAATTAGTCGATAATAGAATTTTTTTTTCATTTAAAAATACAAAGAAAGGATCTTGTTCTTTGACAATCAAAATGCATCATGGGGGTTTGGTTAGTTATAATCCTCAAAGGGTTTATAGTGGTGGATTTATTAGTTATTTTGACTTTTGTAATTCTGATGAAATATCACTTGTGGAGTTAGATAATATGGCCAAGGAAGTAGGCTACACTGGGTGTAACATCTATTACTATAAGGTTAATTATTGTACTGGGTTAGAGTTGATTAACACTGATCAAGATGTAATGAGGTTGGAGACACTTGTGGTAGAGGTTTATATAGGTTGTTTAGGACTGGGTGGTGTTCTAGGTACCTAAGTTAATCAAGTAGGGTCAAGTTCAAAAAGAAGTCGGAGAAAGGGAGTACTTGTAGATATATAGGTAACAGAAGATGAAGACAGTGATGACTATGATCCTAATCCCTCAGACTATTCCTCATCTGATGAGTCTGAGAAATATAAGGATAGTGACTATGGATTTTCTGATGATGATGCATTGTATAAGGCTAATGTTGACAAAGATCTAGAGTTTACTGGTGTAAGAAGTAGTAAGAATGCAATGGCTAAGGCAGTTGATGACCTACAAAGCCTTGGAAGCTCCTTTGATGAGCTAAGAAGTATTAACAGCTCATCTGATGAAGAAAGTACTTCTTATAGGAGGCAATGGTCCTATATGTCCTAAGATTCAAAATCATTTGAAGAAAATGAAAGTGGATACAGCTGGATGGATTCCTAGATGGAATGACAATGAGCAATTTGAGGTTGTAGGGCCATATGGTGAGCAATGGACTTGTGGCTGCAGGAAGTGGGATCTGTCAGGCATTCCACGTGCCCATGTTGTGGCTGCTGCAAATTTCTTGGGTCAAGAACCAAAAAATATGTTCATTAGTACTACAAGGTAGAGACTTATCTGAAGATCTATGACAATATGTTGAGTCCTATTAATGGTAGAGAAATGTGGCCAAGAACTGAGTATGCAAAGGTGCTGCTACTTGATGCGAAGAAGAAAGCTGGGAGGCCTAAACAAAATAAAAGAAAGGAGAGTGAGGCACCAATTCAAGGCACAAAGCTAGGAAGGTAGGGCACTAAAATCACTTGTAATAATTGTGAGAAGGTGGGACACAACAAGAGAGGTTGCAAGGTCAAGAGCAAATTCAGCTACATGTAAGAAAGCCAACCTCAAGAGAGCCAAACTAAACCAAGCCAACCTCAGAGTCAATTAACTGCAGAAGCACCTGATGTCAAGAGACACATAAGACAGAAGAAATTGGCTGTCAATGTTCTTCATTTTTCTTTTTCTTTTTTAAATAGTAACTTAACTGTCCTATATTTGATTATGTTTAATTGTGGATAATTCAATCTTATTGCAGGTTAAAAGGAGAGTGGTACAAGAAAGTCAGTCAACTCCATCTCCAATGAGTTCAACCAGCACACCAAAGGAGGGTCAAATGATGTGGAGAGGCAAGCTAGTGTACAATGCTTGTGGCTTTAAAACAGCATCCACTGGACAGAGAAAGGGAGCACTTGGAGATTGGAAGTAGGAAACATCCATTGCACAGAAGAATGAAGCGTCCACTGCATAGAAGAATAAGCATCCTTGAATTTTATTTATTTATTTATTTTTTGTTGTTGGATAGAAGAAGGAAGCATCTACATGACTTTCTTATTGGGGCTTTTTGTACATATAATGATTTTTTATTTTGAATGGTTGCCCTGAACTTGTTAACTATGTAAAGGTGGTATTTTGGTTGTCACAAACAATTGTGTGTTTTAAAAACTTGAATGGCAAATTTATGAATGTTGCTTTTGTGCATGATGCTCTATTTTAATGGATGGTACTCCTCATTTCTATGTAAGTCAAGCTTGTGTTGGTTTTGGTTTCCATTAGATGGATGGATTCCAACTGTGTGTTTTGAATGAATGCCCCCTAATAGGTTTTTTATTCATTGAATGAATGCCATTTGATGGATGGATGTCAGTGATAGGTTTTTTATTCATTGGTTGCCAAGGGGCCATTCAAAGAGGCCACCAATTAGTTTTTTTGATGGATGGATGACAAATAGTTAAAGTAACATACAATGCCACTCTTGTTTTGTTTTGTTTTGTTTTGTCTTTGTTTTTGTTTTTGTTTTTTTAAAAATTAAATGATAATACCTTGTTTTTGCAAATGTGAACACAAATTATTTTTTAAAGGACAAACAAATGTTGTGATGCTCTGTTTTTTTTAAGAGTAAAACCTTAACACAAAACCTAAAATTTTCATTCAAAATACTTTCCTCATTACATTTCATTCATAATATTTCCCCCCATTACATTCATTCATAATATTTCCCCCCATTACATTCATTCATTCATAATAGTTCCCCCTATTACATTCTTTCTTACACTATATTACAAACCACATTGATAAAATGATGCACCATGAGGCAACCAAGCATATCTATAGCTTTCTCTCTCTTCTATTCCTTGTTTGTAATTCAACAGTCCAGGGATGATTTGCACTGCCCGTGAGCACATAGGTGGGTCTACCTAGGTGAATTGATTACAACCACTAGTGGGACAACTGAAGAACCTCCTACCAAGATTTGCATTAGTCCATTATGTTTGTATCACCCTTCGTCTTCCACAAAAAATGCATCTTAGGTCTTCCATGTCACTTGAACTCCATCTTCCTTCAGTTGAACTCGATCTTTCCTGATTTCTTGACCCTCTATTCCTACTCTCTCTCACCACCGAAAAGATGATCTATTTTTTTTTTGTTGGGAACTTGCCTCTGTTATATAGTAGAAGGAAAAGGTTGCATATGGCGGGAAACCCTCTTATATTCCCTTCAAAAGATAGTTTAGGGGGACAGCTCATCACATGCCGTCCAATTGTGGACAGAAGGTGACGGCAGATGTCTAATTGATCAATTTGTGAAAAGTTCAGGTACTAAATTGAAATAAATCAAAGTATGGAGATCAACGTGAAAAACGTGTGATAGTTTAGGGGGGAAAATGATATTTCCTCTAGCTATTGTTACTCAACATTTTTACAAATAGAGAAATTTCTAACTCTTCACAAGTAAATTTCTTTTTTTACAGAGAAATTTATCTGTGACAAGCCAAAATTTATCTAATAATATTATTGAGAGACCTTAACAAATTAGAAAAAAATATATATTAGATCTTTCCTACTATCCAAAGTTGAAAAATGATGTTTCACCAATTTTTCTTGCAAAAAGTTTTATCAAATTTGTCTTATAGTAAAAAAATGAAGAGTTATTGTTCATTTTTCTTATTAAAAAAAAAAAATTCCAAAAGGTTATAATTCTGAGATCAATTCAAATTATTATTATTATTATTATTATTATTATTATTATTATTATTATTTTGTGTGTCTAAATGATTTACACCAAATGACTTAGAATATCAATAGATTAAAGGGTAAATTATACACATAGTTCTTATAGTTTACACGATGTGTCAATTTGGTCCATGTTGTTTCAATTTGTTCGATTTTGCCCCTTAATTTAACGGATTGTGTCATTTTGGTCCAATAAATAACAACTGTTAAGTTTGGTGGACGGAAAGTCAAACTATATGTCAATTTGGTCCATGTAGTTTACACAATGTGTCAATTTGGTCCGTGTCAAAATTGAGCAAATTAAAACTACAGGGACTAAATTGATAAAATTGAGCAAATTAAAACTACAGGGACTAAATTGATACAATGTGTAAACTACAGGGACCAAATTGACACATTGTGTAGATTTTCCGTCCACCAAACTTAACAGACGTTATTTATTGGACTAAAATGACACAATCTGTTAAATTAAGGGGCAAAATCGAGCAAATTGAAACAACAGAGACTAAATTGACACATCGTATAAACTATAAGGACTATTTGCATAATTACCCTAGATTAAATTATTAAAGTGAATCTCAAATCAAGCCCAAACTAAACAGTGAACCCACTAAAACACAGAAAAGCCATCCCACACAACTAGGGATGTAAGTAAAACTGAAAAAATTGACCAAACCGATCAAACTAGACTAAACCGGTTATATTTGGTCTATTTTTTAACAAGAATCAGTCTGTATGAATTTTTAATTTGGTTTTTTCAATTTTTAGTTCAGTATCGATTCAAGCACCTTGTGTATTGAACTAAATCGAAACCGACCACTTCAACATATATTACATTTATAATATATATATATATATATCACTACAAGAAAAAACACTTTCCGTGACCAACATTTTGGTCGCGAAAAGTACCATATTTGGTCGCTAAAACCTTTTCCCTACCAAAATATGTTGGTTGCGAGTTGGTCGCTAAAGCTTCGTGACAGATAGTTTTATGCGACCAAAAAAGCCTTTGGTCTCTAAAAGTGACCATTCGCGACCAATTTTTTTGGTCGCGGAAAGTCCAATTCATATTAGCCAAAAGGGAACTTTTAGCGACCAAAGATAAGTTGGTCGCCAAAAGTCAGCGCCTTGACCCAAAAAAAATAATTCTTTTATGCTGCTTGGGACTTGAACTCCTGACCAAGAAGTCACCATGCACCCAATCCACTCTACCAATAACATGCTTCTTGTTCATATTTGACAAAAAATATATATAACCCATAAAAATCGGGTTATATATTATTTTATAAAACTTTTAATGCTTAAACAGAAAAATAGCATATAATTACAGTAATATCTTTTTTTAAAAAATTTATCCCGCCATAACTTTCCGCAACTAGCTTTTTTTTTTTTATCACCAAAGGGTAATCTTCCGCGACCAAAAAAGCCTTTGGTCGCCAATAGGTATACTTTCCGCAACCAACTTTTTTTTTGGTCGCCAAAGGGTATACTTTCTGAGACCAAAAAGGCCTTTGGTCGCCAAAAGGTATCCTTTCCCCAACCAAAAAAGCCTTTGGTTGCCAAAGGATATACTTTCCGCGACCAGCTTTTTTTTTTTTGATCGCCAAAAGGTGATCTTCCGCGACCAAAAAAGCCTTTGGTGGCCAATAGGTATACTTTCCGCGACCAACTTTTTTTTTAGTCGCCAAAATTTCTGCGACCAAAAAAGCCTTTGGTCGCCAATAGGTATACTTTCCGCGACCAACTTTTTTTTTAGTCTCCAAAAGGTGATTTTCTGCGACCAAAAAATTGTGGTCGCCAAAAGTTAAATTTTAGTCGTAGAAAGTGGACTATTTGTGACAAAAAAAAAAAAAATAGATGGTCGCCAAAAGTGTTTTTTCTTGTAATGTATATACATATCACTACAACAAAAACATACTTTAGTGGCACTACACTAGTGGCATATTTTTAGAAAATGCCACAAAAAATGATATTTAGTGGCACGTTTTTGAAAAATGCCACAAAACGACAAACAGAAAAGGCTCTAGTGACATTTCAATGAACAAGTGTCACAAAACTACAACAAAAACATACTTTAGTGGCACTACACTAGTAACATATTTTTAGAAAATGCCACAAAAATGATTTTTAGTGGCACGTTTTTGAAAAATGCCACAAAACGACAAACATAAAAGGCTCTAGTGACATTTCAATGAACAAGTGTCACAACACTACAACAAAAACATATTTTAGTGACACCATACTAGTGGCATGTTCTTAAAAAATGTCACAAAAAGAATATTTGGTGGCATTTTTTAGAAAAATGTCATAGAACCACAAACATACAAGGCTCTAGTGGCATTTCAATTTAAAAAAGTGTCACTTCACTACAACAAAAATGTCACTACAACAAATTTACACTTTAGTAACACTACACTAGTAACATGTTTTTAGAAAATGCCACAAAAATAAAAATTGGCATTAAATGTTTTAGAAAAATGTTACAGAACCACAAAACATATAAGACTCTAGTGGCATTTCAATAAAGAAATGTCACATCAATTTTATGGCATTTTATAAAATAATGACACAAAATTATGTTCGTGACATTTAGTAACAGATGCCACTAAACTTTAGTTGCAATGGCATTTTTTAAAAAATGTTAGGACACTAGGTAGGTGCAAATTACTTTTTATGGCACTTAGGTGAAAAGTGTCATAAACAAATATTTTATAGCATTTTGAGAAATGCCACTAAGCCAAAAACTTTCCAAGCTTATAATGACATTTTTGAAAAAATAAAAAATACCAATATATTTTTAAAATTTTTAAAATGCAGTAAATGATTAAAAATAAATGAATTAAACTTAATATACACTACAGAAAAAAGCATATTCGGCGACTAAATTTCCTGACTAAAAAAATTTGGTCGCTGAAAGTATAGCTTTCAGCGACCAAAACAGCATTAGTTGCCAAAAGTAAAACTTTTTGGCGACTAAACAATTTTAGTAGCTAAAAGTCTACAATTGGAGACTAAAACTAAGTTTGGTCGCTGATTATATGGTTAGTCGCCAAAAAATTTTACTTTACCATTAAAATTTTCATATTGTGTCAATTTTAATCCAATAATTGATAACGCTCATTTAGAAATTGAACTAAAATCAACCAAAATATTGGTTTGTTCACTTAAAGTGATTGAGGGATTATTGTCCAAAGTCAAATAATTTGATTTGAGATTTTTTAAATCAACTTAGTCAAATCATCTATATAGAATTGCATATTGGAAACATATATATATATATATATATGATCCATTGGATTCAGGTTTGATCTCTGGTAAATACTTATTAATATCATTATATTATTAGAAAGTGTCACAAAATTATTCTTCTAATAACATTTTTTGATAACCGAATATTCGAGTCAGTTTATGTGCACCTCGACTAAATTATAAGAACTAAATTAAAAAAATAATAAATAAATAAATTACATGGTATGAAGAAGCTAATCGGGAAGGTAATCCCTTCGGCAATGGTTATTAAAACAATTTAATATCTAATGTATAAAAACTGTTTTGATTTGCTCCGCAGCCTAATAATTTCATTTATAGAAGCCGTTAAAACTATGGGTAAAGTGAGAATTTAATTTTAAAAAATTACTAATAATATGCGATTCGTATTAATAGTGGTAAACATGGTGATGGAGGTGATTAGAGATCAGAAAAGAGAGAAGAGTTTCTATCTGGTATGGCTAGTGTCTTCTCCATTGTGTTTGCATGGTGTTGGTAGTGGTGGTTTTGACGATGGTTGCCATGGATACTTTTAGAAACGGGGTGTGTGGCTGAACAAAGAAGAGATGGTCTTCCAAATGACTTCTCTAATTTGTTTTGTAAAATCCAAAATTTTGAACTTTAAATTAACTACCCAATAAGAGAAAAAAGTTAAAAATAACTGAGGGATGTAACGTCCAATTGAGTAAAAATCAATACAACAGTGATATTATGTTATTAGTGACGCTTGATATCACCCATTAATAATAAACTTAAATAATTCAATTAAATAAGTTTTTAATTTTGAAAGAAAAATAAAAACTCATTTAATAATTTTTGAAATGCATTACTATTATTTTTTTTTATCAACAAAGAAAAATTTCATTAACAATATGAAATTAAAGGTACAAGAAAATGACGTGCATCGAAAGAGATTCGGAAAGTACAAATTACCTATACTACTGCTACTCGCATCCATACAACCAACTCCTTGGCCTCACGATTTTTTTTAAACAAACAGTTAAGAAGGACTTAACTAAAAAATAAAATACACGAGTCCCCACAAAATCAACCCACACAACCCAAAACAAAAAATCAACACCAAAACAGTCAAACTGCTCCTGCAGTCCTCACAAAATCAACAAACCACACTATACTATTCAACCCGAATATTTTATCCGCCCAAGCTGCTACACTCCCAGACTAGAATCTTTTCAACAGCCCAAGACCCACGCCAGACAACACTGCTACACTCCCATGCTGCTACACACATGCTGCTACACTCCCAATGCACAATCTTTTATTCTCCCAATGCACGCTAGACCCACAAAATAAAATGCATTATTATTATTATTATTATTAACTTTTAAAATGGTTAACTCCAGATCAATCACCATTTAACGCAAGTATGGTTAACAGAAGATTGTTGATGTAACAACAAAATGACTCATTTCTATTGGTTTGTCGCAGCACCTATCACCTTTGATGTCGTATCCAAAACAATGAATAATTTCTCCTCAAAAGATGAACAATGAATTATTTTAGTAGATGAGATGCTTACCTACCAAATATTGTTATGTCTTTATTTGCAATTTAGCTTTTGCATTCTCTATTTCATTTCTACCTATTGTTACAAATAAAGAAATAAAAATAGAGTATTACTATTCAAATTAAAAAATTAGATTCACTTTTTAGATCAAATTTCACTTTCATTTATTCTCTAATCATCAATTAATTATCTTGTTAAAACATCATTAAATATAAAAAGTGAGTCTAAAAAATAAATTTATATATAATTTTTCATAACATTATTTAATCCCTTCCGACTACAAAGACAAAAAGGACAATTTCGAATTTGGTACATAGGTACATAGTCAATTTTAGCCAGCAAAATGTGAGTTAACTTTTTCCATTGTTTTATTGTAAACTTCATTGTCCCTTTATTATTTTATCTGCAATTTGCAATTAAACTAATATAAGCACCTTGGTTTTATTGTAAACTTCATTGTCCCTTTATTATTTTATTTGCAATTTGCAATTAAACTAATATAAGCACCTTTGATTAACCAAGGTTTCTCATTGACACGTTTACTTGGGTCAGCAGCAGGGATGATAATGCAGCCGTGCTTTTAAAGTTCTTTTATTAAAAAAAAATTCATTCATACATAAAAATTATATAAAAACATATATGTAAATGATTGGTCGTATCATTATTATAGAAAAATTCATTTTTATAAATATTTTATTTTAAATTAAAAAATCTATATTAAATAATATCATTTTATATAAAAATTATATATAATTTATTTTTTATTTATATGTCATTACTCTTATAATAATATTAGTTTAAAATATTCTCCAGTGGACATAATGGTTGTGATTTGTTAGCAAGACAAGGGGGCGCGGTTTTGCTACTGTTGCTCTTGCTTGCGGTCATTGAGCTGTACCATTACAAGCCCGCCACTTGTCTAAATAATCATGTCAGATTATACAAGGTTTAAAATAAATGATTTTCACAAGTAAATAATTACATGAGAATAACAATTATTGAGAAAAAATTAAATTAACAATGACACAAAAATTTTTACGTACTTCCCTCAATGTGAGATATGTCTACGGGATCGAAATTCAATTTCACTATCAATTAAAGAGTTTCCAAACGATTACAAACGAGACATAAATAGTCTCACAAATCTATCCTAAAGTGAATTTTAAATAATCACAAATAATTAAAGAAGAAAGATTTCACAAAATAAATGAACAAAAACTTTCAAAATAAAATTATAGAAGACCCAAAAAATAACAACCAAAATCAGCCGAACATACACACAAATCTTCAAAGCATCCAAAGATTGAAAACAAAGAAAGACTTCCAAGCATGAGTCCCAAAATATATATATATATATATATATCGAAGAAGAAGAACAAATCATACATAAGCCCTGTTTGCCACAGCTTATTTTCAGCTTTCAGCTTAATTTAAGCTGTTTTGATATGTTTGGTTTAGCTTATGCTTATAGCTTATAGCTTTGTGGAAGTCAAATCAAATTTTATTCGTAGAATGGGCTAGATAGGCTTTGAGAATAAGCTGGAAATCAGCTTAAGCTGAAAGTTATAAGCTATAAGCTGTTTGGGCATAAGCTATAAGCAGTTTCCCACAGCTCTACCAAACAGGGGCATAGCCGCGGCACCTCGAAAATATAAATATATATTATTGAATCTCGAGCTTTTTATCAAAATCTTAATTGTTACTAAATTGATAATAAAATATTCATTAAGTCTTCAAAAATTAAGTATAATATATAAAAATATATTATAATTAACATCAAATTAAATTAAATTTTTTAATAAATTAATTGAGTATTATACTCCAATAAAAAATGTACCCAACAGCTTAACGGAGATGAAACCCGCGACTTCTCCGTCTTTTGTGCTTTCCACTTTATCTTTCTTATGCTTTTTCCATTCACTACAAAGCAGACCATTAATTCCCTGTGTTTTTCTCACCTTGCTCCGACTGATAACAAGATGCGAAACCCCTTAATATTTTATTGTAATTTTACTTTGAATAAGAAGATGGAAATAGATGAGTTTTACACTCTTTGATTGAAGGAACAGATATAGGCAAAAAAGCATAACAATGGGAATAATATTATATGCATAAATTGGTATATCAATTAGTGTACTAACAGATGATGTGACATAATTTTAAAAATTTTGAGTATTTATAATTTGTATAATAGGTAGAGTCAATAATAATGACATAAGATATGTTGATATATTAATTAGTATACTAATTAATGCATGTAATACCACCATAACAATGAATGAACATAAAAAGTTGAAGAGAGGAGTAAAAATATAAAAAAGAGAGAGAAGGGGGTGCCTGAGTGAATGACATCTGTTTCCTCCGTTATCTAAATAACTTAATTCACGAGGCCCCATTGATTAGAAATGGCAACGAGGCAGGACAGGGTCGGAGACCACATTCCCGTCCCCGCTCCCCTGTAGTAAGAAATTTCCCGTCCCCGCCCCCAATCCTCGACGGGGACCCCATCGCCCCCCCGGCCCCCGCCCCAAATCGGGGATCGGGTATCCCCGACCCCGCAAATTTCCCAAATTATAGAATTTTTTTTTTTTCAAAAAAAAAAATTTACACATCCTATTAAGAGAATCTGTACATATTTTTTTAAATTTTAAACATCCTATTAAAGAGAATCTGTACATATTTTCAATAGTATAGCATAATCTATAATCTGTCAATACAACCATTAAAAGAATCTGTCAACATAATCTGTCAAACTAAACTCAATAGCAAATTAAAAAATATGTACATATTTTCAAATAATCTGTCAATAGCATAGCATAATCTGTAATATGTCAATACAACCATTAGGAGAATCTGTCAACATAATCTGTCAAGCTAAACTAAATAGCAAATTAAAAAATCTGTACAAGTTGACATAATCTGCCAACATAATCTGTCAATAGCATAGCAACATAATCTGTCAATAGCATGGCATAATTTACCCAAAAAAATTCAACAAGTTGACAGATTCCATCTAGCAGCCATAATCTGTCAACTGAAATAGCATATTCAATCCAGCAGCCCACAGAAAGGAAAATTCAACAAGTTGCAAACATAATAATTAGTCCCAAGCATAGCCCGCATGGGATAGGCTACCAAAAAAAAAAATTTTAAAAAAAAAATCCATTACAATATAAAAAACAAGATTGTTTGTCCAATACAACTTTCATCATCTTTCAAACCACATTACAATACAACTTTCAAACCACATTACAACTTTCATCATCTCCTTCAACTTGAATTCTTGTTAAATAACAAAAAGGAAAAAAAAAAACAAATAATCAATACTAATAATAAGATGTAAAAAACAAAAAACATGACAACTAACACAAAAGTGGCACACGACTCATTCGAGTCGATCTCATCATTATCATATATAGTTGCATAGCCCACCGATTCCAATGTTGAATTTCCTAAAAAGTAAAGAATATAAATTCAATATTGAAATTATTCCATGGTAATATAAAAGTGAAATAATAATATATCGATTGGATGAAATAATAATATGTCCACATTTCATCTCTGCACCCCACAACCAACTTTGTGCACACATCAATATTTCTAATGTGTTTGGATGAAGTCTACTATGATGTGGACTCACCAATCTTCCACTAGTACTAAATGCTGACTCAGAAGCAACAGTAGATAAAATATCCCTAGCTATTGCCTGTAAGGTCAAATACTTTGGTCCATTGGCTTTTTACCAATTCAAAACATCAAAACCTAAAGTTCTTGGCAAAACATTATCTTCTAGATAATGGTCCAACTCTGATCTTACATTCTTCATTTTTTTACTTCTCTTTCTACTAACAAACAAATCAAACTCTAAAAGTGTCTCTGTAACAATTTCTGGATGAATAGAAGAGTCACCAACAACATCGGTCTCCATACCAACTTGGTGCTGATACTCTTGCAACAAATCATAACAAATCTGACGAACGCTATCAACTTCATCTTCAGCTTTGTCTCCATAAAGTTTTTCAAAATAAAACTCCAATACACTCATCTTATACCTAGGATCAAGTACAACAACAACTCCAATAACACCATATATCACTAATCAATATTTATCAAAATTTTCAACCATTTTTTATGCCATTGTTCTAATCACTTCAATTTCACAAGAGAGCCATTGAGACAGTGTCATCCTAATCTCATATAAAGCTGGGAAACAAACATTGGCTGTGGGATACTTAGTACCAGAAAATAACTTTGTAATAGAAAAAAATATCTTAAACCTCCTACTAATCTCTCTAGCAAACTCTCATTCTTGCTCACTTGGCACGGTCTTATATTGGGGCTCTCTAATTTTCAACTGAGAAAAGACATCCTTATACAATAAGGCAGTCTGAAGCATCAAGTAGGTTGAATTCCACCTAGTTGCACAATGAAGTCCTAATTTCTTATTATATGGATTACGCAATTGATTGACTGTTTCTTCAAATTTTCTTGTCTTTTTGGTGTTGCTGTCCAATAAGCTACACTCTCTCGAATTTTCTCCACACCCACTCATATGACATCCAGTCCATTTTTCACAATCAAATTCAAAATATGCACATAACAACGCGTATGAAACAAAATACCACCCAACAAAAGCGATGTGTTACTCGATTTATCCATCAGCATGGTAATCATGGCATCATTTGTGGAGCAATTATCAACAGTAACAGCAGAAATTTTTCTATCAATATTCCAATCCATCGTACACTCAAGCAAAGTATCACAAAGAATTTCTTTTGTGTGTGGACATGGAACATAAATAAACCCCAAATATAATATTCATGAACAAGTATTAATAACATGCAAATTGAACTGAATAAGATATTACTTTTAAATGATTTGCAAATTTACAAATATATACCTCAAAATGTGACTTTGCAATGTCTATGATACATCAATAAAGTGTGCGATGACAGCCATGAATCCTTTCTTTTGATTGCTAGCAGTCCACATATCAGTTGTGATTGCCACTCTACTTTTATTATGCTTCGCCAAACTCAATGTCTTCACCCTCTCATAATCATAAATCTTTAAAATATCACTCTTTATCTTATTTCGAGAAGGCACTTTAAACAATGGTTGAAGTGCGGCTAAATATCGTTTAAAGCCAACATGATCTACGATAGGGAAGGGATATTCATGCAATATTATGGCATGTGACAACTTTTTCTTAGCAAAATCTTGATCAAAAACATAAGAATTCATTTTTGGATTCTCTCTATTAAAATTGTTAGTTACAAATTTTTGCTTCATGTCCATCATTTTTTTCTTAGTACAACTCCTATGGTGATCATGCAAATGCCTAGTTCCATTTTTCGAATTACCTCCAAGATGCTTATTACAATAATTACATATTGCCTTCCACACCCCCATTGACTTGTTGTTTCTTAAAGTGTTCCCACAAAACACTAGGTTTTCTTTTACTTCCTCGACAAGTATTAGACTCTTCTTCTAAATCAATAACATTTTTATTGGAGAGGGGAGACGGTGAGTCCGTAGGTGAGTTGGTAGCTGGCGATGATTGTTATGATGCACTACTCTCAAATGGCACTTGAGAGTTAACTGGTAGTTCAGGGTTAACTGGTACTTGAGAGTTAACATCTAAAATTTTTTGCCTTTATAAAAATAATATGGATTGAATTAAAACGGGAATGAATCATTAACAAATCAGGTCACAAACAAATCAATAAAATAAACAGATCAATAATTAAAAAAAAAGATCATATTTTGATTGATTAAAATGTGAATGAACTATGAACTTTGTGTGTGCAAATAAGAGCTCTCTTATTTGTTCCCACTTTGTTAGCTAGCTTTATTGCCCTAGTTCAAAGTTTTGAAGTCACATTTTCACAAACCCAAGAACCAATCATATCATCACTGATGTGTACTAGAGAGCTCTTGAAAACATTATCCTTAGAAGAGGAATAAAATCCCAAAAAAAGAATATTATTCATTGATGCTTCACCAACCTCTTTCTTTTTTTTTTGTTTTTTTCTTTTTTTTTTCATTGTAAAAAATTACAGGTTACAAACTCTGCTTTATAAAAAACTATTGTTTCACCCACTTTAATTCTTACACATTTTGAGACATGAAATTAACTATAATTTCAAATAACAGATAACTCTACTTAATAAATAACTCTGCTTAATAAAAAAAAAACTATATTGGCTCCATGGAATTAACTATAATTTCAAATACATTTTTTTTTTTTCACTTCCTTGTAAATGAAAAATAAAAAATTAAATTAAATGAATAGTGATGATACCAATTACCAAAAATAAAATAAACAACAGATTTAATATATATATATATATATAACAGATCAGTAACAACAGATCAATAACAGATACAGATCAATCATATATATATACAACAGATCAATAAAAGATAACAAATCAAATTTCATATATATATAACAGATCAGTAACAACAGATCAATCATATATATACAACAGATCAATAACAGATTACAGATCAATCATATATATTTTGATTAGAGAAAACACTAAAATAAATAAATAAATTTAGAGAAAAATAAATAAACTCTAATATATATATATATATATGTCTGTAAACCCTAGTAGATCGAAATCCCTAGAGAGAGAGAGAGAAAGAGATACCCTAAATAGTAGCGGTGATGGAGGATCGGCGGTGAGAAAGGATCGGCGGTGACGGAGAAGCAACAGCCGTCGTTCGTTGTGTAAGAGAGAGGGGGGAAGGCAAAACCCTAAAGTTCTTTGCAACAGCGGAGAGAGAGAGAGAGAGAGAGAGAGAGAGCAGCAGCAGCAGCAGCAGCAGTGTTAGTGTTTTGAGTGTGAGCAGAGTGTTTCAACCAAACCCTATACTCGCACATATATATAAGGAGGGGCAAAATAGTAATTTCACATGGAGATTTATACGGGGCGGGGATCGAGGTTGGGGTCGGGCCAGGTCCGGGACTGAAACATGTATCCCTGTCCCCAGCCCGAATATCACCGAGGATACATTTTTTAATACTATCCCCGGCCCGTCGGGGGTATTTTTCGGGAAATAACCGCTCAGTTCGGGGTCGGGGGGTCAGGTCCCTGTTGGGTCAAGTTCCGATTGCCATCTCTACCATTGATAGGTGTCTATCTATGACTGGTGCCAGCACATCGACCAGAACCAACTACATCTTTGATGACCGCAACAAAATCGCTCCCCAAGACAAGAATTAGATCTCATTTGTTAATTATATATTTCAGTCAAAAAGTTATTATAAGTTATTATATTACTCTCTCTATTTTTTTGTATATTTTTTCATAAAAAATTAAAAAATTACTAAAATAATATGTCTTCAAATGAGACTTTAGTTTACGAAAATAGATTTGATGGTTTGAATGGTTATTAATGTAAAAGATGGCAGTGAAATTTGAAAAAATTAAAAAAATTTATAGTTTATTATCTAATTTCTCTTCCATTAGAGTATTAACATCAAAATAGTTTTTTAAAAAATTATATTTTAATTTAAAAGTTATTTTTTCTATTTTGGTTTTACATCTTTTTAAATATATTTTTGAACAAATTCTTTATTATTTCTCTATACTATTTAATTATTTTAATTTGGAATTATTTTTTTTATAAACTCAACACATTTAATTCCAAAATATAGAAAAGTAACACTTTTTTAATGTTTGGTTAGGATAAACTACTAGCTACATGTGTTGAGTCAAAATCATCAAAATTAAAGTAGCTAACTATTGGAACAATCTTCTGTGTAAAATAAATAACTTGAAACAAATCAAACAAATAAAAATAAATTACTTACAGAATTTATTTTACCGAAATATAAAAGTACAAAAAGATCAAGTCGAGTGTCTGACATTCTGTCCTTAAGACAAATTTGCCCTGCTATGGTGCTTATGGATGAAAGACGTCTATTTCTCAAGATATAATGATCTTCACAAATTGTAGTAGCACTTCAAAAAATTTGTACGGTGAACAAAACCTATGTTCTTTACTCTCTGAATTTTCTTTAAATAACTAATATGAAGAATACTATAAACAGAGCAAGAAATAAAAAGCAAAAAGATGATTTTCTGGATGTTTTCAAGATGTATTGACTGCTGGAAATGGGTCTCTATTTACAGGCAACTTGGTGACCATTCAATTTGCCAGAACAGGTAGAAATTGAAGTGAACAGGTGCAAGATTCAAACTGGACAGATCTAGTACAAGTTTTGAATCTGTTCTGTAGTTATGAACCTGTCCAAACTACTAGCAGCTGTTATGGACAGTAAAATTGAATTCAAATTTGGTGCAAATTTTGAATTAATTTCCCGTAAGAATTTTTAAAAAAATTCAAATAAATTTTGTCTAAAAAATTAACATTAGAACCGGTTCACACCCGCGCCCGAAGATGCGCGCACGTGTGGTGGTTTGAGCTAAAGTTCAATTTATCCATAACTCCTCCCTTCTACAAACTTGGGGTGCCCCTTGGGGCCCAATCCAAGTATTGTCATCTAGAACTTATATACACACATAAGTTCTCATCAAGTTTTAATATGGGACGAGCCTTACAAGGAAACTCACATTTTATTCTTTTATTAGCCCATTTCACGAACCCGAAAACGACATTAAGTTCCCATTCACTCATAAATGGTTTTGACGAACCGTCTTCACCGTGTGACTTCCCATGTGGCAAAGAACACGTCACATCTTCGGACCCACCCCAAAAGACGTTTGAGATCCACTCAAATTTGGGCTCAAACTTCGCCCAAAATAAGTTTATAAAAACCAATTTTCCAACATTAACTTGATAATTAATTTGATAGAAGTAAAATTTAGTGATTTATTCATTATTTTAATTAAAAAGTAAAAATAATTAATTTAATGGAGATGCTTTTATAGTATGTGTAATATGATAATGTTTTTTTTTAAATTTATCTTATGATTTTCTACATAATTTTTCTTGATTAGGAGAATAATTGACATTTTAATTCACTGTACCACATGGGTGACCCGACGGCCAATTATTCATAACAAGAATCTTTAATTCACACTTGAGTTATATATATATATACTAGCGGCATTTTTTTTTATAAACTCAACACATAATTCCAAACTATAGAAAATGAGAGGGTAATTTATATGTAAATTGGGCCGAGCTGGGTAATGGGCCATTCTGTGGGCCACAGTAAGAAGGACTGAGTAAAAGGGCCTTGTAGTTAGCCCGGTCCAAGAAGAACCTTATGGTTAGCCCGGTCCAAAAAGAGCCTCGAAGTTAGCTCGGTCACCGTGGTCAGAATGGTAGCAGTTAGCTCGGTCGTACCATTATGAGCCAAAGTATTTTGGGTTTTTATTCAGGACCTTGCTATTGAATAGCTTGGTCCAAGCACGCTATGGATAGCGCAGTCTCAACAGGTGAAACCGAGATACAAGTTGTAAAAAGAAGAGCCAAGCTAGTTAGAGCTCGGTCGTTTCTGCCAGTTTAGCATGGCCATGTTATCTCGGTCGTTTTGTCATACTACCGAGATAAAACCATCTCACTTGGTTTAAGCAGTGAGTGGGGTGTTGAATGATAAGCATTATCTTTCAGGAGTGTGACTCCTAGGAAGACTCTACATGGAGGAATAAAGAGTCTTACTAGGATTGTGCCACGCGGAACCTATAAAAGCTCATAGCATCACCTATGGAGAAGTAACACAACTTTGATTCTCGAATACACAGAGCTTTTTGTCTATTTGTCTATTTTACTAACTTGGGCATCGGAGAGGTATCTGGCACACACTCGCCAGCTAGCTCATGTTTGTGTTTTCAGGGAGTAAAGCGACGATGTTTGGAAGAGCATAAACTTGATCAACAGGATTATACGAGAAAATTATTTCGTGCTCGTACAATTCACGCCGTATGTGGGAAGTCCAGAACGAACAAAACCTCTTGATCAAGTTTTCCTCGCTAATTGAAAGCAATGGCACACAACGAAGATTTGCCACAATCCGCTATCGACGGACAAACCCTTGAGGGGGGTGGGAGGCGCAAAGGTTTGCCTTCTATCCCTCTCATGGCGGATTTAGAGCCCCAACGATAGAACCCTCGGAGGGATACAAGGAGGCAGGCTAACAGCCCCCGTCACTCTCAGAGTCCTGACAGACAGAGGCGGAGGATCGACTCTCAAGTTCTCGAAGATCGCGTGAAGGAGCAAGACGAGTTGATACGGAGGATGGCGGTGAACATGGAGTCCATGAAGCGCCAGATAAAAGGAAAAGGGGTGGCGATAGGAGAAGGGCGCAAAAACAGCATGCCCCCTCGCCACTCGGAAGATCGTAGTAGGCATACCACACCATCGCAAGTAGAGAGTAGGAGCTTAAGAACAGGCGACACTTAATTAAGGACTTCCAAGACTCGTGACTCCAGGTCTGAGAGGACGAGAACATTGAGGTCTTATACTGAAGGAAGCACCAATCGGCCCTCACACACGCACCAGACGTCATCCAGGCAAACGGAGTTGCCTAGATCGTCCAACTTACGAACTGTGCTTGAAGAAAGGGCACGATGGAAGGAGGAAACTAGGGCACACGACCCACGTAGAGTTTTAGCCCTTCAGCGATTGGCTCCTCAGATGCATGGAAGCATCGATGTAGGAATGCCAATACCGCGCCCTGCTTACGAACCGACAGGCAAAGCATTAGCAAGGCTGCAGACCTCGCCGTTCGTTCTGGCAATTGAGAACGCGCCCCTACCTTCAGGCTTCCTCCAGCCCAAATTCACCACGTATGAGGGGAAGATAGACCCCTACATGCACCTAAGCCACTTTCGCCAGGTTATGGCGGTATACCGGCGAAACGAGGCTTTGATGTGCATCCTATTCCCATCAACCTTGGCGACCTAGGCTTAACCTGGTTCGAAAGGCTACCAGAAGGCAGCATCACCTCCTAGGCGCAATTGGCAGAGGCGTTCGTGACAAGGTTCAGAACGAACACCAAAACACCAGTAGAGATCGATCAGCTACTCTTTATCGACATGGGCGAAAAGGAGACGTTGAGATCCTACAACAGTCGTTATTGGGAGACCTTCAACCAGATAGGAGATTGCCCCACAAATCTCGCCATCACGCAATACAAACGGGGCCTGCCAGTCGGCAACAAATTGAGGGACTCAATTACCATGACTCCACCTCTCACGATGGAAGCCTTAATGGAGAGAGTACACCAGCATATTCGAGTGGAGGAAGATGGCAACCGTGCTAAAGCAAAATCTGGTGCGACAGCAGTGCCAGATAAAAGACTTCAGCAAAAGTGAACACGGTAGAACGACCGAGTAGGAATGGGCGAGGCAGACGGTCCAACAAAGAAGATCTAGACAAAAGATGGCTAAGAGTTTGCACTGCCATTACCACGGTGTTCAAAAAACCAATCTACCAAATTCTTAGCGAGATACGCGATGAACCTTTCGTCCGATAGCCAGCTAAGTTGGGAGAAGCACAAAAGGACTACGACGAAGGATCTCGATGCACCTTCCACAATGAAAAAGGGCACCGCACAGAGAATTGCACGCCGTTAAGACAACATTTGGAGGAGTTAGTGGAAGCTAGGCACCTAGACCAGTACATAGAAAGAGGGACACAGCCAGTCCCCCAGAACCACAACAACCTAGACGGAATGCCGATCGACGCCCCACCTCAAGGCGTGATTAACGTAATGCGTGGGGTATTCGAACCTGAGCGGGTATGTGAACTTAGGGGAATGATCAAGAAGGCAGAGCACTTAAGAAAGGTATTAAGTGCACAACCTACCTTCAAAAAGGGGAGAACAGAGGCCACGAACGTGATATCTTTTTCAGACAGAGACTTGGCAAGGATATATTGCCCTCACAATGATGCACTAGTTGTTACTCTCCGCGTCAAGGATTACGACATCAAGTGGATTTTGATTGACCAAGGGAGCTCATGTGAGATAATGTATTACGAAACCTTCAAACAACTAAAACTGGAGGACAAAGACTTGGCGCCTGCAACATCTCCCCTGATCGGATTCAACTCAATGCCAGAGTGGCCAGTGGGCAAGCTAATCCTCCCAGTCAGAGCAGGAAGCATGACGAAACAAGTGGAATTTTGGGTATTGAAAGTCCCTTCCACTTACAACATAATCTTGGGAAGGACATGGTTGCACGCCATGCGATCGGTAGCGTCAACCTACCATCAAGTATTACGATTTCCCAACGAAGCCGGGGTAATTGAAGAGGTCTTTGGAGACCAGATCATGTCCAAGCAATGCTTCGTCACAGTAAATGGCAGTCGCGTTGCCAAAGGATATGTACAGATGGTGGAAAAACCTAAGAGCAATGAGTTGTTCGCAGATGTTGGCAAGGCAGCTGAACAGAAAGCAGTGAAGGACTTGGTACAGGTAAGGATAGATGAAAAGAACCCAGAGAAGTTCTTTCTGCTTGGCTCGTCGTTGTCCAGCACTGAGAGAATAGAGGTCATGGAATTCTTGACCTCTAACATCGAAGTGTTCGCTTGGACGCCATATGACATGCTTGGCATTGACCCAAACTTCATTTGTCACCAATTAAATGTCTACCCAACTGCCAGACCAATTATACAGCGCACTCGCAGATCAGCACTCCACCACGCCGAGATAGTGGCGGAAGAAGTGGGAAATCTTTTGGAGGCAAGAGCTATCAAAGAAGTGCACTATCCTAAGTGGATCTCCAATACCGTAGTAGTGCCAAAGAAGAATGGAAAATGGCGTATCTGTGTAGATTATAAAACAGTCAACAAGACATGCCCAAAGGATAGCTTTCCCCTCCCACGAATAGACCAATTGGTAGATCTGACAACAGGACACAACAGGCTTAGCTTTCTTGATGCATATAGAGGTTACCATCAGATCGCTATGTATGAGCCAGACCAGGAGGTCACATCCTTTACAACTCCTAGAGGGCTGTATTGTTATAAGGTCATGCCCTTTGGCCTAAAGAACGCAGAGGCAACATTCCAACGGATAGTCATCAAGATATTTGAACCATTGTTAGGCAAAACAATGGAGGCTTACATCAACGACATGGTAATCAAAAGGAAGGATGAGAAGGACCATCTCAAGGACCTTGGTGAAATGTTCCAGATCCTGAAGAAGAACAAGTTGCGCCTTAATGCATCCAAGTGCGCGTTCGGCGTAAGATCAGATAAATTCCTAGGTTTTCTGGTGACCAATCGAGGTATTGAGGCAGACCCCTCTCAGATCAAAGCAATCCAAGATCTAGAGAGGCCCAACTTAGTAAAAGAAGTGCAGCATCTCCCTGGCATGGCAGCCACGCTCAACCGGTTCATAAGTAAGTCGTCAGACAGATGTCGACCATTTTTCCAAGCATTGAAAGCTAAGTATGAGTGGGATGAAGAATGCGACCATGCCCTTGAGAGCCTGAAAGAATACATGTCTTCTCCACCATTGCTAGTAACCCCAATACTTGGAGAAGAGCTCTTTTTGTACCTGGCAGTTTCACAGCACGCAATCAGCGCAGTGTTGGTCAGAGCGGAAAGAATCCAATACTTGCCCATTTATTATGTTAGCAAAACCTTGCTGGATGCAGAAACCAGGTACTTGTCATTGGAAAAACTGGCCTTAGCCTTGATAATGGCCTCAAGGAAACTATCGCACTACTTCCACGTCCACACCATAATCGTCCTAACAGCTTTTCCCCTAAAAGCCTTGTTTGAGATGGCGGACTTTTCTGGGCGAATCTTGAAATGGGCAGTAGAGTTGGGACAGTTTGACATCAAGTTCCAACTTAGAACCGCAATAAAAGCCCAAGCTTTGGCAGACTTCGTGGCAGAATTCACACTAGGAGGTCATCACATCTGCCCAGTCGATCTGACTGGCACAACCGAAATGAGGATGGAAAGCGTAGCAGGAAGTACGCTACCCCTGATACAGGATGTCCAGCCACATCCCAAAACAGACCGGAGTGAAGACAAGCAAGAAGAGGCAAACCATGCTGCACCAGGCAAAGACTCATCAACAAGAGAGAGTTTGGTACAATCAGATAGTGCAGGGCAAACGGCAAGCATGGACTTTGAAGAGAACACCAGCAACACTCATGACCCCAAGACATCATCCGACCTCTCCACTTGCTAGAAGCTTTTCGTTGGAGAGATGTGGAAACTCTTTATGGATGGAGCGTCCAACAGGCATTGTGCAAGACTTGGCATAGTCCTCATCTCGCCAGACGGCCTAATAGTGGAGCAAGCAGTTAACCTTGGCTTCCCAGCATTAAACAACGAAGCAGAGTATGAAACGCTTCTGGCAGGCCTAAAATCAGCACTCTACATGAAGGCCACCAAGCTAATGATTTACAGTGACTCACAGCTAGTGGTGAACCAAATCTCAGGCAACTACGAAGCAAAAGATGAAAGGATGGCTAAGTACCAAGAGTTAGTCAGAAAAGAGATCATGAAGTTTGAAGTAGTGTGGATAGAGCAGATCGGCAGGGAAGAAAACAACAGAGCGAACAAACTAGCAGGCTTTGCTTCGATGACAGATACATCCATCCCTCATCCGCTACTGATTGACTACCTACCAAGACCAAGCATTGAAGAACCTGAAGTAGCTGAGGTATGTTGCGCCGAATTAGGCCCCTCATAGATGGATCCCATTATAATGTTCTTAAAAGATGGCGTCTTAGCTGAAGAAAAGAAAGAGACTAACAGAATAAGAGCGAAGTCACAGCGATTTTGGCTCTCCCTATCTATGGCATTGTACAAGAAATCCTTCACAGGACCTTACCTAAAGTGTGTCCATCCCAGCAAAGTCGAAGCATTCTTGTTCGAGATACACGAAGGCGTATGCGAAAGCCACCAAGGAGGAAGATCATTGGCCTACAGAGCAATTTCACAAGGATATTGGTGGCCTTACATGCAAGCGGATTCGGAGAAGTATGTCAAGAAGTGCGAGAAATGCCAGAAGTTCACACACCAAATACATCAACCAGCCAGAGAGCTTCTATATTTAACTAGCCCATGGCCCTTCGCAATGTGGGGCTTGGACATAGTAGGACCACTTCTAACAGCACCCGGCAACAGAAAGTTCTTTCTTGCAGCAACAGACTACTTCACAAAATGAGTGGAGGCAAAAGCACTAGCATCAATAAAGGAGAAAGATATGAAGAAATTCCTCTGGCAGAATATCATCACTCAGTTCAGCATACCAAAAGCTCTAATATCTGACAACGACACTCAATTCGATGGCAAAATTTTTAGAGGCTTTTGTGAAGAGTACAAGATAGAATTCTACAATTCTACACCGGCATATCCCAAGCAAATGGCCAAGCGGAAGCATCAAACAAAGTCTTCTTCGATGGATTAAAGAAAAGGTTAGACAAAGCAAAAGGCAAGTGGGCGGAGGAGCTCCCTCATGTTTTATGGGCTTACCGTACCACACCTCGGCAGTCTATTGGAGAAACACCTTTTTCCTTGGCCTATGGCATGGAAGCAGTAATCCCACTAGAAGTTGGCCTCCCCACAGTTAGAAGTGAAAATTTTGATCCAGACTTAAATGGAGAAGCCATAGCATTGGAGCTCGACCTTGCAGAAGAAAGAAGAGAAAGAGCACTAGTTCATATTGCCTCATACCAGCAAGAGTTATCTAGAAAGTATAACAAGACAGTGCATCCAAGGCAATTCAAGATTGGAGATTGGGTGCTGCGCAAAGTAATGGGAAACACTCTGGTACCCGGAGATGGCAAGTTAGGGCCCAATTGGGAAGGACCTTACAAAGTGGTTGGATTAGCAGGAAAAGGGGTATACCACTTGAAAGATGAAGACAGCAAAGCCATTTCCAGGCCATGGAACACTGCCAATCTCAAACTATTTTATTTTTAGCTTTTTCTTTCAAGTATTTGTAATTTTTTCTTTCTCAATAAAACAAGTAGTTTCTTTTTAGCATAGTTATTTCCTTATGTAAAAGATTGTTTTAGTGAGTTAGGGGCATTGAAAGCATGGTTGGCCGGAATAACCAACTTTGCACTCTCTTCAGCTAAGATTAGGATCGAGGCTGAAGAGGTTGGCCGGAAAAACCAACACTTCTCCTAAGCCAAGATAAGGATCGAGGCTGCAGGACGTTTGGCAGGAATAACCAAACACTTCGCTCATAGTTGACCGAAATAACCAACTTTGAGCTCTCTTCAGCTAGGATTAGGATCTGGGCTGAAGAGATTGGCTGGAAAAACCAACACATTTCCTAAGCCAAGATAAGGATCGAGGCTGCAGGACGTTTGGCAGGAATAACCAAACACTTCGCTCTAGGTTGGCTGAAAAAACCAACTTCGAGCTCTCTTCAGCTAAGATTAGGACCTGTGTTGAAGAAGTTGGTTGGAAAAACCAACATTTATTGCTCTCCTTAGCCGATATAAGGATCAAGGCTAAAGAGTGGTTGGCAGGAAAAACCAACACTTACTGCTCTTCAGTCAAGATAAGGATCAAGGCTGAAGAGTGGTTGGCTGGAAAAACCAACACTTAGTACTCTTCAGCCGAGATAAGGATCAAGGCTGAAGAATGGTTGGCTGAAAAAACCAACACTTAGTACTCTTCAGCCAAGATAAGGATCAAGGCTAAAGAGTGGTTGGCTGGAATACAACTTATTGTGATCTTCAGCCGAGGTAAAGACCTGGGCTGAAGAGGTTGGCAGGTATGATCAGAGATATCGAGGTTAAGACCGAGATAAGTATCTCGGCTGGAAAATGTTATGTAGCATTCAGATAACAAATGAAACTAAACCGAACAAACAGTTGAGACAAAAGAAGATTTCATTGAAAATTCAAATCAAGTACAAAAGGTAGGGCCTCAGACCGATTACAATTTCTTTCCAAAAGCAAAAAGAAGAAAAATACAACGATCAAGCAAAGAGGTCGTCAAGATCCGCGTCCAGTTCAACTCGAAGCCCAGTTTCAGCAGGTAGCTCGGTCACACTTTCAACCAAGTCTTCCACCGGTGGCTCCAGCCGAGCTGACTGAACAACGGGATCATTGACGACTGGGGCATTGTTAGGCTCCACTTCTTCTTCATCATCCTCAGCTTGAAGGAATTTTTTTTGAATGGCTTGGGCATACTCCGCCATGTAGCTCGGTATAAAATGTGGAGGAGGGTTGAGGAAGACCTCGGTCTCTTGGTTGAGACCGAGCTGCATTACCACTGTCTTCCATCCACATTTGAAGAATATGTCTTTGGCAGCCTCGCATTGCTAGATATAGGTGTCCTCCCCCTCCTTGTAACCCCGATTTTCGGCATCTTCCATGCTCTTCTCCAACCAGGCGATTTCATCATTCTTCTTTTTCTCAAGCTTGGCCAGCTACACAGATACTTATCTTTCAGCATGGCCGCAACTTTCTACTTGTCTGCTTCGGCTGAGTCGACAAGACCGGTAAGGCGGGCTACCTTGGTCTGTAGCTCGGTCATTTTCTTCTTGGCCTCATCTAGCTCGGCCAATTTTGCATTAGCCTTAGCCATGGCCTGCCTTGTGATTTTTTGCAATTCCAACACTCGCTTGTGAGTGATGTGATTTTTCTACATGGCCTGCAAAAGGATGGTAAGAAAACTTTTTAGTAAAACCGAGCAAAAAGATGTGCAAATTAGAAAGACAAGCAAAGGGGCAACTTACTAGCACCATTGATTTGGTTGCCGAGCGAATGGCCTGCAGCTCGGTGAGATGGTTGTGGTGCTCCATGTTGGCTGGAAAGAAAACGCTCTTGGCAAGATTGAAAGCCAACAAATGGTCTTTTTCTGCGACCACTGATGAGATGGTTGTGGTGCTCCATGTCGGCTGGAAAGAAAACGCTCTTGGCAAGATTGAAAGCCAACAAATGGTCTTTTTCTACGACCACTGAGTCAGAATCTTTAATAGCACGGCTCTAGAAAGTGATCTTTGGTGCCCACTTAGAGGAGCCAGCTCGATCAGACCACTCCGGTTGTGGGCTTGGCAGCGTGGTTTGCTCAAGCACGGTGTCTTCTTCATCAACGAGGCGCGGCTCGGTCGTGGAAGTCCGAGCGCGCTTGTTTGGCCGCGATGAAGAAGGCTGTGCGGTTGGCAAAGCTACCACGGCCTCTTGCGATTGGCCGACTGGAGGTACTATAGACACCCTATTTTTAACCGACCTTAAGACTCAGACGTCATCAATTTAGCGCTCGATGATGGTGCATGTTGTGCTTGTTCTGAGGTTTCAGAGTTTTGGCTGAGAGCCTTGTCTCCAGGCCTCAGAACTCTTTGTGCTTTGGCTCGGTTTGTAGACCAAGTCTTGTTTTCCGTTCCCAGAGGGAGGGAGTGGTCTTGTAGACCATCTCTCTGTGGTCGTAGACTACTTTTCGTGGTCGTAGGCCACTTTTCCCGTTTGGAGACTAGTTTCCAGTTTTTGGAGCCTTCGGCCGCGCGCATTCTCTCGGGACTACTTAACATTCTCCGTTTGGCGTGGTTTTTGAACCACACCTTGTTGCCTCTACCTAGACGAACTCTGTGGTCCAGGAGACCATTTTTGTGGTTGCATACCACTTTTGATGCTCGTCAGTTAGTTTTTGAGGCTTTTGACCGCATGTTTCGCCTCTCGATTTCTCGTATTGCATCCGCTTTGGTTTGTTTTTGGTACAAACCTTGTTTTCCTTGTTTGGAAGGTGGTATAAGGGTGAGAGACTAGTATTTCTCCTTGGAGACCACTTTTTCGCTTTCCAGCTAGTTATATTGTCAAATAACTGGCTTTCTTGGTCTTTGGGCCATCTTTTCTGGCCAACCACCACACCACCACCTTGCATTTAGTGTGTTGACCTCTCCTACCTATGGCCGACCAGTTTTTGCTCTGGTTGACCACATAAAGTGGTCGGCCGACCACTTTTACTAGCAGGCCCTGCTTTTTGGCACCTTTTTGGAGATATTTTGGGACAGCTAGCATAGTTGGAGAGCATTTGAGCCATCCTCCATACACATGTATGGAGGGATGTCATTCAAGCTTAGCTTCTACAAGAAGCTTTAGCTTTCCTCTTCTATAAGAGGGAGGCTCCTCCTCTTTCCTCCAGGTTCAGAAAAAAAAGCTGAGAGGGATAGATATATTACTTGAATTGGGACAATTCATCAAATGTTTGTTTTAAGCCCACTAGATAGTGGCAAAACCATTGTTCTTCTAAGCCCACCTGAGGGTGGCAAAATCTGCATTTTAAGCCTACCTGCGGGTAGCAAATTATTTTCAAACAAACAAACATGAAATGTTTTGTTCCAATTCAGGCGATTCAGTCTATACTTGTATGCTGTGCGCATCACATAGTAAACCTAGGCTAATAACCGGAATAAGAACTCACAATGTTTTCAAAATAAAATATCATGATTAGTAGAGGCCGGTCTTTGACCAGGCGAGCGGAGGTGCTCACGAAGTGACCTTCCCCAATCGTACCCAAGTTCCCGAGCCGAGGCAACTTTGGTGATGACGGACACGTGGCCTTTGGCACCGAGTCAGGGTTTCCTAAATTTCCCATTTAAAAAACATTTAGGTGGCGACTCTGTATCTGGCGAAGCAGTCCATGTTTGGCACTTCTTTCAAAAAATCTGTTTTCAAAACGATTTGCCAGATTTGGACTCTTTGGTTCAAGATTAAGAACCGTGACATTTGAGTCCTTCGAACTGTAGTGACCCAATATCAAACCAGAACGGGGGGGACTCGCACTCCTTTTCCCGGGATGCGTTCGGGGACGTCTACACTTAGTAGGTTATTTTAATTTTTGACTATTTTAGTAGATTAAATATTTTGTGTTTGAAAAAATAATCAGTGTGTTTGACTTTAGTTTTCTGAATTGAATTTTTTGTTTTTCGTGTTTTTTTATTTTTAATGAATGTCCTTTAAATTTTAAGTAATTTTTTTACTTTTTTAAATGTACTATACTCAGATGTATCTAAATAGTAAAATATTTGTGAAAAAATAATTTAAACAATTAATAAATACACAAAAATATGAAAATGTACTAAATTTTCATATTTTTTGGTATTTAGTATATTTTTTAAAGATTTTTTCACAAATATTATACTTTTTAAGTGTGTTTATATTAGGTGTGTCTAAAAAAAAATTAAATTTTTTTTTAAAATATGAAAAAAATTCATTAAAATTATTAAAATACGAAAAATAAAAAAGAAGAATTTTCTAAAAACTATTTTATGAAAACTGGCACCAAATAAGCTAAATTAAATTTTTTTATGATTAAATATGATGTTTATGAGAAAAAAATAAAATAATTATAAATTTAACGTGACCATTTACCTTATTAATTATTTTAATTTATTTTATCCTTTTATAAATTTTAATTAAAAAAATCAAAAAAATAACCTTTATCAAACACCCTCGTTGTTAAAAAGTTGTTTGTCACTTGGAGTTGGTGGTCCTGGATGTTTGTTTGAACTTTAGCACCGGTCTTGCCAATAATGATATGTATATTGTAAGAAGCTGTGTTTTTTTTTTTTTTTTAGCAGATTGTAAAAAGCTGTTTGTCACTTGGAGTTGGTGGTCCTGGATGTTTTTTGGACTTTAGCACTGGTCTTGCCAATACGAGCTCATTATTGTGGGTACATATTTTGGTACATCTTTTTTTTGGTACATCATTATTGTGGGTACATATTAATTTGGTAGGACAGTTAAAAATTATTTATATTTTTATAAAGATGCAATTTTACTGTATATATTGTGTAAATCCTTTGGATATATGGTGCAAATTTTTATTGTGTATCAGAATTATACCATAAAATTTTTTATTTCTAATGCTTTTTCACTGTTACATATTTTTGCAATTTTCCAAATAATTGTCCATCACACATTTTCCATCCAATGAATAAAGACAAGGTACAACTAATCATAAATACCCCATCTTAATCCAAAACGGTGGCGCCCTTGGTAAAAGTTTGAGATTAACTCTTGAGATGCACAAACTTAAACTAGATAATCTAAACAAGATATATTATATTATCAGTGAATTTGTCTCGCAATTGAACCCGTCATGAAGAAAGAATAGAATAACTGAATATCCAAAGTCTCAAGTTTAAAATTTCTTGAGCCAATCTTCTAGGCATAGCGCAGTTGACTAGGGATTAAATCTCAAGTTTTTGTTACTACAATATTTTGTATGGATTCGATACTCTCCCATTGTGTGCGTCCCGACTTAAACAAAACTCCTCTTGAAGGGTCAGGACAAGTTCTCAGATTATAATCTCTTATTCAGAACGGATAACAGAACACCTTAGTGATCTCTACGAGAAACGCTAACTTAAACTAAAAGAGAGTAGGGACACTTTAGTGATCTCTGCGAGAAACGCTGACTTAAACTACAAGAGAGTAGGAGGTTTTTCCAGTAGTCAAAAAAAGAAAAAAAAAATTCCCCATCTCTCACCTCATTTTTCCATTATCTTATTAACTAATGATCTTATTACTTATCTTTTACCTAGAGATTAGAAAAAGAAAAAAAAATTAAAAATAAAACATACAGAATATTTATAAAAACTAGGAAATTTTATTCAAATTCTTTTTAAATATGAATCTCAACATATAAAATTAAGTTTGAACCCTATATAATTATTTTTGAATATTTTAAATTTTTTTGTTATCATATTTAGTGATGCTATACGAAAAACTTTAAGTTTATTTGACATATTTTTTATTTTTTGACATTTTTAATAAATTATTTTAAGGATTTTAGTTGACCTTTTAATCAAAATGGAAGAAGTTAAATAGATTTTAATTTAATTTTAAAGGTAAATTGACTTTTTAAAAAGGCAGCTTATAAGAGCTGCCCAAATCATACCTGTTCATCCACAAATCATTTGGGCAAAAGAATTGCGCTTTGGAAGTGAATTATTTTGTGTATCAATGGAGGGTTTTGTTGGGAATGGAGCTCTGAAGAGAGTGATTCCGAAGCCTATTGAATTGTTAATCTACAATTGAAGCCTAATAAACATATAAATTATAATGTTTGAGACATACTGATCATTGGGAACTTTAATCAAACAGAAACAGATAAAATAAATATGACCAACACCATAAACCACATATCCATATGGAGAGTCAGATTCAGTGTGGAGAAACAAATCTACCTATTCAAGATCAATCCTAGACTCAATCTCAAACATTTGCCTTGAGCCAACGCCTCTAATCCTCCCACAGATCAGTTTGGAGCAGACAAACACAATGAAAGTGGCAATCATTCTGAGAGGGGAGATTTCCATCTCATAGTACGGCCGAGCAAAGATAACGTCCAACGTTACGGTCTGCGAAGCGCCGAGCAGAATGGGCGGGTGGCACGACCGAGTGGTCTGTCTTGCTCGGTTTACAAGTTCGACTAATGACCCCCGAAGGCGGATGGCCAAGACTAAGCGAAGCGATTCTGGCGTGGCGAGATTGGAGATGAAATGGTTGGAGGCCGGTGTGCTCACAACCGGTCAATCGCAATGAACCGATTAGCGTGCTTCGCTTTGGCGATTAAGTTCTCACCGTTCCAAGTCGCAAGCGGCGTGATATATGATGGCACGGTGATTGTCCCCAAGTGTTTGGCGGTCATGGTACCTCGGTCAAGGTGCCACTGGGCCAATGGTGTAAAGGAAGGACATCCGCTCCTGAACGCCTCAATACCGTTTAAGCGATTCTGCATGTCTTTGGAAGGAGGGAGAACCTTTACGTGTAAGGTGGTGAGAGGCGAAACCGCCACTGTCGAGAAAGGACGGCGAGGTAGTCTTGGCGACAATCTCGAGCGTGGGCGACCTAGATATAGAGGGGTAAGGCGAACGTTTACGGTATGCGATTCACTCACAAATTCTCTCTCTCTTCCCATTGTCTTCTTGCTCACTGAACTGACTTGAGCGTCGGAGGGTTTTTCCGGCACACCACTGCCGGGCAGCTCACCATTCTTGTGTTGCAGAGACAGACGCCGTTACCAGAAGCTCAACGTTCAAGGTGTACGGAGAGTCGTGGATATTTCGCCCCCGTACACATTCCAAACCCAATAATTGTAGTTATGAAGTTCATGCCTGGACTAGACATAAAAAATGAAGGAAAAAAAAAAACATATATAAATATGTATATATAGCATATATAAATATGTGATGTTCTTGTATTGCATTGTTATGCAGGGATCTATCAAACAACCGTCTCGCAGGAACAGTTCCAGATAATGGTTCCTTTTCACTATTTTCACTATGCACATAGATACAGAGGCACATATACAAATAGAAGCAAAGACACGTAAAGCAGAGGCATAAATTATAACTCTAAATTTTCCATCATGTTTATATTAGCTTCATGTAGATGATTTCTACGAAATCTTGAAAATGAAACTTTCTATTTATGTAGCTTCATGTAGACAGAGAGAGCGAGAGAGACTACCGATTTAAGCTTGAAATGCGAGTAATCGAGGGGTCAGAGTTCAGATCTGGAGCTTCGAAATCAGTTCGATCTGGAGCTTCGATGGGGCTTCGAATATCTGAATCTTCGATGGAAATCACTGAATCTCTGAATCTTCGACGGAGCTTCGAAATCGGTTCGATCTGGAGCTTCGATGGAGCTTCGAAATTGCTTCGAATATCTGAATCTTCAATGGAGCTTAGAGAGGGTTGAGAGAGAGAGAGAGAGAGAGGGCTTAGATTACTCATATGGGTTGAGAGAGGGTCCAGATACAAAATAAGGATTGAAAAGGCGCATGTGGTACACCGTATTCGGAGGCATTTTTCAACACCTCCTATTATAAAACGGTGTCGTTCTGCTTAAAAGAATACGTGGCGTTTATAAAAAGCCGTTAAATGCTAATAACAGTGACGTTTAAAAAAACGTCGTTAAAAAAACGTCACCATAACCCTTTTTTCCTGTAGTGTTAGTACAAATCATACAATTTTAACGAATTAAATGATATTTTTTACGGTCTTAAAATAAACTCACATCAATCAATGAGCACACATGATAGTGAATGACTTCTTATTTGTTGAATTGATTTTTGGGAGCTTTTTTGATAAATCCATTTTCTAAAAGCTTTATTCCATCCAACCCATATTCTTTTTGACTATTCCATTAGGTCCATTTTGAGTTAAGAAGACCAAAATACCATTTTCATCTACTTATGTTCCATTTAGTTCACATTATTTTCTTATGTTTCAATAAGTCCTATGGGTGACATAATTACCAAAATACCCCTAATGTGAATGTTCACACCGTCAATGTGAATGTTCATATCGTCAATGTGTAGAGGCCCGGCCCATGTCGACCCTTGTGGGTGCCCGAAAAAATTCGAGTCGGGCTAGGCCGGGCCGGCCCACAGGCCAAAAAAATAGGCCCGGCCCGGCTCATTGATAATGTGAATATTCACATTGACAAGTTAACATTCACATTGATAGGAATGTAAAATTGGTTCGCGGCCCGTGGGCGGCTCGAAGCCCGCCCGCCGCCCGAGGCGGGCCCGGGTCGGCCCATTCACAATGTGAATATTCACAATGACATATTAACATTAACATTGATAAGAGTGTAAAATTGGCCCGTGACCCGTGGGCAGCTCGAAGCCCGGGCCCGGCCTGTTGACAATGTGAATATTCACATTGACATGTTAACATTCACATTGATAGCAGTGTAAAATTAGCGCGACTGTGGCGCCTAAACCGCCATGGTCGTAAAAGTCGCTTTTGGGCCGACCCGACCCATTGATAATGTGAATATTCACATTGACATGTTAACATTCACATTGATAAGAGTATAAAATTCGCCCGCGCCCCGTGGCTGCCCGAAACCAGCCCTCGGGGCGGGCCCAGCCCGGCCTGTTGACAATGTGAATATTCACATTGACATATTAACATTTACGTTGATAAGAATGTAAAATTGACTCGCGTCCCATGGACGGCTTGGGGCGAGCCCGGCCCGACCCGTTGACAATGTGAATATTCACATTGACATATTAACATTCACATTGATAGGAGTGTAAAATTGGCCCGTGGCGTGTGCGAAGCCCACTGCGCCAGGCGGGCCGGCCGACTTTGTTGACAATGTGAATATTCACATTATATTAACATTAACATTGATAAGAGTGTAAAATTGGCGTGACTGCGACCCAGCTTACCCGTTGACAACGTGAATATTCACATTGACATGTTAACATTTACATTGATAAGAGTATAACATTAGCCTGTGCCCCGTGGCTGCCCGAAACCCGCCACGGCCCGTGGGCGGCCCAAGGCGGGCCCGGCCCGGCCTGTTGACAATATTAATATTCACATTGACATGTTAACATTCATATTGATAAAAGTGTAAAATTGACTCGCGTCCGTATACGGCAGTGGGCGACTGAAGCGGCCGGGTTTTGGGTCGACCTACCGCAGCGAGCCAGGCGGCAGACAAATTTTACATTCCTATCAATGTTAATGTTAACATGTCAATGTGAATATTCACGTTGTCGCGGGTCGGGCCAAGCGCGCCACGGGCTGCGGTCGGGCTTTGGACCGCCCACGGGCTGCGGGCCAATTTTACACTCCTAACAATGTGAATGTTAACATGTCAATGTGAATGTTAATATGTCAATGTGAATATTCACATTGCCAACGGGCCGTGCCCGCCCCGGCCCGAGGTCGAGCTTCGGGATGCCCACGGGTCATGGGCCAATTTTACACTCTTATCAATGTGAATGTTAACATGTCAATGTGAATATTCACATTGTCAACAAGCAGTGGCCATACTGGGCCGCCACGAGATTTGGGCGAGTTCGTGCAACCACGTAGGCTAATTTCACACTCTTATCAATGTATGTTTTATCAATGTAAATACGCATTGTCATATTCACATTGTCAATCTGCCGGCCGCTCGCCGCCGCCGCCATGTCAATAAATTTATACTCTTATCAATGTGAATGTTAACATGTCAATGTGAATATTAACATTGTCAACTGAACCGGACGGCCCGCCTACGCGAGTTTACGCCGCCACGGTGGGGGCCAATTTTACACTTCTATTAATGTGAATGTTAATATATCAATGTGAATATTCACATTGTTAACGGGCCGAGCCAGGTCAGGCCCGCCCTAGGCTTTTGGCCAATTTTATACTCTTATCAATGTGAATCTTAACATGTCAATGTGAATATTCACATTGTCAACAAAGCGGTAAGCCGCCCACCTTGTTTCGGCGGGTTGAGCTGGGCTAATTTTACACTCCTATCAATGTGAATGTTAACATGTCAATGTGAATATTCACATTGTCAACGGGCTAGGCCGGGCCCGGCTCGGGCCGCGGGCCAATTTTTATACTCTTATCAA
Source organism: Camellia lanceoleosa (assembly GCA_025200525.1). NCBI lineage: Eukaryota > Viridiplantae > Streptophyta > Magnoliopsida > Ericales > Theaceae > Camellia > Camellia lanceoleosa. The sequence goes on along the minus strand of CM045766.1, from coordinate 168,706,093 downwards.
TGTGAATGTTAACATGTCAATGTGAATATTCACATTGTCAACGGGATAAGACATACAGTTCACGCCGCCACGTGACAAGGGCCAATTTTACACTTCTATTAATGTGAATATTAACATGTCAATGTGAATATTCACATTATCAATGGCCCGGGCTCGCCCCGGCTCCCGGACGGGTTTCGGGCCGCCCACGGGCCAATTTTACATTCTTACCAATGTGAATTTTAAAATATGAATGTTCACATCATTAAATTGCTAATCATTCAAAAAATATTTATAAGGGTATCAAAATTAAATATAAGGGCATAAGTGTCCAAGAAAATAGTGTAAATCAAGAAAATGGACTTAATGGAATAAAATTATACATACATGGAACTAAATGGGTTAAAAAATTCCTTCATGAAAACACTACTAAATTTGACTTATCAATAAAAATCCCTTGATTTTTTTTTTAATTATTTATTTTAAGATGCGTAATAAATATCCTAAGCAAATACCATCACGTGGCATATATTATGGATGGTGCATGCACGTACTTTGCAACGATCCAATGCATTTCAACTATTTGATTGGCATTCCGTCTCTCCAACTAGCAAGCAAAATAGTTTTACACGGTCATCTTGGCAATTTGATTTTTTAATTGGGTTTTTTTTAAAAAAAATTCACTATTTTAATTTAGGATTAAAAAATTTATTGGGGTTGATTTTTTTTTTTAACTTTTTTTTTTTGTGAGATAAAAATAAAATGATAATGATTATAATTTAAATTTGATATTTTATCTTATTAACTCTTTTTTGTCTATTTTGTCTTTTAGTAACTATTTTAGTCCAAACTAAACTTGCTAAACAAAGATAATATTTTTCATATATAACTATTAATTTGTAACAAATTTTAGAGTAAATTGGTGATAAATCTAATTTAGAGAGTGTCTAAGGTATTAGGTCCAATAATTTTTTTTTTTTTTTTTTTTTTTGTTGGTGACAAGTCCACTATTTGTGAAATAGTCTAGTAAGAAGTCATTTTGTTAGTTTTGAAAGATATTTTGTTTTCAATTTTATCGCTTAATTTATCTGTTAATTTTTTGAATTTGTTGACTTTCATTGACTATCTGCTCAAAAAATTTTCCTATATGTTGAAATTTGTCTTATCTATTGAAATTTTTTCCCTATCTGTTCAAATTTTTTACTCTTATCTGTTCAAAAATCTGTCCCAATTTTATTATCTTTTCAATTTTCACTTACCTGTTTAAAACTATATATTCAATATTTTATCTGTTTAATTTTTTTTATCTATTTAATTTTTATATGTTCCAATTTTAAACATATTTTATTATTTGTTCAAATTTTATTATCTTTCTCTCTCCAGGCAATGAGATCTGTTCATTTACAATCCATTTTTCAATGACAACAATAACAACAAAACTCCTGAAAATCATCTACAATATTATTTCCTCCCTATTAAAAATATGTATTTATCAGTTTCACTACCACATGCCCACAACAATAACACAGATGATTCATTATCTGTACAAAAAGAAGCTACCAAAAAAAAAAAACAAAAACATATATGTATAATATGATCTGTTCAAATTAAAATATTAGGATCTAAAATAAAAATGGTTGAATCGATTCAACTTAAGCAAAGTAGATCTCAGAGGTGTTTATTCGCCTCTTCCCTGATCTATTTAATCTTAGCCACAACGATCAAAATCTAACCCATATACATCTAGATTGGGAAGAAAATCAATTTCAACCCTAGTAATCTTATAATCACTATCATCATCAACAACATCGGGACTGATCCACTGCTCTCTCTGAGCCCCAATCATGTACAATTTGGAATCCATAAAGATACATAGTGTGGAGAGAGAGAGAGATTTGGTAGGAGATGGCAAGACCGCGACGGCGAGACCGTAATGGCGATGGCAAAATCGCAACAGCGAAGGAACTGGAGAGAGAGAGAGAGAGAGAGAGAGAGAGAGAGCACTTTTGGTTTTAGAGGAGAGATACAGTTTTGTATGTGAAAGGGGTATTTTGGTCATGTCTTTATGGATAAAGTGTTTCAGCGCTTGAACTTTTGACTAAATAAAATTGAAATTTGGACTTTTGACCCGAGTGCTCTAAATTTTACATCTTAAACATCTTTTACTCATTTTTATTTTGATATTTTATTAGAAATTATAAAAAAAATATTTATTAATGATAATACAGTTCGTTCTGGTGGATGGACTAGACTGATCCAAGCTCCTCTGACCCATGCCCGAGTGATGAAGCCCACTGGAAGACCTGCAAACAAGTTCAACGGGGAACAGGGTAGTCCCCCAGTGAACCCTCCGGCGTGTAAATTAGAAGTGGAAGTAGTGGATATAGACAGAGAGAGAGAGAGGGGGGGTTAGAGGAATAGAAAATGCTTAACCTTCTTCTTACCTTCCATACTTGTTTATATTCCTTGGTAATCATTTCACTGTCCCTTCCGACGTGCCTCCCTCTCCGAAAGCCTATGATGCCGCCTACCTTGTTCAGGGTAAGGAGCGCTGTTCCGACGGGAAGGTGTTGTCGTAATAAATGCTGTGATGGGCCGCATTAATGGTGATGTATTGTGACAATAACTTTGCAGATTTTTGTCTACTGACGTGGTCTGTTCTGCACCTGCCATGTGTCCGAGTATCATTGGCCTTCCCTGCTCAGTTGACCTCCAGCTGTTCTGGGTTTTACTACCCAGGTTATGCAATGGGGTTTAAATGATGGGCTTGAGTTTGTTCACTGTGGGCTGTGGTCTTTGTGAGCTTATCCATGTCAATTAACTATAGCAAAATGAATATAAATTATAAATTTAAAAATTTAATCTACAATTAAAAAATAAATCAATACAATTTCGAATCAATACGTTTTTAATAGATTAAATAATATTTTTTACGGCCTCAAAATAAACTCACACCAATTAATGAGCACACATGATAGTAATTGATCGTTGAATTGATTTTTTTTAATTATTTATTGTAAGATGTGCAATAAATATTCTAAGCAAATACCATCACATGGCATATATTATGGATAGTGCACGTGCTTTGCAACGATCCACTTCATTTCAACTCTTTGATTGCCACTGCAGCCAACACGCAAATTAGTTTTAAATAATATTTTTTTATATATAATTATTAATTTATAATAAATTTTATATTTTAAATTTTTTTCACAGTTATTTTTATTTTGATATTTTATTAGAAGTGAAAAATATATATGTATTAATTATAGTAAAACGGAACAATTTAAAAAATGAATTATAAATTTTAAAATTTAATCCATAATTAATAGCTAAATCAATACAAATTAATATAAGTCAGTACAATTTTAATAAATTAAACTATATGTTTTTACAGCCTTAAAATAAACTCACACCAATCAATGAACACACAGAGAGTGAATGACTGCTCGTTTGTTGAATTGATTTTTTTAATTATTTATTTTATGATAGTGTTATATATATTAATTAATGTATTAATATTAATTATGATATTATTATTGATTCCACTCATTAAACAAATTACAAGTATTAAAAAAAATTTAAATTATATCAAATTATCAATTAATATATTAATTAATACATATAATATTATTTTTTATTTTAAGATGTGTGATAAATATTCTAAGCAAGTACCATCACATGACATACATATCTAGTGTCGATTGTGCACATGCTTTGCAACGATCCACTGCATTTCAACTCTTTGATTCGCATTCCGTCTCTGCAACCAAGACAATCGACATGCTTTGCAACGATCCACTGCATTTCAACTCTTTGATTCGCATTCCGTCTCTGCAACCAAGACACAAAATTAGTTTTAAATAAACTTAGACTTGGTTTGGGAACAGGCTATTTTAGTAATTTTTTAGGTGCCGTTTGGTAACACTGGTGTGTTTGGTAACGTTTACGTTTTCAGTTTATATTTACAAAAATTTTATAAACTAGTTTTTGTTTATTTTTTGTTTATTTTTAGAAAAACATAAATTACAAACGCGTTTGGTAATTGACAAAATGTTTAAAAAAATTTTAAAATATAAAAAAGAGTGAGAAATGACAAGTGGTGGCAAGTGGCGGCGGAAGACGGTGATAGAAAGTGGTGACGGTGGGTGGTGGGTAGCTGGTGGTGGGTGGGTGACGGTGGCGGGTGGTGGTGGCAGGTGCGTGGCGAATGGCGGGTGGTGGTGGGTGGTAGCGGGTGGTGGTGGTGGTGGGTGGTGGGTGATAGAGGTGGGTGGTGGGTGATAGTGGTGGTGGTGGGTGGTGGGTGGTGGTAGCGGATGGGTGGTGGGTGGTGGGTGGCTGGTAGTAGTGGGTGGCATATAGGTGACGGGTGGTGGTGACGAGCGGTGGATGGTAGTGGCGGTGGTGGGTGGTGGCGGGTGGATGTGAGGTGGGTGGTGGGTGGTGGTGGTGGCAGTGGGTGGTGGCTAGTGGGTGGGTGGTGGGTGGTGGCAGTGGTGGTGGGGGTGGGTGGTGGCGGGTGGTGGTGGGGTGGTTGGGTGGTGGCGGCGGTGAGGTGGTGGAAAATGATGGCGGGTGGTGGCTAGTGTTGGGTAAAAAGCGAAAACTCAAAATGGAAACACATTTTTGTGTTTCATTTTTAGCCAAATCTATAAAGGCTCTATTGATTTATAAATCAAAAATTTTACCAAACAAGTTTTTATTTGAGTTTTTTAAATTTTTATAAATATAAACAGAAAACTGAAAACGTAAGTGTTACCAAACAGCCTAACATTTTCAGTTTTCTGTTTATATTTACAAAATTTTTAAAAACTCAAATAAAAACTTGTTTGGTAAAATTTTAGATTTATAAATCAGTGATCTCAGTTTATAAATTTGGGCAAAAAATGAAAACACAAAAAATGTGTTTTCGTTTTGAGTTTTGAGTTTTTTTTTTTTTTTTTTTTCACCCAACACTAGTCACCACCTGCCACCATTTTTCACCACCGTCTTCCGCCACCACCACCCACCTGCCACCACCACTCATCACCCATCCGCCACCACTAACCACCAACCACCCCCTCGCCACCACCACCCACCTGCCATCCACCCGCCACCACCCGCCACTACCATCCACACCCCGCCACCACCACCCGCCACCTACTTGCCAGCACCACTCACCACCCACCTACCACCACCAGCCACCACCACCACCACATCCGCCACACCACCACCACCACCACCCACCCACCACCACCCACTGCCACCATCTACCGCCACCACCATCACCTACCCACCCACCCACCACCACCACCCACCACCACACCACCCATCCGCCACCAACCACCCCACCACCACACTCACACTACACACCTCACACCCCCGCCACCCACCCACCCCCACCACCACACACCCCCCCCCCCACCACCACCACCACCACCAACTACCCACCACCCACCGTCTTCCGCCGCCCCTTGCCATTTCTCACTTTTTTTTTATATTTTTAAATTTTTTTAAATATTTTGTCAATTACCAAACGCGTTTGTAGTTTATGTTTTTCTAAAAATGAACAAAAAATAAACAAAAACCAGTTTATAAAATTTGTGTAAATATAAACTGAAAACGTAAACGTTACCAAACACACCCTTAGCTTTTTATAAAAAAATGTGCAGAAAAGTAGAGAGGTGATGTGATGTATTTTAATTGACTTTTTGACTATTTTAGCCACTTCCCGAACATAGTTTGGTATTAGTTACGGTAATCAATTTTTTTATATTAAGACTTTTTAAGTTTTATTTGATTTTTGTTTTTGAGATTTTTTAATTTTTACAGGAAAAAAAATGTAATGATTATGATTTAGATGTGACATTTTGTCTTATTAGTTTATATAGTTTATTTTGTCTTTTTCTATTTTTTTAATTCCAAAATGTTTACCAAACGAGAACATAATATTTTTTATGTATAATTATTAATTTATAATGAATTTTACATTTTAAATTTTTCTTACAATTATTTTTATTTTGATATTTTATTAAAAATTAAAAATATTATGTGTATTAATTATAATAAAACGAAGCGATTTCAAAAACGAATTATAAATTTGAAAGTTTAATCTGCTATTAATTAGTAAATCGATACGGATTAATTGAATTAATGTGATTTTGACAAATTGGTTTGTAATGCTTTAAAAAAGTATACTTTTTGACTTATTAACTTATATAGGTTAGGTTTGATGTGATGTGTTAGAGAGATGATGTGATTTAAATAAGATGATGTGACTTAAATAAAATAATAATTTTTTATATTATTTAATTTATACCAAACCAATCCCTAAATGATTTTTTTACTGCCTTAAAATAAACTCACACTAATCGATAAGCACACATAATAGTGAATGACTTCTTGTTTGTTGAATTGATTTTTTTTTTTAATTATTTATTTTAAGATGGGGTAATAAATATTCTAAGCAAGTACCATCACGTGACATATATTATGGATGGTGCACGTGCTATGCAACGATCCAATGCGTTTCAAGTATGTTCATTTTCGGTCAGCCGGACTTGTTCATACACATCCGAAGAGAATCTGGATCCTTTCCTTGAGCTTGGTCATTGAGTTCGGTTCTTAATAGTCTTCGGATCTATTTTGAGGTTTGATTTTGATAATTTGAACCGTTCATATTTTAAATTTACTCAGTATAACATACCTGTAAAAAATCAAATTGATCGAATATCAGAAAGTATGTGTTCGAAAAACTGGGATTACAAACTATTTTTTAATAAACAGTTTTTCGAACACATACTTTTTGATATCCGATCAACTTGATTTTTACAGGTATGTTATACTGAGTAAATATTAAAATATGAACGATTTAGATTATCAAAATCGGGCCTCAAAGTGGACCCGAAGGCCCTCAAGAACCGAGCTCAAGGACCAAGCTCAAGGAGAGGATCCAAATTCATCCAAAGAGGGTGGATTTTACTCGACTTAGGACGGGGTGAATTATATATATTTTAGTCATTTATAATGAGTTACGGTGGGACGGATATCACTTTTCCTTATTTAAATTTGACTTGATATAATTAATAATATATATAAATAAATAATATATAGATATATATACAAGAAAAGAATATAAAAAATTTATAATTCTGTTTAAATATAAATAAATAATAATTTAAAAAATTTCACTATTTATATATATAGAAGCAAGAGAAATTACTTAGTGTATCAAGAGTTTAAAAATGTGTTTGGTTTGAGATTTTTAGGTTAAGTTTTTTTAAAAATGAGTTTTTTTTTTATTTTCGTATTTTGTTAGTGAATATTTTTAACATTTTTAACATTTTTTAAAAAAATTTTTTAGATACACCTTACTTAGATGAATTTAAAAAGTATAAAATTTGTGAAAAAATATTTTAAAAAATTAATAAATACGTAAAAATATAAAAAAAAATGTATTGAATTCTTATATTTTTTTATATTTTTGGTATTTAGTGAATTTTTAAAAGGTTTTTTCACAAATTTTTTACTTTCAAGGTATATTTATATTAGGTATGTTTAAAAATTTATAAAAAAAAAAAAAAAATTGCTTAAAATATTTAAAAAATTCAGTAAAAATAAAAAAACACAGAAAATAAGAAAGTAGAATTTTTTGAAAAATGTTTTTGAAAAACTCTAACCAAGCAAAGTGAGTTTTTAAATTTTTTGACTATTTAAAATGTGATCGAGTATCTTCGAGTATTGGGTATCTGTGGAGACGATGATGGAGTCGAAAAATTCCACCTTGTAACGAGATTGGGCTGGGGGCGAGGTTTGAAAGCAGGGGTGGGGTAGGGATGATAAACTCGCCTCGTAACCGTCTCTAATTTCAACTCTGTGATTAGCATTCTGTCTCTCCAACCAACAAGCAAACTAGTTTTACATAGTCGTCATTTGGCAATTAATTTTTTTAGTTGGTCTTTCGATCTTTTGATTATTTTAACTTAAGTTTCATTTGACATTGACTACGGTAGTCAATTTTTTTATGTTTGGACTTTTTTACCCTAATTTGGTTTTGGTTTTTGTTTTTAGATTTTTTTTATTTTTGTGAGAAAAAAAGTGTAATGATTATGATTTGAATGTGACATTTTGTCTTATTGGTTTATATAGCCTATTTTGTCCTTTTGTACTTTTTTAGCCCCAAAATGTTTACTAAATGAGGACTTAGGCCTCATTTAGGAACATGCTAATTTAGTAACTTTTTGATTATTTGGCTAAAAAGGTAGGTAAAAAAAACTTGTACGTTTTGGATGACTTTTTGGCTAATTATGAAAAGATGTGCAAAAAGTAGAGAGAAAAAAGAATCTTTGATTTTTTGGTATGAGTGGTTGACTTTTTGACTAATTTAGTAACTTTTTGGCTAATTGGCTAAAAAGGTAAGTCCCCAAACGGGACCTTAGGACTAAAAGTCTGTTTAGATCAATTTTTTCGATTTTTTTTAACTTTTGTAAAAAAAAAAGTGAAATTGTGTAATTAACTTTTTAATCTATTTTGTTTTTTAGAGACTATTTTAGTCCTAGCTAAACTTTACAAATGAAGCCATAATATTTTTTAAATATAATTATTAATTTATAACAAATTTTATATCTTAAATCTCTTATACTTATTTTTATTTTGATATTTTGTTAAAGGTTAACAAAATATATGTATTAATTATAGTGAAACGGAGTAATTTTGAAAATGAATTATAAATATTAAAATTATATACAATTAATAAATAAATTAATGCAAATTAATATAATTTTAACTGATTAAACAGTATTTTTTTATTACCTTAAAATAAACTCACACCAATCAATGAGCACACATGATAGTGAATGACTTCTTGATTGTTGAATTGATTTTTTTAGTTATTTATTTTAGGGCAAATTACAAACACCCCCTCGAGGTTTGATAAAAATACAGATTCTCCCATGAGGTTTGAGAAATTACATCCCGCCCCCTGAAATTTATATTTCCATAACAAATTGCCCCCTGAGATTTTTATTTTCATACAGATTCCCCCATAATTTCTCCTAATTTGTTATGAAAATTTGACTCTCAGGGGGCAATTGGTAATTTCTCAAACCTCAGGGAGGAATCTGTATTTTTATCAAATCTCGAGGGGTGTTTGTAATTTGCCCTTTATTTTAAGATGTGTAATAAATATTCTAAGCGAGTACTGTGGCATATATTATGGATGGTGCACGTGCTTTGCAACGACAACACTGCACTTCAACTCTTTGATTGGCATTCTGTCTCTCCAACCAACGCACAAAGCCCCGTTTATTTGAGTGGGCCTGTTTGGCACAGCTTATAATCAGCTTATTCTAATTTTTAGCTTAATTTAAGCTATTTTGATGTGTTTAGTTTAGCTTATAGCTTATAGCTTATAGCTTTTTGGAAGTCAGAAATCAACTTATTCTTTGAGTGAGGCAGGAGATGCTTTAAGAATAAGCTGAAAATCAGGTTAAGCTGAAAGTTATAAAATTTATAAATTTGTTTATAATTTAGCATAATTTCTACCAAAGCAGTGAGATAATAGATGGTGGGGGATTAGGGTAGAGGTGGAATTATTTAATGTTATGTTTATTTGTAAAGTTGGGGAATGAATTACGATAGAGGAGGAGATTAAGATAGATGTTGAAAAGGAGATTTGGATGGAAGAGGTAAAGGTAGTATTAGAAAAATAGTTAGGGGATTAAATTTTTTTTTATTTTTTACATATTGAGAATTTTTTTTTAAAACATTAATTTTTAATTTTTTATATTTTTTTATTTATTTTATTATTTTATATAAAAATAATTTAACAATTCATACACTAACCATTATTACCAAAATAAATATAATTTTATTTAATTTTTTCATTAACAATCATTTCACTATAAATTCTCTCTATTCTATCCGGAAACAAATAAGGGCAAGGTTGTTATGGATAGTACACGTGCTTTGCAACCACCTCACATGTTATATGTTTGAATTCTGTGTTCAAAATATCATTGTTCGTGATAGTGGTAGGTCCACAAACCTGGACTAAACAGTAGACCAAGTAAAACACAGCAAAGCCGAAACCCACACAGCTAAACAAAACCCAAACAAAACAACATATCAAAACATCACATCAGCAGCTAGTAGAGATGGTCATTTACCGACCGGGTTACCTAATAAGAGATTTGTGTTTGTCTACCTTCGTTCGGTACGAACATCAAACTAATATAATTATCATAAGATCAGTTTTAATATAAATTTTAATTTTTAAATCTATCCATCAAATCATATATATAAACTATTAAAATAAAAAATCCTAATTATTATAACACTTATTATTTTTTTGATAAATCTACTTTTTAAGAGTTTTATTCCATCCAATCCATACTCTTTTTGACTATTCCATTAGGTCCTATTTGAGATAAGAAGACCAAAATACCCTTTTCATCTACTTATGTTCCATTTAGTTCACATTACTTTTTTATATTTCAATAAATTTTATAGGTGACGTAATTACCAAAATACCCCTAATGTGAATGTTCACACCGTTAATGTGAATGTTCATATCGTCAATGTGTAGGGACCCGGCCCATGTCGATCCTCGTGGGTGCCCGGAAAAATTAGAATCTGGCCGGGGCGGGCTCGGCTCATTAACAATGTGAATATTCACATTGACATGTTAACATTCACATTAATAGGAGTGTAAAATTAGCCCGCGTCCGTGGCGGCGAAACCCCCGCCATAGGTCTGGCGTGGGCGGTCCATTGTTGACAATGTGAATATTCATATTGACATATTAACATTCACATTGATAAGAGTATAAAATTGGCTTGTGGCCCATGGGCGGCCAAAAGCTCGCCCACAGCCCGGGGCGGGCCCGGCCCGGCCCGTTGACAATGTGAATATTCACATTGACATGTTAACATTCACATTGATAGGAGTGTAAAATTAGCCCACGCCTCGTGGCTACCCGCAACGGCGTGGCGACGGCTTGTTGACAATGTGAATATTCACATTGACATGTTAACATTCACATTGATAAGAGTATAAATTTGGCCAGCGGCCCAGGGCGAGCCCGGCCCGGCCCGGCCCGGCCCGGCCCGTTGACAATGTGAATATTCACATTGACATGCTAACATTCACATTGATAGGAATGTAAAATTAGTTCGTGCCTTGTGGCTGCCCGAAACCCGTCCACGACCCGTGGGCGGCCCGAGGCTGGCCTGGCCATTTTTTTTTAATTCTTTTTAATTTTTTCTACCAAAATTTTATTATTTTCCACAAAAAAAGACACTAGGCCTCGGCGCGGGCCGGGCCTCGAACCGAGCCTTGAATGGGCCTTAATCTGGCCGATGGGCGGGGCGGGGCTTCAAAGTGATGGCCCAGGCCCTAGCCTAGGGTCTCGGACTAGGCTCGAGCCTGGGCCCAAACGAGCCTTTTTTGGGCCGGGTCAGGCCGGCCCATGAGCCAAAAAATTAGGCCCAGGCCCTAGCCCCAGGTATTCGGGTTTTGGACGGGCCGATGGATCGAGCCTCGGGTCTGGCCGGTGGGCCTGGGCCTAGCCTCGAGCTTAAGTCGGGCTTGGGCGGGCCTGGCCATTTTTTTTTAATTCTTTTTAATTTTTTCTACCAAAATTTTATTATTTTTCACAAAAAAAATACATTGCGCCTCGAGCGGATTGGGCCTCGGACCGAGCCTTGAATAGGCCTTAAGCAGGTCGATGGGCCAAGCCGGGCTTCAAAGTGATGACCTAGGCCCCAACCTAGGGTCTTAGATATGCTCGGGCCCGGACCGAAACGAGCCTGCTCTGGGTCGTAGGCGGGCTGCGGGCCAATTCTACATTCCTATCAATGTGCATTTTAACATGTCAATGTGAATATTCTCATTGTCAACGGGCCGAACCGAGCCTACCCTGGGCGGTGGGCAAGCTTCGGGTAGCAGGAAAATTTTACACTCCTATCCATGTTAATGTTAACATGTCAATGTGAATATTCACATCGTCATATGTCAGACCAATTCCGCAATCGTCGATTTGCCGCGTCATGCTGCCAATTTTACACTCTTATCAATGTGAATGTTAACATGTCAATGTGAATATTCACATTGTCAACGGGCCGGGTCGGGCCCGCCCTGGGCCGCTGGCCAATTTTATGCTCTTATCAATGTGAATATTTACATTGTTAACATGCCGGGCCGGGCCCGCCTTGGGCCGTAGGCGGGTTTCGGGCAGCCACAAGGCGCGGGCCAATTTTATACTCCTATCAATGTGAATGTTAACATGTCAATTTGAATATTCACATTGTCAACAGACGGGGTCGGGCCCACCCTGAACCGCTGGCCAATTTTATACTCTTATCAATGTGAATGTTAACATGTCAATATGAATATTCACATTGTCAACGGGCCGGGTCGGGCCCACCCTGAACCGCTGGCCAATTTTATACTCTTATCAATGTGAATGTTAACATATCAATATGAATATTCACATTGTCAACGGGCCGGGTCGGGCCCGCCTTAGGCCGCTTGCCAATTTTATACTCCTATCAATATGAATGTTAACATGTCAATGTGAAATTCACATTGTCAACAAGCCGGGTCGAGCCCGCCCTGGGCCGCTGCCCAATTTTATACTCCTATCAATTTGAATGTTAACATGTCAATGTGAATATTCACATTGTCAACGGGCTGGGTCGGGCCCGCCCTAGGCCGCTGGTCAATTTTATACTCTTATTAATGTGAATATTAATATGTCAATGTGAATATTCACATTGTCAACGGGTCGGGTTGGGCCCGCTAACATGTCAATGTGAATATTCACATTGTCAACAGGCTGGGCCGGGCCCGCCCCGGGTCGCCCATGGGCGGGTTTCGGGCAGCCACGAGGCACGGGCTAATTTTACACTCCTATCAATATGAATGTTAACATGTCAATGTGAATATTCACATTGTCAACGGGCCGGGCCGGGCTCGCATCGGGTGACGGGCGGGCTTTTGGCCAGCCATGGGCCACCGGCCAATTTTGTACTCTTATCAATGTGAATGTTAACATGTTAATGTGAATATTCACATTGTCAACGGGTCGGACCGGGCCCGCCCTGGGCTGTCCATGGGCTGCAGGTGGGTTTCACCCCGCCACGGGACGCGGGCCAATTTTACACTCCTATTAATGTGAATGTTAACATGTCAATGTGAAATATTCACAATGTCAACGGGCCGGGCCCGCCTCGGCTCGCGGGCGGGTTTCGGGTCGCCCACTGGCCAATTTTACATTCCTACCAATATGAATTTTAAAATATGAATATTCACATCATAAAATTGCTAATCGTTCAAAAAATATTTATAAGGGTATCAAAATTAAATTTAAGGGTATAAGTGTCCAAGAAAATAGTGTAAATAAAAAAACATGACTTTATGGAATAAAACTATACATACATGGGACTAAATGGGTTAAAAAATTCTTTCAAGGACTTCTTGGGTTAAAACACTTCTAAATGAGATTTATCAATAATTTATCCATAATTTAACTTATAAACTAAAGCTGACTGCATGGTTATTCTCATTTGGATCTTCTTCTTGGTTTATTATTATGTTTTATGATTGGTAGAGACCAAAAGGATTGAAGGCCATGGGAAACAGCATGGAGAGCGATTCAGAATGACAATGAAGTATGGATAGGGGCTTTCCTTCGGATTCTTATTTCTCTTCTTTTTTCTTTTTCTTTTTTTTCCTTTGATCTGATTGGGGAGTTGTGTGTTTTGGTTCAGTTTATTCTTATTTTTTATGTTAAATGGGAGAGGGAGTGGTGAGAGAGAGAGAGAGAGAGAGAAGAGGGTAATGTTATTTTGTGGATTTGTATACAAAGTAGTAATTAATATTTTGGTTGAGAATTGTGAATACAATTTTTGGATATGTTATTTTGGGGGTAATATTAAAATATCATTTGTGGATATGTTATTTTGTGGGTAATGGTGATTGGTGAATGAGAAAGTGAATTAATGATGCATTTGCTATTTGAACGTAAGTTATTATTTTATATTATTGTTATTCAATTTTATTATATGTATTTTTTTAGTTTAATCACATAAAATTATCACAATTTCAAAAAAAAAAAAAAGGAGATGCCACGACGTTTTTCAAAAATGCCATTTAAACCCTAAATAATAGCAGTTAGATTTTTTAAAAAAGATATGACGACATTTTAAAAATGTTGCTAAATATCATAATGGCGTCATGATTTGTCAAGGAAGACATTTGGCGGCGTTTTAAAAAACGCCGTCTATACTAATATAACGACGTTTTTAAAACATCACAAAGTTATAGCGACGGCTGCGTCCTCGGCGTTTGGTGCTAAGCGTTGTAAAAAGAATTAGCGGCGTTTTTGACACTTATAGTGGCGTTTTTTAAACGCCGCTAAATGCTGAATTTCCTGCAGTGTAAAAATTATTTTTAAAAATTTAAAAATATTTTTTGACATTTATTTTTGTTAAATTGGTTTATATTTTATTAAATGGACGACTTTGTCCTTCAAATTGAGCAATAATATCTTTATTTGTTCTTATTTAAAACAAGATTTAAAATTTATGGTCAAATGTGTAACAATTAAAAAGTCATGAATTAAAGTGATATAAGTTATAAATTATAAAGATTGTTTGTGTAATTCGCTCTAAACTTTAAAATATATATGTTATGGATAAAAGGGAAGTGCAATGTGGACTTAGCATTTTTAAAAAATTTAACTAAAGACGAAAAAAGAAAAAAAGAAAAAAAAAATTCAATCACATTTATCCATTGGGTTTCGCAAACCTCCTTTAATGGCATATGCCTTATTTGTCATAACTTAAAAAATTCAAAAAGTTACTATCATATTTAAGTCATATCACCTCTCTATTAAATCACTTCAAACTCAACCCATAATCTAATCTATATTTTATAAAAAGTCAAAAAGTACACTTACTTAAATTATCCCAAACCACCCCTTATTTTGATAATACTGTTAAAAGTTAATTTTTTAATTTTTTTAAATCATATTATTATTATTATTATTATTATTATTATTATTATTATGTAAATTTTAAAAAAAATCAAAAAAGTCAACTTTTAACCTACATTCTAAAATAAGTCAAAATTGAGTTAGTTTGATAGTGTTTTTATTTTATTGTTCGCAAAGATAATTCTCAAAAGCAAAATATTAAATTGTTCAAAAACACCTATTGTTTTCAAATCATTATTTTTCTTTTTTGTGAAATTAGTTTTTAATAATAATTTTTGGTGTTTTATAAAAATTAAATTTTTTTCGAGCAAAATTTAAAAATAATTTTCAAAAAAATTAGCCAATCAAAAAAAAAATCTTTTTGTGTTTTCCCAAAATGATAAACAAAAGACAAACAATTTTCGTTTTGGTTGGAATTTTATTCAGGAGTTATAGACTTGTAGTCTTCTAAATCTTATTGTTCATGTAGCCCCCAAAAAAATGTTGCATCTCGCCAATTTTTTGTCACCATGTTACAAAAACATTATTAGATGGTTCTGGAACATCATGTGATAATATTTTCACTAATCATCAAATTATATATCTTTTATGTTCTCTCATCACCCAATATAAAGGATTATTTTAAAAAGATAGTTATAATTAATTTTTTGATAAAAAATTACTTATAAGCAGCTTTTTTGTGAGAGAGGAAGTGAGTTATAATCTGGGAAGTGGATTATAATTCACTTCCCAAAATAGGCCAAAATAGTGTGTCTCACTCTCTCTACCAATCACAATACTGTTAAATATCACCTAGTCATGTCCTAAGACCACCAACTAACTTCTCCCGTGCTATAATTGGTATTTTGTTTAAAAATAATCTTAAAAATTAAGAAGGCAAATAATATTTTTGTGTATCCATATATTATGAAAAGGTAAACATAAATAATAATAATAATAATAATAATAAAGGCAGATGAACATGTATCAATTCTCAAAGGCCCCTTTTGGAAAGATGGCTAAAAGTTAAAAGTCAGTTTTTAACTTATTTTGGATCATATAATCTTTTTATTTTTTCATACATTTTTTTAAAAAAGTCAAAAAATCAATTTTTAACTAACATCCCAAAACAACCCAAAAACCTATTTATTTTTATTTTTTTGTAATTTTGAATGAGATGAACTTGAATAATATTTTTATTAAGGGCAAATTATAAATATACCCACTAAGGTTTGTTTAGAATACTAATTATCTCCTGTGGTTTGAAAAATTACAAATATTCCCTTATTGAAATTTTTTATTTAATTGAATTAATTAAAAAATGAAATTCATAATTACTCTCCTATACAATAATAAAATTATATAAATTATTAATTGAAACATATTTTTAATATCATTAAAAACTGTTAATTGACTTGATAATTTATTAATAAAAGCAGCGATTTGTTATTAAATTAGAAACTTTGGGAGTGAAACGTAATTTTTAAAACTACAGTGACAATTCAAATTTTAATTAAACTTTAGGTGGTCTATTTGTAATTTACTCTTTTATTAATTATCAAAAAGAAAAGGATATATAATAAGAATAAAGCTTCGTAGTTCGAATTTGGCCCCTCCTAATCCCCTTAATGCCCAAAACGACGTCGTTTTGGGCATTTTTTTTTTTTTTTTCTTTTTTCTTCCATTTTCGACTCAAACGCAGAAGAGGAAGAGGGAGAGAAAGAGAGAAGTAGAGGGGAAGAGAGAAAGAGAGAGAGAGAGAAGACGATCGTCGCCAAACCCGTCGCAGCCCCCACCTCTGCTCTCCCCCCCCCTTCCTCCTCCTCCTCCTCTTCTCCTTCTCTGTTTCTGAAAAAAAAAAAAAAAAAATATTTCGGGTGATTTGAGGAAGTGACATTCACGCGCCAAGAGAGAGCGTATAGGGAAAAAAGCTTAAACAAAAAAGCATGCATCAGTGTATCAATAATTCTACCACGTGGCTGTCACGGATATCCAGTCACGATCCATGACGTCACGATCACGTCATTTGATTACGTGCTTGATTAAAATTAGCCACTACCAGCTAGCTTAGAGTTGGCCTGAGAAGGAGGTTCACTTTTTTATTTTTTGATTATTTTAATTTAGAATTAAAATTTTTTATTTGTGATAAATTTTTTATAAGAAAAAAAATATAATAATATTATTAGGTTAAAAAATTTATTTTATTTTTTTATAATTAAAATAAGTTCAAATCCAATTCCACCCAATAATGAATCGGCTTGGCTCCGCGATTGGCTCGGAAGAGTGATCCAGTGCTCTTCGTCACCACCGTATAACATTACAACCTCGTCACATCAACTGGAGAGATGTGCTTTTCCACAGAAACTTTGATCATTAAAAGGCCATACGATCGTTTAGATTTGAGTAATGCAATTGATCATTTTTTCAATCATGTTTTGTTTGGGAAAATGAAAAATTTCTCTAAAAATAATCCCCTAATTCCTCTAATTTCTATTTTTAAAAACTATTTTTTTTTCTTTTTTTTTTACTTGAAATGAAAAATCGGGAGATTCGAGGCCACCCTTTCGGGGGGGATGAATCAAAACCCTTTTGTTTGTGGCATGCATAATAATTTTTATTTTATAGATATGAATAAATTCTCTCTCAATTTTATTAATATCTGACTAATGTGTAAGTGTCATATGTTAAATATAATTATCGTTTAGCAAATTTTTTTTACAACACTGTTACGTAGCTCGAATATCACGGCTCGAATGGCTCAAAAATAATCTCTTACCGGTAAGAGATTATTTTCATAGGTAAAAAAATAATCTCTTACCGGTAAGAGATTATTTTCGAGCCATTCGTGCCACACTTTTTCGAGCTTCGAGGAATTTTCCTTTTTTTTAATTGACTTTTATGGAGTTGAAATTTTTTTAATTTGGGATTAAAAGTTCGTTTGGTAATTTTATTTTATTTTTTACTATTTTAACTTTTATAAGAGAAATAGTAAAATAATTATAGTATGGATGTAACATTTTGTCTTTAATTGGAAAGAGATTAAAAGCTAGCTTTTTGACTTTTAATCTCTTTTGAGTCACAACACCTCTCTATTTTTTTACATATTTTTTTCAAAAAAGCTAAAAGTTAATTTTTAACCTACTTCCCAAGACAACCCAAAGTGTTTTATTAATTTATTTAACTTATTTTATCTTTTATACTTTTTTAATCCCAACTAAAATAACCAAACGAAACGATAATATAGTGAGAGAATATCGTTTTTCTAATATTATTATATTAGTTTTTAAAAATGGTAGATATTCTAAAAATTTTATCAAAATTTTTATCAAATATCTCACGTAGGAATGGGTGTAAATTTCTATCAAATATCTCACGTGGGTGTGATTGTGAGTCTCACATCCATACAAGATATTTGATAAAAATTTTAATAAAATTTTTGAGATCTATAACATTACCCATTAATTTTTACATTTATCTCTTACAACATTTAATAGATAATGAAATTACAATCATGCGATAAGTTCTCTATTTTCACTAGCTAAGAGTGCTTTGGGATTGCTTTTTTTAGTTATCTTTTTATCTTTTTAAAATCTAAAAAATTAGTGGGTTTGAAAATTTACTTAAAAAATTACTTTTTCATGAGTAAGAAAGTTCAGTGGCTGCCTAGTGTTTTTTAATTAATGGCAAACAGGCTTTTAATTTTTTTAAACTTATCTAGCAGAAAAAAAAAAAAAAACTATTTTTTAACTTTACCCCAAATTTAACCCATTTAACCCCAACCTTTATTGGCTTGATGATTTTTATTTCAATAATTTGAACAAAAAATATCTAAAAAATTAATGCTAGATACTGGGTTCAATTTCACTATTAAAAGGTATAATAAAACAATTTTAGGAATACTTTTTCTATATTTTATTTACTTCACAATGTGAATGTTTGAGAAGTTGGCTATTTTATTAGTTATGTTTGGAAAAGAGTTAGATTTTTTTTGTAATTAGATGTAATATTTGTAAGAAAAAAAATAAAATAGTTATAAATTTAACATGACATTTTATGTTATTAATTATTTTACCTTTTAATACCATTTTAACTAAATAAAAAATAAAAACTTTTTTTCTTTCCAAACACCTCCAATCATATCCCGATTCCTTTTTATGTGGTACTTGCAGTATGAGCACCACATTTGAATTTCTATATGTACAAAAATTCCATGGTTTTGAAAATATTGGTTGTTCGATTATGTTTTTGTTAGACTATAACCCATAAATCACGATGCAAAAGTAAAACGAAATTTTAGACTTTTGAATTCCTCAATATCAAAGTTGAATTAACCAATCTTGAATCACAAGGAAGATTAATTTCTTTTCCAACTAGTAAGCCTAATCATGAATTAACACCGCCCTAAATCATCAATTTTTTGAAGGAGAAGTCAATAAAAACATAATGAGTAAACTACTAATAGGTTCTAATAATTGAATTTAATTCCGATAAAATCCTATTGAAAATAAATCTTAGTAAAATTGTCACCAAAAATAATTTTTTTGTGACAATTTTTTATATATGTCGTTAAAAATTAACAATTAGTGATTTTTTTTGTCATAATTTTTATAAATTGTCGCTAAAATTTACAATTAGTGATTTTTTTTATGACATTTTTTTTATAAGACCTATTTGACAATAAGTCTCTTTATTAGGACCTATATGTAAGTACCCTTTTACTTAACTTCAATCATTCACCAATCTTTTTTTAAAATTGATCTAATTCAGCAAGGTCTAAAGAACAAGTAAAAATTCAATATAAGGGTAATAGCAATGACATGATATCACCAATAAATAATAAATTATTAGAGAAAACATGATGAAAAATTATTAAATTGTGATGGTATAGCCATTGAATTGAATTTTTTTTTCAACAAAAATACAATAAACATGTGATTGAGTCGCCCCATGTCTTTAGGCGACATGCATGGTGGGCCCAATATCCCTTTCCAAAGTTAGACTAGTCCACAGTCAAGGCCGGCCCAACCATAAGCGTAAGGTAATGAGCAGTTTATTTTTTCAAAAGTCCACAAATTTCAGTTGCCTGCTAAATGCCAGCTCAAAAAAACTAATTAAAAAATATTTGTTAAAAAAAATTAAGAAATAAAATCAAAAACAAAAACAAAAAGAACCTATTTGTCCAAAGACTAAAAAGAACGATTCTGTTCAAACGCTCATCGTGGAAAAGTGTCTAAAAATCTTTGTTGTCTAAAAACACTAAAATTTGATAAAACTATGTCCAAAAACGTAATAAAATACAAATACAAAACAAAATTCAAAATTATATTTGGAGTATAGATTTGGATAGAAATTTGTAGGTAAAAAAAAAAGAGGGAGCGGTAAAATTAGAAGAAGAAAAAGAAAGGTTTATATTTAAGAAAAAATTGGTAATGAATCTAATTTAAGGAATGTATAAAGTATTAGATCCAATGAATATTTTCTATTGGTGAAAAGTCCACTCTTTATGAAATAATTTGCCGAGAAGTCCTTTCGTTATTTTGGGAGGATATTTTGTTTCTAATTTTATCCCTTAATTTATTTGTGGATTTTTTTTTATTTATTGACTTTTTTTTTTTGACTATCTGTTCAAAGTTTTATTATCTTTTTAATTTTTAACTATTTGTTCAAATAACTGTACGATTTTTATCATCTGTTGAAATTTGATATGCATGAAATTCTATCTGTTGAAATTCTTGTTTTAATTTTTATCTGTTTAAATTTTTTCTTCAAATTAAATATATATATTCAAATTTCTTCACTTTTTTTTTCTATTCAATTTTTTTATCTGTTGAAATTTTTTTAATGTATATGTTCAACCAAACTATCTGTTCAAATACAAAGCTATCTGTTCAACCAAACGTTTTTTTTTTTTTTTGAAATACAAAGTTATCTGTGCAAATTTTGAACAAATCTCTTCAATGCTATTACAAATCTGTTCAGATCCAAGCCATTATAGAGCTGTTATCTGTTGAAACAAGAGGTTATGATCTGTTGAAATGTCCCCAAAAAAAATTAAAACTCTTGTTGAAATGAACAATTCTAGAAATATATTCTACAATAGATTTTACAAACTCTTGTTTTCCTCAAATTAAACACCTAGCAAAATAAAGCAATTTTAGTCAAATATTTTTTTTTAAAAAAAATAGTAACTAACTAGATGGAATTTTGCATCAATTGAATCTGAATTTGCAAGTCGAATCACAAAACCATGAGAACATTCAAAAGGCAAGTTCACTAATGCTAAGTAGAGTAAATAAATTGACATACAGATATGTATACACACATATATATGTTTGTATGTATATATACAACATAAATAGATTTGTAAGGAAATTCTATGATCGAGTCTCCATTGACGAATTGCTCAGAGACAATGATCAATAAAAATTACACTTCAAAACGAAGCAACGATAAAAAATATCGAATTTGAATCGAAATGTACATAAATTGGTGATGAAAATCCAGGGAGATTTGTCTGTCCAATCGAAACCCTAGTTTTCCACAGATCTGCCAACGAGAGACAAAATAAATAGATTTATATGTATATATATATATATATATGTATTGAATGGAGTAAGAAGCGAAATGAAGAGAGATAGACAGAGCACCAAACCTAGAGTTACACATCTGTTATAGAGAGAACGGCTTAAGGGTGAACCTCAGATTTGTTTGAGATCTCAGGTTGCATATCTGAGATCATCAGATTATAGGGAAAACTACCCATAGATCCTAATAATTGGATTTAATTCTCATCAAATCCTATTGAAAATAAGTTTTAGTAAAATCATCACTAAAATATTCAATTTTGTCACTAAAATACTCCAGTACATTAGATGATGTTGTTGGCCATGTTTATTTTATTTTATTTCATTTTTTGGTCAATCAGTAGGAAGACAACCGGGTAAGAAACACTTTCACAAACTCAAAAAATCAAGCCAGTAGGACTCAAACTCAAACTAGGCCAACATTTGATCTTTGTTAGCCAATACCATAATATATAATCTTAAAACGAATTAAGCTTACGGTCAAGCTTTTATGATTATTATTTCATCAACCCTTTTTTCTGCCATTTTCTGCAATTCCACCATTGGTTGTCATTCATCTTGCAACTAAATTTTTGTAACTTTAAAACATTTGACAACATCAATTTTTCAACATGTACAATATTGAATTAATTTTAATTTATGAAAATATTAGGCCAAGATTTTCATTTTTGGTATGGCCTATAGCGTATTCATTAAATTTGAATAGCCCTATTTATAAAACTTTATCTTGTGTGCATAATTTGTGCTATTCTTCTATGTATTTTGCTTTGGGTTTCAGTTTGATCTACACCCTAAAATTGAGAGACGTAGTTCTGGTCATTAGAACGGTCCTAGATTTTATTTTTCCATGCCTTCAAATAAAACAGGAGTATTTTTTTATTTCTATTGCAGAAGGAAAAATATCACCTTACTCTAATTGAGTATTGCTTCTAGAAAAATGTATTGGTGAAACTTATATCTTTGAAAGTTGTTGAAGCAAGGAATTACAACCCAAAAAAAAAAAGGCAAAAGGGTATTTTATTGTATAGATAACTGGAAAAATTAGTGAAACATCTCTCTCTAACTTTTGGTAGTAAGAGAAGTTCAATATGTTTTTTTTTTATTAGTTAAGATCTCTCAATAATAATATTAAAGAAATTTCAACTCGTCACAGAGACATTTTTTCTTTGTCACAAGTTGAAATTTTTCTATGAAATTTCTCTATGAAGGCAAATTTCTCTATGCTAAGTTTCTCTGTAAAAATATTGAGAGATCCCGACTACTATGAAAATGTTGTATATATTTTATCTTATAAAATCTTAATATCAGTGATCTTAATCTAAAAACTTGTAGATAATTTCTGTAGTTGGAGTGAGGAAGACAAAATAGGTATAACAAACTCTCTCTTTTTTTCTTCTTTTTTTCTTTTTTTTTGGGGGGGGTGTTTAAATATTAAATTAAAAACATATTATTTCATTAGTTATCTTACTCTCTCAGTTAAATAAAAAATAAAAAATAAAAAATAAAAAAAAAAGAAAAGAAAAAAGGGAGCTAAACAACTTCTCTCATTGTATGAAAAAAAAAATGGTAATCGTCATTTACATTTATATTGTAGTTTTTTACTCTATCAGTCAAGACAAAGAAGAAGAAGAAGAAAAAGAATAAGAAGAAGAAGAAGAAGAAGAAGGAGGAGGAAGTCTCTATCAAAATAATTTTGATTTAAAGTTAGGATAACTTTATAAATTGTAAATGCAAATAATACCTATTAAAAGAATAAAGTTACAATGCAACAAATTATAAAGGCCCAATTAAAATTTTCACTTTTAACTTCAAATATGCTTGAGCCACCTCACACCATTCAATTAGTTAAGTTTTTTTTGCCAAGACAACAAAGGGAAATAGGAAATAAAGTTTCATTCTCAACAATAAGACTTGAACTCAATATCATGTGCTACCATTAAACTTAAATATATAATTGGTCCTTAAATTTTAGTCTTCTAAATTTTTTATTATGTCAATTTTGTTCCTAGCTTATCCAAGTAATTAAATGGTCCCTAGTGTCATTTGTCTACATTATGTTCAAATTTAAACAAAAATGGCAATGCTTCTATTATAAAAATGAAAAAAAAATGGTGTTGGGGACCATTTAATTGCAAATTAGATAAATTGAACATTAAATTGACAAAATTAAAATATCCTGAACCAAAATGGCCAATAATGTATGTTTTGGAGACTAACACAATATTTAATACTACTAATTTTTTAACATCTTTTAACTTTTATTATTGCATAAATGATTGGACTTATCTTAAGTTCAAATCTGAACTAGACCGTTATGTCCAAACTCATGAGGCCCACTGTAGGTACAATTTTGATGATTTAAAATATTTATTTTGTAACATTCTTTGTATATATTATTAAAAATAAAAAATAATAACAACAAACTTTGCAAGTATTGGAAGTAAGGAATTACAAAAAGCGAAAAAGAACTATGTTACGCAAAGCAAAAGTGAAATGTGTTAGTATGGAAAAGAGAGATGAAGATGAGGCATATAACTAACCTTTTTCAAAAGATAAAGGTCGTCTTCTTCTGTCTGCATAGCTCTTTTGTCGGCTTTAAGCAGTAACTAACCTTTTCTGAATGAGGAGTATTTTCTCCATAGCCTCACGAACTAGATCTGGGCCTAGTAAGGGTGAATCTCCCACTTCTGTCTAACACACCGGTGATCTATATGGACGCCCATACAATGCCTCGAAAGGCGCCATCTCAATACTTGCTTGTTAGCTATTATTATAAGCAAATTCAACTAAGGGTAGATGCTTCTCCCAAGTCCCCTTAAAATCTAGCACACATGCTCTCAACATGTCCTCCAAAATTTAGATAGTACGTTCAGATTGCCCGTTGGTTAGGGGATGATAAGCTGTACTAAAATTCAATTAAATACCCAAAGCACTTTGAAGACTCTGCCATAGCCTAGCTGTAAAACGTGGGTCTCTATCAGACACTATACTCACTGGTACCCCATGGAGGCGAACTATCTCACGGATATAAAGTTCATCTAGAAACTCTATGGAATCTCCAATGCTCGTGGCAATGAAATGAGCCGACTTAGTAAGTCTATCCACAATTACCCATATTGCATCATTACTTCTTTGAGTTCTAGGGAGACCAGAAACAAAGTCCATGTTGACGTGTTCCCATTTCCATTAAACAATCGGAAGAGGTTATAGCAATCTAGTTTGTCTTTGGTGTTCAACCTTAACTTGTTGGCAGACTAAACACTTGGCCACAAACAAAGCTATATCCTTTTTCATATCTCTTCACCAAAATTGACTACTTAGCTCATGATACATTTTGGTACTCCTTGGATGTATCGTTAAAAGTGAGTGATGAAATTCTTTCAAAACTTCATTTCTCATGGATTTAGGTAAAAACAATTGGTCAAGGTAACGAACACTAGAATTTGCATGAACATTTAAGCCCCGCTCCTCTTTCTCTTGGGAGATCTTCCCCTTAATTAAGGTTACTTCTGGGTCACCTAATTGTGCTTCAATTACTCTAGCAACAAGGGTAGGTTGTGCAATGGTGGTGAAGAGAGTGGCTTGTTCCGACGATTCACCAAGCCGCAAGTTAAATTCACTAGCGTTTCCATCATCTTTCATTCCCTCATCGCTAGGCTAGCTAGGGAGCTCATAGATTTTCTACTTAAGGCATCTGCTACTACATTGGCCTTGCCGGGATGGTAGTGTATATCAAAATCATAATCCTCTAGAAATTCCATCCATCGCCATTGGCGTAGATTCAAGTCTTTCTAGGAGAATAAGTATTTGAGGTTCTTGTGGTTAGAGAAAACTTCAAAATTTTCACCATATAGATAATGTCTCCACAACTTCAAGGCAAAAAAACAGCAGCTAGTTCCAAGTCGTGTGTTTGTGTAGACACCCCATTTTTGACCGACCTTAAGACTCAGACGTCACCAATTGAGCGCTCGGTGATGTTGCATATTGTGCTCGTTCAGAAGTCTCAGAGTCGCGGCCATGTGACCTGCCTCCGGACTTCCGGACTCTCTTCTGTGCCTTGTCTCGGTTTGCGAACCGGACTCGGTTTTCTCTATTTTCTTTCCTAAGGGGAGGGAGAGGTCCCGTAGACCATCTCTCAGTGGCCGTGGGCTACATTTCGTGGCCGTAGGCCATTTTGCCCATTTCGGAGCCCGGTTCCCGGTTTTCGGAGCCGTCAGGCCGTGTGCCTCGGTTCGGGACCACCCAACCATCTCCGATTCCTCCGGTTTTTGGCATGCATCTCATTTACTCCCTTTCGAGGGACACTGGGGTCTTAGATACCCACTTCGTAGCCAAACACCACTTTCGGTGCTTAACGGCCGGATCGTGTTTTGGCCCCCGAGCATTCGTTTTGCATCGGTTTTTGTTCATTTTTGGCAGGTACCTCTGTTTTATCACCAGGAAGATCACTAGAGGGTGGGAGGCCAGCAATTGTCTCAGCAACCAGTTATGCTCCTCCGGCGCCCCCCGGCGCCCGTTTTTCTCACTTCCGGGCTAATGTTGAACACCCTAGGGCCATTTCCTTCAAGCCAAAACCACATATTTGTGTTGTACACACACGGGAGGACCCTAAAAAATAGAGGCCGGCCAGTAATTGAACTTTTCATTTTTGAACCCCTCCTAAAAGTGGCCTATTCTCTCTCTTGTTTTAGAGTTGCCAATTTTGAACCACATAGTTGTGAAGAGGAGACCTGGGAGGACACCAATATGTGAAGCTCGGCCATTAATTCGATTGGACCATTTTGCCCCTTGGCCGGCCGGCCACAGGGGGTAGCCGGCCACTGCGACAAAAATGGTGGTCGGCCATGCTCCTTGGGAGGTGTGTATGGCAGCTGTATAGCTTTATCCCCCAAAATATCTGATTTCGGGGGATATTTTTGTAAGCAAGGGAACTTAATCCCTTAAGGCCTACACTCTTGCACACACTTGGACACCATCCTTGCATGCATACATCTCTCTCTCTCTCCCTCAAGAGCTGGAACACTTGCCTCAAGCTTACAAACACATATCCATCTCCATCTCTTTGATTCTTCTCAAGTTTGGTGCCATTTCTTCATCATTATCAAGCACCACCACCACCACTCCATTTCCAGCAGCAAGGAGAGGTTCTCAGAGGCTTAGAAGCAACATTCCTCAAGCCAAGAGGTAGAAAAGAAAAGGTCTACAAGGGTAAGTCTACATCTCCCTCTTTTGTAGCATTTTCTTGCTTCTTTTCTTAAACCTATTTTCTCACTGTTTTAGGCTCCGACCCTAACTGAAAGGGTCACTCTTTTGAGCTTATATTCATGTTTGTTTAAGGGCTCAACCTTGTTTGAGCCCTCCATTTGGCACTTGCTTCAATATCATCTTATATGCCATTTTTTTGCATGAAATTTCTAGCCTATGAGTGATATGTTTTCGAGCATAATGTAAACTGTATGTGGGCCTATTTTGAGCCCCTCTTAAACATTGAAGAAGGGATCAATCCTGTTTGGATCCTCTATCTTTCACTTACTTCATAATCTCTCCTATTTACCGTAAATTTGCATGATTTGTTTGGCCTATATGTAAATTGTTTTGGAGTTTGTTATGTACTGTGAGTAAGCTTATTTTGTGTCCCTCTACAACATTTTAGAAGGGATCAATCTTGTTTGGGGTCTCCATGTAGTACCTACCATTCTACCCCTCTTTGGCCCTCATTTTTACATGCTCTTTTAGACTTATCTAGCCTCTATTTTCGGCCATCATCAGAACTGGAATGAGTCATATTTTGACCCTCTGGACATATTTCATTAAGGTTCTTTTCTTGTTGGATGAATGTTTGGCCTACTTCATGTTATATCCTCTTGTGGCCTCAATCTTGCATGGCATTTTTAGCATATTTTCATACTGATTTGGGGGATGTCATCTACTGTAAATGTTCATATTTTTAGTCCCTCATCAGTGTTTTAGAAGGTTATTTTTCCATTTGGGCATCGCATGTATCACTTGCTTCAATACCCCTCTTGTGGAGCTATTTTTGCATACTTGCCTAATCCTATGTGTGCTTGCTGTTTAGCCCTTTTTATGACTGAAAAATGCTTGTCTTGGGGCTGTCTTGCTACTGTATTTTCATTCCATGTCCATATTGTGCATGCATTGCATAGCTATAGGCCATTTCGGGCGCCTAATATCGCATTTCGGGATCATTCCATGCTTCGGGTGCACTTTGGCCATGTTTCGGGACTGTTTTCCCCCACATTTCAGTGCTGAAATTCTATTTGCATGATTACATATCATATTCTATGCCATTTCATGCCTTAGGGCCATTGCCTCGGTTTGCGTGCCCATGTGCACGCATTTCGAGGCATCTCATTTTCATCTCTCGGCCTCTTATGTGAGTGTGGCTGAGGCTCTCTCATGTTAGTATAAGTTCATTTTGCATTCTGTATGTCATTTTAGTCTCATTGCATCGTGTATGCCATTGCCCCGGTTTGCGTGCCCGTGTGCACGCATTTCGAGGCATCTCATTCTCATCTCTTGGCCTCTTATGTGAGTGTGGCTGAGGTTCTCTCATGTTGGTGTAAGCCCATATTGCATCGCATGTCTCATCTTAGTCCTGTTGCATTCCGTATGCCATTTTCTCAGTTTGCGTGCCCGTGGGCACGCATTTCGAGACATCTCATTTTAGTCTCATTGTATATCATCTTTCAGGCCGTTTCATGCCTTTATGTCATTGTCTCGGTTTGCGTGCCCATGTGCACGCATTTCGAGGCACTTCACTTTTATCCGGCGGCCTCTTATGTGAGTGTGGCTAAGGTCCACTCATGTTAGTGTAAGTCCAATTGCATTGCGTATGCCATTTTATGCCTTAGGATCATTTCTTCGGTTTGCGTGCCCGTGTGCACGCATTCCGAGACATCTCATTTTCACAGCATTGTGTATGTTAGGATTGTATTTTAGTTGCATTCATGCATATCATGCATATTACATTGTGTTCGGGATAGGAGTTAGCCCGGGCACGGGAAACGAGGTACGTTTCGTACTCCAAGCGACGGAACCCGTCCCAATTCCCAAGTCACCGACACTCCGGATCCCACATGATGGAGTTAGGTTTTGTTGTAGAATTCATATGCATTCATCCTATATTGAGTTGTGCAATTCGGCTCCTCGGCCATCATGCATCGATATGCGTGATTGGTGACACGAGGATCGAGGCATGCATATATTTGTGAAATACATTGCTATGCCCCTCTCCTGCTCTCTGTTGCAGCAAAATGAAGAATCAGCAACTTTCTGGGACTTGGCACGCACTTCGAGAAACATTGCAAACAGGGGCTGATTGGGGCATCCCAGTGGATTTCTGCGCAAAGCAGCTCAACATGCATCATCTCATTATCCGGAGCGGAGTCAAGGCAGTCCCTGGCTTGCATGCCAGTTTACAGTTTCTCTTAGTTAATTTGTCAATTAATTAGAAATTTGTATATTATTCGGACTGTAATATTCGGACTGTACTATTCTTTCATTCGGGACTGTATTATTTATTCGGACCCTCTGTACAAGGGCATAATTGTAATAAGTGTGCGTGAGTGTGATGTATGTCTTCCAACCCCACGTCTTTCTTCCCTTTTATTTACCTGCTTACGATGGTTAGATTAGGGCATATTTCAATTAGCATACAGTATGACAGCATGTTTGCATCATTCATCTGTTTTGCACGCACCGGGCTCGGCGCATCATACAAACTGCATTTGTATTTCGATTCCAAAAATTGAATACGTGTTAGTTGTAGCATTTCATATGCCATGTTTAGAATAGCCGAGCCTGCTATAGTTTGCATTTTTGCATGTGTTGCATTAGGCATTTCTGTATACTTAGGATCATGCATGATTTCTAATGTAGTTTCTGTTTTGGCTTGGAGTACTCGGTGAGTTTTTATGCTTTAGCATCCTTGCACGCGTGTGAGTGACTGCCATGATAGCATGCTTACCATGAGGCTAACTGCTTATGTGATATAACTGCCTCGAATGCCTGTGGGTGGAGGTTGAGTTACTTGAATTGGAATAATTCATCAAATGTTTGTTTTAAGCCCACTAGATAGTGGCAAAATCATGTTTTCTAAAGCCCACCCGAGGGGTGGCAAATCCACGTCTTAGCCTACCTGCGGGTAGCACCATCAAACCATTTTCAAATAAACAAACATGAAATGTTTAGTTCCAATTCAGGTGATTCAGTCTATACTTGTATGCTGTGCGCATCACATAGTAACCTAGGCTAATAACCGGAATAAGAACTCACAATGTTTTCAAAATCAGATATCATGGTTAGTAGAGGCCGGTATTTGACCGGGCGGCGAATGCTCACGGTGACCTTCCCCAATCATACCCAAGTTCCCGAGCCGAGGCAACTTTGGCGATGACGGACACGTGGCCTTTGGCACCGAGTCAGGGTTTCCTAAATTTCCCATTTTAAAATATTTAGGTGGCGACTCTGTATCTGGCGAAGTAGTCCATGTTTGGCACTTCTTTCACAAAATCTGTTTTCAAAACGATTTGCCGGATTTGGACTCTTCGGTTCAAGATTGAGAACCATGACATTTGAGTCCTTCAAACCAGAAAGGCACTAATATCGAACTGTAACCAGGGGGACTCGCACTCCCTTCCCCCAGGATGCGTTCGGGGACGTCTACAGTCTGGTAGTTCCTTTCGTGCATCTTTAGCTAGTGCAAGCCATATGCTACCACTTTACCCTCTTGCATTAAAACACATCCCAACCCCTCTCTAGAAGCATCACTAAATACTGTATAACTTAAGCCTTGTTCCGAAATGATAAGAATTGGAGAGGTGGTCAATTTAAGCTTTAGTTCTCAGAAGGAATTTGTCACGACCCAAACCCGCCCCTATAGGTTTAGCGTCGTAACCGGCCAGTAATCATTGGATTACCGAAGGCCTCTGAATAGATAAGCATATGATAAGGGGCTAGCGGAAGCAGATATATAATATAGTTGTCCAATGAGCTGTGTTGACTTACATGAAACAGAATATTTAAAAACTTTATATACATATTCATAAGTCAACTCTTTATTATACCCACACATATTACAGTATCTTAAATACAGCCAACACATCAAATAAAGTCTCATACATATACAGAACTAATCAGAACTTGAACCCAAGACACTTCGGGAACCTCCACGTGAGGCACAATGGCTGGCTGACAACGGAACACAGTCCCCTACAAAAACCTTCGGGCTCAAACTCCAGAATGCTCACCTATATACATATATATACAAACAGTGAGCTAAAGCCCAGTGAATAACATTAAGGTAAAGGGTTAGTGAACGAATTCTGAACATATCAAAAGTACAGAATAGATCATAGCATAATCATTCCCATATCAGAACATAATAATGGCATATCCCATAGAACATAACAGAACAGAACAGAATGTCTTCCGACTAGAGTAACCGGTTCCGGATACCAATTAAACACATATCACCACAATAAAGTGGCTAACGAGATCTCGTAATTACTTGTATGTCATGGACCCATATTTTCATGCCGTCTCCCATGACTTGGGACTATCTATGGATGCTATAATAGATTTCAAATTTGGAATGTTCGTTCACAAAAACATATATCATTTCAGAAAGCATAGCTTATCACATTTCATTTGGAACATAATTTCATATAAACGTATCTTTACAATAACGTTACTCACAGTGGTTCTAGTAAGCGTTCAATCAATCCTCGAGTCTTGACCTACAATCATAAAATACATAACACCAACAGATCTTATCATTACACATGTACTTGGCCAACACGGCTTAGCTTACATTACGTTGGTTCTTGTTCTTTCATATTACAATGCTTAGAACACACACACATTTATATTCTCATAACTTAGTACCTTCATTCTTTAGTGTGTTTCTAATTCATAACCTCATTACTATGGCTTAATTAAGGTTTAGGAATGCCTAAGATATAATGAGGATGCCAAAACATGCATTGGAACACTTAGGCAAACTTTCTGAAAATAAGGTCTCTGCTCGAGCGGGAATGTAAGCAAAGGATATCCGCTCGAGCGTGTGTTCCCTCGCTCGAGCGTACAGTAAACTCAGAAAAAGTGCTGGTTGGTCAAGATCTACGCTTGAGCTTCAACTCCCACGCTCGAGCGGATCAACAACATGTAAAAGGGTTCACTCGAGCGCCCAAGTGGTCGCTCGAGCGGAGAGCTCATGTTCTGAAAAATATACTGAGAGCTCGAAATCTCCGCTCGAGCGTAGGTCTCCCCGCTCGAGCGGATTGTAAATTTATGTGTTTACAAAAACAGAGGTTGAGCTTCAAAATGTGATTTCAATGGCCATGTTCATGCAAAACTTGATCAAAACACTTGGAAAACCCTTCAAAAACACAGGTGCATGATCATTTACAACCCCTTAGCTCAAAACTCATGGATTTAGCTAAATTTGAGTTCAAACTTTCATGCATGTATGTTTCATAAACTCTTTCTTCTCCAACACCATGGTTTTAATAAAATTGAGCTCAAGGCTCCATGCATGTAAGAAATTCTCTTGCAAGACTTCAAAAACATGGGGTTGACTTACAAAACTTGATGAAATATGCATGCATGTACCATTCATCCTCCATATTCAACACAATCGATGTAAACTTGGTAATTTAACACCTACATGAGCATGCAAGTATGAATTGTAGTTCAATTCTCCATTCTAAGCTCAATATACACATTCAAACTCATAATCTTCATGTTAATAACTTAGATTCATAAATTAGGGGTGAAATTCATACCTATAGTCTTGAATTAATCTAGTTTCTTGCACACCATTGATGAACTCAAGCAAAGCCTTCAACTTCTACCTTTAATCTCTCCTTTCTCTCTCTAGAATTGTGTTCCCTCTCTCTCTAGAATGATTCACCAGATTTTTCCACTCAAGGGAAATGAAGGGTCTTGAGCTCAAATGAGCTAAATGTGATGCATATATAGTTATGAGGCTAAAATACATTAATTAAAACATAAGGCTTGCCAAACGCAACTTAATGAATCGTTCTGAATCAAATTTTAATTGAACTTACTATAACGTTCTAAAAATTCCAAATATCATATGGGTGTAGTCAACTTCAGTTTCGGATGCCGATAAGGCTTTCAATTTTCATTTTAAGGCGAAATTCCCGACATGTATTTTTTATAAGTAACAGATAGAAGGTCAAATATCATGCAGATTACATATCAATCCCATACTTTATTTAATCCGCTTAATTAACATCCTTAATTACCGATTAGTAACTAATTACGGGTCGGGGTTATTACAGAATTCTCACAAGCTTCGGTCCAATCAAACCTTACTTCCTTACGGGTTAATCTGGTTAATGGAGATGCTATGGAAGAGAAATTCTTTACAAATCGGCGGTAGTAACCGGCTAATCCCAGAAAGCTACGAACTTCTAAGGCATTCTTAGGCTACCCCCAATTTTGCACAGCTTTTATTTTTGAAGAATCTACCATAATTTCATCTTCTGAGACTGCGTGACCCAAGAACTTCACTTCAGAAAGCCAGAATTCACATTTCTCATATTTTGTGTACACGTGGTGCTCCCTAAGAAGTTGCAAAATAGTATGAAGATGCTCTTCATGCTCCTCTTCGGAAGGTGAGTAGATGAGAATATCATCTACAAAGATGACCACAAATTTATCAAGAAACTCTTGAAAGAAAGCTGGAGCGTTGGTCAATCCAAAGGGCATAACCAAGAACTCGTAATGCCCATATCGGGTACGAAAAGCAGTTTTGGGAATATCCTCCTCTCTGACACAGATTTGGTGATAACCTGACCTTAAATCTATCTTGGAAAAACAATGAGAGCCTTAAGTTGATCGAAGAGATCATCTATCCTGGGCAATGGATATTTATTCTTAACTGTGGCTTGGTTTAATTTACGGTAATCTATGCACAGCCTTAAGGATTCGTCCTTCTTCTTTGCAAACAAAGCCGAGGCTTTCCAAGGTGAGGTGTTAGGGTGTATAAAACCCTTACTAAATAACTCATGCAACTGTTCCTTCAGAACCACCAATTCAGCTGGGGCAAACCTATATGGTGATAATGAGGGGGTGTTTGGGAAGTTTGGTTTTTTTTTTCCACTAAAAGACAAATTAGTTACAAAACAAAACAAAAAAAAACCAATACAAACAAAATATCATATCAAACCCCATAATCATTTCACTTTTTATCTCACTAACATTACATCCAACCACAAAAAATCCAACTATCTTCCCAAACATAAAAAAAAATTTCTCCAATAATATCCTACAACTAAAAAAACCTACAAAAAAACCCACTTCCCAAACACCCACAGAGATAGGTGCCATACCCAGAAGTAAGTCCATGGTAAACTCTACTTCCCTATGAAAGGGTAATTCTATAAGATCATCATGAAAAACATCAAGATATTCACATACCACCTTTGTAAATTCACCTCAAACTACTTCACTCTCGTCATAATAGTTGCCAAAAGAGAATTAAACTGGCCCCGACCACGTGGATAGTATGAGGAGGGTAAAGATCTACCGTACCTATCCCCTAGAAACGTGAAACAATCATCATCAGCAATGCACACCGTAACTCTCTCTCGATAATAATCTATGGTTGCTGGGTAAGTAAACAACCAATCTATACTGAGGATGACGTAAAAACCCGACATTTCCAATAGGACAAAATTAAACGGAAGTTGTCGACCCGCCATCTCAATTACACACCCCTGACACCCCTGGGTCATAGTGATCTTACCCCCAACTGGTGACTCTACTGTGAGTGAACAATGCAGTTGCCTACTCTCTAACCCCAATAATGATGCAAATGACGTTGCAATAAATCCTAGTGTTAATCAACACACTAGCCCAAGTATTGAAAATGAGGAATGTACCTGTCACGACCCAAACCCGCCCCTGTAGGTTTAGCACCGGAACCGGCCAGTAATCCGTGGATTATCAAAGGCCTCTGAACAGATTAGCGAATAATAAAAGGCTGCGGAAGCAATAATACATAATAGACAAGGTCCAATGAGCTGTGATAACGTACATGGGACGGAACATTTCAAAAACTTATTTATATACATAAACATGTGTAGACACCCCATTTTTGACCGACCTTAAGACTCAGACGTCACCGGTTGAGCGCTCGGTGATGTTGCATACTGTGCTCGTTCAGAAGTCGCGGCCAGGCGTCGCCTCCGGACTTAACTCTCTTCATGCCTTGTTTTGGTTTGCGAACCGGGCTCGGTTTTCTCTTTTCTTTCTGCGGGAAGAGAGTCCGTAGAGACTATCTCCGGTGGCCGTGAGCTACATTTCGTGGTCAGAGGCCATTTTGCCCATTTCGAGTTCGGTTTGGGGACCGTCGACCGTCAATGCCTCGGTTGACCGCCTAACTATCTCCGATTTCTCTGGTTTTTGGCGGTGCCTCTGTTTTATCATCTTGAGGACACTGGGCCTCGATGCCCACCGTGGCGAATGCCACTTTCGGTGCTATGGCGGTTTCGGACCGGCTGCGTGATTTGGGCCCCGAGCATTCATTTTGCATCGGTTTTCTCCGATTTTTGGCAGGAACCTCTGTTTTGTCATTCCGAGGGACACCGGGGTCGCAGATACCCACTTCATTGCCGTATGCCACTTTCGGTGCCTGCAGCCCATTTTCGGGACCCCGAACTGCGCGGTTTGGGCCCCGAGCGTTCATTTCTCATTAGTTTTTGTTCAATTTTGGTAGGTACCTCTGTTTCAACACCAGGGAGATCACTGGGGGGTGGGAGACCAGCAATTATCCCAGATAACTAGTTTCGCTCCTCCGGCGCCCGTTTTGCTCATTTCCGGGCCAATGTTGAACACCCTGGGGATATTTTCTTCCAACCAAAGCTACATATTTGTGATGAGGGGTCATGGAAGGACCCTAAAAGTGCATGGTCGGCCAGTAATTGTGAATTTCATTTTTGAGCCTCTCCTTCAAATGCAATGTTGTGACTCCTGTTCCAATGTTGCCAAATTCCAACCTTGGATCCCTGTTCTATACACATGGGAGGACCCTAAAAGTGCATGGTCGGCCAGTAATTGTGCTTTTCATTTTTGAGCCTCTCCTTCAAATGCAATGTTGTGACTCCTCGCCTGTTGCCAATTTCCAACCTTGGATCCTGTTCTACACACAGGAGGACACCAAGGAGTGGTGGTCACGAAAATTTGGACTTCATTTTTGGGCCATGGCCGGGCCGTCAGGTGAGTGGTGGTCGATTAGCTTGGGGTGGCCGGCCACCTTCGAGAAATTACTGCCGGCCGACTTTCGCTTCAAATTTCTTACAATGTCAGGATATTTTTGCAAAATATCTCCCCCTCTGGGGGATATTTTGGAAGGGAAATCTTGCCTCCATTTCCTCCCTTTACACCCTTTCTTGCCTATTTAAAGGGCTGCCCTCCTCCTTTGCTAGGGTTAGAAATTTTGGTCTCAAATACCTCTCTCTCAAAACCTCTATCTTCTATCTCCAAAACTCAAAAAACCCTCAAGCATCTAGGCCAATCCTTCATCAACCCTAAGCACCACCATCAACAACTCCATTTCAGCAGCAAGGAAGTGATTTTCAGAGGCCAACAAGCAACAATTTCAAGTCAAGAAGCCACCAAAGTTGGATCTCCAAGGGTAAGCCTCTAAATCCCTTTTTCTAGCATTATTTTCTATCAATTCTATGCCCTATTTCCCTTTTGCTTTGGGCTTTGACCCCTACTGGTTTTGTGCTTATTTTGAGCCCCTCTACAACATTGTAGAAGGGCACAACCTCACTTGGTGCCTCTATCATATACCTCTTTCAATATCACCCTTTATGCCAATTATTTGCATGCTTTGTTTGGCTTTTGAGTGATCTGATTTCGAGCATACTATATACTGTGATGGGGCTTATTTTGAGCCCCTCTTCAACATTGAAGAAGGGCTCAACCATGTTTGGCTTCTCTATCATGCACTTCCTTTGAAATTCTTCCATTTTACCGTAAACTTGCATGCTACTTTTAGCCTATATGCATTTGTTTTTGGAGCATGCTATAAACTTATTATGGGCTTATTTTGTGTCCCTCTACAACATTGTAGAAGGGACCAATCTTTTTTGGTGCCTCCATGAATGGCCTCTCTTTGTACCTCTCTTTGGCCATGTTTTGCATACCTCTTTGAGCTTATTTGGTCACTGTTTTGAGTCTTCATCAGGCCTACAAAGAGCCTTATTTTGGCCTTCTCATCATGCTTTATTAAGAGTCTTAGGCCATTTGATGATTGGTTTTGGTACTTCCTTTGTATTCCTCCATTTTTCCGTAAAATTGCATGCTTTGTTAGACCGGCTTAGCTTCTGTTTTCAGCCTCCATCAGGCTTAGAAAGTGTCTTGTTTTGGTCTATTATTCAAGTTTTATTAAGGGTCTTAAGTTGTTTGGTCATTGCTTATGGTACCTCTCTTTATAGCCCTTGTTAGCTCATTATATTGCATGCTATTTTGAGCCTATCTACACACTGATTTTGGAGATGTCATTCACTGTAAATATGCATATTTTGGGATCCTCTTAAAAGTTGTAGAAGGAAATTTTGTGGTTTGAATTTTCTATATACTACTTGCTTAATAAATCCCTTCTTTTCCCCCATTTTTGCATGCCATTGTTGCCATATCTATGCTCACAATTTGGCCATGTTTTGTACTGAAAAGATGCTATTTTTGGGGCTGCCTTGCTACTGTTTTTGCTTTCATGTACCAATTTTGCATGTTTAGCACAGCCGTAGGCCATTTCAGGTACTTAAAATCACATTTCGGGATGATTTCATGCATTGATCATCATTTCGTACCATTTCGGGGCTGTTTTCCCCTTCATTTAGCTGCTGAAATTTGGTTTGCATGCTTGCATATCATTTTCCATGTCATTTCATGCCTTAGTGCATTGCCTCGGTTTGCGTGCCCGTGGGCACACACTTCGAGGCACTCCGTTTTCATTCATCGGCATCTTATGTGAGTGCGGATGAGGTCTTCTCATGTTAGTGTAAGCCCAATCTGCATTTTTCATGCCTTAGTGCATTGCCTCGGTTTGCGTGCCCGTGGGCACGCACTTCGAGGCACTCCGTTTTCATTCATCGGCATCTTATGTGAGTGCGGCTGAGGTCTTCTCATGTTAGTGTAAGCCCAATCTGCATTTTTCATGTCTTAGTGCATTGCCTCGGTTTGCGTGTCCGTGGGCACGCACTTCGAGGCACTCCGTTTTCATTCATCGGCATCTTATGTGAGTGCGGCTGAGGTCTTCTCATGTTAGTGTAAGCACAATCTGCATTTTTCATGCCTGTACATCGCCGCCTCGATTTGCGTGCCTGTGGGCACGCATTTCGAGGCACTTCGGTTTTATTCGATTTGCATTTCATCATCGCCTCGGTTTGCGTGCCTGTGGGCACGCATTTCGAGGCACTTCGATTTTACCCGATTTGCATTTCATCATCGCCTCGATTTGTGTGCCTGTGGGTACGCATTTCGAGGCACTTTGATTTTATCTGATTTGCATTCATCATCACCTCGGTTTGCGTGCCTGTGGGCACGCATTTCGAGGCACTTCAGTTTTATCCGATTTGTATTTCATCATCGCCTCGGTTTACGTGCCCGTGTGCATGCTTTTCGAGGCACTTCGGTTTTATTCGATTTGCATTTCATGCCATGGCCTCGGTTTGCGTGCCCGCGTGCACGCTTTTCGAGGCATCTTATTTTCATCTCATTTTCATCCGAATTGTGCATACTAGGTTGTATCTTAGATTGCATTCATGCATTACCTCGGTTTGCGTGCCCGTGTGCACGCATTCCGAGGTTACTCATTTTCATGGCATTGTATATGTTAGGATCGCATATTAGCTACATTTCATGCATACCATGCATATTGCATTGTGTTCGGGATAGGTGTTAGCCCCGGGCACGGGAAACGAGGTACATTCTGTACTCCGAGTGACGGAGCGTGTCTCAATTCCCAAGTCACCGACACTCTGGATTACCCGTGATGGAGTTAGGTTTTGTTATAGCATTCATCTGCATTCATCCTATATTGAGTTGTGGAATCCGATTCCTCGGCCATCATGCATCGGTATGCGTGATTGGTGGCACGATGATCGAGACATGCATATATGTGTGAAATACATTGCTATGCCCTTTTCCTGCTCTCCGTTGCAGCAAAATGAAGGATCAACAGCTCTTCGGAGTTTGGCACGCATTTCGAGAAAAAGTGCAAACAGAGGCTAATTAGGGCATCCCAGTGGATTTCCGCGCCAGGTAGCCCAAAATGCATCATCCATCAGAAGCAAGGCGGTCCCTGGCTTGCATGCCAGTTTTTCTTATTTAATTTGTTAATTAAATAGAAATTTGTATATTTATTTGGACTGTATATTTCGGACTGTAATATTCTTTCATTTGAGATTGTATATTTATTCGGACCCTCTGCGCGAGGGCGATGTTGTAATAAGTGTGGGTGAGTGCGATGTATGTCTTCCAACCCCACGTCTTTCTCCCTTTTATTTACCTGCTTTGATGGTTAGATATAGGGCATATTTCAATCAGCATACAGTATGACAGCATGTTTGCATCATTCATCTGTTATTGCATGCACCAGACTCGGCACATCATACAAACTGCATTTGTATTTCAATTCCAAAATGAATACGTGTTAACTGTAGCATTTCATATACCATGTTTAGAATAGCCGAGCCTGCTATAGTTGCATTCTTGTATGTGTTGCATTAGGCATTTCAGCATATTTAGGATTCATGCATGATTTCTAATCGTTTTTCTGTTTTGGCTTGGAGTAGTCGGTGAGTTTTATGCTTTAGCATCCTTGCATGCGTGTGAGTGTTGCCATGATAGCATGCTTACCATGAGGCTATGTGCTTATGTGATATAACTGCCTTGAATGCCTGTGGGTGGAGGTTGAGTTATCTGAATCGGGACAATTCATTGAATGTTTGTTTTAAAGCCCACTAGATAGTGGCAAAATCATATTTTCTTAAGCCCACCCGAGGGTGGCAAATCCACGTCTTAGCCTACTTGCGGGTAGCACCATCAAACCATTTTCAAACAAACAAACATGAAATGTTTTGTTCCAATTCAGACGACCCAGTCTATACTTGTATGCTGCGAGCATCACATAGTAACCTAGGCTAATAACCGGAATAAGAACGCACAAAGTTTTCAAAAACAGATATCATGGTTAGTAGAGGGCGGTCTTTGACGTGAAGGGGTGCTCACGATGTGACCTTCCCCAATCGTACCCAAGTTCCTGAGCCAACTTTGGTGATAGCGGACACGTGGCCTTTTGGCACCGAGTTAGGGTTTCCTAAATTTCCCATTTAAAAAAAATATTTAGGTGGCGACTCATATCCGCAAAGCCCATGTTTGGCACTTCTTTCAAAAATCTGTTTTTCAAAACGATTTGCGGATTTGGACTCTTTGGTTGATTTAGAACCGCAACAAAAATCGAGTCGAATCATGGCGAGGTCCTCGGGCTTATTCTGATTCTGGCGACTCTTGGGGATTTAGAGAACTTGACTCGAACTCATGATATCTGGTTTTGACTACATTTGTGTGTTTCTTTGCATTGCATTTGCATTGTGTCGCCTAGGACCTTTGTGTTTGCCATATGCCATTCGAACGATTTCTTGGGAGGCTTGTCTTGTCAAGTCATGTCCATAAGGCCGTCGGCCTGGCTCTGACAAAGATGGGAACACAAACCCGGTTTTACGGGGCACCCTTTTTGACCATTCGACCTAGTGCATATTCGGATCCATAGTGACTATTCCAAACTAGGACAAAGTTGCTTACCGTTTATAGGTTGTTTAAAGCCGCCATTGCGTAGTGAACCCCTAGTTCTGACGAAATAGGACGAAACCCTACCCCAACATAGGGGTGCTTTGGCTCTCACTTATCTCGCTATGTGCTTGTTAGAGTGCGTCTCTACAGGGAATGCATGTATCAATTGAGTTTGGGCATCAGGCCTGCGGGCATCATTCAGTGTCTGAGAATCAGTTGTCTGCGGATATCGATTGATTTAGGGATACAGAGCAGTGGGTCGATGGTTGAGGATGGTATTTCCGGCTTATCCAGCTGCGTGTTGTATGCCGTTGTGTGTTGTGTGTATTTAAATTAAGGTTATCTTGCCTGTTTTACGGTCATTTATTTCCTTTTTGCTTTATTATCTTTTTGCTAGGCGGGGTTTGTAGCACGATTGCTTTCAAGCGGTCGATACTCCCAAGCAATTTGGACACGAGGTCGCCGACTCAACCGATCCGAGGATCTAGTTGACGACATCGATGTTCCACTCTTTACCCCTCACCGAAGAAGGCCGAGAAGGCCTGGTCGTCGAGCACGGATCACGGAGCAATGATCTACTCTAGTGTCGAACGATCGAGTTGAGATTCTGTTTCGCTTATAGAGATACACTTGGGTTTTGAGATGGAACAACGAATCCAACAATGGAGGCGATGATGCCAGATGAATGAGTATGAAACAAATGCAAGATGATGCTATCCGCCAGGCGGAATTTTCTAAACAATGAAGTCATCATGGCCCAACGAAGTTGATCACAGTTACAACAGAATGCGCATCTACTTCACACCAGTCCCTCCTCCACCAGGGCGATCAGTTCCTCCTCCACCCGGGGCCCCATTACGAAAGCAGAATTCATCGCGAATGCTCCTCCAAATCCCCAGAATACCCAGAACACCCAGAATACCCTCCCAAATCCACAGAACGCTTTGCCAAACTTCCAAAACACCCAAGAGGACAAGGGTCTTCCAGCTGGTGGCTCCGCCCGCCCGCCAAGAATTGTCCAAAAATATTACACCCAATCACCCGGACTCTCCATTCGAGTTCGAGGTAGACCAGACAGCTCTGAAATTGAGCAAGTTGGAAAAGCTCTTCAAGAAATCACAGGGGGTGAAGGCCATCCCAGATATTGAGGACGGCTATACTGACGTGGCCGTGACTTTGCCGGACAGATTTAAGATGCCTCAGATCGACCGTTTTGACGGGTGCAGGGACCCCATGGTTCATCTACTATTTTTGAGATATCTTGAGGCCAATGGGCCTAACGCATGAAGCTCTCGCTTTTTGGCCGAACCTTGTCAGGAGTGGCCGCCAACTGGTATGCAAAGTTGGATAATGATGTCAAGAGGAATTGGGATGAGATGGCTGGGGCCTTCGTTGCACAATATTCATATAATACACAGATCGAGATTACCACTCGTGATCTCGAGACAACAAGGCAGGAACCCAAGGAGTCTTTCTCTGATTTTGTAACCCGGTGGAGGGCAAAGGCATCGATGATGACCTTGAGGCCCACAGATAGAGATCAAATCCGGATGATTGTGCGCAATCTCCGACCAGGGTTAATGAAGAAGATGATTGTAGTTCCCTTCCCCACCTTCGCAGATCTGCATGATATTGGGATGCAGATTGAAGATGCGATGAAGCAGGGTCTGTTCGACCAAGACCGGGAACAGCCCCGGCGGACATTCAACCGAAACAACAATGCGGGCCCGAGCGGCTCTACCAATGCAAGAACTTCAGAGGTCGGAATGGTCACCAAACCCCCTCTCCCCAACCAAGCCCGCAATGGGCCACACCTTTTTCTGATGCATCTGGGAGCAGTAACCAAGCTTCAAGATACCAATCCAGGGGTCAACGAACCTTCTCTCCATTACATATGCCTTTGTCCAAAGTCCTCGGAGTTCTAGTCAGAAAGGGACATCTGAAACCCTTGGAACCGAGGCCCCCTCCAAATCCACTCCCCCCTTCCCACAACCCAGCCAAATATTGCAAATACCACCAGCAGCATGGTCATGATACCGACCAATGTTTCAGGCTGCGTCATGAGGTTCAAGATCTCATTGACAAAAACATCATTCTACCTCCCGAGCGACCCAACGTTACAACCAACCCACTCCCAGCACATAACCAAGACCCACACAAAAGAATCAATTTCATCCAAACTGGGGGCGTATCTTACGACCCTAGTATCTACATTACTCCCTCCCACCTACCCAAGCCGGGGTGATCCCGCTGACAAAGACGATTTGTGCATGATGGA
Organism: Camellia lanceoleosa; assembly: GCA_025200525.1. Lineage (NCBI taxonomy): Eukaryota > Viridiplantae > Streptophyta > Magnoliopsida > Ericales > Theaceae > Camellia > Camellia lanceoleosa. The sequence goes on along the minus strand of CM045766.1, from coordinate 168,663,444 downwards.
CACCTCTACAACCCAACTGAGCAAAAGGTGGTGACCACAAAAATGGAATTGGGCGGGCCCGATGAGAGCAAAGTTGTTAAGTGCGGTGGAAGCGAGAATTTAGCCGTAGAGCTTATGATCCAGTGGATATATCTTGTCAATGAGCCTAATCGAGTGGGGCCGCCGGAAGAGGCCGAGTTGTGTATGATCCGGGGGGACAAACTTGAATCAGTGGGGGATGATTTGACAACGATGGAAAAGGACTTCGCCAACCTCCAATTTTTCAATGACCAAGAATCAGGGGACGCATCAATTAACTGGTTCGAATACGAGGAGTCAGCAGAAGTCGTCGGGTGGTTGGATGATCAGCCAGATATTGTACCATTTGTGGCCGGAAGGGCCGAGGGTCAGATTGAATCGCCGGAGAGCGCCGGTACGAAGAATTCCGCTCGGGACCAAGACATTTTGAAAACCGAACAATTAACACTGGAGGAACAAGAAAAGAAATGGGATTCTGAGAGGATCCAAAAAGCAAAGAACCATGAGGAGGTTGAGAAATTTGTGAGCACAAAACCGAACATCTTGTGAGCATGTGGGAGGAAAATGCCGAGAGCGCAAACAAGTTGGAACAGACAGTGCACGCTAGATGCTAATGGAATGTGGTGGGAAGATGGCGACTTGTATCGCCCCGCCCCACACAAAGTGGAGGCGGGGGTGGCCAACCCGGAAGACATGGTACCTCGAAGAGGTGGACCATATGACTAGAAGTATATTTCAAGGGTGTTCAAGCCCCCATACCTTGATCAACCCGAGGCATCGGGAAAGATAAGGAAGCAGAGCGGAGGAGAAGCAAGTTGAAGAAGAGGTCATCTTGAAGCTTGACTAAAGAAAATACAAGCGAACATCTCCATCACGGGATCGCTATGGCTTCAAGAGTGCAGGCAGTGTCCTTCTGCTATGGACAAAGCCAAACTCTCTATCGAAACTACGCGAACAACTAGTTGGGCTAGTCTTTCCGGAGGAGGTTCCCCGGCGTTGACCTTTTTGAGAAGGATATCGCCACTGAGGCGTGGATCATACTGCCCTCTACATCTCTGTAGAATGCAGGACAAATGGATTCGGTAGTACTTGTTGATACCGGTCCGCTATCAATGTCTGCCCGAGCGGCGTGTATGCAATTGGGTTAAAGCTGCGGACTTCACACCGACTACTCAAGTGATCGAGCCTATGACAATACAAGTAGGGATGTCACAAGCAGTAAAATCCAAACCAAGATTGGGCTGGACAACACGAGGTAGATTTTCATGTCAAACCTGATTTTGTATCTCAAGAATCGAGACCACCAGACAAGCTTGCACAAGAATCAAGATAAGGTGGAGAGAGCCATCTATTTAAGCAAGATGCTAGAATATGAGACCCATATACACCACCGAAAAGGCTTGCTTAGTCGTATGGGCTAACAGAAGTCGGCATAGCTCACTCAGGGTTTCACGACTTGATCCCATCAAATATCTTTTTCGAAACCACGTAGGCTAGCTCGTTGGTTGTCAAGGTTCGAATTTGATCTCACATATGTGACGCAAGTCGAAAGGAAGAGCAAAGGCAGAGTTCTTGCGTCGACCATCCCTATTGAGGGGATGAAGTGAGTACCTATTCCCGTGATGAATCAATTTCGCGATATCGACGAGGAAACTTGGATTAATGTACTTTGACGAGCGCCAAATCAAGATGGGTATGGGATAGAGTGTTGCCGATAGCACCTCGACAATTCCTCAGATCCTCTAGCCTTCAAACTCCTGCTCAAAGTCTCAAATAATGAAGGTATCACGGTGCATTGCTGGGTTTGGAAGCGCCGAACTAGGGCAAGACTACCGGACGCCATTGGGGATTCGAACCTTGTTGTGTCTCTGCTAAAGGAGACCGGAAAGTAAAAGAGGAAAATATGATGATGTATCACCAAACCTTGATTTGCCGATTCCTGCTTGAAAAGCTAAGTTTTACTCATCTACTAAGAGAGAACAACAAGTTCGCAGATTTAGCAAACTCTATCATCCATGATAGACATCCCGCGTGGAGTCCCAATGCGCCCAAATATTATTGACCGAAATTTGCACCGCCTATGAGTCGATCAAAGCCATAGATGAAGTTCGTGATTAACACCCCCGGTATTACGACATCCTGAACTTTTGGAGAAAGTAAACATACCCGCCAGGTAAATGCCAAAGACAAGAGGGCAATAAGAAGGCTGTTCATCATCTGGCGGGGTAAATCAGATAGAAGGGGTCATTCGGGGAATGCATAAACCGTGTGTTGATGCGTAAGAGTCCAAGCGTTCGATGGAAGCCATCCACGGGGTGAATGTGGTGCACACATGAATGGGGTGATGTTGGCAAGGAAGATCCTCGCATAAGGTTATTACTGGTCCACCATGGAGGAGGATTGTATTGGTTTTGTTCCGATGCCATTAAAATGTCAAATCCATGCAAATCGCATGAACATCCCGCCATTAAAGTGCATACAACATGACTTCGCCATGGCCATTTTCTCTGGGAATTGATGTAATCGAGCCGCTACGCCAAAGGGGTCGAATGGGCATGAGTTCATCTCGGTAGCGATAGATTACTTACAAAAGTGGGTTGAGGCCCGCATTATGCAAATAAGGAAAGCTTCACACGCTGCAAAAATTCAATGAAACAACATTATCTCGTCGCTACGAAGTCCCCAAATGAAATAGTGTCGGCCAATGGTTCCCACTCGTTAGCGAGGATCGATTGTCGAGAAATACAACGTGGTTTTCATAAGTTTCCACGCACCGCCGCGAACCAATCCTGAGCAGCTTGGAGGCCGCCAACAAGAATATCGTTTATACCACGTAAGATGGTGGAAACTCACCGACTGGCCGATAAGCTGCCGTCGGGGCTACGTGATTCCATCGTAACTTACCGCCACCACTTCCATTGCCCATGGATGGAGGCCGCTTGCCTATTGAGATTGAGAACCCGCCATTACGAAGTATTGCCGAGCGCCGAGCAGCGAGGCAGACAGCAAAAACGTATTTGAGGAACTCATGCTTTACGAAAAAAGAAGGCCGAAAAGCACCGCATCACATCCAAGGTTATCAACGCAGTAATCGGCCCCAAGTTTTCAACAAGCAAAGGTTGTCTGCAGTGGAAAGAAGGAGACGGCAATTGGCGACGCCAACCCCAGCCCATCCACACCCATGTGGGCGTTCGCATCTAACTGACCGGTCCCACATCATCAAGTCAATCTCGTCAAAGGGAGTCAGGGTTCATGGATCTAGATGGCTTGGAGTTTTCCCCAACCGATCAACATGACAAGTTGGAAGAAACAGTTATCCTCGAGAGGTTCAAGTATATCGAAACCCGAAAGGGCGACCTAGGCAAAACTCAGAGCATAGAAAATTTGAAATTATAAAACCGAGCTCAAGAAGGTTGAAAAACCCGCAAAGGGCGGCCTTGGCAAAAGTTAGAGCGCAGGAGAGTAAAATACCCGAGCGAACCTAAGCCCGAACTACGAAGACTTGATTCCCATCTTTGGGATACGAGGCGCCTTCATCTTGAAGTTCACCATAATCTTTTCCTCGATCAACTTTGTCCATTTTGATCATCTCACCATCTCTATTCATCAAAGATTTATCGTGATCTCCGACACAAGATTCATAGCAACTTTCCGCATGAAGTGTCGGCATCGACTAGGGCAACTTTCCTTAAATTGCCGAGGCACTTTTCAAACTAGGGCAACTTTCCAGCTTGCTAGGATTCGGTTGTGCATCTCAAGGATGCATCTCAGCGTGTCCAGCTCGATCCATATCGAAAATAGTTTTGAAAAGTTTTAATAAAAGTTGACTTTGTTCAAATTAATCTTTTTCACAACTAAGACCATTTTTGGACCAAAAGTGGAGAATTTTCAAGATCACAACCTTCAATTTCATTGATTTCAAAAGAGTTCTTTGCTCTTGCATACAATTGAAGTTGCTTTTATTACATCATAAAGAAAAACTTGAAAGTACTAATAAAGCAATAAATCTGGGGCATAGTCCAGTGTCCTCGCGCCTTTCAGAGCTTGTTGAAGCCTCAGATGCCAACCTAGGCCCAACTCAGCCTCATCGTTGAGCCAATCCCAAGACTCATCGATAAAGTGCAATCAAAATAGGAAGGGCCGAAGTTTCTAACTCTCCATGTCATGACTGTCGAGCCAATCAGGCGCCGAATCGAAATGTAACCGATACTCTATCTCCCGGTAAGCAAGTTCGATCACGCCAAACTGGCGCAGAATACGGAAAGGGAAGTAGAACACACAGTGAGTCAAGCCGATCAGTTGAATCCCGACCTGTCGGGACATGCTATAACTCATTGCCGGGAGATTGAGCCAAGGGCAGCGCCAAGCAATGCGATCTGCCGACAGGTTACACATCCATTCAAACCACCAGCTCTCATCAAGAGCATTCACTAGGCGTTGCCGAAAGAAGTAGCCACGGGCTGAGTAAGCATGACAAGAGTCCACAACTTGCAATTTATCCATCAACCATATCTGGGGAGGGATGAAAAATGAGAGAATAAAAAATAGAGAGATGTGCGATGAGAGAAAAGTAAGATAAGGGTTTTGTGAGCAAAAAACGAGCCCGAGGGCCGAGTGATGTGAGTGAATATACATGTGAGCTTGGGTGGGAAACATTACCTGCAGTAGTAGTGGACTCCCTGCAAACCTGGTTGTCTCCCGGCAGTGGAAAGCATCCAAGCCCCTCAATGTCTCGGCCAGAGTCATAGCAATGCAATTCTTTCCTTCTCTCAAACCTTGAACGACTTCAATCAAACGGATACTAGCTCCTCCGGAGCCCGAGACAAACAGAAAATGAGACAATAGGCACAAGCAGAGGGCGTGCTGCCGGAAGCCTTGCCAATAATGGTCGCTGCGGTCACCAGCATTAGAGAATCGGTAAATCAGGCTCGGGATATCCAACATGCCATCACCAATCAGAGATCTAGCATCATGCGCATTAAGACCGCACATCCGCCCTAAGGCTTGGGCATAGCTAAAATTGAGTTGGGGTAAGATTTCCTCGCTTCGCTCGGATTCCATCAAGGCTTGAAAATCTTCAAAAGTCGGACATACCTCTTGTCCGCCAAAGCTAAAGACGTGCATCACCGGGTTCCAAAACCTTGCCGCGGCATGGAGGAAAGGAAGATGCAGTGGAGTCCGGCTTAGCGTGAATAGTGCATTCAAGCCAAAACCCCGGAAGTTCAACTTCTCCGAGCCATCTAAAGAAGAAATCCAAGATGTGAGATTTTCTGTGAGAAATGCTTCCATTTTTTAGAAGAAATGTGATGAAATGAATGAGTTCCAAGGGTGGGGCTTTTATAGAGGGGCAAAACACTATGCAAGGGACACTTGTCAAAATTCTGGAGGTTGTGGGGGAAGTGGCCGGCCGGCCATCTAACCTAGTAGGCCGGCCACCCTCTAATTTCTAGCTACAAAATGGTTTCGGCCGTGCGCTGGTCCTGTTTTGCCCGCCGGAAGGAAGTTTGAGGTACTTTCATCCATCAAGAATGATGAAGGCCTCCATTTCTATCAGTTTCGGATACGTTCCATCATCCAGATCGTCCGTCTGAAATACATTTTGTTGTGTTTTTGCTTATCGAGTTGTTGTTTTGTTTATCGAGTTATAAGTCCTGTCGAGCTGTCGCATTTTATGTTCTGAATTGTTGCTTTTTGGTTATACAATTTTGTTAAGTCTTGTCTATTGAGTCGTTAACATTGTTGTACTTTGTTTATCGAGTTGTAAACTTGCTAAGATTCTGTTATTTCTTAGTGAGTCGATTTGTTTTAATTTGTTGCGTCGGTTCACTACCTGACCCGATAAATACATGAGGCACATTTCCATTCAATTCCATTTTTGTGCAAAATGATGCGATGCGATGCTAAGAATTTCAAATACAAACATCTTTTCGAAAGCTGTTTCATTCCATCATGTTTTTACAACAGATAAAGGTACAAGTTTTACAGAAAATAAAACTGCCTAACAATGTGCAAAGTGCTACAAACTACTAGCCAAAAAGTAAAACAAAGCAGGAAATAACATCAGTATCCTCGGGAACGAGAATGTGGAGGCCCTCTCATCCTCTTCTGTGGGATAACCTCTGCACCATCATCACCATCTAGATCAGAGCTGTCATCCTCCGGATCCCCCTCAGGCTGCCTCCGCTCCGAACCAAGACCGAACCTCCTCCCCAGAGATGTCTCGACACACGCTCCGCAACCTCCTCCTCATCATCCTCGACAATGGGTGCCTCAAGGCTCATGAGACGACCTGCTCCTCGAGCTCACAGTAAGGCCTGGATGGCCCGGCCTCGGGGCTCAAGACTGAGTAGGTCTAACACCTCGACCTCTCCGAGAAGGCCGGTGGCCCACCTCGTGTCGTGAGCATATACGGAGGCATCTGAAAATGAAAAGTGCAATACATCGCTCAAACATAAAAAGCGGTGCAAGTACAAGATGTGAGTGGGTGTGTGCGATGTGTTCTACACAACCTATCAAGTCTGTGAGAATGTTCAAAACCAGCATATTGACCGAAATATGATAAATGCAAGAGAGATGAAGGGTACCTGGAAGCCCATGATAGACATCTGTGCCTCTCTACGCAGGACCATCCCCTCAAGTGAGGCCACCACCCCGAGCATCTGGTCTATGTACTCCCGAGGTGGCTGCAGACACAAGCTCAACTTATCAATAAATAAGCAACTGTCAAAATGTCTGTGTGGCAAATGAAAATAGTAGAACATACCGGTGGTGAGTCAGGATCACTGACATATCTGTGACCAGGCATCGGAGGCTCCATAGGAATCGGAATCGGAGAAGTAGTCCCATACTGCCAACTCGTCAATTCAGTTGGCATATCTGGCCATCCAGGATGATCGAGAGTCGGAGGGATAGGAGGAATCGAACTGCCTCTACCTCTAGATGCACCAGCCCTGCTAGAAGAGGGGATGTCTGCAGCACGAGCACGACTCGAAGATGGTGCGCCGGTAGGCCTCAGTGGCGGAACCCGCACTCTCGTCAAGGGGGGCATCAGATATATGCGGCGATAAGTGGCGTAGTTCCCCTCAATAAGATGTAATAGAGCATCGCTCTCAAGATATCCCTAATGACCTCCTCACAGATAGCTTTTCAGTCCGCATAGTGGGTGGAGGCACAGCAGGAGGGTCCTGGGAATCATACCCCCACACCTGACGCTGAAAGCGTTCCCCCAGGAACCAAGCCCTACCGATTGGTCCTCGGCGAGAACCTATCTTGGGAACTAGTCGACCGGTAGTCTTGATTCTCGAGATCGTCGCCAAAGACTGCCCAGGGTTGCCAAGTGATCTGCGGATAACCAGTGCATAAATCGATCAGGAATCAAGAAATACAAGGCAGATCAAAGATGAAAATGAAAAGAACTGAGAGTTCTGAAATACCTCTGTCGCCCGAACAGTGTCAAAGTACTGTCGTAGAGAGAAGAGAGTCTCTCGAGGCCTCGATAGGTGTTCACCCTCAAACATCAATGAAAATGGAATCATAGGAGGTCCTGCCACCTCCATCTCTGGGGCTAGTGTGGGGAAAGATGCATATACCCATAGCTGAGAAAAGCAGTGCGGAATGTGAATACAAAGTGCTAAAGGGCAGAATACAGAATGCAAAGTGCGCCGTGTGTGCAGTGAACAAGTAATGAGGAGCAAAAATGTAAATCAAGAGGACAAAATGTACCTCCCAAGCTCTCCAAGAGTCGAGTAAGTCCCTCACAGGCGAGAGATCGCGCTCATGTAACAATAAAGGGTAGTGTGCCAGGCCGCCTAATCATCTTGACCGACTGTGGTAGGTCTACCAGAGCGCTCACTAAATACAAACCGACCATGTTCCCTCTATCGGCAAACAGAGTGGTGCCAAAGAGGAACATGAGGAAACCACAGTATATCGCCGACCTCCTCGGGAGACTCAGGCTCCATCTGTGGCCGCCGAAAATGGGAAGAGAACCAAGTATACCGAACTCTCCCGGTACCTCTGTCTACAGGCGGGCGGGCCCCCAATAGGTGCATCCAAGCAGCCTCCCACTGACCCATATCCTCGTCGTAGGGAATAGGTCCACCGCCTAGGTCTAGGCCGGTGAGCATAGCGAAGTCCAGTGGGGTCATGGTCATATCCCCGGTCGCAGAAAAGTGGAAAGAATTGGTGGTGTCCCACCATCTCTCCGCCAGAGCAGCAAATAATGTCCTACTGATAAGGCAGTGTGATAACCCCCTGCAGAATGGTTCGAATCCTGCGAAGTCAACCAAGTCCCGGACAGCTTCCGGAAGTTCGGCATACCACTCCCTCGCGGCAGTGGAGCCATATCCTCGCACTGTGCGAGAACTAGCCTGCATTTAGAATGAATGCGTGTATCAGCAAATGAAGTGAAAATGAGCTGTGTACAAATAAATTTGGTATTTGGGCTGCGTGTTCAAATTTCAGAAAATCAGTGGGCTGTGTGTTCGCTTCAAATCTGGGCTGCGTGTTCAAGAATCGAGTTTAGGGTCAGGTGTTCTACTCTTTAATCGATGGGTGCGTGTTCACTTCAAATCTGGGTCTGCGTGTTCAAGAAATCGAGTTTAGGGTCATGTGTTCTACTCTTAATCGATTAATGTGTTCACTTCAAATCTGGGTCGTGGTTCATTAAATCGATTTAGGGTCAGGTGTTCTACTCTTAATCAGTGGACTGTGTGTTCACTTCAAATCTGGGCTGCGTGTTCAGTAAATCAGAGTTTAGGGCTGTGTGTTCTACTCTTAATCAGTGGGCTGCGTGTTCACTTCAAATCTGGGCTGCGTGTTCAGTAAATCAGAGTTTAGGGCTGTGTGTTCTACTCTTAATCGATTAATTGCGTGTTCACTTCAAATCTGGTGCGTGTTCAAGAATCGAGTTTAGGGTCATGTGTTCTACTCTTAATCAAGGTCGCGTGTTCACTTCAACTGGGTGCGTGTTCAAGAAATCGAGTTTAGGGTCAGTATTCTACTCTTAATCGATTAAGGGTGTGTTCACTTCAAATCTGGGCTGCATGTTCAGTAAATCAGAGTTTAGGGCTGTGTGTTCTACTCTTAATCAGTGGGCTGCGTGTTCACTTCAAATCTGGGCTACGTGTTCAGTAAATTAGAGTTTAGGGCTGTGTGTTCTACTCTTAATCAGTGGGCTGTGTGTTCACTTCAAATCTGGGCTGCGTGTTCAGAAAATCCGAGTTTGGGACTGTGCGTTTTACTCTTAGTCAGTATGTGCTGTGTGCTCATTTTCAACTTCGGGCTGTGTGTTTGGTGAATCAATGTTTGAGCCGCGTGTTCAATTTCTAACTAGTGTGTACCGTGCGTTCACAATCAGGCGATGTATTGTGTGTTCGTGAAATTCAAGTGGCTAAGTCACATGCTCAGGGTGCAAGTACTATGTCGTAAGCTAAACTGTATGTCTAAGCATGGCAAAGGTACAAAATGCACGAAAGATACAGGAAATAAAGTAAAATACCTCTGCATCGTAGGAGAGGTGCTGCTCCGGTTCTCGCAGAAGGAGATCCCCTGGTACCCGATCGTTGAAATCGGTGAAATGACGAAAAGTGGCTCGCGGAAGCCTATGTATCGCTGGGGCATATCGCTCGGGAATAAAAGGGCGAACCCTCGGGGGCAATGTCATAATGTCGAAACCATCCCCGGCGCCTGGAAAACCTCCGCCGTGAGGAAAGTGACCCGCCATGTCGAAAAATCTGTAAAGAGGAGCAAAAATGAGCAAAACAAGTCAAAATTGAAAAAAGTCAACAAAAGTCAACTCTCGGGAAATAAAAAAGTCAACAAAAGTCAACTCCCGGGAAAATCTTCCAAATATTGAGACAAAATTACCTCAAGTGGTGAAAATGAGAAGAGACGCCCCGAAGTCAAACTTTGGTCGGCTCAAAGTGTCTAAAACTGAAAGATTTCGCGAAAACAACTTGCGTGGGAGGCCGAGGGGCACGTATAAAATGCAGATCTGAAAGAGAAAATGGCTTAGAGAGCAAGAGGAGGAAGTTTTGCAGCCTTGGGTGTGATTTCGGAGGCAATGGAGGTGTGTATATATAGAAATGGCCGAAAAGACCAAAATGCCCCTGCTTTTTGGGCAGTGGCCGGCCGGCCACCTAACCTGGCTGGCCGGCCCCTCTACTTTTTCCCCCTGGCCGATGGCCTCTCCTAGGGCAGTGGGCTGGCCGACCATGCTCCCCACCCCCTCCCCTACCTCTCTGCAAATTTTGAGGAAAATCGGAGTTCCCGGGACCTGAAAAAGTTTAAGAAAAGTGCACTTTCTGGCGCCGAATTGCTCCATCGGAACTTCAATTGCAATTTATTACATGTGTCTCATCATTATTCATCAAAATCAGAGTGTATCCTTTTTAAACATGTTGTGACCTCTCCGGGAGGTGAATCAGAGGTCATGATCGAGTCATCGTCGCCGAAATCTGGCGTTTCGTTGTTCTTGTTAACAAACGGGCATCCTGATTTGTGCTCGTTTTTCATTATTTGACTCATAATTTGCATTCTCATGAATGTTTTGCATTGTCATGCGTGTCTTCTTGATCTACCATACTTCTATGCTTGAGCATGCGTTGTCACATATTATCTTTTCTCGCATTGTGGTGTATCCACTCGCCGACACTACGTGTGTCAAACTTTTCGAATCATAGGAATCGCATTGAATATATGTTGTTAGCATATTGTTCTTGTTGAATTTCTCTATTTTGCAGGCGCGATATTGTATGCACGGTTCATTTAAGGCTGGTGCGACTAGACGAATCGCGTAGGTATCGTATCTTCTCCGTGTGAGACGCGACGAGAATTGAATAATTCTCCGCATTCCTAACTGCATGAAATGTAGTTGTTGCCTTACATTCTTGCTTAAAACTGTTGCATCTATTTGTCAATACTTGCTTCATTACAGCTTGCTGCACTTGCATAATCACCTGGCTCCGTGCCTATCATTTGCATTTTGCCCCCCCTTTTTGCCTGCGGGCACACATCTCTGTTTATCTTGTATGATTGTCTAAGTCTTCGGCCTTGTCAAAAATGGGTCGTCTCTAGGCTTTGACATTCACTCCTCCACTTGACTTCCGAAGTTTCAAAAGAGGGCAAATCAGACACCCCATTTTGACCGACCTTAAGACTCGACGCCACCGGTTGAGCGCTCGGTGATATTGCATATCATGCTCGTTCAGAAGGCTCAGAGTCGCCGGCGCCCCGCCTCCAGACTTAGAACTCTCTTCTCGGCCTTGTCTCGGTTTGCGAACCGGGCTCGGTTTTCTCTGTTTTCTTTTCTGGGGAAGAGAGTGGTCTCAGAGACTATCTCCGTGGCCGTGAGCTACATTTCATGGCCAGAGGCCATTTTGCCCATTTTGGAGCTTGCCCGGTTGCTGACCGTCGACTGCAGTGCTCTCGGGACCGCCCAACCATCTCCGATTTCTCCGGTTTTTGGCAGGTGCCTCTGTTTTATCATACCGAGGGACACTGGGGCCTCTGATGCCCACTTCGTGGCCGAATGCCACTTTCGGTGCCTGTAGCCGGTTTTCGGGACCCCGAACTGCGTGATTTGGGCCCCGAGCATTCATTTTGCATCAGTTTTCTCCGATTTTTGGCAGGAACCTCTGTTTTGTCATTCCGAGGGACACCGGGGTCGCAGATACCCACTTCACTGCCGTATGCCACTTTCGGTGCTCGCACCATTTTTTGACTCGAACCGGCGCGGTTTAGCCCCGGCGTTCATTTCTCATTAGTTTTGTTCAATTTTGGCGGTACCTCTGCTTTCAACACCAGAAGATCCGGGGTGGGAGACCAGAATTATCCCAGATAACCGCCAAGCTCCTCCCACGCCCGTTTTGCTCACTTCCGGGCCAATGTTGAACACCCTGGGGATATTTTCTTCCAACCAAAGCTACATATTTGTGATGAGGGGACATGGGAGGACCCTAAAAGTGCATGGTCGGCCAGTAATTGTGAATTTCATTTTTGAGCCTCTCCTTCAAATGCAATGTTGTGACTCCTGTTCCAATGTTGCCAAATTCCAACCTTGGATCCCTGTTCTACACACATGGGAGGACCCTAAAAGTGCATGGTCGGCCAGTAATTGTGCTTTTCATTTTTGAGCCTCTCCTTCAAATGCAATGTTGTGACTCCTGCTTCAGTGTTGCCAATTTCCAACCTTGGATCCCTGTTCTACACACCTGGGAGGACACCAAGGAGTGGTGGTCGGCCAGAAAATTTGGACTTCATTTTTGGGCCATGGCCGGCCGGCCAGGGTGAGTGGCTGGCCGACCAGTTGGGGTGGCCGGCCGGCCACCTTCCAGAAAATTACAGCGGCCGACTTCGCTTCCAAATTTCTTACAAATGTCAGGATATTTTTGCAAAATATCTCCCCCTCCGGGGGATATTTTGGGAGGGAAATCTTGCCTCCATTTCCCTCCCCTTTTACACCCTTTCTTGCCTATTTAAAGGGCTGCCCTCCTCCTTTGCTAGGGTTAGAAATTTTGGTCTTAAATACCTCTCTCTCAAAACCTCTATCTTCTATCTCCAAAACTCAAAAAACCCTCAAGCATCTAGGCCAATCCTTCATCAACCCTAAGCACCACCATCAACAACTCCATTTTAGCAGCAAGGAAGTGATTTTCAGAGGCCAACAAGCAACAATTTCAAGTCAAGAAGCCACCAAAGTTGGATCTCCAAGGGTAAGCCTCTAAATCCCTTTTTCTAGCATTATTTTCTATCAATTCTATGCCCTATTTCCCTTTTGTTTTGGGCTTTGACCCCTACTGGTTTTGTGCTTATTTTGAGCCCCTCTACAACATTGTAAAAGGGCTCAACCTCACTTGGTGCCTCTATCATACACCTCTTTCAATATCACCCTTTATGCCAATTATTTGCATGCTTTGTTTGGCTTTTGAGTGATCTGATTTAGAGCATACTACATACTGTGAGGGGGATTATTTTGAGCCCCTCTTCAACATTGAAGAAGGGCTCAACCATGTTTGGCTTCTCTATCATGCACTTCCTTTGAAATTCTTCCATTTTACCGTAAACTTGCATGCTACTTTTAGCCTATATGAATTTGTTTTTGGAGCATGCTATAAACTGATTATTGGCTTATTTTGTGTCCCTCTACAATATTGTAGAAGGGACCAATCTTGTTTGGTGCCTCCATGAATGGCCTCTCTTTGTACCTCTCTTTGGCCATGTTTTGCATACCTCTTTGAGCTTATTTGGTCACTGTTTTGAGTCTTCATCAGGCCTACAAAGAGCCTTATTTTGGCCTTCTCATCATGCTTTATTAAGAGTCTTAGTCCATTTGATGATTTTGTTTGGTACTTCCTTTGTATTCCTCCATTTTTCCGTAAAATTGCATGCTTTGTTAGACCGGCCTAGCTTCTGTTTTCAGCCTCCATCAGGCTTAGAAAGTGTCTTGTTTTGGTCTATTCTTCAAGTTTTATTAAGGGTCTTAAGTTTTTTGGTCATTTCTTATGGTACCTCTGTTTATAGCCCTTGTTAGCTCATTATATTGCATGCTATTTTGAGCCTATCTACACACTGATTTTGGAGTTGTCATTCACTGTAAATATGCATATTTTGGGCTCCTATTCAAAGTTGTAGAAGGAAATTTTGTGGTTTGAATTTTTTATATACTACTTGCTTAATAAATCCCTTCTTTTTCCCCATTTTTGCATGCCATTGTTGCCATATCTATGCTCACAATTTGGCCATGTTTTGTACTGAAAAGATGCTATTTTTGGGGCTGCCTTGCTACTGTTTTTGCTTTCATGTACCAATTTTGCATGTTTAGGATAGCCGTAGGCCATTTCGGGTACTTAAAATTACATTTCGGGATGATTTCATGCATTGATCGTCATTTCGTACCATTTCGGGGCTGTTTTCCCCTTCATTTAGCTGCTGAAATTTGGTTTGCATGCTTGCATATCATTTTCCATGTCATTTCATGCCTTAGTGCATTGCCTTCGAGGCACTCCGTTTTCATTCATCGGCATCTTATGTGAGTGCGGCTGAGGTCTTCTCATGTTAGTGTAAGTCCAATCTGCATTTTTCATGCCTTAGTGCATTGCCTCGGTTTGCGTGCCCGTGGGCACGCACTTCGAGGCACTCCGTTTTCATTCATCGGCATCTTATGTGAGTGCGGCTGAGGTCTTCTCATGTTAGTGTAAGCCCAATCTGCATTTTTCATGCCTTAGTGCATTGCCTCGGTTTGCGTGCCCGTGGGCACGCACTTCGAGGCACTCCGTTTTCATTCATCGGCATCTTATGTGAGTGCGGCTGAGGTCTTCTCATGTTAGTGTAAGCCCAACCTGCATTTTTGATGCCTGTACATCACCGCCTCGCTTTGCGTGCCTGTGGGCACGCATTTCGAGGCACTTCGATTTTACCCGATTTGCATTTCATCATCGCCTCGGTTTGCGTGCCTGTGGGCACGCATTTCGAGGCACTTCGGTTTTATCCGATTTACATTCATCATCGCCTCAGTTTGCGTGCCTGTGGGCACGCATTTCGAGGCACTTCGGTTTTATCCGATTTGCATTTCATCATCGCCTCGGTTTACGTGCCCGTGTGCACGCTTTTCGAGGCACTTCGGTTTTATTCGATTTACATTTCATGCCATGGTCTCGGTTTGCGTGCCCGCGTGCACGCTTTTCGAGGCATCTTATTTTCATCTCATTTTCATCCGAATTGTGCATACTAGGTTGTATCTTAGATTGCATTCATGCATTACCTCGGTTTGCGTGCCCGTGTGCACGCATTCCGAGGTTACTCATTTTCATGGCATTGTATATGTTAGGATCGCATATTAGCTACATTTCATGCATACCATGCATATTGCATCGTGTTCGGGATAGGTGTTAGCCCCGGGCACGGGAAACGAGGTACATTCCGTACTCCGAGTGACGGAGCGTGTCTCAATTCCCAAGTCATCGACACTCTGGATTACCCGTGATGGAGTTAGGTTTTGTTATAGCATTCATCTGCATTCATCCTATATTGAGTTGTGCAATCCGATTCCTCGGCCATCATGCATCGGTATGCGTGATTGGTGGCACGAGGATCGAGGCATGCATATATGTGTGAAATACATTGCTATGCCCTTTTCCTGCTCTCCGCAAAGAAATGAAGGATCAATGACTCTTGAGTTTGGCACGCATTTCGAGAAAAAGTGCAAACAGAGGCTAATTGGGGCATCCCAGTGGATTTCCGCGCCAGGTAGCCCAAAATGCATCATCCATCAGAAGCAAGGCGGTCCCTGGCTTGCATGCCAGTTTTTCTTATTTAATTTGTTAATTAAATAGAAATTTGTATATTTATTTGGACTGTATATTTCGGACTGTAATATTCTTTCATTTGAGATTGTATATTTATTCGGACCCTCTGCGCGAGGGCGATGTTGTAATAAGTGTGGGTGAATGCGATGTATGTCTTCCAACCCCACGTCTTTCTCCCTTTTATTTACCTGCTTTGATGGTTAGATATAGGGCATATTTCAATCAGCATACAGTATGACAGCATGTTTGCATCATTCATCTGTTATTGCATGCACTTTTCGACATCATACAAACCGCATTTGTATTTCAATTCCAAAATGAATACGTGTTAACTGTAGCATTTCATATACCATGTTTAGAATAGCCGAGCCTGCTATAGTTGCATTCTTGTATGTGTTGCATTAGGCATTTCAGCATATTTAGGATTCATGCATGATTTCTAATCGTTTTTCTGTTTTGGCTTGGAGTAGTCGGTGAGTTTTATGCTTTAGCATCCTTGCATGCGTGTGAGTGTTGCCATGATAGCATGCTTACCATGAGGCTATGTGCTTATGTGATATAACTGCCTTGAATGCCTGTGGGTGGAGGTTGAGTTATCTGAATCGGAACAATTCATTGAATGTTTGTTTTAAAGCCCACTAGATAGTGGCAAAATCATATTTTCTTAAGCCCACCCGAGGGTGGCAAATCCACGTCTTAGCCTACTTGCGGGTAGCACCATCAAACCATTTTCAAACAAACAAACATGAAATGTTTTGTTCCAATTCAGACGACCCAGTCTATACTTGTATGCTGCGAGCATCACATAGTAACCTAGGCTAATAACCGGAATAAGAACGCACAAAGTTTTCAAAAACAGATATCATGGTTAGTAGAGGCCGGTCTTTGACCGGGCGAGCGGGGGTGCTCACGATGTGACCTTCCCCAATCGTACCCAAGTTCCCGAGCCAACTTTGGTGATGACGGACACGTGGCCTTTGGCACCGAGTTAGGGTTTCCTAAATTTCCCATTTAAAAAAAATATTTAGGTGGCGACTCTGTTATCTGGCAAAGCAGTCCATGTTTGGCACTTCTTTCAAAAAATCTGTTTTTCTTCAAAACGATTTGCCGGATTTGGACTCTTTGGTTCAGATTTAGAACCGCAACAAAATCGAGTCCGAACTGTAGCGAGGTCCCTCGCGGGCTTGTTACAACATGCTAGTCCAGTTACACAATATTTACAAGGTAATTACAGAGTGTACTTCCCAAGACCTGTCTACAAAACACGTACAGAGACTAGCATGAATACAAAAACAGCCATAGCATTAGGCTTCGTTCGGAACCTCCTCGGGAGGCCCAACAGTTGGCTGACAAAAACAGAACAGAAGGTCGTCAACTTTGCCCTGGTCATGTGCCGGCTCACCTACATACATAATAATAACTGTGAGCGAAAGCCCAGTGAATAATAACAGAGTAAAGGGTTTCAATGAATGAGTTCGTACAGATTCAGAAATCATAAATCAGATTTGTATCAAATACATCATTTGTCCAGATCATATACAGAAATCATGAGTCATGCTTACATTTACGTGATACATCCATTAGCAATAACAAAGCAGATACAGAACAGAGGCAGACACGTGAGGGTCACAAAGAACCAGTTCCTTAAAGGAACCTCCGGATCCGTAATGTATCAGGCTAAGCCCCATGACGGGGCCTTGACGGGTAACAGAGTACGATGTAAAATAAGTTCCACAAAGAAACCTCCGATACCGGGTAACAGCTAGCAGATATCACATGATGCTAAGGATGTCACGAATACATATCAGAAATTGAACAGTCATTCATTGTACAGAACATATCATTTCAGAAAACAAATCTTGTTTTATCACACAGAAAGTAGATACAGTTTGAACATAACTTTACTAAGTTATTACTCACAGTTGGCCTTGAAACAAACAGACGGAGTAGATTAGTCAGACAGAACGCGGCACGTGACCTACATAACACATAGCAGATACACACTTGAAACACACGTTCTAATTGTACAAAACTTACGTCGTTGGTTCTTAGTATGTTTCTAACCTTAAATTCTCACTATAGACTCTTAAACATGGCCTAGGAATGCCTAGGATGGAATGAGGATACAATAATGCAGTGAAAACCACTTCTCAAATTTGCTGAAGATAAGGTCCACGCTCGAGCGTGGATTTCTCCACTCGAGCGAACATGCAGACAATGAATCTCCGCTCGAGTGTGGACTTCTCCACTCGAGCGGATTGCAAACTCATGAAAAAGTGCTGGATGCATGAAATTCACGCTCGACGGCAAGACTCGACTTTCGGCGTGTAACACAAATCCTCACGGCGTGGATTCCCGCCGGCGACCGCAAAACACACAAACTTCTGGGTATACGCATTTCACGCTTGAGCGTGTCTATCCCTGCTCGAGCAGAAGTGCATGTACTCAGGCTTCACGCTCGAGCGTAAAAGTCCCCGCTCGAGCGTGGGTCAAATTTCTGGAAAACCCAGATTGACCTCCAAACATGAAATTCGACCTTCAACCAACCAAAACTCATTTTTCTGGGCCAAAACTTTGGAAAACCCTTGGTAACTCATAAAACAACATGTTTAAAGCTTCAATTCAAGAAATTATGGCCCAAGAGTAAACCAATTATGCACAAACTCAACTTACACTTTATAAAAGATCCAAAACATGACATGCATGAACATTTTGAGCTAAAGCTCTCCAAAACATAATCAGACTTGGTAATTTGATGGAAAACAAGTTGAATGACCATAATGTGAGTGAAGTTCACACATGCATAAGGAAATTCTTGAAACTCATCCTTCAAAATACTATGAAACATGCATGCATGTATGAATTAATCCTCAATTCAACATGTTTGAGCTAATTCTAGGCTTAGATAAGTAATTTACCATGAGCTATGCAAGAATTAATCTTAAATTCACAATTGAAAGGGAAATCTCCTACCTTAAACCTTGAATTCCAAGTCTAGGAGCTCAAATTTGCCAAGCGTCTTCAATTCTCCTAAGTTCAAGCTAGAATCTCTTGTTGAAAGCAAGTTTCTCACACTCTCAATCTCTTGCTCACGTTTGGTCTCTAGAGGGATGGTGAAAAGTGATGCCAACACAAGTAAACCAAGACTAAACAAGTGTCTAGTAAAAATCCACCTAATGGCATTTAGGTAAATAAGTCTTCTAATGTAATTTAACATTATTTATTCTAATTTAATCATGCCAAATCAAATTCTAATTAAATATACCATAAAATCACATAATTTCTAACTAGCACATAACACTAATCAATTTCGAAATCGGGCGCCGATAAGGCTTTCAATTCGCGTTTTAAAGTCGAAACATGAACATATCCTTTTACCATAAACAAATAAAAACACATAAATAATGTAATACATATGCAAATTAATTCAGGATTCCTTCTAAATTACCATTAGGCATAATTAAGTACGGATTAACGTTAAGCAGAGGTCGGGGTTATTATAGTACCTCTCATAACTGGTGGCCCCGACGCTTGCTCGGAAGCGGTGACAGCAAACACTCTTCCCTGTGGCCTCTGCTCCCCTACATCACATCTCTGAACATAAGCTTGTTTTGCGGATTGAGCAGATGTGGCTCCCTGAACTATCCTAGATGCTTGTCCTGACTGGACCGACTGATACAATTGCCTCTGTCCCTGACCCATCTGTAAACCTCCAGACTGTCTAGACCCTGCCACACTCGGGAGTCCCTACTTTTTGTGGGAAAAACTTCTTCCAATGTCCTCGCTGACCACATTGATAACAAGATTGGAGTTGGCTCCTATTCTGAGGTTGACCTTGTGGATGCAAAGGTTGGAACCGTGCTCCATTCTTCTGTCCGCACTCTACAACCTTGTGACACATTTGACCACATTTATAACATGCATCAGTAACTCGGGTCATATTCCCTGAACTTCTGCCTCGTCACATAACTAGAGGACTTAGCTTATTGCGAAGGCAGTTCGAAGGATGATGATGAACCTCTAGACCTTTTTGAAGAACCCGTGTCACTCCTAGTATCGGAATGTTCTGCTCTCTTCAATCTTTGCCTTGCCTCTTCGGCCTCTACAATAATCTCCACATGAGCTGCTGCTTCAACCAAGTGGTCATAATCACGTATCATATTGCCACCACCTTTATCAGAATTTTCGATCTCAACCTCTTTTCAAATTCGAGGCACCTTCGCTCTTCCGTTGCCACTAATTCGGGTACCAAATGCGAGAGGCTAGTGAATTTGGCTTCAAACTCAGCCACTGGTGTATCTAGTTACAACAGCTCTTCAAACTGCTTCCTCAACTGCTCCCTAGCAGTGGAAGGGAGGAATTTATCTTGGAAAGATTGCACAAATGCACCCCAAGTATGTTCAACTCTATGTTTTATGGTTTTCCACCACTACCCGGCCTCCCCCTTCAATTGGTAGGCTGCTAATGCCACCCGTAATTCATTCTCCCGAATGTCTAAAATTTCAAAGGACTTGACTACTTGTTCCAACCACTCGTCAGCTTTCATTAGATCAGGCTCGCCGCTATAGGATTTGAACGAAAAAACTCATTTTTTAAGAAAGGAAGCTCTTGTTTCTCCCTTAATGATTCTAGCTGCTTGCCCGGCTCTCAATATCTCCATGGACTCCCTTAGAGTCCCCACCATTTCCCTAGCCAAGGCCCCCATAGCTTCTTGGGCCGGTGGAACGGGTATATTATTTTGACCCACTCTTTTTTCTTGCTGAGGGATCTCGAGTTGGACTAGAAAGTTTCGGCCTCCCCGTCAGGGTCTACCACGAGCTCTAGCACATCCAGACATCTATAAGAAGTAGAGATAATGTTAAATTCTAGACTAATCTTTCCGCACCTAAGTGCTTCATTCTTACTTAGACTTATTCACCTTGTAAGCACACAAACTTCCAAATAGAATAATCCAAACAATCACGCATACAATCACATAAAAGCACACATGAGTTGTCCTCCTAAGATATTAGCTAATTCCATGGCAATCAAAGACTTCCAAGTGGAAAGAACAGTGATCAAGTGCCTTTCCAAAAGGATTTCGATGAATGCAATGGGCAAAAGCCATATCATAGGATTTTAACCTCATACCCATATATTCACACAAAGACACATATCACACAAGGCATCCTAAGCATTTTATCCTAGCCTAAGGACCCTATTGTGACACATGTCACTTCCCACAAGCCCAAGGTATTCTAGCCTAGGCTCTGATACTATTTGTAACGCCCTGAAATTTCACTCACAGGAATATGCCAAGACAAATACAAGAATATACCCCAAAATCATCTTTTTTATTGAACTAGGAGGTAAGGGATTACAATTCACCAATTACAATCCTACAATATTCAGAATACATATACTAATTCAATGAACTAGATGGCCTTCCTAAAATATAAGCCTCTAGGGCGTACAATAACAACAAAATAAATTGATAGTCTTGTTACAAAAATCCTAATTTGAAATAACAAAATACATGTGAAGCAACTTTTTCCAAAAGGAGTTACTGATTGATCCCATCCATCAAAGGGAGTAGTACTTCGTCAATTCCTGAAAAATAAAATAGGGTTTTGCTCTATGCCCAGTAGGAACACATTTAACCAAGTATTTAATCCTTTGAATAAGATTATGGTATCCTTACAACAAAGCTTTATAAAGAAATTTATCTCCACATGCAATCTTTAACAATCCTATAGATTCATAATAATCAACCAATGACAATTACATTTCATGTCATCAATCACAACAATTAAACATTCAAACCCATAGTAAGCAAGCCATGAGTCCATCTGTAAGAGTCCAATTTAAAACACCGTTTTACTTTTGTTTTAAAGACCGCCCCCACATTTGCTGGCTATTATACGGCAAGGAGTGGACACCCAAAGAAAATCATTTGTTTTTCTACTTTTGTCGGCTATTATATGGCAGGACTGTAGGGACACTCAAAAATCATTTTTTTCTCATATACGTCCAGTAATAAACCTAGACAGGGCATTTGGGCACCTTTTTAAACTCCTCGTGTAGGTACCAACGCAACACCCTATTTTCCAAAACCGACTCTTACCCGGACTCATACACAATTAATAATTCAATCACATTTTGTTCCACCCACAAGCATCCAACATTACCAAAGAATAGAATACCACACAAGATTCACGGAAAATAACATCCAAACCACATTTCCCTTGCCATATCACATCCACATCTTTCATTCCTTTATTATTTATAACATTTCATGAAGTAAAGTAAATTCCATTCAATTTGGTGTTTTCTACTTAATTTGAGAATTTAGAGTTTTACCAAATTTGGGGGTTTGTCTCTTTTATCATAGATATGAGTTTCAACAACATTTATATACATGTTTTGAGAAGAGAGTGTAAAGAAATCTCAAGCAAGAGTCAAGGAAAATGGTTTATTTATGTAAACCATGGGATTAATCCAACAATATTCTCAAATGGGCTCGTAAGTCATAACCATGCCATGAAATCTCTTCAACATAAGAAATACTAGGGTAAAAGTATCCCTACCTCAACAAGTAGAAGGAAAATGAAACCCCTTGAAGAATCCTTCGCGAAACCAAGATTCAATCGGTGAAAGAGTAAGATCTCCAAGTTTTCTTCACTTTTTGCTAGGTGATCTAAGCCAAATCTTAGTGGAATGTGAGGTATTTTAGAGTGAGAAACTAGGGTTTTTCGAAAATGAAGAGAGAAGAGGGAAGATAGAAATGAAAAGTGTAAGGAATGATCTAGAATCATGTTTTTAAAGTTGTTGAATTCGCGTAGTCCGCTCGAGTGCTACCTTCCCCGCTCAAGCATAAGATACATACTTAGAGGCCCGCTCGAGCAACAAATCCCTCGCTCGAGCGTAAAATGACAAGTCCTAGAAGTTTTGCAGAGTTACAGTAAAACAACTGGGAACCAACATTCTCCGTTCGAGCGCCACTTCTAACGCTCAAGCGTCCCACCTGCAAACTTAAGAGATACTGAGAGTTAAAATTTTCTGCTTGAGCGCAAATTTCTACGCTCAAGTGGACCTAGAAACAAAAGTGTCACATAAACCAAACATATTGAGGGTTGTTTTGATTGACTTTTTATTATTTTTTTAAGGAATTTTAGAAACACATAATTTTAAATTTTAAATTCACTCAATGACATTACTAGTTGGGTTTTAAATGGTTAAGTTTTTGACAATTAAAAGTTAACACAATCTATCATCTATCATGTCATTATGGATAAATCGGGCAAACACATTTTATGATTGCGTTTATTATTTTTTTGGCTCCAACTAATTTCAAACCCTTTATAAAAAATAAAAAATTATAATCAAGACCACTGGAAACAAAGACCAAAAGAAGTGAAGTTTTTGAAAAAGGAAAAGAAAAAGAAAAAGCTATAAAACAGTTTTTAAACCATGATAACTAGATGGGTTGCTTCGCAAGTTTTCATTGAAGTGGAATTCCGATAAGCAATAAAGGGCCATTGTGAGCAACCGGTGTAAGTGTTGTTCTCTTATTTACGGTTATTCTCAATGGGATTGAGATTTGTTGGTGTGCATATGTTAAGAAATTTTAAACAAATTATATATCTTGTGTGAATAATATATAATTTTTTTAAAAATATATATATTAAATTAGTGCTTAAAATACGAAAGAGTAATGTTTAAATGGTAGTTGATTCAATTATAAACTCGATATTGTTAAACTATAGAGCAACAAAATTGGATTTTTATATTTTTTAAATTTATAATGATTTCCTCTAATCTTAATATATAAAAGTAGATTTTAGTTTATAATTTTAATAATTATAAGTGCAAGTAAATTTTTTGTGATTTCTAACAAACAAAAAAATTACTCGTCATTTTATCTTAATTTTTTTTATTAAAAAAATGTAAGACTGACTCATTTTTGGAGTTCGCTGAAGGCTCCATAAAAGTTGTCCAACCTTGATTTTAATGTGTATTTTTAGTGTTAACATTTTAGATAGAAAAACTATATATGCAAAATTAAAAGTTTTCCAACCTTTATTTTTATGTGTATTTTTAGTGTTAACATTTTGGACAGAAAAATCATATATGCAAAATTAGAGAAGCAAAAGTAATTTTTTTAAGAAACTATGGTGTTAAAAGATAAAATGTCCGTGCGAGGTGAGTTGCATGTGATATTTTTTCATTTAAAATATTAACAATAATTGATAGAGAGATTATATTAATATGGTTCAGAGTTTGCTTTTGGAGAATTTTTTTAAGGTCATTGATGTTAAGATTTTATAAGATAAATGACATACAATATTTTCATAATAATTAAGATCTCTTAATATTTTTAGTGAGAAAATTATGTTGGAAATTTGGTTTTTTATAGGTTTATTTTGGGCCAACTTTGAACCCAAATTTGAGTGGGGTCCACAAGTCTTTTGAGGTGGGTCCAAAGAGGTGACGTGTTCCTTACCGCATGACAACTCACACGGTGAAGACGGTTCGTCAAAACCATTTTATGAGTGAATAGGAACTTGACGTCGTTTTCGGGTTCGTAGAATGAACAATTAAAGAATTAAATATGGGTTTTCTTGTAAGGCTTGTCCCACATTAAAACTTTAAGAGAGCTTGTGTATATATATAAATTCTAGGTGACAACACTTGGGTTGGGTCCCAAGGGACACCCCAAGTTTGTAGAAGGGGGAAGTTATGGACAAAGTAAATCTTAGCCCAGACCACCACGCGTGCGCGCCCCGCCACCAGTAGAGCTGTTCCGGGTGCGGGTGTGAGTTGTGGGTCAGGTCGGTTCTAACATTAATTTTTTGGACAAAATTTATTTGAATTTTTTCAAATTCTTGCAGGAAATTATTTGAATTTCAAAATAATTTGAATTCAAATTTTTTGTTCAAAAAATTGTGTCTCTCTTCAGATCTAAATTCCACAAACAGATTAATCAGTCCAAACAGTTTTTCAATCAGTTGAATTTCGGACACATTCATAACTGCCCAAACAGATTCAAAATTGCCCAAACAGATTCAAAACTACAGCAGTTAGCAGATCTGTCCAGTTTTCAAACTATATCTGTTCAAGGGTTTTGCACCTGTTCAAGTTCAAAAACATACCTGTTTGGACAGCCTCTGTATGCCTATAAATACCAGCCATTTCAGCAGTCTTTTGGATCCGCATATATTCCGAAAAATTCATTTTCTTGTTGTCTAGATTTTGCTCTGTTTACATTATTCTTCATATTAGTTTTAGAGAAAAATTCAGAGAGTATTAGAACACAGGTTTGGTTCATTGTACAAATTGTTTGGAGTGCTACTGCAATTTGTGAAGATCATTGTATCTTGAGAGATAAACGCCTTTTATCCGTAAGCATCGTAGTGAGGCGAATTTGTCTTAAGGACAGAGTGTCACACACTCGACTTGATCTTTTAAATATTTATTTGGCTTGGTAAAATAAATTCTATAAGTAATTTATTTTTATTTGTTTGATTTGTTTCAAGTTATTTATTTTATACAGAAGATTGTTTCAACAAATTTGACTCAAAGAAATTTCGCCCTACTCAAATTTCATTGAGTGATCTTAACTAATAAAAAAAATATATCTTGGATCCCTCCAAATACACAAAGTTGGAGTATTTTTCACTAATTTTTCCTTTTCCTTTTTAGTGACTTTTTGTTAATCTATTTTAATTTTAGTGAACTTTAAAAAAAAATTCAAAAAAATTTAGACTTCTACATTTTACTTGACAAGACAAAAATGAACATTAAAAAAAAATTTAGAAAAGACAAAAATAAGTTTAAAAATAGTAGTTTTTTTTTTTTGGACTTATTTTGGATATATATATATATTACATTTTAGATTTGTGTATAGAAGTCAAATTGGAAAAGTAGTTTTTTTTATCATAATTTAAAAAATTATTAAAAATAAATTTTTTTAACAAAAAATGTGGGTTATTTTTGTGTTCCCAAACCCAATTGAAAGTAAAGACTTTAAATTAACAAAATTGAAACTACCCACATGAAGTGAAATTTTCCCTCAAACAAGAAAAATCATAAAATGCTTAATATTTATCCTTCGGAAATTCATGTTAGATTCATAGCCACAAGAACAAATTACAGATTGCCCGGTATTCCTATAAAATATCAAAATTTGACGAAAATTTTTAAGCTATCTCATCAAATTATGATATCTTCACATTAACAAGTGAACAAAAAAAAAAAAAAAAAAAAGCTTTAACAATATTATTTTAACGATAATCACTGGAGTTGCTCTTAAAATGGAGGACACAATTGAGCAATTTTCACTCCAAATATTTATTCCTGTAAAACGAGCATCTGTCAGCAATCAGTGAAACTAATGACTGGGTAAATTGTTGAAGTAAGGACTTTCAAAAGGCGCAAAAAGAAGTGCATTGCAAGGGAAGGAAGGTACGCAAAGCAAAAGTGAAATGTGTTGTACTTAAAAAAAATGAGGCATATATCATTGGACTGAGAGAGAGACAGAAGGCAGATGTGATTTTGTCCTGCTAAGCATCAACTATAAGAATGGCAGTGGGCGCAGGCGAGGCGGATCACCTCCTCCCGTCCCCGATCCCCGATGGTAGGAATTTCTCGTTCCCTACCGATCCTCAACGAGGATTTATCATCGCTTCGCCTCGCTTCTAATCTGGATCGGGTTTCCTCAACCCCGAAAATTCCCCAGCCAAAATAAAAAAAACAACAACAATATAAACATTCAACAACAGATCTGAGCACATATATTCTATTCATCATCAACATCATCATCAACAAATCTGAGCAAGCAGATATATTCATCAAAAATAAAAAATAAAAATCTAACACATACACATTCAACACATTCAATAAAAATCTGAGCTCAGAAGCGTTGGTGAGGCAATCGGCTGTGATGGAGAGGCGAGAGAGAGGGACGAGAGCCACTGATGGAGATCGGAGGGAAGGAGAGAGGGAGATCGGAGTGAGGTAGTGATGGAGATCGGTGTGAGACAGTGAGATCGAAGGGAGGGAGATCGACGTGAGGCAGTGCAGCGATGAAGATCTGCGTGAGGCAGCGCCATAAGGCAGCACAGCGATGGAGATCGGAGAAAGAGGAGGAAATGAGAGAGATCGGAGGGAGATAAGGGTTTTAGAGAGAGAGAGAGAGACAGCGCGAGAGAGAGAAACTGAGAGTGAGAGATGAGAGCCTAAACTGACTCAAAATGATAGGGAAATATATATATATATATATATATATATGGAGGGGTAGAACGGTAATTTCATATCGGGGTGAACGAGAATGGGGCCGTGGACAGAGCGGGTCTGGGGCTAGGGAAGGTATCACCGTCCCCGGCCCGAAAATGCTCGGGAATTTATTTTTGAATACCATCCCCGGCCCGTCGGGGATATTTTTTGGGAAAAAATCATTCCATTCGGGGTCGGGGGGTCGGGTCCCCGTCGGGCCGGTTTCAAATTACCATCCCTAATCAACTATAGAGTGCTACTCTAGATTCATTGCTTGGACTGAAGGGTCTCGTTATAGTAGTTTTGAGATTCATTTTGGATTCCTCACGGTGATCCGAAACTTTCAAATTTTAATGTTTTTAAAATACATTATATTTTTAAAAAATATTTATTTATTTTTTAAAAATAATAAATTATAAATGTACTTTTTAAAATTTATTTAAAATATTAATTATTTCTTATAATTTTAAAAATTATATTTCTCTTGTTTAAATTTTTAATTATATAAATTTCATTAATAATTTTATTGTTTTTTTTTTTTTGAACTCGAATAATTTTATTGTTGGATAATAAGAAAAGTCGGTCTACCTACTACGAATAAAAGCAAACGCAGCGTAGGGGTGGGCCACCCAGCTTAGTTCATATTTTTAACAAGAAGTCTAAATTCCGAATAAATAAATTATAAAGTGAAACATGAATAGGAAATAATGAGTGGGCTCTCATATGAGTCTTACTTAGGTATGTGTATCTCACACTCTTATCTTATCTTTATATATATATATATATATTTTTTGATATTTTCTCTTTGTTCTTAATATAGTTATATTTATAATGTTTTAAGATTATAATAATTGGACTGAACTGAAAGTTTAAACTCATAAGTGAGGTCAACCTAATTATTCATATATAATTAGTTTTATTTATGTTTAAAAGTAAAGAAAACATTTTTAAGAAGAAAAGTTCACCTACCAGTTTAAATTTGAATATAACAAACAAAAATGAAATGTTTTTGTTAATTTTATAAAATTATTCAATTTGTTTATTTTTGAATTTTCAAATACAACTTTTAAATTTTTGAATTTTTCAAATTTTGTTGTCCATCTAATAAGAAATACACGTAAGTCTCCCTGAGAGCTTTAAAGTTGAACGAATTTATTTTGATCATCAATTACTTTGGAACAAGTTTTTTCTTTTCTTTGGGTTATTAAATCACTAATTGAATTTTTAGTTTTGCAGAGTTGCAGTAGTTTCTTAGATGTAAGTTTTTTTATTCAAGTTATAAGTTTTTGTCCAAAATGTAATCCACGCATTTAGGCCAAGTTTGGCATCTTAAAAAAAATCTAAAAAGTCAAAAAGTCACTACCTTATTTAAGTCACATCATCTTATTTAAGTCACATCACCTCTCTAACAAATCACTTCAAACCCAACTCAAATCCAACCCATATTTTATAAAAAGTCAAAAAGTACACTTATTTAGTCTTCCCAAACTTGGCCTTAGTGATGGTTCTTATGTTTTGTTTTTGTTGCTCAAAACATGTTCTCCTTTTAGCTTAAGCCTCGTTTGGCAAAGTAATTTTTTTAATTAGAAAGTCAAAAAAATACTAAAAAAATCAAAAAATCAACAACTCATACTAAAAAGTCAAAGATTCTCTTTTCTCTCTACTTTTTACACATCTTTTCGTAAAAGTCAAAAAGTCATTCCAAACATACTAATTTTTTTTATATCATATTTTAGTTCAAAAATAAAAAAATTATTAAAAAAATTTATTCCCAAACGAGACTTTAACTGTTCATATTATGATATTTTACATTACTATGGTGGTGGTTGGTGAAAAGTCAAATATATCAAGTGATGTTTGGATTTTTGATTTTTATGCCTATCTATAATTTTTGCCCTTCTTATTGCTTGCTAAGAACGTGTCTTTTCATTAAGGTCAAGTTTGGCAACTCTAATATAATTTATCTTTTTATTTTTTTATCTTTTTTCTATCACATTACCTTTCTACTTTTTTGTATATCTTTTCGTAAAAAAATAAAAAGTATATTTATTTAGATAATCCCAAATAATCCTTAAATACAAAATTTTAGCAAGTTTCACGTTAGTATGCTTTCAACTAATAGTATCTCCTTTAACCGTACCATTTGTATGACCCCATGATGTTCTTTCCGTTGAAGATTAGGTTGCTCGTAGAAGGGCACAAATCTGTTATTAATTAATTGTCAGAAGTAGTTGTTGATGATGATAATGTTGATAATGAAGAACAATTTTGATTGGTAACTCGAAATTCCCTCCCCCGAATTTTCCTAATTTCTATTTTCAGTAAACTGTTTTTTTTTTTTTTTTTTTTAACTTGCCTTGCCTTTTTTTTTTTTTTTTTGCCAAAAATGGCATTTCGGGAGTTTCGGGGGAGCACCACCTCGAGCTCCCAGGAATTACCCAATGAAGAAATAGTTAAAACAGCTGAGATTGGGACCTCGAGAGAGGAGGCCCCGAATCCCCCATATTGCCATTTTAAGTAAAAAAAAAAAAAAAAAAAAAAAAGAAAACAAAAAAAAAAAAGAAAACAGTTTTTCAAAAAAAGAAATTAGGGGGATTAGGGGGAAGAAAATTAGGGGGACAAATCATTTTTGATAGTTAAAAATATTGAACAGATAAAAAACTTAGATAGGTAAAATTTGAACATGAAAATTTTTTTACACAGATAAAAAATTTGCAAAAAAAAATATTGAACAGATAGATAAAAAAATTAAACAAATAGACCATAATTTGAATACATAGTAAAAAAAAAGTCAACAGATAAATTAAGGGGTAAAATTAAAAATAAAATATCTTTCAAAATAACTAAAAAGACCTCTTACCAAACTATTTCACAAATAGTGAATTTTTCACCAATAAAAAAAAATCCTTGGACCTAATGCCTTAAACACCTTATAAATTGGATTTATCACTAATTTTTTCTAAAAAAATATCATATAAATTAATATTATATATTATGTAAATATTTGATAATTGATTAAAATATTTTCAATATATCAATTCACCTAAAACCGTTCAAATCGTGATTTGACAATCTACTAAGATCTCAATTGGTAACTATATATTTTAGTTAAAAAAATTTAGAAATCATTATAAATTGTAACATCTTTGGCCCTGTTTGGTAATGCTTATTTTCAACTTATTTCAGTTTTTAGCTTAATTTAAGTTATTTTGATGTGTTTGATTTAGCTTAACAATACAATTTATAACTTTTTATAAGTCAAAAATCAACTTATTCTTTGAGTGTGTGAGGAGAAACTTAATTTATAAGTCAAAAATTAACTTATGTTTACAGCTATAAATTATAAGCTGTTAGGCTATAAGTTATAATTACTTTACCACAGCTCTACCAAACGGGACCTTTATCTTTTACATATTTTTCATAAAAATTAAAAAATTATTAAAATAATCCACTCTAACCTAACTCACTATTTAGGGCAAGTTTGGGATCTTTCAAAAAAGATAAAAAGACAAAAAGTTATTCAAAAAGTTAAAAAGTTAATACTATTCACTAAAAGTCAACAATTACGGCTGCAGAACTCCCAATTCGAATTTTTCCCTACAAATCAATTTTTATAATTTTTTATTACATATTTTTCTATAAAAAGTCAAAAAGTTAATCCAAACATTCATATTTTCAACCTCAATTTTTTAATTCAAAAAGACAAAAAATACATTTATTTAGAACACCCCAAACAACTCCTAATCTATAATTTCACTTTCTGAACCAGACCGCACACAGTACAACCAAATTAGCTGTAAAGAGCTTTCTTGTGTAATAATTGTAGTGATTTGGGTCCATATATACGTCTTCGTCCACTGCATGGCCCCGTTTGCATGGCCCCATGTCAACAATAATCATTAAATTAAGGGAGATTTATTAGAAATTTTTTTTTTCAAGTGTTTATATTCCCTTTAATTTATAAGATACTTTTATATTTAAATAAGTCTTATTATTTGAATATTTAATTTATTAAATTTTAATTTTTATATTTAAAGTATTTTATAAATATTTTTACTCTTACAAATATTTTTTGAACGATTAGCAATTTAATAATATGAATATTCATATTTTATAATGTAAACATTTACATGTATGAATATTTACATTGACGTTGTGAATATTCATATCACGAAACATTCACATTGTAAATGTGAATATTATTAAGGTTATTTTGATAATTATATCACTCATAGGACTTATTGAAATATAAAAAAATAATATGAACTAAATGAAAGATAAACAAGTCAAAAGGAATTTATGAAAAAGTGTCTCTTAAAATAAATATAATTATACTTAATTCTCACTATCAATTTTTTTACTAACAAGCTCTTCCATTTTATTTCTAAAATTAAACGGAATACGTGAGGATTAGGTAATGATAAAACTGTCCTCTCACACCTCATTTTTCTATTGGAATTAACTTTTAAAAATTGGTGTAGTTTGAACTTTATTATTGGTTTCACATTATTAGATTTGTCAATCTTTTAACCTTGTGGGTAGATTATTTTTATATATATATATATATAAATAGATCAAATTAATACAGTAATTGTAATACTACAACTTTAAATAATTTATTTAAAGAATTTATAATTTTAGAAACAAAATGTACTTTTACTACTATTAAGGCGACTAGAATGTGATGCTGCCAAACAAGCCCTAAAAATGCTGTTGTTTAAAATTCTAATACATAAATTTATTGAAACCATTTTTACATTTCTTCTCCCCTGAAAAACAAAAATTCATAGGTTTGGTATAAATTTATTGGGCATTCCTAAGATTTTAATTTGCATAGCATTTAATCTCTTTTTGATCAATAATTCATTAATCATATAAATACATAAATAAATATTTTGTCATCTAGTGTAAATTAATATATATATATATATATATTTATGTTTGTGTTTTTAAATTATCAGCATTTATTTTAATCTATATAACTTTATAAAAATAAAAATAATTATAATAAAAGTGTGACAAATATTATATTCTGTCTAAATTTGATAAGAAATGAACATACAAGTACTCTATAAACATGGTTTAATATTAAGGAGTGTGGGGTGTTCGCAGTTCGGTTGTGATCAGGAAACTTCTAATCCGTCATCTGTTCGTCGAATTGGTAGATTAGAAAAAATTAATCTGTATTTGTCCACTAGATTGGCGGATGCGGATTGAGTGGATTAGCAGATGGATGTGAATCAATTTGGCGATTTAAACTTTTATAAATTTTAAACATAATACAACAACTTGTCAACATTTTTTTTCAATAACAATCCAACTCAATATAATCAAAATATTATAAAATAAATTGTTAAATACCAATACTAAATACATATAAGAAGATCATGCATTATCAAAACTATTTCATTACTATTTTTTTTATTCAAAAACTATTTAATTTGATTTTTTTTTTAAATGACAAAATTAAGTCTTATATTTTTCATACAAAATATCAAAATATGAACACTTGCCATTTGATAAAAGGATTATGAAATTGAAAATAAATTGAAACACAACAAATATCTACACTCTTTTTTAATCGAAAGCACAAACAAAATATCTAAATGAATTGAAAATACAAAATCTTACAAATTATTAGAGGTGTTTGCAGTGTGGCAGTTCGATTGCACCAAACGAACCTCAAATCCGTCATCTGTCCAAAACTAGGTAGATTGGAAAAAAAATCAATTCGCAACCATTCATTCATCATCACGCATCCGTCCAAAATGCGGTTGATCGATTCGGTTAGATCGGTTTGAACGGATCGAAATATCCGTCAAACACCTATGTATATATATATATATATATATTAAGAAAGATATTGATTTTAGTAAGAATATATTAAATTTTATAAAATATATATATATACATTTTAAATTTATGTTTACTTGTACCTTAAAGTCTTTCAATTGAAAATATAAACGGAATATCCAAACAAATTGAAAATATAAAATCTTATAAATTACTTGAGGTGCTCGCAATTTGGCGGTTTGATTATGGTCAAAGGAACCTCAAATCCGCCATCTATCAAAAACTAAGCGGATTAGAAAAAAAATCAATCAGCAACCATTCATTGATTTTAGTAAGAATATATATTATTTTTAATAAAAAATATATATGTATATTTTTCAAATTTATGTTTTACTTGTACCTTAAATACATTTATTAATAAGACCCAATAAAATAAAAGATTGTTTTGGAAATTTGATTAAAAGTTAAATTTTTAGTTTTTTTAATTTTTTTTAAAAAAATATGTAAAAAATAAAAAATAATAATATGACTCAAAATAAATTAAAAAGTTAAAAAATCACTTTCAATCATCATCCTAAAAGAGTTTTAAGTAATGATTTGTATATTGTGAATGTTTGGGAAGTTATTATTTTAGTAGATTATTTTAATTTTTGACTATTTTAGTAGATTAAATTTTTTGTGTTTAAAAAAATAATCAGTGTGTTTGGTTTTAGTTTTCTGAATTTAGTTTTTTAAAAATTGAATTTTTTATTTTTCGTTTTTTTTTTTTGTTTTTAGTGAATATCTTTTAAATTTTAAGTAATTTTTTTACTTTTTTAAATACATTTTACTCAGATATATCTAAATAGTAAAATATTTATGAAAAAATAATTTAAAAATTTAATAAATACAGAAAAATACAAAAATATACTATATTTTCGGATTTTTTTTTATATTTTTTGGTATTTAATGTATTTTTTAAAAAAAATTTCACAAATATTATACTTTTTAAGTGTGTTTATAATAGGTGTGTCTAATAATAATAATAATAATAATAATTGTTTAAAATATTAAAAAATTCATTGAAAACATTAAAATATGAAAAGTAAAAAAGTAGAATTTTCTGAAAACTGGGACCAAACAAGCTGAATTAAATTTTTTTATAGTTCAATGTAATGTTTGTGAGAGAAAAATGAAATAATTATAAATTCAATATGACTATTTATCTTATTAATTATTTTAATTTATTTTATCCTTTTATAAATTTTAATTCAAAAAGTCAAAAAATAACCTTGGTCAAACACCCTCATTGTTAAAAGGGCAAATTACGTATACCTCTCTCGAGATTTAGCTAAATTACAGATACTCTTGAAGTTTTGAAAATTACAGATACCCCCTTGAGGTTTATATTTTCATAACAAATTGTCCTATGATGTTTATATTTTCATAACAATTTATCCCTTAATTTGTTATATAAATAATACCTTCAGGGAGTATCTAAAATTTCTCAAACCTTAGGAGTATATATAATTTTACTAAACTTAGAGGGGTATATGTAATTTGCCCTTGCTAAGCAGCTGTTTGTCACTCGGAGTTGGTGGTCCTGGATGTTTTTTTGAACTTTATCACTGGTCTTGCCAATAATGATATGTATATTGTAAAAAGCTGTTTTTCTTTCTTTTTCTTTTTTTTTTTTTTTTTTTGGGGGGGGGGGGGGGGGGGGCAGATTGTAAAAAGCTGTTTGTCACTTGGAGTTGGTGGTCCTGGATGTTTTTTGGACTTCAGCACTGATCTTGCCAGTACGAGCTCGTTATTGTGGGAAAATATTAAATTGGTAGGGCACTTAAAAATTAGTGTATTTAGTTTGAATTTTTTGAATTTATAAAAAAATTTATAAAAAATTATTTTAAAAAATTAATAAATTCATAAAAATATAAAAAATGTACTGAATTCTTATATATATATATATATTTATATTTTTGGTATTTAGTGAATTTTTAAAAGATTTTTTTTATAATTTTTTTACTTTTTAGGTGTATTTATGTTAGGTGTGTCTAAAAAGTAAAAAAAATTGTTTAAAATATTAAAAAAATTCAGTAAAAATAAAAAAATATAGAAAATAAGAATGTAAAATTTTCTGAAAAGTATTTTCTAAAAAATAAAAACATGCCAGCTGAATTTTTATAATGATGTAATTTTACTGTATATATTGTGTAAATCCTTTAGGTATGTGCTGCAAATTTTTATTGTGTGAATCAGAATTATACCACAATTT
This sequence comes from Camellia lanceoleosa, assembly GCA_025200525.1. Taxonomy (NCBI): domain Eukaryota; kingdom Viridiplantae; phylum Streptophyta; class Magnoliopsida; order Ericales; family Theaceae; genus Camellia; species Camellia lanceoleosa. Next base: position 168,628,821 of record CM045766.1, on the reverse strand, counting down.
TTTATTTCTAATGCTTTTTCACTGTTACATATTTTTGCAACTTTCCAAATAATTGTCCATCTAATGAATAAAGACTAGGTACGACTAAGCATAAATTCCCCATCTTAATCCAAAACAGTGGCGCACTTGGTAAAAGTTTCGGATTAACTCTTGAGAGGCGCAAATTTAAATTAGATAATCCGAACAAGATATATTGTATTATCAGTGAATTTGTCTTGCAACTAAATCCGTCATAAAGAAGGAATATGACAATTGAACAACCAAAGTCTCAACTTCAAAATTTATTGAGCCAATCTCCTAGGCATAGCGCAGTTAGTTAGGGGTTAAATCTCAAGTTGTTACTATAATATTTGGTATGGGTTTGATACTCCTTCACTGTGCGAGTGATGACTTAAGCAGAACTTGTCTTGAAGGGTTAGGACAAGTTCTCAGATTATAATCTCTTACTCAAAACGGATAGCAGGACACCTTAGTGATCTCTGCAAAAAACGATATCTTAAACTACAAGAGAGTAGGAAGTTTTTCCTGTAACCAAAAAAGAAAAAAAAAAATTCTCCTAAAAGTTTTTCCTGTAATTTTAATTGTATCAATTATTCTTTTAAATTTTTCGCTTTGTGTCAATTAAATTAAATTAATTACATCCATTAAAAACTAGACATAAATCAAGAATAAAATGATCTATTCAATAGAAAATGACCATTTAAAACTAGATATCGAGCCCTCAATCACTAAGAAAAGATTAATTCTTTTTCATACAATTATAATTACAATAATTAAATTGACGTATAATAAATTACAAGGACGAAGTGTAATTTTTTTTTAACTTAAATTACAAATGTTCATAACTATATCGTATAATACACACTTTTTGAAAAGGTATGGAGCATGCATATATAAGGATTTGATGGGCTTATTCTCAATCAACTTGCTTGTATCTTTTGGACAAAAGGTTTAACTCACATAAACCCCTCTCAAAATATATAGAGGATGGCTTGTTTGTCAATGGAGGGTTTTGTGGGGAATGGAGCTCTGAAGAGGGTGCTTCCAAAGCTGACAGAAGAAGGTTGGGATGATGTACCCACCTTGAAGCTTATGAAACCAGAGGATAAGGATGCAATTAATATGACTCAACAACAAAAGGTTCTTTTACTACTGCTATCCAAATCCCCTGTTCTTTAAAATTCTAATAGTTCATAAATTCATTAAACCGTCTCTTTTTCTTATTCCTCTAATTAAAGGTTTTTCGTGGTTGATTAACTGAGTCTATAGGATGCACTGGAAATGAGGTCATACCTCCATGATTGTGCTCTAATTCAATATGGAGATAAGCTTGAGTCCTCTGGAAAATGTCTTTCCGAGCTTCTTGGGTTAAGCACCGATGAAATTTCTTCTCAGTTTGGTATGAAGAGAGGCCACATCGCCCGTTTCATGGAAAAAAGAGCAGCTAATTCTTCTACATCAGATCCTTTGCAACAACCACCACATGGTCTCACTTCAAGCCAAAAAACCAACAAATCTTCAAGAAATGATAGCATTCACAAGGGTGAGCTTATTCAATTTCTGTCAAATTGTAGAAAAATATAAGTATATGTTTATAGCTAAGGGGAAAAGAAATGTTGCAATGCACCTTATGAGACTTGAATCCAAACCTGAAGCCTAAGAAAGGAAACATGAGTGCCTGGATCACCAAACCAATCAATCAATCGAAATTGGGATTTTTTTTAAAATTTTACGTAAAGGTTTAAAAATAAAATAGACCAAATACACACATAGTTCTTAAAGCAAATAATTCGATTTCAAAATTGTCTGTTGCATTTTCATCCCCAAATTTATTGAATTTGTTGTATTTTTTAGTGAAATTTCAAAAACATAGTCTCTTTTTAATCAATTTAGATGGCATAAGGGCTGGAACCATTTCAACTTGGATTTTAAAAACAGTTTTTTAAATTTTCAATTCATTTTTTTAGTAAATTTTTAATATTTTAATCAATTTTTTTTTAGTTTTTAAATTCACTTAATCTAGATGCACTTAAAAAATACGAAATTTGTGCAAAAATCTTCCAAAAAATTATTGAATACCAAAAAAAGAGGCAAAATTTTAATATATTTTTGTATTTTGCATTATTCAATGATTTTTTTAAAGAGTTTTTTTGATAAATTTAATACTTTTTGAGTGTATCTAGATTAAGTGGATTTAAAAAATAAAAAAAATTAAAATGTTAAAAAATTATACTAACAAAAAAAATACAAATTAAAAACTTAAAAAATTATTTTTTAAAACTCTAAACGGAACAAATTAATTAATTCTTCTTGTTGGAGATTAAATGAAACAAAAATCTCACAATGTATAAATTTTATGTCTGGATTACTCTCATTTAAAAGTTTTTGCCTGCTATTCATATGCTCTTTTTTTCAATTTCTTTAAAGAAAGCGAGCTCAACGAAACAAGCGAAGGGAGCAGCAGGAGAAGATCAGTAGTAGAAGGTAACAAACTTCTTTTTGAATAGAATCGGTTCTTGAATAAAATGTCCTACTAAGAACGATGCCTTGGGACCAGTAGCCAGGGAAAGGCAAGCTACCTGCCTTAGAGAGCTACAAGTCCCATTAAGGTATGAGCTAGCTTGCTTACTCTCTTTACTAGGATTGGAACAAGCGAGGAACGAGTGACCATAAGCTCCGCTTAAGCGCTTGACATGCAATTAGCTTAAAACATGTTCATTATGTGGTCGAGCAAAACGCAGAACGGAGTCTTCAACCACGGTATACCCCTTCGGCCTGTAGTTCTGGTGCTTTAAGGGATAGGGCAGGTCCCAACCATCATCATACATAATACATAGAATAAGGATATCCCAGCCCAGGAAGCAAGCTAGGTTTCTTGGTGGTTGCATTGGTTAGTGGTTTGCTGTTAACTGGTTCTACACCAATTATCCCAGAAAGTCTTATTATCTTGGGTAAATTATGCAAGTAGTTACTATAGTTTACACGATATGTTAATTTGATCCCTGTAGTTTCAGTTTGTTCGATTTTGCCCCTTAATTTAATGGATTGTCTCATTTTAGTCCAATAAATAACGGTTGTTAAGTTAATTTAACGGAAAGTCAAATAATGTGTCAATTTGCTCCCTGTACTTTACATGATGTGTCAATTTGGTCCCTGTAATTTTAATCTTCTTGATTTTGACAAGGACTAAATTGACATATTGTGAAAAATATAGGGACCAAATTGACACATTATTTGACTTTCCATTAAATTAACTTAACAACCGTTATTTATTAGACTAAAGTGACACAATCCGTTAAATTAAGGGGCAAAATCGAGCAAATTGAAACTACAAAAACCAAATTAACACATCATGTAAACTACAGAAACTATTTACATAATTTTCCCTATTATCTGTCTCGAGGAACCAAACGTCGAACTGCTTCGAATCCTGTCTTTCACGCTGGGGCTAAGGTTGTCCATTCAATTGAGCTTTCTCCCTAACCATACAAGTCATCTAATCATTAGTCGAGATGTACGCGAGTAAATCCGGACAATCCGAAAAAAAAACTACATGGCTTGTTGGTAAATTAGCCATAAAAATACTCCATCCACAGTAGTGGAGTGCATGTTTAGTTGTATTGTTTTACAATAAGTTTGGGAGTCTTCCCAGTTTATTCGAAAATTTACCAATTGCACACACAGCAGCCCACCTCAAAGTTAAGGTTTTTAAGAAGAAAAAAAAATAGCGTTCAAATTAATTAGGTTATGTATTTTATTATATATATATATATATAGAGAGAGAGAGAGAGAGAGAGAGAGAGAATATGTATGTATTTCTTCTTCTTTTTTTCTTCTCAGAATATGTCTTAATAATATTGTAGCACCAAGATGCACAGAATTAAAAAATAAAATAAAGTAAATACATGCTCCAAATATATATATGTATAATTCTGTTTGGTTGAGTTTTTAGAATTTGTGTTTTAAATTTCTCCCCCCCCCCCCCCCCCCCGGGCAAAAAAAAAAAAAAAATTAGAAACTAGTTTGACAAAAATAAATACTAAAAACCACAATTTTAAAACATTTAAAATTATTTTTTTTCTAAAAAAGGGAAAATCATATAAAAATAATGGAGGGTTTTTTTTTTTTTTTTTATTTCTTTACCAAATTAATTTCTGAATTTTTATAGAATTTTTTTTGAAAACCCAAACAAGCAAATTAAATCAGATATCTTGATGCGGGTTCATTGATTTTTTAATTAAAAGAAAAGACAAAAAAATGTTGATATTTAAAGATGAATTTATTCTTTTTGTAAATTATTTCCTTTTTACACAACTTTGGAACTTATGGTTGTAGAGTTTGGTTCCATCTTTTTGTGAATCTCAATTCATGTGAAAAGATTGTATCGAGTTCTATAATTAATTCTTGTTTAAGAAAAATAACTATTTTTAAGTTTTGGTAGATCCATACAAATTTGTTCTTCGATAGTTTCTTAATAATTACTTATTTACATGAGGCTTTTGAATATCAATAATACATATTGATAACCTAATTTTGATTACTTAATTAATAGGTAATAACTTATTTATGTGAGACTTATTTTTATTTATTTTGTTGCTATGTACGTGAGTTTTATAAATAATCACTTATTTAGATATATATGAATTTGTTCTCTCTCTCTCTAGATATCAATAATATAGATTAATAACTTAATTAATTGAATTATGCTAAAGTTAGGTTAGTGTGTATATATATTTTTTCCTTTAAAATAAAAACAACCTCCACATTGACATGAACTGCCATGTGAGTAGTTGGTAAATTTTTGAGTAAATTAGGAAGGCTGTCTAGACTTATTGTTAATTTTAACAAAGCAAATTCTTCTTTTTGTGTGCCTTGTTATATATTTTTATATTTAGCATATTCTCATGCAACTTTGAACCGCTCTGCAAATTTAATTTTAATAAAGCAAATCCTTTAAGTTCAAATTCTCATGTAGCTTTGAACCATTTTTTTTTTTTTTTAATTTTTTCATTTCAAATAGAAGATTTGTTAGGAGCAGAAGTTTGGTAATTTAAACATTTTATATTGACCTTAACTATTGATACCAAAAAACATAGTAGAAATTTTAATTCTCCTAATATTTTAATGTTTATAGAAATAAGTTTTGAAATATTAATATATGTTGCAAAAGGCATGAGCCGAATAGATCATAACATAATTAAAGTGTTTTGAAATATTAATATATGTTGGTAATTTGGTGGCAAAATACTTCATCCACCGGTGACTTAATTAAAGTGTTTGTAAGTTTTAATTTTTTTTGGGTGAATTGTAAGTTTTAATTTTAACAAAGCAAATTCTTTAAATCTTTTTTATGTGACTGGTTATATATGTTTATATTTCTCATATTGTGATGCAGCTTTGAACCACTCTACAAATAAAATTTTTAACAAAGCAAAATTTTCAAATCTTCTATTGAATCAATAGTTCATATTCTCATGTTGCTTTGAACCATTTTTCCCCCTCTCAAATAGAAGATTTGTTAGGAGAAGAAGTTTCATAATTTAAACATTTTACATTGACCTTAACTATTGATAATAATATATATATAGTAGAAATTTTTCTTGTCCTAATATTTCAATGTTTATAGAAATAATTTTTGAAATATTAATATATGCTGCAAAAGGCATGAGCGGAATAGATCATAACATTCCCATTACTATCTTATTGCAGCCTCCAAAATGAATCCCATGTTGTACGAAGAAGCCATGGGAGGTGAAAAGAAACGTGAATTGGTTCCCCAGATTAGTTGGTCTAGCCGATTGCTCTCCTGGATTAATTGGTCCAATGAGTTATCGAAAGAAAAAATAGGAGGCAAAGAGAATGAAGACAACCATAATGATGTTCTCAACCTCATGCAATACATTAATGACCAACAACAACTTGAACTGCAATTAACTTCAAATCAAAACACAGTCCTCCATGTCGCAGCCCAATTCGGTAACCACAAATATGTGGAAATAATCTTAGAAAAGAGTCTGTCGTCATCGTTGTTACGCTGCTTGAATATCGATGGTGAGACTCCTATTCATATTGCAGCGAGGGAAGGACACTTGAACATAGTGAAAGCGCTCATAGAATGCGCAAAAAGACCAGACTATGAAGAAGTTGAAAGCGGGGGTGGAGCAGCCAAGGAGATATTAAGGGCAACAAATAAGGACAATGACACTGCCTTGCACATGGCCGTGCGAAATGATCGCTTAGACGTGGTGGACTGGTTAACTAAAGAAGATCCTGAGTTTACACATCCACCCAACAATGCCAAGGAAACTCCACTATACCTAGCCGCTGAGGGACTCTTCAGTGCCATGGTGTTTATGATTTTAAAAAATTGCACATCACCAGCTTATGGTGGCCCACAGGGTCAGACGGCATTACACGCGGCAGCAGCTAGCACGTGGGGATCAGGTTTGTGGCTACTTGAATTTCTTCAACCAATTTAATTACATGTACAATTGTAGAGAAAAAAGAGGTAGAGTGTTGGATTAAAGAAATACATATTCTTTCAGGCATACATAATCTTGCTTTGTTCATTTATTAGTTGCAGTAATCATTTATATTTCATCATAATAATAGCATCAAAAATACCTTTCAAAAAAACTGAAGTTACATGTATTGTAGACAAGAGATTAGAATTGGAATGATGATGTACTTTTAATCAAACATGAAATAATGATTTAAATTGAATCACATGTCTACAGGGACGAAACTAGGAGAAGACTATGGGGGGCCATAGCCCTCCTGTTTCTGTGAAAAATATGATTTGTCATGATATTTTAAAAATATGTATCTTATTTTATACATAAAATGACTCCCAAAATAAAAAAAAATACATATCTCATTTTTATCCCATATTGCATTCTCTTTTTATTTTATACAAAAAAACCTTCTTCATCCTATTAGAAATTGCTTCTATGATATTTGGATTTTTTTTATGTGTATAGATATAATTTATATATCATATTATACATACATGTGTACTTATGTATATGGTAAAATTTTTTATTTGTCTTTTGACTCCTCCAATAATGAAATCTTGATTCTGTCCCTATATGTCTAGCTTAATAGGTCTTTGAAGTGAGAGGATAAATGTGTAGTGAGGGACTGATATATAGAGACTTCCAAAGGAAATTGTTAACAAAATTAATTTCAAAAAAAGAAGAAAAAAAAGTTGAAACATTTTTTACTGTTGAGGTATGTATTAAAGTTTGGCATGACCTAAATAATACAAAAAGTCAAAAAGTCATTATCCTATTTAAGTCACATCATCTTATTTAAATCACATCACCTCTCTAACATATCACGTCAAACCCAACCAAAACTCAACCCATATAAGTCAATAAGTCAAAAAGTGTACTTTTTAAAAACATCTCAAACCAACCCTTTATTTAATACTTTTTCTCTGATTCTTATATATATTTCAGGAAATATAGAATCTTTATTGGAATGGAAGCGAGATCTAATCAAGAAAACAGATGAGCACGGGTGGATACCACTTCACTATGCTGCACGTTATGATAATGTAGATGGAGTTAAAAAGATATTAGAAAAAGATAAATCAGTGGCATGCATTACAACAGACGAGAAGGATGATGAAAAGATGGCTCTTCATATAGCTGCTGCTCATGGAAATGTAAATGTAATGAAAGAGCTTTTATCAAAGTGTCCAGATTGCTGGGAGATGGTCAATAGTAAAGGACAAAATATTCTTCACATTGCTGTGGATATGGAGCAAGAAAAGGTGATGGAATATATTTTAGAAAAGTCATGGATTATCCATCTTATAAATCAGAAAGACATCGAAGGAAACACACCACTCCATCTGCTTGCTATTGCTTTCAAGCACGAAATGCCAAAGCCCTGGCGTAAGCTTATGTTCCACCGTAGTGGAGATACGGACGCTACAAACAATAATAACGTGACCCCACTCGGCATAATGTGGTCTCTTACTGCAGAGGTAAGAATGCTAACTTTGACTTTGACTGCATATGACATGTTTTCTCATGGCATGCATTGTACATAACATAATGTTGAGAACCAAACCTTTATATCATCCTTTGCGCACGCCACACACCATGTACAAATAAAAATAAAAATAAAAATAACAATTTTTTTAGTATGTATATACGTGTGGTGATGATGGGATCAATAGTATCAAGAGGTTCAAGTAATAAAAAAGTTTAAATAAATTTTCTTTTTAAAATAATAGATTGTGGGGGTAAATTACACTTACCTTTTCTGAGATTTTTAACAAATATAGGGACCTTCACTGTAATTTCAATAATTATAATAACTTCCCTTATTTTACCTGATATTCTCCTGATTCTCTCATTCCGTCAAATTGGAACAAACAGTGTTACTTACATAGAATAAATGACCTTATTACCCTTCATTTTGAGCACTAAAAGACAATACTACCCTTGTCTTTATTCCTCTGTTCACCTTATTCCTCTGTTGACCCACAAAATGACCTTTTTTAATTAATTTTTCTAAAATATTAAAAAATGTTTAATAAAATTTTATTTTTTTATTTTAAATATATAATTTTTATTTAAATATTTTGATTTTTTTAATTTTAATATTTTAAATTCAAAACACAATTCTACACTCAAATTGTAACCAAACACATAACTCAAAATTTAATTAAAAAATTATTTTCAAACCTCCTAACTAAACACATGACTCGAAACTCTATATTACTTTCTAAACTCTACATTCAAATCGTAACTAAACAAATAACAAAAAATAATTAAAATATTTAAAATAAAAAAATAAAAAAATTTAAAATAAAAACTATATATTTAAAATATTTTTAAAAATATAGCACATAAATGTATGAAACATAGTACACATTAAAATAAATAAACAAATATTTAAAATATAAAATATTTACCCTAAAAAAATAAATCCAAAGAATTTTAAAATATAACTTAAAACTCTTTTCAAAACTTATAACTAAACAAATTTTCTCTTTTCGAAACTCAATTCAAAACTCATAACTCAAAATACGACTCAACATTCAAATCATGATTCTAAAAATAATTTTAAAAAATAAAATAAAAAATATTTTTTTAAAGTTTTTTATTTTAAAATAGAGTTTTAAAAAAAGTTTGGTTTTAAGTTTTGAAAAGAATTTTGAATTGAGTTTTGAGTTCTATGTTTAGTTATGAGTTTTGAAAAAATAATTTTTGAATTGAGTTTTGAGTTGTTTATTTTAAATATTTTATTTTATTTTATAAATATATTTTTAAATATTTTAATTTTTTTGGTTATGTATTTAGTTACGATTTGAGTGTATAGTTTTGAAAATAGTATGGAGTTTCGAGTTATGTATTTGGTTATGAGGTTTGAAAATAATTTTTAAATTGAGTTATGAGTAATGTGTTTGGTTACGATTTAAGTGTGGAGTTATATTTTGAGTTTAAAATATTAAAATTAAAATATTACAAAATAAAATAAAATATTTAAATAAATATTATATATTTAAAATAAAAAAATAAATCTAAAAACACTGTTTATTCCAAATACTGTTCTTTCCTATAATAAGATCATTTTCTTCCAAACCCGTCCAATCCAAAAATATTTTTTAATATTTTAAAAAGAATGGCAAGAAAGTCATTTACTATAGGAAAGTAACACTGTTTGTTCCAATTTGACAGAATGAAAAAATCTGGAGAATGTCAGGTAAAATAAAGAAGGTTACTGTAATTATTAAAATCGTAGGAGAGGTTTCTGTATTTGTCAAAAATCTCAAGAAAGGTCAGTGTAATTTACCCTAGATTGTATAATAAAAATTCATTTGTTCGAAATTAATTGACTCATAATAATTATCTTACCCTTCCTATTATTTCAGGAGTGGTGGTACTTGAATTGAAAATTAAATTTATTTTTCAAATTCAATGATATGGTAGATTATTTAAAACAATTCAAATTAGGCCAAGTTTGGCATCTACTAAATAATACAAAAAGGCAAAAAGTCACTATCTTATTTAAGTCACATCATCTTATTTAAATCACATCACCTCTCTAACACATCACATCAAACTCAACCTAAACTCAACTCATATAAGCCAATAAGTCAAAAAATACACTTTTTTTAGAAAATCTCAAACCAACCCTTAGCCAATCACCCTTCCACACAACATTGAAATAAGTTTAAAAATTAAATTTATATATTATTTTCCTTCCACAGTGACGCCTACACCTTTTTGGTTGAATTAAAAAATAAATTTATAAATTATTTTCCTTCCATAATGACGCCTACACGTTTTTGGTTGAATTATAGATAATATCGTAAGATTAGCACCCTCACCCTATGTTCCAATTATTTGTTCCAATTATTTTTGTCAACGTGAGGCAGTTATGCATAGTACTCAAATCTAATTACTTTTTCTTTCATTATAACAATTTTAATATTGGAAAGGACTTTAGTTTATTCTGACCTTATTATAACCTAACATTTATAACAACGAGGGCTGGTTGTGGCATTTTTGGAGCTCAAAGTGAAATTTTGATATGAAATCTTTCATACATTAAAAGATAAAAAATGTGATAAGATTATTTATTTATTTATTTTATTTGACAATACTTACAAAAAAAATTACTTAGATATATAACTATTAAAATTTATTTAAATGTATAACAAAGTTTATAATAAGAAAAAGAATCAAAATAATTCAAGTTCAAACACTAAATAAAAAATAAACAAACTATATAATAAAATATTATTTAAATATCACTATTCTTGTATTTTTAGCTGTAAAATAACTAATCAAACTTGAATAATTCAACTTATCAACAAAATCTTTTTTTATTCATAATATTATTAATCAATTTAATCTTTCTTGTGACTAGTTGACCAAAGATAAGATTTAATCAACTTTAAATTTTGAAAGTTTCTTTTTCCAGAAACAAGTATAACTGCTATATTTAGAAAACAATCATTCATTAATTTTAAATACTTCATCATATTAATTGGCTTTTTATTTTTTATTTTTGACAAAAATAATCATCTATTAATTTTAAATAATTCACCACATTAATTATTTATTAATTTTAATTTTTTAACTAAAATTTGTCGAGGTCTTTTCAATTTACGTTCTTTTTTTTCCTTAACGAGTATAATAGTTAAAAAAATCCATGCCCTTTTTTTTTTTAACATTAAGCGAGTCATCTTGGGGCCCCTTTTCCGGTCTCGCACTTCAAATGTTGCCACGCGGCTCCATCCTAAAACTTAAGTTGTATACGTAGACTTTCTGCACAGGATCAGCCTTTAGTGTGGTTTTTTTTTTTTTTTAAGCTTTATATCCCTCATCTATCATTAAATTATCTGTAGTTTCTAAATTATCCATTGAATTTATTAAGTTTTTAAAATATATAAATTATTTAAATTATTAATTAAATTTATTAAAATTTTAAAATATTTAAATTAAACATATTTGGTCCTTAAAAAAATAACAAAAATAAAATATATACGTATAAGTATTATAAATTAGTAAAAGATCATGTCTAGTTAAAATTTATAAAAAAAAATATTAAAATTTTATTTTTTCTTTAATATGTGAGCATTAGCTTTATGATGAATTTCTTTTATAAGGATAAGATTAATTATCTATAGTATTTTCTTATTTATCCTCTAAAACAGCTACGTGTTTGTCTTTATCAAATATTGTATGTTAGATTTTGTTTATAATTTATAATTGATTATTTTTAAATTTTTTACTAAATTCTTTTTGTAATTTAATTAATATATTATTTTTCTATTATTATTTGTAACGAAATGTTGTTATTTAAATTATCTAATTCTATTTCTTCAATATTTCTAATATTCATATAATTTTATTGACAAAACTGATAAATCAAACTCTAATACTAATTTAATTACATAATGAAATAAAACATGTTTTAAAGACAAAATAAAATTTAAGATTTTTTATAATAAAAATTTACTGAGGTAGGGTCTTTTATTAATTTATAATACTTACACACACACACACACATACACACATATATATATATATATATATATTAATTTTATAATCCTTTCAGGAACTAAATATGTTTGAATTAAATATTTTAAGGATTTAATAGATTCAATCGATAGTTTAATGATTAAATAGACTTTGATTTATATATTTTAGAGATTTAATAAATTCAATCAATAATTCAAAAAATAAATAAATAATTTAACGATAATTTAAAAGTAAAAAGTGTAACGAACCCTTAATTTTAATTGTATAACCCATGTGTAGTGAGTGACTCTTTGAGACGAGACGAGACGAGACGAGACAAAGACCATTTTATAAAAACCAATTTTCTAGTTGACATTTTTGTTTTCATTTTTGTATAAAGGAAAAGTTTTAGATGTGCAATGTATATGGTATGGAATGGTTGTATAAAACACAAAAAAAACCTTTTTTAGCCAATAGTTTGTAAAACCTATTTTAGAAAATAATAAATAAAAAAGATTCATATTAGGAAGACCAAAATATTATTTTTGCGTAAAATTAAAGACTGATTGTCATGACTCGAACCTACCTCTAAGATTAGAATCATAACCGGCCAATAGTCATGAGATTACCTACGACCTCAAACAGAAATCAATTAAAAATTAATCATATGGGGCCAAATGCAAAAACAAAACTTTAAATTTTGTCCAATGAGTTATGCGTACATGGTGTAACAAAAACTTTTCTCATGCATACAATAACTCACACTAGTATGCAAGAACGACATATATATACCCAAGATCATTCAGCCATGCTTGTCATACAATTAAGAACTTATAATATTTACATATGCGGTCAGATGACCGATAAAGAGAACAAAAATTCAAAAGAACAAAACAAAAGCCTCGTGCGTGAGGCAACTTTGGTTGGTTTCACAAAACTTGGTCTCCTTTCAAATTTCCACTAAGGTTGGGGCTAGACATCCTGCTGCTCACCTATATACATATAAATAAAAAATGAGTTAATGCACAGTGAATAATACCAAAATAAATAGGTTACATGAATGAGATTCTTACTAAGTACATCAAAATCCATAACCTATACTTGTAGATCAATATCAAAGCAAAATGACCTCAGGTCCAATACGTTATGCTTAAGGCATATCAAAGAGACAAAACGACCTTTGGTCCAAAATACACATTCATAAACTGACCCCGACTCTAATGGATCCATATACAAATGACCACTGGTCCTTCAGACACATGTACAGAATGATTTTGGGTCCATCATTCATGCGCATATTCATATCCACGATCATGTTTACATTCATACTCATGTTCAAAACGACTTTTGGTCCAATCAATTCCATATTGAAAATGACCATATGTCCATTTAAACAAATGTACAAAACGACTTTAGGTCTAATTCATGTACAAAATGATCTTAGGTCCATCTTATCAATTGTACTAAACAGCCTTAGGCCCATTCTGCACTCTTGTCCAATTTTCCAAACGGCCTTGGGCCCATTTCGTATTCTTGTCGAATATTCTAAACGGCCTTAAGCCCATTTCGTATTCTTGTCAAATTTATCAAACGGATATAACACTCATTCATAGCACAAATTCATAAGTTCATAAAACTTACCACATGGATAGTAACTAGTAAATAAGATACATAAAAATATCTTTACGAAGATATTACTCACAATGTTCAAATGCTTGGTTCATCCTTGTAGTTGACCCTACACAATTCATAACACACATAGAAATCGGGTTACAAAGTAATTCAATCCGTTCTCTCACTTGTTTAATTCTCTTAGGCTTTTTTCTGACTCTTTAAGTTATTTAGAATGCTCAATGCATACCTTAGAATACTCAGAAATGAAAGAGAACGGAAATTGAAGTATAAAACAACTTTTTAAAAGTTCCTGAAACAGGGGCCTTCGCTCAAGCGCTACTTTGGTTGCTCGAGTGGTCTGCAAAGCTTTGCAAAAGTACTAGTTGCTTGAATTTTAGGCTCGAGCGCGAGTTTTGATTGCTCGAGCCATGAGCAGGTCAAAACAGGATTTGTTTGAGCGCAAGTTTTGTCGCTCAAGCCATCGTGTAATTGTCTGCAAAAATACTAGGAGTTTGAAATTTATGCTCGAGCGGCACTTTCTGTGCTCGAGCAATCTGCTCAAATTCTGAATTTTCCAAAATGTTGCTTGAGGCTCAAAACATGATTTTAAATGGTTCAATTTGCATGTTATGTTCTATTTTTCAACCATACAACTACTAACATGACTATAAGAGCCAACTTTACAAGATTGAAATTCAAATCATCATGAATTCATCATGCAAGTCCCAAATCATTTCAAATTCTTCTTGATAACTTTAAAACTCATGCAATCAAGTTCCATAACTTCATGGATTATGTATGCATGTGAAATATAGCCTCTAATTCCATCTCAAATGGTATAAATGATTCTTATATTCATGATACTCAACAAAATTATGCATGCATGTGTGATTTAATACCAAATTCTTAATATTAAATTCATATCTTGCACTAAGTCACCAATTCTTCTTGAATTGTCAAATTATGTGATTTCGATACACGATTTGAGGTTCATTTACTCACCTAGAGTCTTTAACTCTCCCAAATTTAGCTAGAACTTGAGTTAATCTTCCTAATCTCGCTTTCTTCTTCTCTCCTTGAATTCTCACTTCTCTCTCTCTCTCTCTCTCTCTCTCTCTAAAGTGTATAATCTCAACCAAGACTTGAAGAAGAGCTAAAAAATATGAGCTTAAGCACTAACTTAATATATATATATAGAAGTGATTGGCTTAAACTAATCAAACTTGCTTAAAGTTAATCAATTGCACTTATTTTAATCAATTTAATTTAATTATTTTGATCCGAATCATTTTTTAATTAAATTTTACTATAGGCTCTAAAAATTATGCTAATCACAATGGTATAATCAATTTTGGTTTCTATCGCCTCTACGGCCCTCAATTTCAAATTATAACCTATAGTAGAACAAATTTCTCTACAGTGAACATATATAAATTCAAAAACATATTTAATCACACAACTAGCACCCAAAAATCATATTAAGCACATAATCACAAGTATAATTAAGATTAACATTATAACACAGAATGGGGTCATCACACTGATGGTCATTCTTGAACAAATCCTTAAACACAAAGCAATAGGACACACATTCAAAAATGCATATGAGACTCCTTCACTTATGTTTTAGAGTGTGAAAATGAAATAAGAAATAGAATTATATGTAATATTTTTCTTTAAATATATACCACACAATCATTTTTGCGATAAATTTAAAGATAAATATATATGGTTCCTAGCATTTTTGGAATTTAAAAGTTTCAACCCAATTCAATAAAGATATTTCTTACATAATCTAAAATTTAAGAATATTTTTATTTAAATTTAAGAAGTCTCATTTATTAGAAAAGTTACTTAAACATATATATACATGAAATGCGAATTAAGCAATATCCCTGTGCATAGTCACTAAGTTGAGTCATAACCAATTTAAAATTCATAGATTCCTTTCTCTGTTTTTGATTTTAGAGTTTTATGGTTTGAAGTGGTTTTATTGAGTTAAAATATGAAAAAAAAAAGAAGAAAAAAAAGAAAGAGTTTAGTGTCATTTAGTGGTAACTTTGTAAACACTGAGATTTATCACAATATTATTTAGATTCTTGACTCTTTTCAATTTAATCACTTCACAAAAAAGCAGGATGATTCAGCCTGGTCATTGTCGTCATATTTTATTGGTGGAAGAACTATAGTCAAGATGGATCAAGAATTCATACCGAAAATGAAAAAAGCACGCAAAGAAGAGAGAGAGAAAGAAAATATACAAGTTAAGGAGAGAAGAAAAGGAAGGGTAGAAGAGAACAATAAAAGGGCTCAAACACATTTGATAGTGGCAACACTTATAGCAACTGTCACTTTCGCAGCCAGTTTTACGATGCCTGGTGGATATGATAGCAACCAAGGTTTAGAACAAGGTATGCCAGTTCTATTAAGACATGCAGCTTTCAAAGTATTTGTCATTACCAATACTTTAGCTATGATCTGCTCTATTTCCGCTGGGTTTCTATATGCCTCTGCCTCTTTTTACAATGAAGCGACTAAGCAGGAGCACCGCCATGTGATGGCATTTTGGCTTATTTCAATTGCAATGGGAACAATGGTGCTAGCATTCATTACAGGAACTTATACCGTGTTATCACATTCTTTAGGCATTGCAATCGCTACATGTGTTGTTGGCACCTGCTCCTTTTTCATTTTAATTCCCGAAGTCATAAAGCTTTGTAAGTACAAGTATATTACAGATCTAGATTATGCCCAGCGTTTGGAAAGGGAAAGGATTAAAAGTCAAGGTTAGTATGTGGATTCAGAGAATAAAGTTGTTTTGCAAATCAAAAGGACCATGAAGATTTTAATTTTAATTTTTTACTTTTTTTTTGTGTATGTTAATTTTTTTATGCCAAAAGGCCGAAACGAATTTATCTTTCATTGTTTAATGTTGTGGGATTGCATTTTCTTTATTTTATACAACCATCTGTTTATATAACCACAATCTCCTCATAGTCTAAAGAAAAATGCAAATTAGCCCTAATCAACCACGGTAAACCACCACTTTCATCCATTTCCTATTAGATAATTTGCAGTACTCCCTCATGTTCGATTCGGAAATAATGTTGTAATGATCAAATTTTTATATTACGTCAAATAAATAATAAATTTGGTATAAAAAAGTAATTATCTAAATATTAATCTTAGAAATATCTTACAACAATCTACAAATGAAAAAATATATAGATATATATCACCAGATTCTGCAAGACAACCAGACTCCAAATTTACGTTGGAGAGAGGTTTTACTTGCCTAGTGCACGTGAAACAGTAATGTTGTGTTTGGTTGGGGGATTTGGGGAGGGATTTAGAAAGAGAAAATGAAAAGATGTGTGAAATTAGGTAAAATGTAGGTATATTTTATTTACATTTCACCTACCTTTTTTCTTTCCCTTTTCAAATTCCTTCTGAAGTCCTCTAACCAAACACAGCATAAGGGAAAAAACTCCATATGTCCAGAATGATAACGAGGAGTAATAAAATTAGTTTTGTGCCTGTAACAAGTAAAATCACTGGAAGGCATTAGATTATTATTAACTAGTCAAAAAGAGGGTAACAAAGCAGTAATGCTTTTCCTATTGGTGATAGAAATCACATAGATTTAATAACATATCACAGCCCACAAATCACCTTTTGGAAACAGCAATCGAAAACTTAAAAGATTTTAATGGAGAACAAAAGGTGTGAGAACCAACCACATTGATAAATATCATAACAATTTTATATTTTGCATTGCATTGCCAAACATAAAGAATGGTAAGAATGATGATAATTTTTTTTTTCTTTCATAAAGAATGAAATAAGGTTATCAGTTCTGTATCCGTAGCATCAGATTCATGGCTGAAAATAAGCATTAATGGAACAAAAAGGTTGGCTACCTTGTTTCCAATCAACATCCTCATTCCTTATTCAAAACATTCACACAGATATTGAAGCATTGGGGTGTCAACAATAGACATTTCATAACATGAAAGACCCAAACTACTGTTGTGCCTAGGAGGTAGAAAAGAATCACACACAAGCACACAAGCAAGAACACACAAAGATTTACGTGGTTCGGCAAATCGACTACGTCCACGGGCAGCAGATTTCACTATATCGAGAGAAATACAAAATTACAACAATGGAGGAGGAGGAGACACTACTCTCACTCAACTCTTGCTTACACTCTCTCTTGTTGCTTACACTCTATAATTCTCACTCTCTGATTTCTCCACACCAAAACTCCTCCCATTCACTACCCATTTATAGATGCAATGGGAGAGCCAAGTTGCCAACAACATTGAAGGCAACAACTAACAAGATCAGCCAGCCTACCATGAGTAGCTCGACTGAATCTCTAGCTTCTTCATTTGTTTTCAAATAGCAGCCATTGTTGACAAAGAAGATCTGAGCCAATCTTCAACAAATCTCCACCTTGGCGAGGATTCTCTATCCAACGTAGTGATCGATCAAGGTGCTAAGTTCCGAGAGATGTTGACCAAGTCCAAACAGTGTTGGAACTTGATCCCAGAAACCATTTTTGTGAGCATATTGGCCGGATTACCTATAGTACTAACCTTTTGAAGTAGAATATCTCCTTCATTCACAATTTCTTGGACGAAATGGAAATGGACATCAATGTGCTTGGTACGGGAATGATGAACCTAGTTCTTTGCCAAACAAATGGCACTCTAACTGCCACAATACACCTCAACATGCTTCTGAAAAATACCCAAGTCCTCAATCAACCTATGCAGCCAAATAGCTTCCTTTAAGGCTTCTGTCACAGCCATGTATTCTGCCTTTGTAGTAGACAAAGCCACCATTGATTGAAGCGTTGACCTCCAACTCACTGGCTCTTTAGCAAGCGTAAATAAATACCCTGTTGTTGACCGGTGTTTGTCCAAATCACTAGCATAATTTGAGTCCATATATCTAATTAGATTCTGTCCGAGTCTATGAGCTCTCTCGAACTTCAAACCCAGATTAACCATGCCATGTATGTACCTTAAGATCCATTTCACTGCCTGCCAGTGACCTCTTCCTGGATCATACATATACCTGCTTACCATACTCATAGCACCAACTGCATTTGCATATGGAACCTGTGCCATATGCTTCCGTTCTTCTTCTGTGCGTGGAGACATCGAAGCACTAAGTTTTAAATGAGGGGCCAATGGTGTACTCAACGTTTTTTTGTTCCCATTTATGCCAAATCTGTCTAACACCTTTTTCAAATACTGGGTTTGCATCAGATAAACCGTGCCCTTCTTCCTATCTTTTTTGATCTCCATGCCAAGAATTTTCTTTGCTTCGCTAAGATCTTTCATTTCAAACTCTCTTGCCAACTGTGCCTTGAGTTTATCAATCTCCACCTTACTCTTAAATGCAATCAACATATCATCTACATATAAGAGCAAATAGATAAAGGAACCATCAGAAAGCTTACGAAAATATACACAATGATCATATTGGCTTCTTGTGTATTTCTTTTCTATCATGAACTGATCAAATCGCTTGTACCACTGTCTCGGGGATTGCTTCAACCAGTACAACGATTTGTTCAACTTACAGGCCCAATTCTCTTTTCCAGCAACTTTGAAACCATCTGGTTGGGACATGTATATCTCCTTTTCAAGATCTCCATGTAAGAAGGCAGTTTTGACATCGAGTTGGGCGAGCTCGAGATCAAACTGTGCAACCAAAGCTAGCATGATACGAATAGACGTGTGCTTCGCAACAGGTGAGAATACCTCATTGTAGTATATTCTTTCATTTTGGGCATAGCCTTTAGCTACCAATCTAGCTTTGAATCTGATGTTGTCTCTGCTTGGGATGCCCTCTTTTTTGGTGTAAACCCACTTACACCCAATTGATTTCTTTCCCTTTAGAAGTTGCACCAATTCCCAAGTCTGGTTCTTATGAAGTGACATGATCTCTTCATTCATAGCCTCCTTCCATTTGACACTTTCTGCATTCTGCACGGTTTCTTTGAAAGTGCACGGAACATTGTCATCAATGATTGGAGGTGCATAGGCTACCATATCGGTCATCCAACCGGGGTTGCTTAGTAACCTTTTTTTCTTTTTTGATTGCAATGGGTTCTGACTATTATAGGGTCTCTGGGTCTTCATTCTCATCTAAACTCTCTTCAGAATTTTCTTTAGAGCTATCAACTGAAACTTCTTTAGGATTGTTGCATGTCTAAACAGTCTTTGCTGGAGTCTCAAACTCCACCTACACTGACTTCTTCAATGCTTCCGCATTCTCTTGAGGATTTGGCTGCTTCAATATTGTAGACTCATCAAAGGTAACGTCTCTTCTAGTGACAACTTTCTTTGATTCAGGGCACCAGAGTTTGTATCCTTTGTCACCGTCACTAAAGCCCAGGAAGACAGCTTTCTTGGCTCTAGGATCCAACTTAGATTCTGTAACATGAAAATATGTTGGACATTCGAAGATACGTAGTTGATCATAATCAGTAGCTGGCACTCCTGACCATACCTCCATGGGAGTCTTTCCATCTAGTGTTGTAGCCGGTAGTCTATTGATAAGATGACGAGCATAGTTCAATGCCTCACCCCAAAAAGCCTTGCTCAATCCTGAATGTGACAGCATACACCAAACTTTCTCTACCAAAGTGCGGTTCACGCGCTCTGCAACTCCATTTTGCTATGGCGTTCCACTAATTGTGAAATGTTTCACTATCCCTTCATTCTGGCAAACCTCAAAGAAGGGATCTGATGTGTATTCGCCGTCATTGTCAGATCTGAGCTTCTTGATCTTCCTGCCTGTCTAGGTCTCAATCATTTTCTTCCATGTAAGGAATATGTCTAACACCTCATCTTTATGCTTCATTGTGTAAACCCAAACTCTCCTTGAGAAATCATCAATGAATGACACAAAGTAGTGTTTACCTCTCAAAGAAGCATTTTTGGAAGGTCCCTAAACATCTGTGTGAACGTAGTCCAGAATCCCTTTGGTATGATGAATGCCAGTACCAAACTTGATTCTTGTTTGTTTGCCCAGTACATAATGCTCACAGAACTCAAGCTTTCCTATCTTGGCGCCTTTCAACAGGCCTTGCTTTACCAACCCTTGTAAAGCCTTTTCTCCAATATGCTTTAAGTGCATGTGCCAAAGTCTGGAAGTGTCTGACGTATCATTCTCTGAGCTGGTAGAGACTGCCACTCTCTTTGTGACTATAGAGCCGTCTATGAAATATAAATTTCCCTTTCAAGTACCCTTTATTGCAACAAAAGCTCCTCGAACAACTTTGAAGACTCCACCTTCCACAGTTACTCTGTAATCTTTGGAGTCTAAAACTCCTACTGAGATAAGATTTTTCGTCAAATCTGGTATATACCGAACATCTTCAAGAATTCTAATTGTTCCATCATGCATCTTCAATCGAATTGTTCCAATCCCTTTTGTCTAGCAAGCTTGGTCGTTGCTGTAGACACCCAATTTTTTACCGCCTTTAAGACTTGGGCGCCACTGATTACCCAATGATAAATGCATACGCTTGTCCAAATGCTCGATGTCCTTAAGAGGAAACCTCAGTTTTGAGCCTAAAAAAAAACCCACAACCTTTGCGCCTTGTTTTGGACCAAAACAATAGTTTTTTTTAAGCCTGACTGTCTAGGTGCCTGCAAACCCACTAGTGGCCAACCGGCCACTATTGGTGGCCGACTGCCCCCTTTTACTGGCCGGCAGATTTTAGATCTTTTTGCCAGCTGTGTCAGCTGTCTCTATAGATGCATGCATGATACCAGCTGTGTCTGTATAGATATGTCCGAGATAGTCTCATATATTTCTATATATAGATCACTCTCTGTCATGTTTTTAGGGTTAAAAAAATTTTGGAGAGCAAAATTTTTGAAAAATATTTCTCTTTCTACATTTCTCTCTCTTGAAACTTACATAATATTTGCCTAGACACTCTAAACCAAACCTGGTGGGTTTTTTGCTGAGGCATTTTGAGCTTGCATTTTAGTTCTTGAGGGTGTGAAATTAGGGGTTTGTAATTCAAAGGGTCATTCCTCTTCAAGAGGTATACATCCTAGCTCCTTTATGCTATTGCTTTTCTATATTTTCTATTGTTTTTTGGGCTGTTTTTCACCTGTATTTATGGGCTAAAACTTGTGGTTTAAGGCCATTAAAGGTAGAGGGGTGGACAACCCTTCTTTGAACATTGCTTCTTAGGCCTTTACCTTTGTGTTTTTCATCTTTTCATCAACTTTTTTTGAGCTTTTTCCAATGAATTTCAGAGTTTTTCAGAGGCTAAAAATCATGTTTTGAAGTCCCAAAAATGGAGGGGTTAGTCTCCCTTCCTTCGGCTTGTGTGCTAGTTTAATCCCTAAATATTCTAGCTTGTTGTTTTAGCTTTTTTTGTCTTAATTCCAGCACTTTTTTTTATACTGTTTTAGGGCTGTTTTAGGACTATTTTTAGTTGTTCGTTGCATTGATGCTTTGTATTGCATGCTTGTAGTATAATAGTCCTCATAGGTTTGGTGTTTTAGGCATTAGACACCAACCTATTTGAGTTGATAGCATTTATTTTGTGCTTTCCATACTTGTGATAATCTCTAATCACCTCTGCCCCTCTCTCATTTCTTGGCTCTTTATTGCCTTGAGAGTGGTTTCAAACCGATTGTTTGTTCAAAGCTTGAGATAGAGGTTGTTGTGCTTAATGGTTTAATCTCTTCAGATGTTCATTACCAATGGCATGACATCTTTCTCATGCCTAAAACAACCCTTGGTTTGGTACTTCCCTTCTTTAGTGGACTTAAAGCTCATTGTTGGACTAAATTGACTAATGAAAATAAGGTAATTTAAAAGGGGTAATCATTGGACTTAAAAGAGGTAGCAAGAGAATAAAATCAACTTGTCAATCGGACGTTAATTGAACCAATTGAGTCTTGAGACGTTTCATACTCGTTAGTGATGAAAACGATCCAAGAATCAATGTCAATCACTTCCCTTGATCAAACTCATGATAGGGAGGAGGTTATTGAGTCTTTAATTGTGCATTTATTGAAATTGTATCTGTTGGTTCATAAGTCATCACGCAATGAATTTGCGCCGATTGATGGCTTGCGAATCGAGCCTACCCCTCCTTTGAGCCATTTCATGATAAAGAGAGGCATGGTGGACAAACATCCCCTGAGAATGCTCTGTTTGTTTTTTGTTATAGCAGGAGAAACGTAACATTAGTGGCTGGCAGGCCACATTTACTGGGAGGCAAGCCACTATTAGTGGGCGGTCGGCCACCACTTCTAGCCTACCGGCCACCTTTTCCAGTTGAGTAGTGTCCACTTTTTTTATAGAGCAAAATAGAGGCTGAGGCAAAACAGAAACATTCTGGCAGCAGAACAGAGAGCATTTTCGGGTGGAAATCATGTGCATGCATAAGTCGTTTCCTCATTTCTCATGGCCCGTTATTGTAATTAACTAGTTAGGGTAACTAGTTAACTTGGTGTTGTAATTAATTAATTAGTTAGAGTAATTAATTAATTTTGTATTGTAATTATTTAATTAACTAGAATAGTTAGTTAAATTTGGTGTTGTAATAATTAGTTATTGTAATTAATTAATTAGTTAATTGTAATAATTAGCTAGTGTAATTAATTTATTTCATTTGGTTTGTAATAGTTAGTTAATTAGTTAAGTAATTAGCTAGGATATTTGTTCGGACCCTCTTGCGCAAGGGCAACAATGTAATAATGTGTATGTCTTCCAACCCCACGTCTTTCTCCCTTTTATTTATCCGCTTATGATGGATAGTGTAAAGCATCATATTTACTTAGCATTTTCCATGATTTGTATCCATTTGTCTTGCATGCATAAAGGCTCGGTTCATCATGCTAACACACATCGTCATTTATTATTTCTAACTTGAATATGTGCTTAACTGCATGTTATCACATGTCATAGCTAGTAGCCGAGCCCATTAGTTGCATTTCGCATGTGTTGCATTAGTCATTTATATAGTTAGAGCATGCATTTTTCTAACTCTTTTCTTTTGGCTTGCCTTGGAGTACTAGGTGAACACTTATTGCTTTAGCATATCATATGCATGTGAGTGTTGCTCCATGAGGCTAAGTGCTTAGGTGATATATGTAGACACCCCATTTTTGACTGTTCTCAAGACTTGGACGTCACCGTTTGAACACCCGGTGATCATCCAAGTTTGTGTTCGTCTCGAGTTCCCGGAGGTCTCGGCTACGCGCCTTGCCTCAGGATCTCCCAACTCGACTGTTTTGTGTTTGGTTTTGCGCCAAACACTTGTGTTTTGCTTTTGAGGGGCAGGGAATGGCTTGCGAGACATCCCCACACATCACCGGCCATGGCTAGAGGCCACTGGCCAGTGTTTTGTTGCCATCGGCCATATATTTGGCCGGTCGGCACTCTGTTTGGTCGGTCGGCCAACTTTATTTGGCCGATTGACTCTTTTCTGGCCGAGACCTCTTCTTGGGGAGGCTTGACCCTTTTGACCCCCCTGTTTTAGCTTCTTGAGGAAGCTTGAGCCTTTTGAACCCTTGGTTTAGCTTCTCCAAGAAGCTTGAACCCTTTGAACCCTTGGTTTAGCTTCTCCAAGAAGCTTGAACCTTTTGCACCCTTTTGTTTTAGCTTCTCCAAGAAGCTTGAACCCTTCTAAGCTTCCAAGAGAAGCTTGCACCTTTTGCACCTTTGTCTAGCTTCTCCAAGAAGCTTGGCCTTCTTGGCCCTTTTGCCTAGCTTCTCCAAGAAGCTTGGCCTTCTTGGCCTTTTTTGCTCCAAGCTTCTAAGAGAAGCTTGACCCCCTTGGCCCTTTTTATGTTAGCTTCTCTTAGAAGCTTTGAGCCATTGCCTTGTCTATATAAAGAGGGCCTCTCCTCCCATTTTAAGGGTTAGAAAATCTGATTATATATCATATATATATCACTCTCTCTCTATATCTCCCTCTCTCTCTACATTTGTGTGGGTTAGAGGGTGCAAAAGGGTCTTGTTCTTGGCCATTTGAACTACACCTCCTAGCACAACACCTCCATCATCAACCTAAGGAGCTTGGAGGCCATTTTCAGAGGCTAAGGGACTGGTTTTTTGTCCAAGAAGCTGCAGGTTTCGTTGGTCTACAAGGGTGAGCCTTTAATCCTCTTTTATTCCCCGTTTTTGCACAAGCTTTTAGCCTGTCTTGCTTGCTTTTTTGAGCTTTGTGTATAACATAAAAAAGTTCTATTTTTTTTGTGTTTAAGATACTTTATTAAGGCCACTTTTGTGTTTGGGGTCATTTACCCCCTCTTAGGCCTTGTTTGGCCTCATTTTTGTGCATTTTTGGTGAGCTTCGGGACCACCTTGTTTGGATTTCAGTGGTGAGGATGGTGGTTTGAGGTCCTAAGAAGGAGAGGGCCATCCCCTCTCCTTGTTGTCTTCAAAAAGTGCCATTTTAGCCTCATGTGTGAGCACCATTTTTAAGTTCATGTTGGCCATGTCTTAAGTGTTATTTGTGCTTATTTTGCCATGATATAGCACTGTTTTTACTTGGTTTAGACACACCATGCATGCTTAGCATACTTGTCTTGTAATGCCATGAAATTGCCTTAACATGCTTTGTGCTTTGAGCCTTGTTTCTAGCATGATTTTGGCTTAGCTTTGTGAAGCTTTTATGCATATTTTGGCATGCTTAAGGTTTGTTTTTGGTTGCTTAGGCCATCTAGGGCTTGCTTTGTATAGCTACCATGCAACCTCTCTTGTATGCCTTGAGTATTGACCCCTCTAGCATGCTTTACTTGCTTCATTTCAGTGGTTTGGAACCACTTATCATGTCATTTCAGTCCTCATGGTATGCTTGTATGCTTGCATTTGATGCCCCTTTAATAGTTTATAAGGTTGTCATCTTATGCTCCATGTTTGACCCCTTTTGTATGCTCCCATGTTTAGGCCATTTAGATGCCATCTAGGTGTGCCTTTACCCTTGCTTTGGTTTGCCTTGGGATGGTTTTGAGTCCCTATGGCCCTTTGAGGCTTGGTTGGCATGGCCATGGTTTAAGCCCCTTGGCTTGCCTTGAGTTTTGGACATTGTTGCATGCCATGCTTGTCTTGTTTACTTGGTTTGGCACCTTTTCTAACATGATTTCAGAGCTTTCTATGCATGCCATTTGTCCATGTTTATCCTCTTTTAAGTGTGCTTAAAAGTTGCCTTTTGATGCCTAGGAATTGGATCATGTATGCATGCATGCTTGTATGTGCATTTGCCCCCATTTCCATAGCTTTTGGCCCTTTGTTTTGGGCCTAGTTGAGGGCTGCCCAAATTAGTTTAAGTCCACTCTTTACATGTTGTTACATTGCTTCATGCCTTGCATACTTGTTTGCTTAGGTTGTGTGCCTAATGTACATTACTTGCTTGCATGCTCATATTGCATATTTAGCTCACATGCTTAGGTTGCATTTGGCATGCATGCCTTGCCTCTTGAATCACCATGATTGAGGTTGGGTTCCTTATGTGTTTGTGTGCATTACATTTGACATTAAAATGCACAACTTAGCTTCTTGGGCCATCACGCATTGAAATGCGCGATTGGTGGTTCGAGAATCGAGCACCATACCCCTTTGAGTCACAAACATGATAAGGGATGTGGTGGTGCACACATTTGCTTGAAATGCATTGCCATGCCATGTTTTGCCCTCTGCTGCTGTCAAAACAGGTTCTGCGGGAAGATTTGGCCGGCCGGCCATCTATACTGCCAACCGGCCATCCATTGTTGGCCGGTGGTGTTCTGTCTTAGCCGGTGGTGCTCCACAGTGTCCATAGAGTGCTCCCTGGGATTTGTACAATTTTCAGAGGAGCAAAGCAGAGAAAACAGAGGCAAACTTATGAATGGCGTTGGATTTCCAAGCAAACCCGAGCACGTGCGCATTGGACCCTCTTCCCGAGGCCTTTACTGCTTTCTTAGCTTAGTTAATTCGCTAGGTGGTCTGTAATAATTAATTAGCTTGTAGGTTAATTAATTTGTATTATTCTTTTGGTCTCTCCGAGCGAGGGCGAATTTGTAATAAGTGTGGGTGCGTGTGTGCATGTCTTCCAATCCCCACTTCTTTCTCCCTTTTACTTACCTGCTTTCGATGGTTAGTATTAGGGCATATTTAATTTAGCATACCTTATGCTGTGCATGCGTGCATCCATACATTTTTCTTACATACATCGGGCTCGACACATCATGCTAACTGCACTTGTATTTCAATTCCAAGTTGAGTACTTGTTAGTTGCAGCATTTCACATGCCATCTTTAGGGTAGCCGAGCCTATTCTAGCTGCATCCTGCATGTGTTACATTAGCCATCTTAACATGAACTAGGGTCATGCATATGATTACTAACTAGTTTCTGTTTTGGCTTGGAGTACTAGGTAAGCTTTTATGCTTTAGCATACCGCATGCGTGCGAATGTTGTCATAATAGCATGATTACCATGAGGCTAGCTGCTTATGTGATATAACTGCTTGAATGCCTGTGGATGGAGGTCGAGTTACCTAAATTGGAATAATGAATTAAAACTGTGAGTTTTAAAGCCCACTGGATAGTGGCAAAACCATCTTTTCTAAAAGCCCACTCGAGGGTGGCAAAACCTGCATTTTAGCCTACTTGCGAGTAGCAAACCATTTTTAAAACAAACATGAAATGTTTTGTTCCAATTTAGGCGATTTGGTCTATACTTGTTTGCTGCGCGCATAACATAGTAATTCTAGGCTAATAACCGGAATAAGAGCATATAATGTTTTCAAAACAAGATATCACGGTTAGTAGAGGCCGATCTTTGATCGGGCGAGAGGGGGTGCTCATAGCTGACCTTCCCCAATCGTACCCAAGTTCTCGAGCTGAGGCAACTTTGGTGATGACGGACATGTGGCCTTTGGCACTGAGTCAGGGTTTCCTAAATTCCCCCATTAAAAAATATTTAGGTGGCGACTCTGTATCTGGCAAAGCCGTCCATGTTTGGCACTTCTTTCAAAAATCTTTTTTTTCAAAACGATTTGCCGGATTTGGACTCTTTGGTTCAGATTAAGAACCGTGACAATTTGAGTCCTGAACTGTAGTAGACCCACAGACGAACAGAACGGGGAGTCATCCTCCCGGGGCGTTCGGGGACGTCTACAATATACTTGTCTGAATGCCTGTGGATGAAGGCTAATTGCTTGAATTGGGATGTTTTGATGAATGTACATATAAGCCCACTTTTTTAAATGATACATATTCAAAACAATTTTCAAACTAACATGAAATCAAAATGTTCTACTTGTGTGCAACACGTAGTAAGATAGCCTAATAATTAGAACAAGAGCATATAATGTAAATAAGAATCACATCATGATTAGTAGAGGCCGATCTTTGATCGGGTGAGTGGGGTGCTCAATTCATGACCTTCCTCTCTTGTACCTAAGTTTCAAAGTCGAAACAATTTGGTGATAACGGATAAGTGGCCTTTAGCACAAGTCTCAGGTTTCCTAAATTTTTCAAAAAAAATATTTAGGTGGCGACTCTGTAATCTGGCAAAGTAGTCTATTTTTGGCATTTTTTATTCAAAATCGATTTTCCAAAAGAATTGCCGGATTTGGACTCTTTTGTGTTTATCTATTTCACATTGCACTTGTGAAATCAGATTTAGAACCACAGGAGTCCAAACTGTAGGGCTAGTCGTATCCGAAAGGAGCACGAAAAGTCAAGCTATAGTTGCCCATTAGCACAACTCCTCCATTGAATTGTCGTAAGCTTGAGAACCATTGTTTGTTAGGACACATGTGGTAGAAACATCCAGAATCTAGAATCCATTCATCAGAATAGCCAAGTAATGAAAAGTGAAGGTTGATCCTTCGCCATTATCTCCATCTCGTGCAACGTTCACCTTTTTTTTCTTTTTTGTGCTTATTGGGACAATCTTTTGCCCAATGCCCCTTCTGGCGACAAGCAACACACTCGTCTTTTGCAAGACGTCTTCTGTTTGATGATCTCCCTCTAGATTTTGAGCGAGACTTTCCTCGCCCTATATATCTTATGTTAATCATCCTATCTCTGATTATCAGTGCCTCTAATGCTGAGTCCCTGTTTGGAGACTTATCTTTCCTTCTGAACTCATTATTTACCAAGGCATTTGAAACATCAACATACTTGATCTTTTCTTTACCATATAGTAAAGTAGTGGTGAGATGATCATATGTGTCAGGCAAGGAATTCAACAATAACAGTGCTTTATCTTCATCATCGATTTGAATATCCAGGTTTTTCAAATCGGCAAGAATTTTGTTGAAATTGTTCAGGTGTTCGTTCATCGAAATACTTTTCTTGTAGTCGAAACAAAATAACCTCTTTTTCAAGTAAAGTCGGTTCTCAATGCTCTTTGTCATGAACTTGTCTTCCAATGCCTTCCAAAGCTCATTCGCAGTATCATATTCTGTGAAGGCGTAATTCTCCTCTTTTGCAAGGCAAAGTCGGATGGAACTGTAGGCCAGGAGATTCAGGTAGCATTTGGTAGAGTTTTTTAAATATGATTTGAAAATAGAGTTGTACTTTGAATTAGTGAGCTTTAGAATTATGATTTGAGTGTGAAAAATTTGTTTGGTGAATGAGTTTTGAAAAGAGTTTTGAATTAAGTAGGAAATTTTTGATGTGACATATGATATTTGATACAAAAACTTACAACTTATATCCAAACACACAACTCAAAATTCTATTCAAAACTCATTAAAAAAATTTCAAATTTCAAATTTTTTTTATTTAAAATATAAAAAATACCAGGTGCCAATTGTGGGGGAAGAAAAAAATTGGCACTATTTCGGTCAATTGGCCGGACATCCAAGAGGACGACCAGTTAGCCCAAAATTTCCGACCTTGGAAAGAATTTCCAAAATTGGATATGGAATTAATTTTTGAAAACTGTAAACAAACAACACACTCCAAATAACAATTGGAAATGTGTTTGGAGAGCTTCTCCAAACATAGCCTCACTTTCTCTCATTCTATCTCGTCCAAATCATCTGGTTTGTCTCCTAGAGTGAAGTGCAGGTTCATCTGGACAAGCATATCTTTAACTTCGCATCTCTACATGCCGAAGTTGCTATTACTATTAAACATCTCTATCTTGAACTTAGCGTGGGACATAGGGGTCCAAAGCCCAGAACTACTTGTAGCTGCGGGGCTACTTGTAGACTCGGTTGATCTCTTCTCTGTAGATTCTGTCATTGAGACTTTAAAAAAAAATCTCCACCATAACAATAGCGGATGCTTGAAATGCCTGAAACATGACAACTTCTAAGCTCCTAAAAAATTCATTGAAAATTCGAGTCCGAATCTCAAAAAACGAAATCTGCGATTGCGTCCGGAATGGTTGATTTAGCTAGGAAAGCACTTTCACCACCTCTCTAGGGACCTCAATGAAATTTCTTCAAATCCAGGGGCCAAATTGTAATTTCCTAAAACACCAAGGACCTTGCTACAATTAATAAATTGCAATTTTAACAAGATCAATGGTTGAAATGCAATTTCCCAAACTTTTAGGCACCTCCCTGCAATTTTAAAAATTTTGGCTGATTGGGATGATGACGTGGCAGATGTGCTAATGTGGCGATGACGTGTCAGCTAAGCTATTGCTGATGCGATTTCACACGTGGCAGTACATGGTATGGATGTGGTAGCTAAACTGACGATGATGTGGCGTAACACGTGGCAGTACGTGGCGCTGATGTGTCAGTGACATGGCGCTGGCGTGGTAATGACTTGGCAGCTTCCAAAAATAATTAGAAAATTTGTTTGTGGGGGGTTTTGAACCCTTGACCTCAAGGCTTCGAACCAAAGCTCTAACCTCTGCTTCTCTGTCGGACTGAACTTTCGGGCAAGTCTTCGGCAAAAATCCAGTAAGTGCATGAGGGCACGTGAAGTGTCCTCGTGGGTTGGTCTTTTTGGATTTGAACTCCTCTCGTCGAGGTGGTCGTCCTGGTAGGCTAAAAACTCTATTTCGACAACTTCAAAATTTTCATTTTATAGAAAATTGCTTTGTTTTTTGCACAACAATGCTCTGATACCAATTTGTTGTGCCTAGGAGGCAGAAAACAATCACACACAAGCACACAAGCAAGAACACACAAAGATTTACGTGATTCGTCAAATCGACTACGTCTACGGGCAGCAGATTTCATTATATGAAGAGAAATACAAAATTATAAACAATAGAGGAGGAGAAGACACTACTCTCACTCAACTCTTGCTCACACTCTATCTTGTTGCTTACACTCTGTAATTCTCACACTCTCTAATTTCACCATGCCAAAACTCCTCCCATTCACTACCCATTTATAGATGCAATGGGAGAGCCAAGCTGTCGACAACATTAAAGGCAACCACCAACAAGATCAGCCACCCTACTATGAGTAGCTCGGCCGAATCTCTAGCTTCTTCATTTGTCTTCAAATAGCAGCCATTGTTGACAAAGAAGATCTGAGCTAATCTTTAGCAACTACAAGTTAGAACTTTCTGTAAGACTATCATTTCTGTTGGGTACAATGCTTAAGCCCTTTCCTACAAAACATTATTTTAAAGTATAATCTTTCTATCTACATACAGAAGTAAAGTTGTGGGGTAAACAGTTGTTCATCAGTTTCAAATTTCACTATAAGAAACATCATTTTTCACTTTTTACCACCACTTACATATTATAATTCCAACTCATCATGTGACGCCCCGATTTTACACTATAGGTTGCAGTCAAGGGAGAGTCACTAGTGAGTCCTATGGTCAATAACCAGGTAAGATCCCAGATCGCCGGAGGAGTTAAAATAGCCTCCCTTCTAAGTCCAGCTTTCTTAGGCAGCGCACTACCTTTTTGACAGATCTTACAAGGCATTGGCACAAGGTCTCATAAGAAACGATAAGGTTTATACATAGGATATAGATACATAACAACCACAATTATACTTGATTAAAAAGATTGTTCCATCATATTACATTCCAAAAGAAAGTTTTAAACTTCATATGAGTCTTACAAAATAACAAGAAGGAAATTTCTAGTATTCCTAAGATAGCCAAAAGTCTTCAAAGGTTTCCGGCTCGTCGTCTTCCGCTACGAGTTCCGCTTCGTCACCTGGCATGACACGCCGTGAGCTTTGAATGCCCAGTAAACACACACACACATCCCACCCCTTTTTTCCAGTCCAATACACAATCACATTTATAGCACCAAGTAGTAAGGCATGATACTCCAATAAACAAATAAATACATTAGGAGTTGAGTCAGATGTTAGTAACTAGAAATCCCCCAAAGAGATTCCGTCCTCCCGACCACAAGAATCGGACGCGGATTATTCGGTATGCCCCCTCTTTTGCTGCTTTGTTGCAGAACTAACCTCGGATGCCTACCAACGGTTATATACCGCGTAGCGCCAACCGCAGGGCCTCAAAAGAGACGGTAAAAAATAGGGCCTTGCCCGAATCCCTCCTTACACCAAACCACCTAGGGTCCGAATACAACCGCTCCGTTCAAGGGTCCCGAAAACCACTTGCGCAAGATTTAACCTCGAATGGGGAACACATCCCAACAAACCATATATTACATATTCTCATCTTTTTATTATTCAAGTGATCGAAAACCCAATACCCACCCAATTAGGTTTTCCGTTGAATTAAGTGTTTTAAGTCAAGGTTAGTCCAACTAAACGATACAATAAAATCCACATAAGCATGCCTCCTCAAGATAAAAAGATAATTAACACACCATACCCATACAACATCATGCCAAGATATGATACTAAGCCATTAAACATTTTCATGAATGCAAGAGTATAAAACATCCAACATAACAAATTTTCATATTTAACATCACATGAAGGTTAATATGAAAGGACTACTTAGGATCATCCACCAGACTCGGTTTTCCTATGGTTTGTAGAGAATTTGATCTAGTTTCTAGAACATTTTTCGGAAATGGGATTGCTTTTTCCCGATTTTAAGTTATTTAGAAAATAGCCCAGCACTGTCCAGAGCTGTCCAGAATCTGCCCAGAATCTGCCCAAGTCTGTTGACTGTTACGAAAACTTGATTTTCTTACAAACCGCTCAATGTTTTTCGATGAAACCAATTTTAGTTGAAAGATAACTCATTAAGGAAGGTTTTGACATAAAATAGAGGTTCAGAATATTTTTGTACATTTTTCTGGAATTTTTGGAAGTTGACTGCAAAAAAACAGGTTTTAAGGTAGAATGCCCAAAACAAGAAAAATTATAAAAAGGGGTTCCACCATGGGAGAGTCTCATTTCTTTTGTGAAGAAAATATGCTAACAATCACATGTTTAACTCAGAAAATTTGTTTGAAAGAGTACCCTTGAAAAGTTGAGAGATTTGTACAAAAGAAGATGGTTTTGTGCCAAAATGGGTAGAATACGAGAGAGATGGAGACAATACTCAAATCTTAGTATTTTTAACATAGGAACTTGATAATAACAGATCTGAAACTTTATTTAGGATCTTTAAAATCATGTATTAGAAAAGAAAATGAAGAGAGGGTTGTGTTGGTGGCTTACCCTCCAAGCTTTGCACAAGAAACTCTCTTTTCTTCCTCCTTCTACTCCTCTAGATTTCTCTTCCTTGCTCTCTCTCTCTCTCTAACCAAAATGTGTGTGTGAGCGAGTGTGTTGTGTGTATGTTGCAAGCTAGGGAGGGTGTGGTATATATAGGCAAATTTGGGGTAAAAGGACATAAAAGCCCTTTAGTTGGGATTGGATGGAAAGTTAGGATTTTTCTTGAATTCTAAAGGAATAGAAGGGTCTTAGGAGGCTTGTTCCATTGGTTAAGGCCAAATCTAGTTGTAATAAGACCAATTCTTGGATTTTGCATCCTAGGTAGATCACTAGGTTGTATTTCTCTAGGATTTCATAATCATAATCTTAGAAAATTGGCCCCTTTTTCCCTTCCCTAGGAGGGCTAGCCTTGGGGGAGTGTGATGGGGTAAATTTTTTATTAATTTAGGTCCTAGGCACATCTCTCAAGGTGTATATACACACACACATATATATATACAAGATTGATGGCATACCATGGTACAAGATATAATTACTATTTTGGGGGCAAGTTTTGAAATAAAAAATATATATATATATATAAATGAGGGCTTGAAGTTAAATACATGTAACCTAGGTAGAATTAAATTAGGTTAGGGAATTTCTGTTTTGATAAAAATAAAAATAGCAATTGCTAACTGACAAGATTCAAATTAATTCAAGTAAACGATGGCTTTAAGAAAATAATTCATCATTAGGGACTGAGGAGTAAATACATATTTCAGGGGCCTTACACATCAGACCCAAGCAGCGAAACCGGTCCGAGGCACATACCTTCCAAACTAGTAAGAATCATGAAGTCTCTTTCTATGTCCCAATGTTTCTTTCTCCATTTCACAACAAAGACCACAAAACGGATCACCATATCATTCTCTAATCTCGAGTGATCATCGTTAATGAAGATCTCTCAGATTTTCCATTGGGCATAGTAGAAATTTGGCATCTTTTGAGCTTATAGATAAATATATTTCATGGGTTCACATCTTAAGAAGACCCCCCTTCTATGTATCTTGCGCACAACTCCAAGCATGATCTTTCTAGTGCATTAACTTAGATGAGCCTGTTAGAATGTCCCAAATTAAGATAGGGCGAATTACACTAACAGTTCTTATAATTTGGAGCTTGTGTCACTTTGATCCATGATCTTTCAATTGTAACACATTTGACACTAAATTTTGAATCTCTTTCCTAATAAGGACAATTGAAGACATTGTTGCTCCATTTGAAAGGCAAAGTCATCATACAACTTATTTGTGTTGGTTAACTTATATGTTATTTGAAATATAATGGCTTTTTTTTAAAATGAATAATGTTAGAACTTTTTGGTTATAAAAATTCTGTTTAGTTTGATTTTTAGAATCTATTTTTAGAAAAAATTAAATTAATGAAAAAAATTAAAAATACATCATTTTTATATAATTTTATCTTTTGGGAAGGTAGAAATAAAATTTTTTTTTGATACTTTTTTTTGGGGGGGGGGGTTAAATTAGTCTTTATTTTTTCAAAAGTCAAATATGGCGACAAGTTTGATATTATTATTAAACCAATCCATTAAATCAAAAAATTCAAAACTAAAAATATTTTATATATTAAACATATCGATTACACATTAAAAACTTAATAACTATTCATTACATCATAACCATCAAAAATATCTGTTAACAATAAATACAAACATCTATTACATGATAACCTATTCAAAAATGTCAACAAACACAACCACCCATTACATGATCATTATCCAAACACATACAAAAAATTAATTTAGTAAAAAAATAAAAATGCAAAAGATTTATCATTTTAATATAATTTTATTTTTGGTGAGTAGAAATAATTTTTAAAAATTTAAAAATAATTGTTTGACATTTATTTTTATCAAACTAATTTATATTTTATTAAATTGACGACTTTGTCCTTGAAATGGAGCAACAATATCTTCAATCGTCTTTATTTAGATTCAAAATTCAAAATCAAATGTATCACAATTGAAATATCAGGGATCAAAGTGACATGAGTCTCAAATTACCGGGACCGTTAGTGTAACGACCCCAAAATGCGTATCAGAAATTATCTTTATTTAATTATGGGTTAATGTGCTTTAATTTAATTATATCTGTTTGAATTGAGGAATTATCTGTTGAGTTACAACTTTGAAACTGAAATTACTGACTTTCATGGGTTCAGAAAACCGAAATTAAGTACATGGATATACTAATGGGAATTTTTAGAGCCATTTGGGAAGGTTAATTGAAAATTTATTTCGTCTGATTCGTTAAGGTGTGTTTGGGTGGTTTAATTGCAACTTTGCACTGCAAATTGAAGGCCTTAGAGGCTTCAGAAACCAGAACGGAGTACATAATTATAATCAGCATGTTTTTTAGGATTTAATATGAAGTTTTATAAAAATCTGATTCAGAACGAATTAATTTGGTTTTCATTAAATATTATATATATATATATATATATGTGTGTGTATATGTCTATAGCCTTGTTTGGCTTAACAAAAAAAAGAGAGGAGAAAAAGATATTTTGAGAGAGAGAGAGGGTTCTGGAGAGAGAGAGAGAGAGAGAGAGAGAGAGAGAGAGAGAGAGAGAGAGAGCTTAACATCCATGGAATTTGAAGATAAAATTGAAGAAGGACTTGAAGAGATTTAAGGGAAAAGCAAGGATTTGAACTAAGGTATGGAAATCTATCTTGAATCCTTATGATTAATTCATCAATTTCATGAAATCATAAAGAGATTGGAAGATTTGAAACCCATTTGGGTTAGGGTTTTGTGTTATGTATTTAATTGAGCTAAATTTAAGAAATTAGAACTTGGCTCCTTTGATTTTGTTTATGATTGGAGTTCAATCTTGTGAATGACATATGAAATGAACTCTAGATTGTCCATACAACAAGATTTATGCAAGGATCAAGTGTATTTTGTGGGTTATGGTTTGGTGCTCTTAAAATTATGAAAGAAGAAACATTGATTTTGAACTTGAGGCAAAAATTGTTGTGTTTGAGATGAGATTGCACTTGAGTATTGTTGGGTTATCAACGTTTTTAAGTGATTAGAGTTGAACCCTAAGTGGAAAATGGAGAAATTCAGCTTGAAACCAACAGATCTTGCTCGGAGAGATTTTCTCACCTAGCGCCGCATGTGCAGCAGGACTTCCTGCACGTGCGGCAGTCCATTTCCAGCACCCAAATTGATTCTGAAATAAAAGCACGTTGTCCCGCACGTGTGGCCTAATTCCCGCACTTGCGGCCCTGTTTCCCGCAGGTGCGGAGCACCCCTATTTCAGCCTAGCTTCAAATAAGCATATCTCCCCCATCCGGACTCCGTTTTAAGTGGTTCTTGAGCCTAAATTCAAGCCCTGGAAGTCTAGTTTCCAATGGTGGTTTAAGCACACAAATAGATATGCCCAAATTAGTGAAGGGTGTTCACTTTTTGTCTACTCGTTTCATGCTATTTCTTCTCCTAACCTAGTTTCCTTTCGTTTCTTCCTATGTTCCTTGATATGAATTTTGACCCATTGAAGATTAATAAGTTTAGAACCAACCTAACTAATTATTAGTTAAAGAGCAAAGTAATGGATCTGTTTATTTGATTAAGAAAAGATTAACAGAAGTAACTTTGATCAAGAGAATAATTCTATGTTCGATATGTTGTGCTATGTAATTGTGTTTGCAGGTCAAGTCAAGGATATCGCCAACTACTACCAAAAGCCCATCAACGTGAGTAATAATATTGTAAAGATATGTTCATATATGTTCATTTTGATACATAAATGTTGTGATGTTCTGGAATTATGTTTTATGCAAATGAATGAGTTACAAGAACTGTGATATAAAATATGGTTATGAACTACGAATTGTTGGTAATTTGATATGGTGGGCCCAAGACCGTTTCGTTTATGCTATGACACGATGTGAATTGTCCAGTCTTTAAGACCTATTGATTGCTAGTATGGAACAAAGTACTGTACGGAACTAAGTGCTACAATGGGAGTCACTTCTAGAATCCGTACGAGTCACCTCTTAGGTCCACACATAAATGAATTGGGCCCAAGGAGAGGTGGAGACATCTGATGCCCCAAAAATCGGGAACATCAGATAATATATTAACCATTAAATACAGGGTTTATCTAAGCTTACAAGAGTAGGAAACGTCACTAATGAGTCTTTTGACTAATAACCAAGCAAGATCCCAAGAAGGTCGGAGGAGTCAAAATAGCCTCCCTTCTAAGTCCAACCACTTTAGATAGCAAAGCTACCTTTTTGACAGATCTTGACAGGGTATTAACACAAGGCCTACATGAGTTAACGGAGTATAAGGATATGTTACAAATGTTATATATATACAAATTACAAAAAAAAATCATGTCTTAAATACAACATGGGATCTATCACTTACAATCTCAAAACATGTTTAACATAACTAGTTCCTAACTCTCATAGGATAGCCATACGTCTTCAAATACTTCAGCTTTGCCTTCAACCAGTCTAAAAGTCTTCAATACCTGACATGAAACGCCGTGAGCTTTGAATGCTCAGTAAACGCACACACACCCCGTCCCTTTTTCCTAATCCAATACACCATCACATTTATGGCAAACAAGTAGTGAAGCATGATATTCAAGTCAATAACAACAATTTCAATAATAAAGGAAAGGAGCATGTCATTCAAATAGATAACAAGGTTATAATGTTAGTGGTTAGTATTCTAGAAATCCCCCAAAGAGATTTCATCCTCCCAACCACAAGAATTGGACACTGGACTATTCGGAGCTCCCTCTTTTGCTGCTTTGTTGCAGAACTAACCTCGGATGCCTACCAACGGTTATATACCGCGTAGCGCCAACCACAGGGCCTCAAAAGGGACATCGAAAAGAAAAAGGTTTTATCTCCTAAATCCAACCTTATCATTCCAAAAAAGTTTTATCCTCCTGAATGTCCCATTTGGACCCAACCTTATCTCACCAATCAAACCATCGCAAATAGTCCGAATACGTCCGTTCCATTCTAGGGTTTACGCGACAACCGCTTGCGCAAGACTTAAAGTTCAATTAGGGAGCACGTCCCATCAATCCATACATAACACATTATCATCTCTTCAATATTCAAGTGATCAAAAACCCAATACCACCATAATGAAGTTTCCCATTGAGTTAAATGTTTTAAATCAAAGTTAGAATAACTTAACAAGATAATAACATCCACATAAGCATGAGCATCATTAAAATGAAGAAGATAAGGAACATAACCATAACACATGAAATACCATACCAAGACATGATCATGTACTAATAAGCATATTCATGAACACAAGAGCATAAAACACCCATGCAAAACTAAATTTCCAGATTAGTACCGGTTAAAGATTAAAATCAAAAGGGCTATTTTAGATATTTTTTGAACTCGGCCTCCCTATGGTTCGTAGAGAATTTAATCTAGTTGTTAGAACATGTTTCAGAAATGTGATAGCTTTTCTAGATTTTTAGTTATTTAAGAAATGTTCCAGCGCTGTCCAGATTCGTCGACCGTTACAAAAATTGGAGTTTCTCACAAATCGTTCACTCGTTTTCAATGAAACCAATTTTAGTTGAAAGATAACTCCTTAAGGAAGATTTTTCTACATTTTTCTAGAAATTTCGAAAGTTGGCTGTAAAACATATTTTTAATGCACAATACAAAAAAACAAGAGGATTTGTGAGAAGAGAGATCCACTAGGGGAAAATTTTCTTCCTTTATTTTGTGTGATGAAAACATGCTAAATAATAGATATTAAACTCAAAAATTTATCTCGAAGGCGTGCCTTTGGAAAGTTTGAGAGATTTGTATGAAAAAGATAGTTTTGTACCGATTAAGAAAACTACAAGAAGAGTAGAATCATGGCTCAACTCTTTTCATTTTTTTTTTCACAAGGAAATCATTAAAACACATCTGAAAACAATGTTTAGAACCCTTAAGAGCATGTATTTGAAAAAGGAAAATGAAAGAGAGAGTTGTGTTGTGGCTTACTTGCTAGGCTTGACCAAGATTGCTCTCCTCTTCCTTGCTTTCCCTCTCAAGACTTCTCTCTTGCTCTCCTTTCTCTCCTCTAGGCCGAATGTATGTGAGTGTGTGTTTTTTGTGTATGCCATGCTTGGGGGGTGGTTGTATTTATAGGCAATTTTGGTGTAAAAATACATAAAGGCCCACACTACAAGAAATTGCATTTTTCGCAACGCAACAAAATATGTTGCTAAAAGGGAAAATTCGTTGGCAAAGAGTTTTGCCGACACACAAAGCTACGTTGGCAACCTGTAGCCAAAAGTGAGTTGGCAAAAGTTTTTGCCGACGAAATTATGATTGTGTTGGTAAAAGTAATGCCTTTAGCGACGAACATAGTCGTCGCTAAAAGCCTCCATATATCGTCGGCAATTTACCTTGCGTTGGTAAAAGTCATTAAAATATGATGATTGTGTGGCACTTTTCGCGACACAAATTTGCATGGGCAAAAAATATACTTTTAGCAACAACATATGCGTTGGCAAAAGTAAACTTTTGGCGACACATTTACGTCGGTAAATGTTGTCATTTGCCCTCTGATTTGTTTGTCGCTAAAACTTCACTTTTAGCGACAAATTAGCATTGGCAAAAAATATACTTTTAGCAACACATTTACGTCGGTAAATCTTGCCATTTTGAAGCGATTTGTTTGTTGGTAAAGGTTTACTTTTGTCAACGCAATTGGCATTGGCAAAAATACACTTCTAGCAACACAATATGAGTGGACAAAAATAAACTTTTGGCGACACATTTACTAACAAACATAATTGAAAATAATGTATATATTTTTATAAGATTTACAAATTTACAAGAGGCATCCCTCAGGCACCACTATTACAAACTAATAACATTGATATGAAATCACCTAAAGTTGATGTGCAAGCAAAAAAAACACTATTGATACTGCTTTTAGAAGCAATGTATAAAACCTAAAAGGGTAAAGTCACTAAAATACCCAAATACATCCAAATTGTGAACCCACATTAGAAACAACAGATAACAAAATAAAAATATGAAACTAACAAAGACAGGCAAAATAGCATGAAAATCACCCACAAACTTATCCAGCAGATCAACATCTAGTAGCAGCCGCCTCACAGCAACATTGTAGCAGCAGCAGCCGCCGCCCAACAACCATCAGCCACGAGGGCGGCAGCAGCAAA
The DNA here is from genome assembly GCA_025200525.1 of Camellia lanceoleosa. Classification (NCBI taxonomy): domain Eukaryota; kingdom Viridiplantae; phylum Streptophyta; class Magnoliopsida; order Ericales; family Theaceae; genus Camellia; species Camellia lanceoleosa. The sequence goes on along the minus strand of CM045766.1, from coordinate 168,588,415 downwards.
CCAGCAGATGCAGCAAACCAACAAGCAACAACCATCAGCCATCAGCCACCAACAAAAAGGAGGATCTGGTAGCAATCTGTATTGATCAATGACAAGTTTAAAACAAAGTCCATTAGCTTGTTTATTGATCTGGAAGCAGTCTTTGTGTTTGTGTGTGTGTGTGTGTGTGTGTGTGTGTGTGTGTGAGAGAGAGAGTGTTAATAGATATGCAAGCGTAAGTACTGGCCAAAACATAAAGCTTTTACCATCATCCGATAAAAAATAAAATAAAATAAAAACCTTCAATTTCCAACTATACTAAAACAATCAATAACAGTAGATCCAATGCATTCTACACTCCAGTGAAAAAAATGTTGTCCAAGTTATAAATCATTCACTTGCAACAATGGCAATAATTTACACAAGGCAAACTAATTTCAGATTCTGTACTAATATTCAGATAAGGTCCATTTCAATACTTTCTGATATGGAAGGCATATACATTATCTCTGCGATATGTACAGAGGTTTCAGATTCTCTGTAATCAGACAACAATATGATGATATTACAATACAAAACTCCTAATCATTATCAAGTTCACATCATTCAATAATTTGGCAACAAGAAGAAAACAAATAAAATAATTGCATTCACTAAGAAACATAAACTTAAAAACTATAGGTAAGAGGCAACCATACAGGTGATCAGCTAGTAAAAAGTGGCACCCACAATGAGCTACATCTCAGCCTATCTGTCATCTCTTTGAGTGCTAAAGCGAGCAGACATGCCTCACTACAAAAATTAACACTTTTAGCAACAAAAAAATTGGTCACTAAAAATTAACATTCGACACAATACAACTATTCTAAGTTTTCATTCACAAGTCACATCCATCTAGCATAACAATTTAAAATGGGGAAAGATAAGGTCAGAAGTCTAATAAATTAAAAAGAGTGGATCACGCAAATGTGAACTCATCTGAAAGTAAAGAAAACAGAGCGAAGTGTTGCAAAGAAACAGAGGAGAAAGAAATGGAGATTCAACATTTCAGCCACAATCACCCACTAACCCCTCATGAAGAAGGAGAAATGAAAGGCGGCGGTGAAGTGTTCTTGTTTACGCATAGCATGCAAAGCGATCAAGCAAAGAATACAAGTTATATGACCCAACTTTTTCCCGGTTGAGTGTCTGACCAACTTTTCCAACCATTTAAATAATAAATCGATAAGATTCATAAGAATATGTGATCATGCATTCTAAAGCTTCTTTTTACTAACCTCAAGGAGCTTCCATTTAAGTGAACTAAATTCCAACATGACTGAGTCAATGCGTTACGAGATGTATGCCATTGCATTCCTAACATATTTCATCAGTTATCCAAGAAGTATTTCAAATCCTAATACATTTCTCTAACCATTTGACACTAAACCCTCCGCTTTATTTATTTTTCATGGTCAATCATGATATTTATTCTTTATATATTGAAATTATTATTATGATATCTTACTCATTTACAGCATGCCAACATGGTTAGACTTAACACACGTGCATACTGAGACATGAGCATGCACGCACTGTCTTGAGTTAGTGTTACATTAACGAAACATTATTTCAGAGAATGATAAGCAGCATGACCAGTGTTGGGGAAAGTGGGCTTCAAGTGCAATAGCAGAAAAGCTTATAGTAGTTAAAGTAAAGCGCACTTACAAAATACGCTTAAAGCGCGGTTTTTGAATTAAGCATGGCTTTTTGCCCTTTTTTATTTTATGTTAAAAAAATAAAATGTTCTCAACTCTTACGACGAGTAATTATGACATTATTAATTAATGCACATCAAACATAGCATGAGGTGGATACAATTTATCAAATGATCACATGTAGGATCGGGAACCCTTTAAAGGTATCTATCTGCCTTTGAAATATGATCCTTCTTGACAATAAAAATGCATAGCTTAGTTTCATAGCAAGAAACTTCCTTAGAACATGAAAGTTACCAGCTGATGCATTGTCCACCTCTTCACAAAGAAAAAGCTTTCAAAGCCTTCAACAAATTGCAGTCCAGTTAAGAGAGAATCATTGATGCATCCTGGTGCACCTGTTAAGCATATAACAGACTTGCTATTGAAACATGCTTGCAAAACACATTAAGAAAAATCAAAAGAAACACAAAAACAACTTAAACTGTGTAAAAACAATGCTCTAAGTTGTATTTCAAAGAGCATGGAACCACTTTTTCTATTCAAAGAGAAGATAATTGTATAAACTTATTCCCGCTTTATTTGTGTTCCCCTTCTTGTTCATTATCATCAACATCAACTAAATTTTGCTCTATTTATGTATCTGCTTTTGTTCTTTACTAGTCATATATTTCTGAGACAAAAACAATAAATATAGTTTTGTGTTACAAATACCATATATAGAGACAAAGGAGATTGTCCTATTCTTTACTAGTTTACAAATACCTAAAATGAGTGAAACCAATTTTTTATTCATTCTTTCTACTTAACTAGAACCATATCCAGTTTACCTTTCAGTTTTAAAGATAATAAAAACAGAAGAAATTAAATTGTTTCGGACACTAGCCACTGAACCTCATTCATGTGATTGATATCACTGACAGAAGACAATGGGCAACCAATGGCAATGATCCAAAAGACCTGTTTTGTTATGTTGAGTTATAACATAATGCATGATTCTCCAGGGTTCCTGAGCTTAGCCAAATATAGATTTCAGGCAACGTTGAAACTCCTAATAAGCATAATGTTTGCCAAACAAGTAAGCACGTTGTGCTGAGAAATCACCTTGAAAATGGCACGCGATGCAGATCCACTTACTTACGCACTTGGAAAATACCTGCCGATGAAGCATTACACCATTGGTCATTCCTCTTGGGGCAGATAAGTTGTTAATATTTTCCATGTAATTGATACAAGTCAACGGGAGAAAATATGCGCACATCATTATGGAGAGAGATGAAACACGTTTTTATTGCACTATTGTTAGTATGAATAACTAGAAAATATATGTTAAGATTATATATAGAGAAAAAGGCAAAAATAGTTTTAGTTTTAACAAGAAACACTGTCTCTTCTCCTTTGAATCAGATAGATTCATATCTGAAAGAGGCTATAAGAATTGGGTTCAAACTTTTCCCAGCCACTTCTCATTAAGGACAACGGAAGAGGGCTTGAAGCCCCTTCCCCACACCTATTTGTTGCCGAAACACCAAACTCTTTGTTAGGAGGAGCACCCACTCCATGTATTACAATCATTTTTTATCTACAGACTAAACTTCAAGATTGCAGAAAACTAAATTCAGTTTCATATGATACTACTCTTCAAAGGGATCAGACTTTCAATTGCACCAAGATCTCAAAATTATTTTTTATCATCGTATCCATCAAGGACACAAGAAGAAGAAGAACCTATATACATTACTAGGAGATATTCAATGAAGTAAAATCACCTGTAATTGTACCCTCCTTTCTTCTTTGCGCTGGGCCACAGCAACATACAAAGGTTTTCGACCAATCATCTTACCATTCATTTCATTCAACTGAGCAGGATAGATAACAAACAATAAATCATAATTCATACATGAGTACACAAACTCTGTGGTTGAAACATAGAAGAGAAAAATCCGCCAAGTTCAAAAGGAGGAGGAGGCTACTTACAGCTTTTGTAGCTTCCTTAGGGGTAGTGAAGGCCACAAAACCAGAGCCCTTGCTCACCTCTTGTGAATCAATCATAACCTGACAAAATTGTTACAAAAACATAAATACAAAAAGGTTACTCCGTCACAAATTACATAATCTAATACTATATTATATGTTCCCCTGATTCTGAAGTTGAGTCATGTTTGGTCTAGAATAAAAATTTTATATACATCTTATTTTCCTACAAAGTAGGAAGTTACAAAGAAACAAAAGGAAGTTATTGAACCAACAGACGAAAAGAGAAAGAATAGGAAGTCATGGTGGAAAAGTAGTACTTACCTAAAAAAAATAGGGAGCCTAGTGAGTGGCCCTTTAATTTGAAGGGACACTGCAAGTGTTCATTGCTTGCATGCTGATTTGGCTTTTTCTTTGGGAATGGCCCATTTCATTACCTTCATGTCATAATCATTGGCTTTATTAAAGTTAAAGAAGATAGGGAACAAAAATAAAATAAGAGTAATGCAAATCCCAAATCTTCCCAAAAGAGTTTAGTTCACTGTTGAGAGAATTCAATTGAATTGTATAGCTGAAATGATTATTATACTAAATGCTAAGCGAGGGAGATTATGTGGAATTCCTAATTCATCACAAAGAACATGAGATTAATATATAATGTATAATTTTATTAATAAATTATAACAACAAATTATTTAAATCTTTTCACATAAATATATGTATCCATGCATATGAAGTTAAATTTGTCCTACAAACCCCTTTAAATGTGCCATTGGCATGAAATCTAAATTTGTTGTTAGATAGTGACCGCAAGTCATGCAATGCATTATGCATGTAATTAAATAATGTATCCTCCAATTATGTGTCAAGATGCAGCAAATCTATCATACTTATATCAATTTCATGTCTTATCATCAATCTTGTAAGCTCACAAGAAAACACTTTCACACCTTAATTTCCATACATGTTCATATGCTCACATACTAGTTAATTATGTTCATGTACTTTTGACATACATTTGGTGTAAACAACGACCTGAATTTCTTGCAACCTAAGTGCTTTACCAATGGTTGTGGTGTCAAATCACTTGCCAAACCCTACTCAATGTAGTCATTTGCACAAGATCTCTCTAGCCCTGCAATTATAATGGTTAAAGAATATCATTACTGCAATCCCTCAAATGGACAAGTCTCACACAGATAATGACTTCTTCAAAGTAGAAAACTATAATGGAATTGGAGGCAGGAGGACCTTTCCAAGGTAGCCAGTAACAATAAGAATTGCAGGATCACTAATCCAATCACTGTGTAACCTCTTTACCTTGTTGGATAAGTTGCTTCCAGAATATCCGCATTTGTGAAGTCATCTGTTGTTATGAAACCAATATCAAATGCATCATACTACAAAATGATAGTGTCATAATTAGTCATGATCATAGAAATCATTAACAAGGCACTTAAAAGTATAACAGACATTTTAACCAGCAGGAAAAGCAATAGAGAGTTTGTTATACCAAAAAGAACAGCTTTCCAGGATGGTTCATTATAGACGTTTCATTGAGGTAAGACTATTGCCTTTGCTGCCAATATGGCTTTCATTAAACAAACAAGAAGTATTCATCAGTATCTTGCTTTTGTTGCTTACCAAAAAGCATAGCAAACAGATAATTAATCACAGAAGATTTAGGTATTCTTCATGTTGAAAGATTGAATGCGGTAGCTTTAGATGTAACATGTTATGCATAATAGATTGATAATATGGTATCAAGAAGATTGAGCCTGCTCAGACAATGACATACAAGCACAAGCGAAATCCTAATAGACAACTCTACAACATAATTCTTCATTGGAACTCAAGAAATCAATAAACATGCAAGGAGAAGAAACAGATTCAAATGCAACACAATTTACAGTTGTAAAAACCAATCACAATATTAAAAACCTACATAGCCCATTCCATTCTTGTATCACACATAATCTTTTCCTTTTTGGTTTAACTAAACCTGTCTCGTATAAGGGCAAGCAAAAATTGTCAATTAACACCAGGTATATATATAAGACCTCAAATTTAATATAAGGGGATTAAGCAAGTACTGAAACATCGCTCAAATAATAATAATAATAATAAAGTAAGAGATATTGCAGGGACTTTCACATCCTAAATTAGAAAATCATAGAGTTTGACCACAAATTAACATAATACGAAAATCATAGGCCTAGCAGCATTATTCAGTATGGAATTGCTTCATTATTTCATTGGCCATTGAAGAAAACAGATTTTCAAAAACCAGAGAGTCCTAGATAATGATCCAAAGACAAATACCTGGCGAGCTTTAACACCAATTTTATTTAAATATGCAACAAAAATTCTTCTTGACATGCACTCTCCAAATGAGACTAAGTAGTCTTTCGTGAGTAAAGTCAACTCTTTGACTTAAGCAATTTCCTTCAGAAGTTGATCCAATTCTTCTAGGTGTGCTGTAAAATATTTTCACAAGCAAAACATGACAATCCAAACATACATGGATGGCGAGTGAGATACAGAGAAAGAGCAGACGAACCAATAGAACCAAAAAACAAGCTTAGGTGACCACGTAATTGTAAATTATTTTTAACTAATACTACTATAAATTATAATAAGGTTGGTCTTCAAAACTTCTAGGCAAGTCATTATGGTCAGATATTGTGGTTGAAGTGATGTGTTGGGGTCTTTTTAGATCTATATGTGCATGTATCGCTAACAAAATGAGAGGGAAAAAAGATATTTCTAACAAAGTCAAATACCATAGTTTTTTTCCTCAATCCTTTTTCACCTTGAACTTGATTTTTCAATTTGCTCTTGAGGTTGATTTTTAATTGGGCCTGCCTAAGTATGTATTAGCATTTAGCACTATATATTATTTTTTCTGGCTCAAGACCTTTAGTTGTTTGTGCACCTATATCTGATATTCAGGTTGAGCTATTGTTAGGTAGTTTCATTAGATGCCACATTATAGCTTAAACCAGTCATGAATATTGTGAACCCGGAGTTGTTTGTTGGCCCCATGGGATTGATAGATACATGTTAACTAAATCTTGTTATGAATGCGCTATGAGGAAACAAGGCATGCAGGTGCATCCCAATTCATCAAAATCAATTTTTGGCCATGGGACAAAAGATAGATATTTGACAGCTGTAGGCTCTCTAAAAACATTGAGATTGCAATAAAAGAGAGAAACATTGCTGGATATTTCAAGAGCGTTGACATAAAATGGTTATGCACATTTTGTTTCAGTTTTTGTATATTCTTTTGAAAGAGCAATAATCAGGTAGCAGAGTTCCTGGCATTAGGATTAATCTGAAGCATTTCATGACCTTATAATGAATAAAAAAGCAGAATCAGCAGCTCAACTGTCCAGTAAAATAGTAAAATAAGTTCTCAATCACATGAAGATTCAAAATCATAAGATTTAATCATGTAGAAAGAAGTAAAACTTGTATTAGGAACTGGTAGTTTCTAATATTCCTAACAAAAATTATGTCCTGATACATCATACCAAACTCAAACAAATTGAAAGAATGAGAGATAGAACCAAATTCACCCAATCCTGGATTAACTGGGCTACAAAGTCAATTAGGATCATTAATTTGTGTGGCCGTGCAAGTGAGAGAGAACTTTGAAATTAACAACACAAGTTTATTATTGTACGGAATTTCAATCTGTAATACAAATTTCGAATCCAAAGAGACAACCTTTACATTCAAGCTTTAGGTTTTTACAAATTTCAAATTCATAACACAAATATCAAATGCAAAATTCTTAAATTAAAACCGAGAGAAAGAGAGAGAGAGTCATTACCTTCAAACTCTAGGGTTTTCGAAGGAAGTAAAAGAGAGATGAAAACATTTAAGTGCAAACTGCAAACTCTAGGGTTTTCAAAGGAAGTAGAAGAGAGGTACTGATTGAACGTTGAAGACTCCTAAAGCTCTAAGAGAGATGATATCCATGTACTGACTGGGATCGATGGCGAGATTGAGAGAGAGTGGGTGGCGATGTCGGCTTGGTGAAGGTGGATTAACTTATGCCAGGGGAGTGAACTCGTAGATGGAAGATGGAGAGAGAGAGAGAGAGAGAGAGAGAGAGAGAGGGAAGATGAAAATATCAGAGGCGCCAAGTGTTCTATAAATTTGGAAATTTTGGGCCTTTTTGTGGCTATTAGCGACGGCACAATGATGCCCGTAGCAAACAAAAAATTTAAAAATATATATTTACGTCGGGAGGGAATAAATGTCGCAAAAAATGAGCCTTTCGCGACGGCCATAGTTTTTCTGTCGCAAAAACCATTGAACATATGCTCCCTTCTTTTTGGGACAGAAATTACCGTCGCAATAGTGATCATTGGTGACGGAAATTTGCCGTCGGAAAAGTCAGCTTTTTGCGACAGCAACATATGCCGTCGCAAAAGGTTTCGTGTCAAATACTCCTTTTTTTAGTAGTGAATCATAAATTTTACATGAAACGACATTTAAGCATTTGCTCTGATGGGTTTATGGTACCACTACGATTACACAAGTTTTATTCCAACATGCTTTCGGTTGGTCCTTGAAATTGATTATCAGGTCATATGTATTGATGTCTTTGAATTATGGCCAATTATGTACAAAATGTACACCCACTTGTAAATAGCACATGAATGATATTCTGACTTAAGCACTTGCTCTAATGGGTTTATGGTATCACTAGGATTACGCAGGTTCTATTATACCTTGTTTTCGCTAAAGAGAGATTTTCAAATGAATCATATATTTCCAAATGCACATTTCACTTGATATAAGTAGGCCTTTGGTAGCTCATGGCTATCTACTGGTCAAATCCCTTATCCGATGACAGTGCAGTTTGCGTCATGAGTGTCACACATAATGCCTCCAATTCAGTATTGAATAAGCTTTAAATCACTTCCAGTGACTACTGTAGCTGTTTGGTATTGTGTGATGAAATTTAGTAGTACGTGCAATGCCTAAAGCATTATATAGAGTTTCTTCTTCCTCCCTTTCTTTTTTTTTTAATTCTAATTTTTTTACTCTTTCAAGTCATTAAGAGCCATAACCAAACCTTATTATGCCTCTACCAATATCCAAACTTCATTTAACAAACCTAAATAATCTAAAACTAGCCAGGATACTGTTAACAGAACCCAGAACAGCCCTAAAATTTACCTTGTCTCTTTAGACTTCAAAATCCTAATTCCTTTGTTACATCCGTTATAAACCCTAAAACCCTACAGGCCTAAAATCCCATCAATAATGTTGTCCTACATCAAAAAAAATAGTGAAGATAGCAATAATTTAAATTCAATTCAATACTGCTCTAAGAGAACAAAATTATTCATTTGGTTATAGCAAGGGCTACACTGAATTAAATTATCAGCATTTTGATTTTCGCTAGAATATTGTTGATAGATTGCTTTAATGATCAACCTGATATGTATTTAAAATATTTCAGAATGGATTCATAATCTTGCCAAAGGGGAGAACTTGAGATTCAAGAACATACGAAGTGGTAAAAGCATATTAAAAATAAAATTTAAACTGCATGCTTCTGTAGAACATTAGGGGTCTGTTTTCAAGTGTGAACAAGAGTCTAAAGGACACTATGTATCAAGTGTAGGCCATTAATATAGTGGCCTCAATTTTCAGGAAAAATGGAATGCATTGATTGCTGGTCATCTTCAAATGGGGGCACTGAATGTTTGATTATTTTAGTTACAGCTCTCCTGTTAATTTTGTTTTCATGGCATTGACATGTTGGTGGGAAAGCTTTGGTCCACCACTACAAATTTTGATGTTCATAAAAATAATTTCCTTCCAAGTCCATTTGTGATGATACAGCCAACGCAATGGCTGTGCGTGTGTTATAAGTGAGGGTGTCAAGAAATTGGGTTATATTTGTGGACAATCATAATTTTCATAGTTGAAGCTTCAGAATGATGAATGAGTTCTTCCCCCCCCCTCAAAAAAAAAAAAAAAATGCTACACTAATCAATGTAAAAAGCCCAATGACTGAGAATATTCATCGATTATTTCATTACTTGTCAACTAAAATATATAAAAAAACAAAATAAAATAAAATTTTAGCAAATGTAAAAATACCAAATCTGTAAGAGCCAAGAAAGATTGGAATCAGAATTCTGAGAGAACCCTACACAGAAAAAAGGGAAAAAATTAGAGAGAAGAGGATTTTACAAGAGGGACGATTCAGAGAGAGAAAATACGATTTCAGGAGAGGGAGGGTTTAAAAAATAATCAATTCAGAGAGAAATACCTTCAGATTTTCTGATTGTTCTTCAAATTCTTTTCTCTTTCTTTGTTAGATTAGGGTTTTAGGTAGAGTGAAATTACCCACAGCCACTCCAATCACACCGCCAACTACACGAATCTAGAGTGAGAGCGAGAGAGAGCGAAACAAGGGTTTTAGGAACAAGGAAGAGAAGAGAGAAGAGATGAGAAGAGTGCCTTATCAGTCAATTAGTCTTCTTGCCGCAAAGATGAGAGTACCATTTGCCTCTCACAAAGATCCTCTCTCTGCTTTTGTGTACGTCGACAACAGTATGGCTTTGAAGAACCTCCAAAGGGCTTCGGGACTACCGTGTTTGCCTCTCAATCTCCACCGATTCAATTGATAGTAGAACTTTGAAGAACAAGGGTTTGAAGAACCCTTTCCCCTTCCAACCAATTCACTGTCTTTCTTCTCCCTCTGTTTCTTCTATGTTACCTATGATTAGAACCCACTATCAGTGTCTTGTAGGTCGTCGACGTGGTTTGGTGAAAAATCAATTTTATTGTAGTGTATGACCTAAAAGATAAAATTATATAAAAATAATAAGTATATTTTTAATTTTTTCACCCAAATTTTTTATTATATAGTTTTTTAGAAAAAAGAAATTAAACTAATTTATGAAAATAAAATCAAATATAAAATCACAATGAAAAGAATTTAAAAATAAAACCAAACATATTGAAATTGATAATCTAATTACATTCTTCAGAAAAGTTTAAATTAACTCAAATTAGCCATCTCAATTTAAGAATATGTTTGGCCTTGATGGGTTTATTTTGTGATCTAATTCAATGATCACTTTGATTTTACAATTCAATAATTAGAATATTTAAAACTCTTTCAAAAGTTTTAATAAAAACACAAATCAATTTTTAAGAGGGAAATGTTGCTGATCTTTACCTGCTCTACCCAAAAAAATAAATAAAATAAAATATTCAAAACAATTTTTAAATTTGTTTTTTTTTAAAAAAAATAAAAAATAATTTCAGAGCAATAAAAATTAAAATTATATTTTTAAAATTTTAAAAAATATTTATGACCTAAAAGATTAAAAAAAAACAAAAAAATTTTAGATTTGTTTTTTTTGATAAAATTAAAAATAATTTGAAAGAAATAAAAATCAAAATTATATTTTTAAAATTTTAAAAAGTATTTATGACCTAAAGGATAAAAATATACAAAAATAATAAGTTTTTTTTTTCACCCAATTTTTTTTTTTAGTTTTTTAGGGAAAAAAAATTTGAAACTAGTTTCTCAAAATAAAAACAAACATATTGAAATTGATAATCTAACCATATTTCTTTGAAAAAGTTTAAATTATCTCAAATTAGTCATATCAACTTAAGAGTGTGTTTGGGTTCAATAGGTTCATTTTGTGATTTAATTCAATGATTATTTTAATTTTACAATTCAGTAACTAAATTTTTTAAAACTCTTTCAAAAATTATAATAAAAAACACAAATCACTAAATCACATCATTCCACTAGCAAAACTTTTACCGATTTAATAGTGTCATCGCCAAGCTAAATGGTTAACTCTTTGCCCACGCCAACTTGTCGTCGCCAAAAGTAAGCACACTAATAGCAACGCTCATTGTGTTGCTAAAACATAAGCCTCGTAGGTAAAAGTTTTGAAATTTTGGCGCCAACCAAAAAATTTGGCGCTAAAATAATGTTATGCCTTTTTAGCGACGACAACAAATTGCGTCGGTAAAGGTATACTTTTACCAACGAAATTGATCACTGTGTCGCCAAAAGTATACTTTTGGCGATGAAAATTTGACGTCGTCGCCAAAAGTAGTCGCCAAAAGTGCAATTTCTTGTAGTGCCACTAGTTGGAATTGGATTAAAAAGTTTGGATTTACTTTGAGTCTAATGGAATAGGGAGTGATTAGGGAACTTAATCATGTGATTAGCCAATATTTAGTTGGCCTCTAGTTGGAATGGAACTAGTGTTGGGAACACAACCCTAGATTTAAGGGTACTAGGTACTAGAGCTTCTAGAATGTCATAATTACAAGTGTTGAAATTTGGTCCCTCACATTCTCCTAGGTTGGCCGGCCATGGGAAAAGGAAATGGAGAATATTTTATTCAATATATAGGTACTATGGACATATTCCCAATATATATATATATATATATATCCTCAAATTGATTTGGTGGTACAATAGTATAAAAAGTATATGTACTAGTTTTGGGGCAAATCTTGAAATTAATAAAAAAAAGTGAGGGCTTGGAATTAAACTTATGTATTGAAACCTTATTTATGTAGAATTAGGCTAAGGAACCTAATTCGGCTAGGATATTCTTGTTCCGATAAAAATTAAAAATGCTAACCTGCAAGATTCGAAATAATTTAAGAAACTAAGGGGCTTTAAGGAAATAATTCAAACGTAAGGGTTTTTAAAGAAAGTACATTTTTCAAGGGCTTCACAAGACATGTCGATGTTCCATCTACTCCATGATAAGATATAGTGATACGATATGAGAGGTGGAGACATGTCGATGTTCCATCTACTCCATGATAAGATACAGTGATACGATATGAGAGGTAGAGGCCTGTCGATGTTCCATCAACTCTATGATAGGATACAGTGATACAACATGATATATTTGGACCTAAGGTCGTTCAGAAAATATGATATAAATACGAATGTTTTTACATCGCTATATGACTCATGTTTACGAAGTGCTATTTTATATGAATGAATAGAAGTCCTATTTTGAAATGTGACTCTGACCCTTTGTATAAGTGGGTGTACCATTCACCACAAAAAATGTTTTGTAATGGTTTCGAATATGTATTCCATTTGAAAAGCATGGATTTTGATATGATAAATGTTTCAGAATTGTGACACATGTTTTCCTAATGTTAAGGACATCATTCGTTAACCTCTTTACCTTACTATTATTCACTGGGCATTAGCTCACCCTTTTACTTTATATATACATATATATATATATATGTAGGTGAGCCATCGAAGGATCAACATTAGAGTTTGTACAGAAGTCCACCTCTCTGTCAAGCCTCCCAGAAAGTGCCTTCATGTGGAAGCGTAGTGTTACTTCGCCAAGCCTAGTTTTGTTTGGAGTCTTTCATGTTGTGTGTGATATCTGTATAAACTTTGTTATTGTATATGTATATATAGGAAGTGTAGTTAAATTTTTAATTATTTTAGTCATCACGTATGCACAGCTCAATAGACATTTATTATTTTTGGTATCTACTTCCGCTTAAGGCCTCGATTTGATTTAGATATTTCTGAAATTTTGTTTCTGAGGCTTGAGTATAGGCCAATCATGACCTAAATTTTACTAAAAAGGAGATTAGCGTCATTATATGGTATATGTCTTAATGTATTTGTTTTGAAATTTCACATCGTTAGTGACAACTATGTCAATTGACAACTCTCTGAATCAACTATCTATATAAAACTATAACTATGTCAATTATAATGTTTATCATTTACTTTATTTTACTCATAAAAATATAAATGTTATAACACATTTTTATATTAAGAAATATGATATGACATACAACATAACTTAAGATTGATAACATTACATTCAATATTAAAATATAACACATGGTACAATCGATTTGGATAATCATTAATTGAATGTTCAAAAGTATATACGAAGGAATTAATAAAAGGTTTTTAACTGTGATTACATATATTAAAAAATGAAAAAACTTGAAACACAAAGTTTTTGAATTCCTTGACCATATTTTGCATCTCTCCAAGCAATTTCTAACATGAAAAATGAAAACACAAATTAATTCAAAGACCGCTAAAAGCATATGAATAAACTTACTATTTGTAGAGACTGTTCTAGTCTTAGAAAAGATAAAATCAGACATTTCCTTATCACACTGAAAAGAAAAAGATAAATCAACTTTTATGTTGTAGTAGCTGAACTAGGTGTTTGATTGGCTTCAATGAAAGTGAATTAAGAAACAATGAATTAAGTCAATCCTTGATAGATGTTACAATTCTACAAGAATAAGAAAAAGAAAAAAATCCAGTCACTCTCAAATAGAAGTAGCATGTACAAATTAAGCATTTAAACAACCTCAATAATGCCAATTTGACTCCTCTATATCTATATATTTTTTTAAATCAAATTGTTCCACATTGTAGTTGAAAATTGTTCCATTATACTAACTATTCGCATTTATCAGATGCAAATATCAAGAAATAAAATAGTTCCTAAAAATGAAATTCCAAAATCTAGTACTGCATAATCTAGCAAGTCCCGACATTTTACCCAAATAAGAAATCTTATTATTGAATCCATTATAGAGAAATAAACTCACTCAACATGCAAGCAATAGGGCTCAGCATGGAAGATACTGAAATATTTTTTTAGCGTGATAGAACATGAAAGATACAGTTAGGCTGTATGAAAGGTTCATTGGGGGTACCGTAAGGCAGTATGATGCTTCCACTTTTTATAAGAATATTTTTAGTAGTGATGGTAGCAGTCCCACATTGAGTGAGGGCTTCAAAAGTTGGCATAATAATGCTTAAAATTTTTCCAGGGTTCCTACAAAAATATTGAGATATGTGATACAACAAGGACCATTCGAAGGAAGAAAAAAAACACACACCGTAAGGCAGTATGATGCTTCCACTTTTTATAAGAATATTTTTAGTAGTGATGGTAGCAGTCCCACATTGAGTGAGGGCTTCAAAAGTTGGCATAATAATGCTTAAAATTTTTCCAGGGTTCCTACAAAAATATTGAGATATGTGATACAACAAGGACCATTCGAAGGAAGAAAAAAAACACACTAACTAGCTAACAATATTGCATAAGAGGATTCTACTAGAATATGTAAATGGAGCATAAAATGCATCATGCTAGAGCCCTTATTTTGTTCAATATAATAGCTGATATTATTCTATATAATAACTAAAAGGATATTGCTAACAAAATGCACATGGAGCACAAGAAAAAGAAAAATATTAGACACTTTTCACTAATTTCAAAATAGAGTTGAACCTTTCAATGAGCGCATTTATATAAGAGACAGTTGAAATAGTTGCATGCAGTAGTACAAGTAAGGTTTTAAAAAGCGGCTGCAACCGTTACGTAACGCCGTTATATAACGGTTGTGGTGGGTACCGCCACCCGTGACGGCCGCTTTTGCAGTGTGATTGAGATTCACAGGTGTGTCCGTGCTTGATACGCCATAGCGGTAAATAACGGTGTAATAACAATGTAACGGCCTGTTACGTAATAGTTCCGAACTACTTCTTTAAAAAAAAACACAAAAAAAAAACCTGAAAATAGGGAAAGAGAGATAGAGAGAAGAGGGAAGATAAAGAGATAAGATGGAGGAGCAAGAGATATAGAGAGAGAAGAGGGAAGATGAAAAACATGTTATTGATTTGTTAAAGCTGTAAGACCTATGCTATTCTATTCAGTTACTATCACTCAACCACTTTGTTTGTGTGTGTCTATCTTTATATTGTTTGGAAAAAAAAATAAAAAATAATAATAATAATAATAAGTATGGTCATTATCTATTTGACTTGGTTAAAATACGTATATATATATTTAGGCTCTTAATTATTCTCTTACTTTTGTCATTGTTTATTTTATACATAATAGTTAGTAATTGATTTTTTGTATAATATAAAGTCATTAATTATTAAAATAAAATATAAAAATCTCAGTTTATAATGATTTAAAAGTATGAAATATATTGGATCATACTTAATAATTTACAAAAATTGATCAATATTTATTTTAAACCCAATAAATATGATCATGGGAAAAAAATATGTGTATTGGTAAGTTTTTTTCAAATTGTGTGAAAATAAAAAAATTCACAGTTCCGGTTACCGCAACCGTTATACTACGGCCTCTACACCCCGCAACTGCAACCGTGCCACCGTCACCGTTACGGCGACCGCAACCACTTTTCAGAACCTTGAGTACAAGCAAAAGAGAATGCAGGTTGAGTTTATGATGGTCTATGACATAGCAGAAAATATGAACCTAAGTAGAACGGAATGATTAAAAAAAAAAAAAAAAACAGAATATGGATTTTTATTTTTGTATTACTATTTACTACTCAATACTATTCATGTAGCTGGCTCTACATAGTTAAATTTTAAGATTTTTTAAATACTTGAATTGTCAGAAGCATGGCTTTTGGTTATAATAATAATATTTAAAAAATCCAAAAATTAATGTCACTATCTTAAGGCATTAATCTAAAGGAGTAAACTACTAACCTTTGGTTGACATATTCTATGTCATCAGCACTTAGTTCTATCAAGAGATTTGTATTAAGAACTTCAGTTATTCCAATGGATAATGAATGACTCCCTGAATTCTCCAGACAACAGCAATAGTAAAAGTTTAAAAATCCAAATAATTGACATCATTAAGAATATGACATCTATAGTTGCTAAAACATAACTGGATGCTGGTTTATCCTTCCAAACCTCTCTTGCACAACCTAAATTGGTGACTGTTTCCTACTAATTCGGCTCATATCAGCCTGTCAAAAGGAAGATTCTTATCAAATCAAAGCCACAATATAAGACTGTAAAATGGCATTCTTAACATTTAAAGACCAAACATTCACAACCCGCAAAAATGGTTTACTTGAGATGATTCGTCATAAATGTTTTTCCAATTTCTCAAAAAAGAATGCCATCGTAGAAGACAAATATTGCTAATAAAGCATTTAGTTGAACCAGACGAAAAATAAACAACATAAATTACAAAAATCTAACCAGGGAAACACTTAGTTTAACAATGTTTGCATTTGATGTGTTATGTACATTAGAAAATGATGAAACATGCATATTTTGCACCATAAATGATCAAAATATATGTGAAAGTCCTCCAAACGGAAAAGAAGAAATATATTTCACATTGGTAAGGTGATATATTTCACAAAGGTAAGGTGCACTATTGGCATTTTAGTTGTGCTATGTAAGAAATGGCTAATCAGCACTGCTATAAATGTCAATAAGACATGCAATTGACATAGATATGTATAGATTTTCAAAACAAAATAAAATTATTTTAGACATGAACTGCTAGGATGATAGCAGGAATTTCAGTAATTAATTCCAGTTTTAAGTTACTAACCTCCCAGAAGTTCCACAACTAATTATGCAAGCAACTCCAAAATGGGGATGAGTAGAAATCCGGCTGCCCATTGAAAGCATCATAACCCACACCAATTTTGTTACATTCAAGACCATCTAAAGTAAATCTAACTCTCTCAAGCAGCATCCACATAGAAAGGTTCCTTCCCAGATTTTGTGGTTGACCTGGGCCACCCTTCAACAGGAGAAACAAGAACGCACTCAGCAACATGAAACCATATAAAACATAAAACAGTATAATAAAATTGACAAGAAAAAAATAAACCAGATGGAACATTAAAATTCTACTTTCCAGTCATCATGATGTGCCTGTTTGGCAGAAATTATTTATAGCTTATTTCAGCTTTCAGCTTAATTTAAGTTATTTTGATGTGTTTGGTTTAGCTTATAGCTTATAGCTTATAGCTTATAGCTTTGTGGAAGTCACAAATCAGTTTATTCTTTGAGTGGGGCAGGAGATGCTTTAAGAATAAGCTGGAAATCAGCTTAAGCTGAAAGTTATAAGCTATAAGCTGTTTAGGCATAAGCTATAAGCACTTTCCCACAGCTCTACCAAACAGGCCCAATAAACCATTTCATAAGTCTTTGAAATTGAAGAAACCCATAAACTTGAAATACTAAAAACTGAATAAAGAAAGTGTACTAACTAAAAACAGATTTTATTGCTATCTGCTATAGAGCTTGTGTGCAGAAATTACTTGGAGTTTCCTTGCTACTTCAAACCCTATCTCTGAAAGCCAAAGTATGACAGAATCAAAAAATTTAGAATTTAGCAAAAACAACATCATAAAGAACCAGACATGGAAGGTTGAGCAGATCTGGCCAAACAATCTGGTTGAGCAAATATGGTGGTGAGATTTGACACCAGTAGACAGAGATCTAAAACCGTGAGATTTTGGTTCCGATTGCCGAGAAGTAGGTGAGATCTTTCATCATTTGCGTAATCTGAGGGGCAATCGTTGTGAACGGAGATTTGAGAAGCAATTTGAGTACACACACACAAAAAAGGGGGGGTTTATGCCGAATAGGAATGGCAACGGGGCGGGGCGGGGCGGGGCCAGGGATTACCCTCCCCGTCCCCAATCCCCGATTGAGAAAATCTCCCCACCCTCGGCCCTAATCCCCGACGAGGAACCTATCACCGTTCCCATTTCCGTCCCCTAACAGGGATCGGGTTTCCCCGACTCCGAAAATTCCCTGGCCCAAATCTGTTCTGTTCAACAATACCATCAACAACATCAACAACAGCATCATCATTATACATGTATACATACATACACTAACAAATCTGTTTCAACAACACCATATATGTACAAAATCTGTTTTCGTTCAAAAAAAAAAAAAATCTGTTTCAACAATACAAAATCTGTATACATACATACACATAAAAGATAAAAATAAAAAATCTGTTTGAACGACGAAGGAGGATCGGCGTCGTGGAGAGGACGATCGGCGTCAAGGATGACTATCGACATCCCAGACGCAGATCGGAGGGAGGCAGTGACAGAGATCGAGGTGAGGCAGTGAGGTCGGAAGAAGGGAGATCGGAGGGAGGGAGGGAGATCGGCGTGAGGCAGTGAGGGAGATTAGAGGGAGGGGAGGTTTTGAGAGAGAGAGAGAGAGAGAGAGAGAGAGAGAGAGAGAGAAAGACTAAACTGAGTCCAGAGGGGAGTTTTTCATACCTGAGACAAGGAAACATATATATATATAGGGAGGGGTATAACTGTAATTTCATACCGGGGCAAACGGGGACGGGGGACGGGGACGGGGACGGGGACGGGGACGGGGCCTGGGCGGGTCCGGGGCTGGGGAAGATATCACCGTCCCCGGCCCGAAAATCATCGGGGATTTTTTTTTTAATACCATTCCCGGCCTGTGTGGAGTTTTTTTTTAGGGAAAAAACCGTCTCATTCGAGGTCGGGGGGTCGGGTCCCCGTCGAGCCGGTTTCAAATTGCCATCCTTAGTGCCGAAGAAGATATGAGAATGAGAAAAGTCACTCGAGATTGGTCTGTAGAATTTCATATATCTCATTCTCATCTCAGGGAAAACAGAGTAATATTTGGACAGAAATTTGTGTGATGTAAAATAGAAGAGACGTGGCTTGCTCTCAAAACGGAATTCAAAACTATTTCACTCATCAGTTCTGAGAAGAACCAGATTTCAGAAAAATAGAGAGAGAAATGGAAGTTTTGTTACCTGTGATGATTATGGCCCGGAGCGAGGGATTGTCGTTGTGAGAATTTGAGATAGGAATAGAGAACAAAGAGAGGACAGAGGGCAGCGACCAGAGACGGGGTCACGATCGGCACTGCTCGCGATCGGCTGTGCGAGAAAGGGGCATGAAGGGGCAGCGCCGTTCGAGGGAGTGTAGTCAACGGCGTAAGAGAGTAAGAGGGAGAGGGAGAAGACATACCTCTGTCGTGAGAATGAGAGTGAATAGAGAGAATGAAATGGAGTTTCAAGGTCAATTTTTTCTTTGTAAAAATAAAATTTTAAAAAAATATATAATAACATGTTAATTAGAAAGTGTGATTAAAAAAATCGATATAATTACATTTAATTAAAAAGTGACATAAAAAATAAATACTATTACACTCAATTAAATTAGGTGTGATTAAAATATTAATTTGATTTTTTTAGTCACACTTTTTATTAAAAGTGTGATGTTTTAATTTTCTTAAGTGTGATCTTTAAGCATTTATAGTAGTGTAAACCTTTGAATTTCAATTTTAAATGTTATTTTTAGAATGAGCTTTGTAATTGTCAACATTTGAAATCACATTTTCAAAATGAGAGTTTACATTAAAATTGCATGTTGAAAATGCAACTTCAATCTGTCACGTCACTGCAACATAAGACTGTCAATTTGAAATCGCATTTTTTAAATGCGAGTTTATATTGAAATTGCATGTTAATAATGCAATTTCAAGTAGTTGAAATTGCATTTTCAACTTGCCACATCAACAAGTCGTTGTCCATGTAGACTTGAAATATGTCCATGTAGACTTGAAATCGCATTTTGAACATGCAATTTCAAGTTGAAATTACATGTTGAAAATGCGATTTTAATTTGAAAGTGCATGTTCAAAATACAATTTTAAAAGTGAGTTGGTTTCCTAAATAATTTGAAAAGTAGGTCAATTCTCTAATTAATAATTTTTTTTTTTAAGAATATTGAAAAAAAAACTCCACATTTTCGCTAGAACCTATCTGCATATCCATTAAATTTGAATAGCCCTATTTATAATAGTATTTCATCTCGTGTGCATAATTTTGCTTTGGACTTCAGTTTGATTGACACCCTAAAAAACACTCGTGCATAAAACACGGGTATTTTTTATTTTTTATTTCTAGACTTGTGGAGTTTATTAGAATTTCATTTTGATGATTTGAATTGTTTATTTTATAAATCCTTTCATGAATATTATTTATGGAAAAAAAATAAATTAATTTGATAATCATAATTTTTTATTTTATTGCCTATATTTCTAAAAAATAAATAATTTATTTTTAAAAAGCGAATATATGTAGGCAATCAGTGAAACTAAGAACTCGGCAAGCTGTTGAAGTAAGAAATTAATGAACTTGCAAGTTGTTGAAGTAAGGGATTAAAAAGCGAATAAGCATTGCAAATAAGATTTCACAATCTTGAACATGTCTCAAACACCATTTAACATAACCTATTTACCTATTTGGTAAATCTCTTAATAAGAACAACTTCCATAGAGCTGTCACACACCAAAAATATCTGGAAGCATTTCGAAAAGCATGCTTTAATGGATGACCAACATAAAGTCAAGCATATAATGGGCAACTTCAAACATATGAATTTATGTATATATAAGAACAAAATTGGAAATGAATTAGTAAGAATGCAAGTAGTATGAATATGCACCATCCCAAATTTTGTAATTTTAAGCAAAAATATATAGATATTTTAGTGATAAAATAAACTCTAAATAGGATGAATAACCAAATCTTACTTCTTTATTGCAACTTTCAAAGTTTCTTACTTGATCTCTAGGACAATTTTCTTTTGTTTTTACATATATATCTCTGACATGCCATGTAGTTTGATATTTTACAAAATAACTCCATAACAATCACATCTACTTCTCTTTTGTATTTCATCTCAAACTTTGTAAACGTAGCCATGATTATGTCTTCAAAACATGTAAACAATGGGAAACATCTTTGTTAGTTCCAAAAGTCTTACTAGAATTTAACTTTAAAGATCATAATAACTCTATAGCAAGCTTATCACATGAAGGGGACAGAGACTTTTATGGTATGGTAGTCAAAACTAAAAACTGAATTACATTATTAATCTTTGAATTGTGTATCACAAGCTTTTTCTTAAGATTGCATAAATTCGTAACAGGCTCACTAATTCGTACTCTCCTTCACATTATAGTCACCATGGATGTTAACTTGTACGAGGCTGTCATGGAAGGCAAAGTTGATGTCCTCAAGCAACACATTGATCAAATTGATAACCAAGTCACCCCCAATAACAACACTGTTCTTCATGTCGCAGCCCAGTTTGGCCGATTACAATGTGTGGAAGAGATCTTAAAAGAGTGTCCCGTGTTGTTATGTCGGGTGAATAATAAATGCAAGGGTCATCTTCACTTTGCGGTGAGGGAAGAACGCTTGGATGTAGCCAAAGCACTCATAGATTGTGAGAAGGAACTGAACTGAGAACTTGAAAGTGGGGGCGAAGCAGCGAAGGAGATCTTGAGGCGACAAATGAGGACAAAGACACCGCCTTGCACATGGTAGTGCGGAATGAACACTTTGATTTGGTCAAATTGTTAACAGGAGATGATCCAGAGTCTCAACATCCAGCCAATAATGCTGATAAAACTCCACTATTCCTGGCTACTGAGATAGGATGTGTTGATGTGGTGTCTGAGATCTTGGGAACTTGCACATTGCCAGCTTATGGTGGCCCTGTTGAGACCCAATTGATTTATTAAAAGAGTTTAGTTTGATTTGGTGTTGGTTATAATATATTTTAATATTTTATATCTAACTTTGGGAAATCCAATAGTTTGATTATAATCAGTTTGGTACAACTAAGGTTTTGATAAAAAGCCCAAGAATTCACAATATAAATATTGGTATTGTTTTGTTTTTTCTAAGAAAAAATTTAGAGGGACTGCGGCTGCTACATACATCAATTCGGTGGGTAGCTTTTTCAATTGGTTACTTGGAAGATTTGATTGGTTTGAAGTTTTGCTTTGAAGTATTGTCAGTTTTGGCTAGTGCTTGGAGATTGATTTGGGTTATTATTTTGGGTTTTTTACAATTATGTTTCGAAAGTTTTTCTTCGTCTATTAGTGAGGTCTTTTGTCTTATTTATTTGTGATTATTTGGAATTTACCTAAGGGTGGTTTGTGAGACCATTCGTGTCTCGTTTGTAATCGTTTGGAAACTTTTTGGTTGATAGTAGAATCAGATTTTGATCCCGTGGACGTACCTCACATTGAGGGAACCACGTAAAAATTCGTGTGTTGATTTTGATTTAATTTTTTCGTATTAATTTTTATTCCCATTGATTGATTTACTTGTGAGAAATCATATATTTTTTCCTAACAACTGGTATCAGAGCTTACGGTTTATTTAGATTTATTTATTTGTATAAATCAATGAAGGGGAATGTTGGTCGTATGTCTAGCTTCAATGGAAGCAATTGGGTAACTAGGAAAACCAAAATGGAGGACCTATTATTTTGTAAAGATTTATATAGGTCTATTGAAGGTCACAGTGGCAAACCCGAGGGTATGCAAGATGATGAATGGAAGAGGCTTAATCGAAAAGCCATTGGTGTTATCCGTCAATGGATTGATGACAGTGTGTTTCATCATGTTGCTACTGAAACTTCGACACATGATTTATGGAAAAAATTAGAAAGCCTTTATGACAGAAAGTCAGCCACAAATAAAGCTTTTGTGTTTCGTAAGTTGGTTTATTTAAAATATAAAGATGACAGCCCCATTCCGGAACATTTGAATGAAATAAAGAGTATTATTAACCAACTTGTTTCTATAAAAATTATTTTTGATGATGAGTTGTAGGCTTTGATGCTATTTAGTTCTTTGCCCGAAAGTTGGGAGATTTTGGTTGTAACGGTTAGTAGTTCGGCACTTGATGGAGATGTCACAATGAGCCAAGTCACTAGTAGCTTGTTGAATGAAGAAACCAGAAGCAAATCAGCGGGTTCCTCTCATTCAGAAGCATTTGTTGTGAGAGGCTGAAGCAAAACAAGGGGAAGGAGTAAGACTCCTCATGGTCATAATCAAAGTCATGACAAATCAAGAGATGGTTTTTTTTCAAAGAAAGACATTGAGTGCTATTATTGCTATGAGAAAGGGCACATGAAGCGGGAATGCCGAAAACTCAAGAACAAAGAGAAAAGGCATCACAAAAAGTGTGGATAAGAAGCAAGAAGACACAACGGCGGTTACTACCAATGGTGATCTCATGGTCGTTTGTGAAGATGATTGTATCATTTTTGTGGGCCAAGAGAGCAATTGGGTGATTGATTATGGTGTTTCTTTTCATGTCACTTCTCGAGTTGATTTCTTCACTACCTACACCAAAGGATATTACGGTTCTGTTCGAATGTGTAATGATGGTTTGTCTAAGATTATTGGCATAGGTGATGTTTGCTTGGAAACAAATTTGGACTGCAAGTTATTGCTTAAAGATGTGAGGCATGTTCCCGACATTCGCCTCAATTTGATCTCTACCGGAAAGCTAGATGATGAAAGCTACAACAACAAATTTGGTGATGGAATATGGAAGCTCGCAAAGGGTTCTTTGGTGGTGGCTAAGTGCAAGAAGACTCATACACTTTATTCGATACAAGGAAAAATTTGTAAAGTTGTTGTCAATGCACTTGAAGATGATACTTCTATCGAATTGTGGCACAAGCGGCTTGGCCATATGAGTGAAAAGGGGCAACAAGTTTTGTTCAAGAAAGAGCTTTTACCCGGTTTGAAAGGTACACATCTTAAAACTTGTGTTCATTGTTTGATGAGTAAACAACATTGAGTTTATTTTCATAAAAATGTTGCTTCTAGAAAAGAAAATATTTTGGAGTTGATTCATTGGATGTTTGTAGTCCTTTGATAGTTAGAACACATAGTAGTGCACTTTATTTTGTTACTTTCATTGATGATTATTCAAGAAAAGTTTGGGCTTTTATACTAAAAACTAAAGATCAAGTTCTAGATGTATTTAAGCATTTTCAGGCCATGGTTGAAAGAGAAACATGGCAGAAATTGAAGTGCATCCGAACGGACAATGGTAGTGAATACATTAGGCCATTTGATGAGTATTGTCGCAACCAAGGTATTCGGTACCAAAAGATAGTTAAGAAGACTCCTCAACAAAATGGCATTGCCGAGAGGATGAACCGCACCATTGTGGAAAGAACAAGGTGTCTGCTTTCACATGTTAAATTGCAAAGATCCTTTTGGGGTGAGGCAATGAGGACATCGGTTGACGTGATCAATTTGTCTCCTTCCTATCCTTTGAATGGTGATGTTCCAGAAAGAGTTTGGACCGGCAAAGATGTGTCTTATAAGCACTTGAAAGTGTTTGACTGCCAAGCTTTTGTTCACATTCCAAAAGATGAGAGGTCCAAGCTTGATAGCAAGTCAAGACAATGTATTTTTCTTGGTTATGGGCATGATGAATTTGGTTATAGATTGTGGGATCTGGTCGATAAGAAAGTCATTCGAAGCTGTGATGTTGTGTTTCTTGAAAACCAAACAGTTGAAGACTTTAGAAAAGGTGATCAACCGGAGCCAAAAAGTAGTGATCTCATTGATATGGATCCATTTCCTTTATCTTCAGTTGATGATGAAAATGGGAGAGATGTGCAACCACGTATTGAAGATGTGGAAGATGATGCTAATCCTAATGAAGTGGAGCCAGAAATTAAGGAAGAGCATCTAACTCAAAAACCGCCACCACAACTTGAGTTGAGAAAATCTACAAGGGACCGATAACCTTCAAGAAAGTATCCTCCTAATGAATTTGTGTTGATTTCCGATCAAGGGGTGCCCAAGAGCTACCAAGAAGCAATTGAGCATGCAAAGAAAGATGATTGGAAAAAGGCCATGGAAGAGGAGATGAATTCCTTACTTGAAAATCACATTTATGATTTAGTAAAGTTGCCTAAGGAGAGGAAAATTCTGAAAAATAAGTGGGTCTTCAAATTGAAGAATGATGGCAAGAATTTGAGATACAAAGGCTTTGGGAAAAGAAATGTATTGACTTTGATGAGATTTTCTCGCCAGTTATGAAGATGTCTTCTATTCGGGTTATACTTGGCATAGCCGCAAGTATGAACCTTGAAGTTGAGCAACTTGATGTGAAAACCGCATTTCTTTATAGTGACCTTAAAGAAGAAATTTATATGGAGCAACCGGAAGGTTTTGTAGAGAAAGAGAAAGAGAAATTTGTCTGCAAATTGAAGAAAAGTTTGTATGGCCTCAAGCAAGCCCCACGGCAATGGTACAAAAAATTTGACTTTTTCATGATGAATAATGGTTTCTCTAAAATCATTTTGGACCATTGTGTGTTTGTGAAAATTTTCCCATATGGTAAATTTATTATTCTTTTGCTTTATGTTGATGACATGTTAATTCTGGGTCAAGATTACACTATGATTAATAGGTTGAAATTGGAGTTGAGCAAGTCTTTTGCTATGAAATATTTGGGGCCAGCAAAGCAAATACTTGGTATGAAAATTGTTCGTGATCGCAAAAAGGCGCTGATTTGGTTGTCTCAAGAAACCTACATTGAAAAAGTTCTTAAGAGGTTCAACATGGATAAAGCAAAGTCGGTTGGTTGTCTACTTGCGGGTCACTTCAAGCTTAAATCGAATCAATGTCCTACAAGTGAGAAAAACAAGGAAGAGATGCAGAAAATTTCTTATGCTTCAGCGGTTGGTTCTTTGATATACGCCATGGTTTGTACAATGCCGGATATTGCTCATGTTGTTGGTGTAGTGAGTCGGTTTCTCTTTAATCCGGGTAAAGAACATTGGGCAACGGTAAAATGAATTCTAAGATATCTTTGAGGAACTTCGAAGGTGTGTTTATGTTTTGGGGATAGTAAACCGATGCTTGATGGGTTCACGAATTTTGACATGGCTGGTGATGTTGATTCTAGGACATCTACTTCAAGGTATGTGATGACATTTGCAGCGGGAGCTGTGGCATGTCAATCTAAATTACAAAAATGAGTTGCTCTTTTAACTACCAAAGCTGAATTTATTACCATTACGGAAGCTTGCAAAGAAGAGTTATGGTTGAAGAAATTTTTGAAAGAATTGGGTTTGAAGCAAGAAAGGCATGTGCTTTATTATGATAGTCAAAGTGCTATTTATTTGAGTAAAAATTCTACTTTTCATTCGAGATCGAAACCCATTGATGTAAGGTACCATTGGATTCATGATGTGTTAGATTCGAAATTGTTACAACTCAAAAAGGTTCACACAGATGATAATATTTCGAACTTGTTGACAAAGACTTTGTCGAGGGACAAACATTTGAAGTGTCGAACTTTGGCGGGTATGGTTAATGTCTCTACCTAAGTCGATAGGGGGAGAATTGTTGGGTGTACCTCCTATTGGAGGTTATGACCCAATTGGTTTATTAAAAGAGTTTAGTTCGGTTTGGTGTTGGTTATAATATATTTTAATATTTTATATCTAACTTTAGGAAGCCCAATATTTTGATTATAATTAATTTGGTATAATTAGGGTTTTGATAAAGAGCCCTAGAGTTCACAATATAAATATTGGTATTGTTTTGTTTTTCCCAAGAAAAAATTCAGAGGGATTGCGGCTCCTACATACATTAATTCGGCGGGTAGCTTTTTCAATTTGTTGCTTGGAAGATTTGATTGGTTTCAAGTTTTGCTTTGAAGCATTGTTAGTTTCGGCTGGTGCTTGGAGATTGATTTGGGTTATTATTTTGGGTCTTTTACAATTCTGTTTTGAAGATTTTTGTTCGTCTATTTGGTGAGGTCTTTCCTATTGTTTATTTGTGATGATTTGGAATTCATCTAAGGTTGGTTTGTGAGACCATTTGTGTCTCGTTTGTAATCGTTTGGAAACTTTTTGGTTGATAGTAGAATCGGATTTCGATCCCGTGGACGTACCTTACATTGAGGGAACCACGTAAAAATTCTTATGTTGCTTTTGATTTAATTTTTTTCGCATTAGTTTTTATTCCTATTGATTGATTTACTCGTAGGAAATCATATATTTTTCCCTAACAGGCCCTGGTGGTAGAACGACATTACATGCAGCAACAATAATTAAGAACCAGTTTTCTGAGAAGAAAAGTAATTATTCTCCTCAAACCCCTACTCTTTAGTTGCAAGAATTATTGATATTTCATAATAATAGAATCAAAAATAGGTTTGGGAAAAAAAAAATGAAGTTCCATGCTGAAAACGAACATGAATTGGAACAATGATATGCGTAATTGTCAGCATAAAACAAGAATTCAAATTCACCAAAATTTGTAGGAGATTTCTGACAAAAGGGGGGACAGAAGTGTGTAGAACTAATAAGGATTGACATTGTTGCCAAAATTCAAGAAAGATTGAAGCATGTTTTTGTTGCTAATATATGTATTATTTTATCCTTATTACCTTTCTTTGGTTCAGTTTCAGATCAAAGCATGAGAAGATTGTTGGAGTGGAAGCAGGATCTAATCAAGGAAGCAGATGAGTATGGTTGGACACCACTTTATTATTATTATTATTATTATTATTTTTCCCCACTTCATTATGCTGCACGCTGTCGTCATGTATAGGGAGTTAGACAGATACTAAGGGATAAATCAGCGTCATACATTACTACTGCAGACAAGGATGGCGAAAAGACAGCTCTTTATATAGCTGCTGCTGAAGGTTATAAAAGCGTAATGAAAGAAATTTTGTAACAATGTCAAGATTGTTGGGAAATGGTCAATGGTAAAGGACAAAAAGTTCTTCACATTGCCATGGATATGGAGGAGAAAGATGCGATTGAATTTATCAAAGAAAACCCATGGTCAAGCTATCTTAAAAAACAGGAAGACATTGAAGGAAACACAACTCTCCATCTGTTGTACTTGTATGGTGATGTTACTTTTGCATCAGTGCATCTAAAAGATTCAACAAAAGAATGGTGCAATAGAGAATATGAATGGGCTTTAAACAATAAAAACATAACGCCCGACGATATACAATGGTCAACATTTCAGGTAAAGATATGCCAACCTTTCTGCACATGGCATGTTTTCTTAAGGCATGCAACATATATATATATATATATATATAGGGAGAGACTCCTCTCCAGATGGTATACCTAACCTCCAACATGTTTTTTTTTTTTATAGATGAAATACTAAACGAGTCCTATATATTGAACGGTTTGAACCATCAATATGGGCTCCGTGACGGGCCTACGGAGCCCCAACAACACCCTCCAGTCCAATTTGGTCGGGAGAGAAGCGGTAATATGTAAGGTTTGTAAGTATTTCATCATTGTAAAAAATTATGTTAATCAGATATCGATAGTCACTTAATTAGATCAGATTTGAATAAATAATTTATTTTAAAAATCATACTTATTGTTAACACAAATGTGAGCTGATCAAGTGGTTATCGATATTCGATCAACGTGATTTTTTGTAGGAATAAAATACTCGACGAACTATACCCATTAAACCATTTAAATTATCAATATGGACCCCATAATGAGTCCACGGAGGCTCACCAATATTCTCCGGTGTGGTTTAGACAGGAGAGAAATTGTGGGCTATATATATTATACGGTTGAGAAGCAAACTTTTCACTTTGCTTTGCCTTGTGCCACATTAAACTTTTCACTTTGCTTTGCCTTGTGCCGCATTACCCTGTGCATATATCGAACGCACTACGCATTATGTTTACAATTCCTTCTTAGCCATATTATATATTGGATTTGTTGAAAATAAGCTTGGTAGGTGATAATGGTAGGTGGCCAACCATCCACCATTGTTGAAGCCTCCATTGTTGAAGCCTGCAAGCTTTCACACTATCATTTTATGTTTTTTATTCTGTCTAGGCTATCTATAAATAGCCATTGTATTATGAGAGTAAAATGTGTGGGAGAAAAGAAGAAGAGAGTGCTCTGTGTTTGTTGTTCACAATTTATTTTTGGGTGAAATAAATATCAGTTTGGTTCAGATTTTAAGCCTCTTATTGTGAATCACCAATAGTGGTTTGCACCCCACTCCCACCAACAGTGGTATCAGAGCCCGAAGGTAGCTTGAATTTGCAGAAATTCTGCAAAACTGCCAAGAACAGAGTGTTCTGCGAAATTAGCCCAGAAATCAAAGTTGTTGAAATTCATTTTTGATAATACTAGTGTGTAGCTCTCATTGAGACGATCACACTGAAAAAAAGAACGTCGAAAACCGAGCACTACAGAGCCCACACGTGCTCCACGCGCCTCCCTGACGCCGTTGCCACGCGCCGACACGCGCACCCGCATCCCACGCGTCTTCTTCGCCCGGATTGCAAAGTTTGACTCGAAGCACACGATCCGATCCATCAATCCAGATCTGGATCCAAGTTCTGACGTCATAACGACGTCATTTGCTGACGTCATCCCAGCCGAGCCGCCAAGCCGCCACGCCGAGCCGTTGACCGAGCCGCCGTTGACCTGAGCCGGTTGACCGAGCCGAGCCGTCGTTGACTGAGCCGTACGGAGATTAATCTAGTGTGCCGCGGCTAAGTTGTATCCGCAGATCTGAGCTGTTCATATTGTTTTGGCTTGAACTGAGCTATTTGGAGTCTGTTTCGGGTGATCCAATAGTGCTTTCCAACTATCTGAAATATTCCGGACACATCTGTACGGTCAGAATTTGCAAATTCCATTCTGAAAATTTGCAGAATTTAAAGACAACCAATGGCCAACACAAACAACTTCTTTCAGCCCCAGTTTCCAAAACTCAGCAAGGAGAACTATGAAAATTAGAGTATTCAAATGCAAGTCATACTAGCCTCACAAGATTTGTGGGAGTTAGTGGATCGAGGAGATGACGAGCCAGCCACTCTCGAAGATGAAGGAAATTTAAATGATACTCAGATGGCGGCGTTAAAAGATTCAAGGAGAGATAAAAAGGCATTGTATCTACTCTATCAAGGCATTGATGAATCAAGTTTTGAGAAGATTTCAGCAGCAACAACCTCTAAAGAGGCATGGAGTATTCTTGGAAATTCACACCGTGGAATTGAGAAGACGATCAGAGTTCGACTACAGGTGTTACGTGGCGAATTCGAGATGTTGCACATGAATGAGAATGAGTCAATTTCTGAGTACTTTAACAGAACATTGACCATTGTTAATCAGATGAGAAGATATGGAGAGAAGATGGAATCTCTTCAAGTGATAGAGAAGATTCTCCGAGCACTCAGTTCCAAGTTCGAGCACGTGGTTGTAGCAATAGAAGAGTCCAAAGATCTCAGTGCCATGACCACCGATGAGTTGATGGGCACACTTGAGATTCATGAACAAAGGATCAACAAGAAGACTTCCTCAAGTTCTCTAGAGCAAGCTCTTCAATCAAAGCTGTCTTTCAGAGATGACAGAAACGAGTGTAGCTCGGCTTTTCGCGCCCCCTTTCGGAAGAATGAAATAGCCCTTACAGTTCGGACTCCACTTGTGTTGGTTCTGAATCTGATTTCACAAGTGCAATGTGAAACAGTGGAAACACAAAAAGAGTCCAAATCCGGCAATTGTTTTTGGAAAATCGATGTTTGAATCAAATGCCAAAAATGGACTGCTTTGCCAGATTTCAGAGTCGCCACGTAAATATTTATGGGAAATTTAGGAAACCCGTGACTCGTGCCAAAGGCCATTAGTCCGTCGTTACCAAAGTGTCTTGGTTCGGGAACTTAGGTATGAGAGGAAGGTCAATCATGAGCACTTACTCACCGATCAAAGATCGGCCTCTACTAATTATGATGTGATTCTTATGTACAAAGATATGTTCTTATTTTATCTCTAACATACATGTATAGACTAATTTCACGAAAGCAGTTGGAGCGTTTGATTTTATGTTTGTTTTGAAAAGTGTTTTGAATATGCATCACTTGAAAAAGTGATCTCATATATATACATTAATCAAAGTATCCCAATGTCAGTGAATAGCCTTCATCCACAGGCATTCAAACAGTTTATCACTTAAGCAATTAGCCTCATGGTAGTATGTTTGATGTAACAGCAGTCACACTCATGCAATATGCTAAAGCATAAAAACTCACCTCGTACTCCGAGCCAAAAAAAGGAACTAGTTAGAAAAAAATGCATGATCTTAACTATGCATTATGACTAATGCAACACATACAATATGCAATTAAGAAGCTCGGCTACTATCATGGCATGGGAGTCAATTCAAGGCATGTAATAGCGCATGTATTCAAGTAAAGAGTTTGAATGTGACATTTGTAATAATATGATGAGCCGAACTTTTATGCATGCAATACAAGTGGATGCAAACATGAGTATGCGAAATTAAACATGGTGTCCTTAAACTAACCACCATAAGCTGGGAAATAAAAGGGAGAAAGACGTGGGGTTGGAAGACATACACGCACATACGCACACTTATTACAAATTTGTTCGCCCTCGCGCAGGAGGGTCCGAATGAACTAGCTAGCTGACTAAACATCAATTAATTACTTAATTACAAAACTATACTAATTAACTAAACTAGAGAGAGAGACCACGGTTTGGTGTGCTGGGTTCGGCCTGAGAAGATGGTGGAGGGAACATGAAGTAGCCGAGGTGAGTGAGGTCAGAGGAGATGGTGGCTTGGTCATGGAGTTGCAGCGGTGACCGCCTGCTCCTCAAAATCTGCGTGAAGCTTTGCATCTACGATGGTCTCGAGCTGTAATTCTAGCACTATGTTTTGATCGCCTAACGCACTCAAGACTGCTAGGTATCAAGATGACATATTCACTTAACCTGAAAAGAGAAACACACAAGAGAGAGAGAGAGGTCCGTTTGGTGTCTTCCGTGTGTGCATGGTGAGTGTATCAGTGGGTGAGGATAGCAGTGTGCAGGTGTGCATGCCGTGTGTGGGTGTGCATGGGAGGTGTCCGTGTGCATGAGTGTGTGTTTGTGTGTATGGTATGTGGGTGTGTGTGTGTATGCTGGGTCTGTGTATGTGTGTGTGAAGGGTGTGTGTGTGCAGCGGTGTGCCGTGTGTGGCAGTGTGTGTGGGTGTGCATGGGAGGTGTCCGTGTGCATGAGTGTGTGTTTGTGTGTATGGTATGTGGGTGTGTGTGTGTGGGGTGGCTGGGTGCACGGGTTTGGTGTGCTTGAGCCGTGGGTTTGGTGTTGCCAGGTGTGTGTGTATCTTCTTTGGGTTGCCGTGTGTGAGTGTGTCTTTGGCGGTGGTGTGTGTTTGTTGAATGTGTTAATGTGTGTATCAATAGTGTGTGTAAATGGTCATGGTGTGTGCCTCCTCTCCTCCTCTCTCTACTGTGTGTATTCATTTTTTTGAGAGAGAGGGGCGCCCTCGATGTGCTGTGTCTCGGCTTTGAAAAATGGGTGTGTGGGTTGTCCTCTCCACAGCCCGCGTGTCTCTCCTCTCCTTGATTATTTTTTATTGATCTCCTCTAACCCATCCTGGAGAGACAGAACCCATCCGAGAGAGAGAGAGAGTGAGATGGGCCGTGTGATTCTCTCCCTCCCTCTAAACCGTGTATGGTGTTGGGTGAAGCTCTGTCTATGGCAGTGTGATCGGAATCTGAGTGTATTATGTGTGAGGGTGTATTGTGTGTTGAAGCCCAGATCCAAGACCCTCACCTCTCCTCCATGCTGTCCACCCCCACTCAACATCAAATCTTTCATCTGTTTTTTAACACCCACCACCCTTTACTCAGAGAGAGAGAGAGTTGATGGGTGGGTCCGTCCCATTCTATCTTTTTAATAATATGCTGCGTCCATCTTTCTTTTCTGCCATATCTCCCTCAGCCTATTGTGTCCCACCCTCTACCAAATATTCTCTCTATGTTCTTTGTTCCCTCAGAGTTTCACTTTTGTTTGTTTCAAAACCATCCCGCCGAATTAAGCACCAAGAGATATATTGTCTTACCCACCACCCTTTTATGATTGTATTCTCCACCATGCAAAGAAATAATCATCATCTGTGTTCTCTTTTACAGCAAAATCTTTATCCTCCACCCACGTGAACACTCCACCGAATTGAATATAAAGAGAGAGATAGGAAGCTGCTTCTTCTTTTTATTTTTGTTTAACCATCCACTAACACCTACCAAACCAACATCATCATATATTCTCTCTACCCAAAATTCTTTGACTTCTCTCAAAACAAATCCCCTGACCATACCATATATATTTTATTTTCTATTTTTTTTTATTTTTGTTTTTATTTTTTTTTATTTTCTATTTTTTTATTAAATATTTATCAATTTATATAAAACACACCTAAAACAAATGTACACACACATAAATTTATATAAAAATATAAAATTATAAAATACTACAAATTAATAAAATATTAGTGATGGCCAAATGGGTAAGGTTTGGAATTAAAGCTTCAATTTGATTTTTCGACTGAGAAATTCATAAAATGGCATCTTTCAATTTTTATCAGCGGGTGATCAAAAGAAAGTGCCCAAGTCTTAAGGGTGGTCAAAAATGGGGTGTCTACAACGAGCAAGGGGGACATCACAAAGAAGCCGAGGAAGAGGTCGTGGTTATAATAACCGAAGTTTTGTTTTTCGAGGAAGAGATAGAAGAAGTCGAGCCAGAGGAGGAAGAAGTCAACCACACTTTGCTCCAAGAGGAAGAGCAAGCGGTAGAGGAGGTGGTTACAACAACCGACCAGGTTTTGACAAAAGTAATGTTCAGTGCTACCAGTGCCACAAGTTCGGGCATTACAGCAATGAATGCCGAAGTAGAGCAACAACAGAAGCCGGCGAGCAAGCAAATTTTGCCGAGCAGGAAACAAACAAAGTTAGACCTACAGTCCTGTTTGTTCACTATGGAGACACTGAAAACCAAAACGATGTTTGGTATCTAGATTCGGGAGCCAGTAATCACATGTGTGGTAAAAGAGAGTTGTTCATTGAGCTTGACGAGACTGTACAAGCACAAGTCTCATTTGGTAATTCTTCAAAGACTCCAGTGAAAGGAAGAGGTAATATTCTGATCAAGCTCAAAAATGGAGATCATGATTACATCTCCAATGTTTATTATGTTCCTGCCATGAAGAACAACATTTTGAGTATGGGACAACTCCTAGAGAAAGGATATGACATCAGCATGAAAGATTGTCATCTTACCATCAAAGACAATCCTGGTAATTTGATCGCTCGGGTGAGAATGTCGAAGAATCGGATGTTTGCATTGAACATCCAACATAATGCTGCGAAGTGTTTAAATGCCATCATCAAAGACAAAGACTGGCTATGGCATTTGAGGTTTGGACATCTCAACTTTGGAAGCTTGAAGCTGTTGTCAAGCAAGAATATGGTGAAAGGGCTCCCTCATATTGCTCATACTAATGAAGTCTGTGAAAGCTGCATTCTTGGCAAGCATCACAGAACTAGCTTTGCCAAAGAAGTGAAGTGGAGAGCAACAAAGCCGTTGGAGCTAGTGCACACTGATGTGTGTGGTCCATTGAAGCCGATGTCAAATGGACATAATAGATATTTTCTCACTTTCATTGATGATTACAGCCGGAAGACATGGGTGTACTTTCTTAAAAGAAAGTCGGAGGTGTTCAGCATCTTCA
Organism: Camellia lanceoleosa; assembly: GCA_025200525.1. Taxonomy (NCBI): domain Eukaryota; kingdom Viridiplantae; phylum Streptophyta; class Magnoliopsida; order Ericales; family Theaceae; genus Camellia; species Camellia lanceoleosa. The sequence goes on along the minus strand of CM045766.1, from coordinate 168,553,483 downwards.
AAGAATTCAAAGCTTTTGTAGAAAAGCAAAGCGGCTACTACATCAAGATATTGCGATCAGATCAAGGAGGAGAATATACATCAGATGCTTTCGAGAAGTATTGCAAAGAGCAGGGAATCAAGCATCAAACAACACCATCCTATACGCCACAGTTGAACGGTGTTGCTGAAAGGAAGAATCGCACAATCTTTGATATGGCAAGAAGCATGTTGAAAGGAAAGGGACTGCCCAAGCAATTTTGGGCTGATGCTGAAGCCGTATCATGTGCTGTGTATCTACTAAATAGATGCCCAACCAGGAGTCTTCATTCTATGACTCCAGAAGAAGCTTGGAGTTCATATAAGCCAAGCGTCAATCATCTCAGAATATTTGGGTGTGTTGCATACACCAAGATTCTAGAAGCAAGAAGAACCAAGCTCGATGATAAGGGAGAAAAATGTATCCTTGTCGGATATGGAGATAGAACAATGGGATACAAGTTGTATAATCCCATTACCAGGAAGGTGATCATGAGTCGAGATGTGATATTTGAAGAAGAAGAAGCTTGGAACTGGAATCAAGATGAAGTTGTCAAAGATGCAGAACTCATTCTTGAAGATGAAACATCAAAAGCTCCTGTTGAAATCACAAGAGAAGTTCAAGATGAGCCACAAACTCCTCCACATAGAATTCCTGCACCTAGATCGCCGACTTCACGTAAGTCTTTGCATCATCATCATCATCAGCATCAACTTCATCAGATGATAGTTTTTTCAAACAACCAAGACCAATGAGAAATTTGCAGGAAATATATGAAGCTACAGAAGAAGCAGATCTGAATTTGTTCTGCCTACTCACAGATAGTGATCCACTTACATTCTCAAAAGCCATCCAGGAAGATAAATGGAAGAAAGCAATGGATGAAGAAATTCATGCCATTGAGAAAAATGACACATGGAAGCTTACCAGTCTACCAGAGGGGCACAAACCCATTGGAGTGAAATGGGTATACAAGACAAAGAGGAATGCACAAGGCGAAGTGCAACGCTACAAGGCAAGGTTAGTAGCAAAAGGTTACAAGCAGAGAGCTGGAATTGACTATGGAGAGGTGTTTGCTCCAGTTGCCCGATTGGAGACTATCAGGCTAATGATTTCTTTGGCTGCCCAGCACAAGTGGTAGATTTATCAACTTGATGTGAAATCTGCATTTCTTAATGGTTTCCTTGAAGAAGAAATCTATATTAAACAACCTTCGGGGTATGTTCAGAATAGGCATGAAGACAAAGTGTACAAATTGAAGAAAGCACTTTATGGATTGAAGCAAGCTCCACGTGCATGGAATACTAGAATTGATTAGTATTTTCATGACAATGGTTTTGAAAAATGTCCATATGAGCACGCACTATATTTGAAGAAGGAAGCTGATGGAAGCATGTTGCTTACTTGTCTTTATGTTGATGATCTAATCTTCACCGGAAACAATCCAGCCATGTTGAAAGACTTTAAAAGAAGCATGGTCCAAGAATTTGAAATGACAGATATTGGATTGATGGCTCATTTTCTCGGCATTGAAGTGGCACAAAGAAAAGATGGAATTTTTATTTCCCAAAGTGGTTATGCCAAGGAAATTGTCAAGAGATGTGGAATGAAAAATTGCAATCCAGTGAACACTCCTGTAGACAGTGGAGTGGAGCTCAGAAAAGGTACGAAGGCAGGTGATGTGGATCCAACTTATTTCAAGAGCCTAGTTGGAAGTCTTCGCTATCTTACTTGTACCAGGCCAGACATACTCTATGGAGTAGGACTGATTAGCAGATATATGGAAACACCAGATCAGTCACACCTTTATGCAGCAAAGAGGATTCTTCGCTACATCAAAGGTATAGTCGATGATGGTTTATTCAATAAATCAACTGATAATTTCAGTCTTGTTGGCTACTCAGATAGCGACTGGGGACGTGACTTGGATGAACGGAAAAGTACTACAGGGTTTATTTTCTTTATGGGAGATATAGCTTTCACATGGTCATCCAAGAAGCAAGCCATTGTGACATTATCGACTTGCGAAGCTGAGTATGTTGCAGCCAACTCAGCTGTGTGTCATGCAATATGGTTACGGAACATGCTGAAGCATTTGGGATTTCCACAAGAAAAACCCACTGAGATCTATGTTGATAATTGCTCAGCAATTGCATTGGCAAAGAACCCAGTTTATCATGAAAGAAGTAAGCATATTGACACCCGCTATCATTTCATCCGAGTGCATGTAAAAAATAAAGAGGTGGAATTATTGCCTTGCAAATCCCAAGATCAGCTTGCAGATATTTTCACGAAGCCGTTGAAAAATGATCTATTCAACAGAATGAAGATAATGCTCGGGATGAAGTAGAATAGAGAATCAAGCTTAAGGGGGGATGTTGAAAATAAGCTTGGTAGGTGATAATGGTAGGTGGCCAACCATCCACCATTGTTGAAGCCTCCATTGTTGAAGGCTGCAAGCTTTCACACTATCATTTTATGTTTTTTATTCTGTCTAGGCTATCTATAAATAGCCATTGTATTATGAGAGTAAAATGTGTGGGAGAAAAGAAGAAGAGAGTGCTCTGTGTTTGTTGTTCAAAATTTATTTTTGAGTGAAATAAATATCAGTTTGGTTCAGATTTTAAGCCTCTCATTGTGAATCACCAACAGTGATTTGCATCCCACTCCCATCAACAGGATTTGGGGAGGGTATTTCCCAACCTAGATCAATTTTTAGATTTTTTTTTTTTTTTTTTAATTCTATTGAGATCTAGGGTGTATATACCTTTCTTTTTAGGAACAATTATTATTTAGTACTAGTTTAATAAAGTTATTACTGATTTACGAAAATATTTATAATTTTAATTTTTTTTTTTGTAGAATTTACCAATTATTTGTAATTATTTTTTAAAATTTACACTGAAATTTTATCTTCTTTTTATGTGGTTGTTGAGGCATTGGACAGGGCTAGGCTTGGCTATTTTTTACATGAATAACATCCCATTTTCATGTTTTTCTAAAAAATTATATTATTATTATTAAAAAAGAAAAAAGACTATTTTTTTTTTCCTCTTTTCAAGGTTTCGTCGAAGATTATTAAAAGTTCCAAATTTGCCAAAGAAACAGAAAATAAAAATAAACAAAAAACTCTTAGAATTAAATAAATCACCCTATTTAGTTTTAAGTTTTCAAAAATAGTTTTTTGAGTTTTCAATTGATATTTTTGTATTTTTAATGATTTTTTAAAATATTTTAATCAAATATTTGAATTTTTAGATCCAATTAATTTTAAAGTAAAATATTTGTGCAAAAATATTTAATAAATTCATTGAATAAAATAAAATATGAAAATGTATTATTTTTTTAATTAATTAATTAATTAATTTATTTTTTTGTATTTGGTGAATTTTTTAATTTTTTTCATAAATATTATGCTTTTGAAGTGTATTTTGATTAGGTGTATCTAAAGACTAAAAAATTTGTGTAAAATATTAAAAAATTGACAAAAAGTTAAAAAAAAAAAAAACGAAAAACCAAATACTCAATTTTATGAAAAGTTGACTCAATTTATTTTCTGGAACAAATATGGTGATGATTTTTTAATTTTGCATGGCCCTGCATAGTGATGACACATTTTAGCTTTGAAAAATGATATACAAACTCAATTTTTATACTCATTTTTTAAATTTAATGATGTATAGGTGAGATGATTAATTGATAATTAGAAAATATATGACAGACAAATAACACATGAGAGTGATTGGTTGATTAATGATTGAATTTGAAAAATAAGTTTAATTTTTGAATTTGAATAACAATATATATTTTTTTTTTCCACGACTTCTAATACGAGTAGCTTTGATTGATTTCCAAATGTTTAAGATTCTTGTATTTTCTAATTTTTTTTTCTTTACTTGTTTTTATTTTATAACCTTGCGTTTGACCTGGTTAGCCAAGTGGACTACTTGCAAGTTTTGAATAACATCTCACAAAACTCACTTTTGTGGATCAACCGTATAAACTTTTATTTTCTGTTCAAAAAAAAAAAAAAAAAAACCATATAAACTTTTATTTATTCATTGATTTTTTTGTCAAACAATGTGATCATACATTAAACAGGGCATTCATACTCTCCGAATGGATAAGATAGGGGAAAAAAAGTCCCAACACTCTCTACCCTTCCCAACAGCTCCTTTCTTAGCAATGAAATGAGCCATGCCATGTAATAATACCTTTGCACAAAACAAAATACACAATATGCAAAACGTTGTTCATAATTCTAATATTGGATCAATTTAATTTTCAAAATAGATAATTTGTTTGATAGAACTTACAAATTAAACAATTTAAATCACTAAAATAGACATCGAGACTAGTATACCCACTTCCATAAAAACTAGACCATCCAATTCAAAACTTCGACCAAAGACAAACCAATTTTTGAGGTGAAACCAGTTTCCACTACAAGGACCCATCGAAGTCCTTCACGAGCAGCAAATGACTCTGCCATTAAAGCATTATGCACCCAAGTGTCACGGACTGGACGCTTGTCATCCTTCCAAGAAGTCGGCTCTACGAGTGGTACTGCATACCCCCGTGCATTATGCCCAAGGACTAACCCAAGAGATGCGATAGGGATCTACCCTGCCTGCTTTGCTGCTCACAAACTAATGCGCTTGTAAGTTGCTTGGTGTAGAACTTGCATCCCTAATGAGTCGCTATGTGACACAAGAAACTTTAGCCAATGAAGTTTCAGAGTTTTTAAGAGTCGATAGGGAGTGTTTCAGAGTTTTTTTTTTTTTTTTTCTTTTTCACTTGTTTAGGTGGGGGCTCAAGAATGGTTTATTTTATTTTATTGTTGTATTTTAAAATATAAAATCGTGAAGCTAAGGGGTTGGTTGTAAGATCGCGAGTAGCAGTAGTAGGAGAGTGAGTTTTACTCTTCGAATCTCTCTCATTGCGTTTTATTTCCTTGTACCTGTAAATTTCATGTTTTTAATGGAATTTTTCTTTGCCGATCAAAAAAAAAGTTCCAAGCTTCCAAGAAACAAATTGGTTTTTTTGAATTTTTGCAGTTTGAGTTATTTCTATTTAGTATTTTTTTTAAAAAAAATTATATTAAATTTATTTACTTTTAAATCTATCTCAACTTGATGATCCTAAAGTTCAAATATATATGCATATATATTTTTAAAAATTTTTGAAAATAAATATAAAAAACAAGATAGTTTTTAAAAGTCTATTATTTGATAAAATTTGACTTGCTTTCATCTATAGTGATTTTTCTCAAAATTGAGTTGAATTTTTTTGATTTTTGAAATTGTCTAGTTGATAAGAATCTAAATTTAAAAGATATAAAAAAATTGATTTGAAATTTAAAAAATTTCAGAAAAACGTAAAATAAGTTGACATTTTAATTTTAACCAAAGGAAGCCTAACCACAAAATGTGATTTACACCCATATTTGAGGGTGTATACTGTAGAAGTACCCTTTTTGTGTATATAAATTGTACGCCATTTGGAAGAACTTGAAATCAAATTTTATGGTTTAAAAAAAGAAAAAAAAAAAGTACATGAAATGCATTTACTTACTCCTTAATATATAATTTGCTATAAATTTAAAAGTCATAAACTCTTTTCTCACTTTTATGGCCTTTAGAATTCTAGTTTTTGCATTGCCTTTCTTGAGTTTAAATGTGAAGAAAGTGAATGAGTCCATTGTTTTTGTTGGTTTAGTGGTGGGCTTTGTAGCAATTCAGATTCATCACAATATATTATTTGGTTTGGCTTTCCAAACTGATCATAACAAAAAAAACAGGATTCCGAGTTTGTGAGATCGGGAATTTGTGGTGGGAGAAATATAGTTAGCTGGGATCAAGAGTTGACACTGTGGGAAATTAGGGTTTTAGAGGCATTTACAAAAACGCTTCTATAGGTCCTAAAAACGCTGTCAAATCCTTTTGTGACGTTTAGCACTAAACGCCGAAGATGGGGCTGTCGCTGTAACTGTATGGCGCTTTAGAAACGTCGCTATATATAGGCAGCGTTTTCTAAAAACGCTGCTAAAAGTTCTACTAACAGTAACATGACGTCACCATGCTATTTAGCGACGCTTTTAAAACGCCGCCGTATCTCTTTTTTCAAACAAAAATCCAACCGTTATGCTATTTAGCGACGTTTTTAGAAACGCCGTCATAGCCATTTTTGTTTTTAAAAAAAATTGTGCTAATTTTTTGTTATTGAACTAAAAAAATACCTATAATAAAACTAAAAAATAGCACTAATATAAAATAATAACTCCCATTCACTTAAAATTGGTATATTACCAAACATTTCTTAATTTAGGGAAATTTTTGTGAGAATTACATAGTGGTGTTGAATTCTAACTAAGAATGTTGTGATAGAGTCCAAGCAAAACTAACATAAGAATGTTAACACTTCATTCTCGGCAAAAATAAATGTCTATTCTATATACGAAAAATGTGCATACAGAATGATGTGGTGATATGACATTTTAAAAATTAAGAGTCAACTTAATGATTGTTTTATTTTGAAATGAGCACAATCTCGGTTCAACTACATCAATCATTTTGTATAAATAAAAATACTGTATAATTTTTATATTTGTATAGCATTACCCCAAAAATAAAGAAGACAAAGATAGTTTCAATGCAATTCTATAAAATAAAGATCTGAGTTGTTGCTGAAAAATGGAATATCAAGAAAATAGCTTTCCTTAAAAAGGGACATGATGTGATGATCGTTTGTTTTAAAAAAACCTAGAACTCTCACCTAAAATCGTCCGAACAGCTTCTAGGTAGGAGGGATTTCTCTTGGGCCCTGGATCGGGTGATCTGTAATAGTAGCAGAGAGAGAAGGCAGAAACAAAGGTTACTGATGCAAAGAGCAACATAGCCAATGGGCCTGCAATCCACCCCAACTGAGACATGCTCCATGCTAGTGATAGTTAGTACCCCTGATCCTATACAAGTTAACAGACATAGTCAGATAGTTAAAATTGATAATTGATAACATTTTAAATGACTAAAGTTCAAATTGAAAAATAAAATAAAAATACTAGTGTAATTTGTTACAATGTTAAATTTTGAGATTTTTATTTTTATTTTTATTATTTTTATTTTTTTAAAGTTCCCAATTATTTTATTCCAATGCATTTCAAGTCACAGGATCACCAAAAATAATAGAAAAATAGAAATCTAACAGAGAACAAGAAAGAGAGAACTTCAACTTGAGCTTGGCATATAAACAAACATGTAATATACACAAATAAATCCAAATATACATACACACAAGATCTGAAGGTAGAGAAAGTGAAGAGATTGGAGATCTATACCTCAAGCTAAAGAGAATCTGGAAAAAGGAAAGTAACTGTATATATGGGATTGTAAATGGGTAAGTGTATATTCAGAGATCTTTCAACTTTTTCAACATAACAGACCAGAAAAGGATGTGTTCAGACACAAATTAACTCCTCATCCTCTTCCTCCTCCTCCTCCTCATCCTCTCTCTCTCTCTCTCACATCCGAACTTGAAGCAAAGACTTAAATCTAATTCAACGAAGCAGAGAGTGAAGAAAAGAAGAAAAGAAGAAAATGATGTGTTTAGCCACAAATCAACTTGTAGTTTCTTGCTTACAATTTCAATTTTAATAACCAAATAGAGAGACGGGAAGGAAGAGCTTGAGAGAGACAGAGAAATTGATACCTAGCTGGTGCAGATGGTGGTGGCGGTGGAGCTTCGAAATCAAAATCGAAATCGAAATCGAAATAAGAGAAATCGAGCCGGTGCAGATGGTGGTGGCGGTGGAGCTTCGAAATCGAAATCGCTCTGAATATCAAAGATGAATTTGTGAGAATGATAACGGTTTAGAGAGGGTTGAGAGAGACGAGATTTTAAGGCATGAGGCTTCCAAATAAAGGTTTACAAAGGGCTTTAACAATTATTCTCAGATTCAAAATAGACTTTGAAATTGAGAGAGAGAATCACCGAAACATTAAATTTCGAAATCGAAATCGCCAAGATGAATCACCGAGATTGTATCATTTTGAGATGAATCAGCGAGAGATGAATCAATCCATTGAGAGGGTTTAGAGAAAGAGAGAGAGCGAATGAGAGACTGAGTGAGTAAGAGATTAGGGCGTCAGAGGGTTACTCATTTAAGGGAGAGAGAGAGAGGACATTCGAAGGTGCTTTTAAACGCTTGAAACGATGCCGTTTTGATTTTTTAAAACAGTGACGTTTAAGAAACGTCGTTAAATATTATAAAATGTGACGTTTGATAAAACGCTGTTAAATAAATGTCGCCAAACTCATTTATCTTGTAGTGTGACAACAAAATAAGGGCTCATAAAGAAGAAAATCAGAAAAATCTTAAAGAAAGAAGGAAAGCAGAATCAGAAGAAATCAAGAAAATGAGCGAGACCTATTTGATAGTGGCAACACTGATAGCAACCATCAGCTTTGCAGTCGGATTCACGATGCCTGGAGGTTTTAATAGCAATAAAGGTTCAAAACAAGGAATGCCACTTCTAATAACAGAAGCAGCTTTCAAACTATTTATTATTGCAAATACCATAGCCGCAATGTGCTCCACTTCCTTTGTGATTCTATACTTCACTGCCCCACTTTATTACACTATCGGAGATGAAGATAAAGTTTACAATATTAAACCGGTGTATCGCTATGTCATGGCCTTATTTCTCGTTTTAATTGTCGTGGCAGCGCTGATAGTCGCGTTCATTACAGGCTCTTATGCCGTGTTATCGCATTCTTTAGGTCTCGCAATTTCTGTATGTTTTATTGGTTACATCTCATATCTCATTTATTTTATTGAACTCCAAAAGTGGTTTTCTTATTTTTTTTTTTTTAAATTAACTCATAAATTCATTAGTTATGTAGATTTTTATTTATTTATTTTTTGTATCTGGTGATTTGTATGCCAAAATGCTGAAACATGATGTGTTTCCTTATATAAGTTTTATTTTACAAACGAGTTTGTTTTCTATTTCAATTTTGTATTCTTATCCTAATTAGTCAATTTATCTTCAGCCTGTATAATACATTTTAGTTAACTTCAGCCATGCAATAACCCTTTTTTAAAATTGACCTAATTCAGCAAGGTCTAAAAAACAAGTAAAAATTCAATATCCAACACTACAAGAATAGTTGCCTATAACCACGTTTGTTAGACAATGTTTATTGAAAAACGCTGTGGAAGACATAAAATAAAATTAAAAGACACGCATTCCACTTTATAACGTGCTCCGTCTCCCTCCGTCTCCATTTCTCTTTCTATCATTCTGCTTTCTCTCTTCATTTCTCCCTCTTCTCATTTTCTGTCACCGTCCAAGATCTAGGGTTTTCTGTCTCTCCTCATTCTCCTTGAGAGATTCACCAGGTTCAATTCCGATTACTTGTTTAGATCCATCGATTAGGAGTTCCATCAATTCTTGAATCGATTTGGTTGAAATTTCTTGACGGTTTTTTGTTTTTCTTGATTCTGATTTTGATAATTTTGTAGAGGAAGATAGACCAGTTGAATGAAGAAGGATCGGGATCGAGACAGGGACCGGGATCGAAATCGATCGAGTCGCAGCAAGAGGAGGAGAGAAGATAGGTTGATTCACGGGAGTAATAGAGAAGATGATGGTGAGGACAGTTTAGAGGAGAGCGTGAATGATGAGGAGGACGATGACGATGACGATTATGATGGACTCGCCACCGCATTGCCGACCTAGGGTTTGATTGGAGCTCTAGGGTTTTAGAGCCCCTCGAGACTCGTCACGGCTACTCCATTTCACTGTCACCTTCTTTGCTCAGTCCTCTCTCTCTATATATATATATATTCACTCTCTCTCTAAAAGATAGGTCTTTGGATTTCGTTGGGGCGTACTTTGTTGGGTAGTATTTCCGGTATTTCAAAGAGCAACTAGATTTTGTTCACAGTTTTTACTGATGAGGCCAAAGACTGTGCTTCAGATGATGGGAACTCAAGAGAGAGCCAGCAATCTTGGTATTGTCTTTTTAGATTCTCTCTGTATGTTTGTGAGTGTGTGTATGTACTTAAATTTATGTATTTGAATTATAATTGAGGGTAGATTCCAACAATCAAATGATGAGAACTACACTTTTGAAGCAGGGAATGGGCATTCTGCTCTGTATGAAATGCATTCTGCTCTATGAAATGCTATATGGATACACACCATTTAGGGGAAAGACAAGGCAAAAGACATTTGCCAACATTCTTCATAAGGATCTTAAATTCCCAGGCGCTATATCGGTGAGATGATCCTCCATCTTCGTTAAAGTACTTTCTAATTTATGATACTTTCAACTATTTTCTTTTTAACAAAACCTAATTATGGTGTCTGATTATGACGATACAAGCCTACTTAAACAATTACTTCCTAAATTTACACACATAATGTGGATAGAAATTAATTTGTTGGAATTAGTTGAATTTTCACATAGTTTTGTTTTTTTTTAACAAAATCAAATGTTGCAGCACGTGAATAACTTTTGTGCGTGGTGGTGCAGGTGAGTCTCTCAGCAAAGCAGTTAATGTACCGGTTGTTGCACAAAGATCCCAAAAACAGATTGGGTTCGCGCGAAGGAGCTAATGAAATTAAGCGACATCCTTTCTTCAAGGGTGTCAACTGGCCTTTAGTTCGTTGAATGGTAAAAATCAAGAAACCATACAACCAAATCATTTTGCTATAATTTCTCTTTTTCTACCTCTGTTTTGTTTTATGTTTTCAATTTTACTGGAATATGTTTTGTTTTATGTGTTTTCATTTTAGTTCATGAAATAGTAAGAAATGATCCTTCTATTTTCTGTTTTCAACTTTTAGAAAAAACACAAAAACCTTATTTGGCAAACTAAAGGCCAGTTGAAAAAGATCTTCCCCAGGGTAATTACTATCTCCTGAGAACTAGTTCTTTTTTCTTTTCTTTTTTAATTTTTTTAAAATTTTTTATATTTGTGTTGAAAAGTTCTTGTATAATATATACAGAAATAGCTAGTTTGATTTTAAAGTAGTAAATTTTCCATTGCTTAATGTTGAAAACTAGTTTACTTTTCTTAATTACATTTTTATATGAGTGGTATTATGATTTCTTTTTACATCCGGAGTAATCTTAAAGGAAATTCAGCATCTCTGTTGAGATAAAGGTGTGTTTCCTCAATCAACATCTTGGTTTTTCTACTCTTTGGTTTTTGCCATAACAATCTAATATGCTACTTGTTTTCTTTTGCCTTCACTTTCTTCTTGTTTCTAAAATACAACCCAAATGTGGATTTCTTCCAGATTCAAGATTCATATCTGAAGAAAATGCCATGAAAAAGAGAATAACTGCTTTTAAAATGCAGTCATTGAAATTGCATCAAAGAGAGGTAATTTTTTCTTACTATTCTCTTTGAGGCTAAGCTATAATGGGAGGGATCTCTCGTTCATGTGCATTACAAATCGGCATTTATATTTGGCTTTGGTTCAATCAACTATTTATTTTTCACTTTAGTATTGGCTCAATATGTTCGGCTTTTATTCGGATATCGGATACAAGTGAATATGATCCCTTGGATATGCTCTCTGTATCCAAGGAGAGAGTTGATCACGGCTCTCTTTTGCACTCCTCGAACAATTTTCGTGTTTTCTTGAGCGGTTCCTCATATTTGGGGGCTTGGGTGGTGGGGCAGATATTACTAGTTGTATGATTGGTAATGCATTGAAGATGTACTCAAGTGTGTTATTCAGCAGATGATGGCTTACGACAACGAATTTCCTGCAACTTATTCTTGAAGCTGTTTCCCGATCAGGGTTACTAGATCGGCTTCTTGAAGTACAAAAGCTTGATATCTTTGACATAGAAGGGGCAATTCATGCATATTATGATGTTGTTTCTCAGCCTTGTATAGCATGTAGAGATCTGGGTGAAGACAAACTATCAGGCAGATATGCTTATCTACATTCAATGCCTTTGGATAAGAGCTTGAAAATTGTGAGGGACTATTTGATAGCTGCAACTGCAAAGGACTTGAGCATGATGATTAGTTTTAGACCCAGGGAAGATGGGGATGTGGAATCTTCATACAGTGGTGTATTTCTAGAATCAACTAACCAAAGTTTTGATTACAAGGTATGAGGCCTATCCAAATCTATCATTTAAAATTTCAGTATGTGGCTGGTGTCAAACAATTTAAGTGGTGTTTGGGTGTCATATGAAAAGCATGTGTCACGACCCCAACCCGCCTCCATGGGTTAAGGACATGAACGGCCAGTAATCCTATGATTACCTACGGCCTCAAACCCAAAACGGACATATCTCGTCAGAGAAAAGGGGCCAAACGGAAGCAAAAATTTAAAACTTTGTCCATAGAGCGGTGCTTATATGCACAAAGAACAAACCATACTCATATGCGTTAATAACCCACATCAAAAGTATAGTAGCATAAACTTCTTTACAACAGGATCATCAAACTAAGCCAACCCATGACAGACTACATACAAATGTACACAAAACCCTTGCCAATAAAACCACATATAATCACATAACAAAATGGCAAGGACGGGTCTCGCACATGAGACACGAGGGCTGACTCTCCAAAATCTGGGTCGTTCTACACAAGCTTCATTGAGGCTGGGTCTGGACCTCTCTTGGCTCACCTACAAAGACATGAATGAGCGTGAGCTATAGCCCAGTGAACAATATCAATTACAGAATTTATGCGACAAGACGTAAAACAACGTTTTCCAAACGGCCTTAGGCCCAATTCATTTCTGTAGTTAACATATATAAAGGTAATTTAAATCATAGTTCCGCACACACTGGCCTTTTACTCATTCAGTTTTACGTTCATTACGAAACGGCCTTCGGCCCATTCGATTATGTCAAAACGGCCTTTGGCCCAATCATTCATTTCAAAACGGCCTTTGGCCCACTTATTCATTTCAACACGGCCTTTGGCCCGCACATTCATATCCAAACGGCCTTTGGCCCACACATTCGTATCAAAACGGCCTTTGGCCCACACATTCGTATCAAAACGGCCTTTGGCCCATACAATCGTATCAAAACGGCCTTTTACTCGTTCATGTCGAAACGACCTTGGGTCCATTCAGATTTATCAAAATGACCTTCGGTCCATTCAGGTTTATCAAAACGACCTTTGGTCCATTCATGTTCAACTTACATCCACAATCCCAATTCGCAGTTCATAAGCTTTAAGGGAATAAATAATTGAACATTCATAAGCATTCAAATCTCGATATTACTCACAGTGATCGGTTGGTTGGTTCACCCTGGAACTCGACCCTACACATGCCATGAACATAAGAGGGTCATTAGCAATTCAATCCGTTCAAAATTCACATTTTTCTCTTTAGGCTTCATCCCTATCTCTTTAAATCATTCACAATGTTTAACATATGCCTAAGAGTGCTTGCAAGTGAAAGAGAACGGAAAACGAAACACAGAATGCAAAAACAGAATTCCAGAAAATAGGGTCCCCGCTCGAGCGTGGGATTCCCCGCTCGAGCAGACCCTTAAGTCTGCAGAAGTACTGGTTGCCTCAAATCCCCGCTCGAGCGTGAACCCCTCCGCTCGAGCGTACTTCCTGTCTACATAGCTCCTTTCGGCGAAGGCACTTCGCCGGGGATCCTGTCTACAAAAAATACTGGGAGCTCGATTTCTCCGCTCGAGCGGCCCTTCCCCCGCTCGAGCGGAAGTCAGAATTCTGGAAATTCCAGATTGTGTTCTTGAGTTTCAATCCGACATTCAAAGGCTCTAAATGCATGTTTTTGGCTCAAACATCAAATATACATGTACTAACATGGTACCAACACCAAATCACAACAAAATGGAGCTCAATTTCACAAACTAATCACATGCATGCTCCAAATTAACTCAACTCATGCATTCAAAATTTCCATTTTCTTATAAACAACATGCATGCCCAAATTGACTTTCATTTTCACTTCTAATGATGCAATTAGTGCTCATTCTCATGGAATACAACAAAAACATGCTTGCATGTGAGATTTAACATCTTTGTTTCCATGTTTAACCCAATTCATACTAGATTATGAATTTCCACAACAATCATATACATGCATGCCTTCATTGATCTTCAATTGAACACAAACAACTCAATTCTCTCACATTCAAACTAGTTCATGCTCTTGGCCATCCATTAAACTTGAATTCACAAGGCAATGACTAAAAATGCATGAATTACTCACCAAGGAGTTTAATCTTCACAACCTATGGCAATTTTTGAGCTAACTCTTCAAAAGATTCAAGTCTTGGACCAAAGCTCCAATCCCTTGCACTCTCTCTCTCCCTAGCCGACCCTTACCCCTCCTTCCTTAGTGTTTGATCAGCCAAATGAGAATATAGAGAGAATGGTTCTATAGTGTCTTTTACATAAATTGCCACTCACAATAAAATAATGGCACTCACAATAAAATAATAATAATAGAGCAATTTGGCACTATTCATTGATTTAAATCAATTTAAATTGACCAGGATCAATTTTCAATTAAATTTTACCGTAGGCTCTAAAAATTACGCCAATCACAACGGCGTAGTCAATTTCAGGTTCTGTAGCCGATAAGGCCCTCAATTTAATTCCCGAAGGGGACTATTCAAATAGATATTCCTACGGCAAACAGATATGAATTCAAAATCACATATTATCACATAATGGCACACAAAATCATGCTAAACACATAACCATAAACAAATTAAGGACCAGTTTAGCACAGTACAGAACAGGGGTATCACAGCATGGGTTCATCTTTAGATTGCAAATTTTCACAAAAATTTGGATGAAGCTGTTGTTATATTGAAGTATTGTTGTGGGATTTACATTTTCATATACAATATGGTAATATCTTGATGGTCTTCCCTGAAAAAAGGTTGCTAGTTTTTTAGTTATTAAATTTTCTAACATAGAAGTTGAGTTTTTTTGATGCATAGCATCTCTTTTTGCCATATATATAGCTCATGGAAGTTGCAATTTATTAGGCATCTTTTTTT
The DNA here is from genome assembly GCA_025200525.1 of Camellia lanceoleosa. Lineage (NCBI taxonomy): Eukaryota > Viridiplantae > Streptophyta > Magnoliopsida > Ericales > Theaceae > Camellia > Camellia lanceoleosa. The sequence goes on along the minus strand of CM045766.1, from coordinate 168,538,426 downwards.
GACTTGGATATGAAACCTTTGAAGAAGATGGGAGCACTACTACGAACTTGATCAGCAGATAGTCAGCTGCTACACTCAGATGGTGAAAAGAAAGAACAAAGTGGAAAATGCTGCGACCATTGATGCTTATGCTAGAGACCCTACCGGTAATATATAGTAGTTTTAGGAGCTTTTTCTGTTTCTTTTTCTTCAGTCTTGTGTATTTATGTGTGTTACAACTGTTAGTGGACTTTCCTGTTTATGCCTTTCACAACAACAGTTCTAACTTCTAATGCCTAGGATTTAGAAATTAGAATTCTAAATATAGACAATTTTTAAGAGTTAGAAGCCTAGATTTTCAAAGGCTAGGATTACTCTCTTTTTTTTTTTTTTTTTTTTTTTTTTTTTTTTTTGTTGGGATAAATAAGCTTTATTAAGAAAACATCAAGATGATGCAAAGAATACAAAACACCCCCAATTCTTCTTCTTTTATTTCCCTAGGAATATTTAGAGCTCTTTGGATTTATTCATAATGCTACTTCTTTCTTGAAACCTACTTAGTTGCTTGGCATATGACTTCTTGTTTATTGTTTGTTTGAGTTTACAAAGATAATATAGACTACAAAATTCTTTTAATCATATTCAAGTTGTTCAATTCAAACTAACATAAACTTTTCTCACCTTTTTTGGCTCCCTTTTGCAGTGGCTTAACACAATCAAACTACAAAGATTTATTCACAGATTTTTGTTATGTGGTTGGACACCGTTACTTGCATCACCATGGCTAAGAACAAAAGTTTCCTTGGTATCGCGGAAAGGTACTAGCAATTTTTTGTTTTTAGTTTTTCCAAATATGCTTAGTTTTAATCAATTCCAAAAAAAAAAAAAAAAAAACCTCCCCCCATTCTTATGTTTCTGTCTAAAGAGGTTGTGTATTTAATGTTGCTATTTTAATTGGTGACTGTTGCTATTAGAGATACTTTTACATGGGATTATTGCTTATTTTTTGCTTATGGGATTACTGCTTGTCCTTCTATTGAATTTGGAGTTGCTGCTTTTTGTTTTTTTTGGTATTGAATATTTGGAATTATGTTATTGATGTGCCTGTTTGGAATTATGTTATTGATGTCCCTCTCTCACTCTCTACATTCTTCTGTATCGGAAACCTGTTACGTAACCATCTAAAATTGTCTTTCTGAACCAATATATTGTGAACATTCATGTTGTTTTATATGTGGGTATGTATATATATAATTATTTGACTTTAGATTTTGAATGTTTCATATGTTGATAATGATTGTCTAGTTGCTTAGTTTCTCTTAAGTGGGTTTGCTTTGTTACCAGTTTGAGGTATTGTCTTCCTTTCATCCTACTCCAGCAGTTTGTGGGTTTCTTACAGAAGAGGGGCACGTGTTCTAATTGCAGAAACTGGTACATGTATATTGCGATATCATTTTTGTTCTGCAATCCGTGTTTTATGGCTTGTTCATGAACATTGTGAATTAGGATTTTAATTGTTCTGATCTATTACTTCAAATTTTATGCATTAGGTTTGTGATTACGGCTTGCCTCCGTCAATTAACAATAGTATTAAGGTTGGTGCAATATTGTATATCTTTTACATTTGCATATATGGCATGTTGCAGATGCATACATGTTAGAAAATTAAAAGAAAAGGAAAAAGATTTTAGGATCACTTTATATGTACAACGAATTTTAATGTTCACTTTTGAATTTTGGTCACAAGTCATTTATTATTTATGATTACAATTTGCAAACTTTTTATTATTTATTATTTATATTTTTTTTTGGGGTAGTTTCTTTATTTTTTTTAATATTATTGATTCAAGTGTTTTTTTGTAGGAGCATTGGCCAACTTGTTCCTTGAAATAAGCATTGGTCCATGAATGAGCCTTATGGAAGAGGAATTAAAATTGTTTGGTTTATTTTTAGTTTATGTGCTCGTGTAAAGTGCTAATAGTGCAATTTGAAAATTGAATCATTATTTTGTATTTTGTATTTTTTTTTTTTTGAGGAGTTTTATTTTGCAGATTTAGTGCAATTGAAATTATACATTTTCTTTTTATATAAATTGCAGTGTTATATATATATATATATATTTTTTTTTTTTAAAAAAAAAAAAAGGAGAAAAGATGGCGTTTTTTAAAAAACGTCAGTAAATGTCGTCATATGATGTCATCGTTTAACTGTGATGGTTTCACATAACGGAATGTATGAGAATTTATGACGTTTTAAAAAACGCCGGTTAAAGTCATTAGCGACGTTTTATAAACGTTGTATACCTAAGACGACGGCCGAATCTGCGACGAAAGTTATAAACGCCGTCTTTATCTTTTAACGGCGTTTTGAAGACTTATAGTGGCGTTTTTTAAACATTGTTAATTCTGAAAATTCCTGGAGTGCAAGTATCCCTTTCCAAAGTTAGACCAGCCCATAGTCAAGGCCGGCCCAACCATAAGCGTAAGGTCAATGAGCAGTTTATTTTTTTAGAAGTCCACAATTTTCTGTTGCTTCCTAAATGCCAGCTCAAAAAAAAAAAAAAAAACTAATTAAAAAATATTTGCCAAAAAAAAATTAAGAAATAAAATTAAAAAAAAAACAAAAAAACAAAAAAAAACCTACTTGTCCAAAGACTAAAAAGAACAATTTTGTTCAAAAACTCGTCATAGAAAAGTGTCTAAAAATCTTTGTTGTCTAAAAACACCAAAATTTGAAAAAACTGTGTGTCCAAAAACATAATAAAATACAAATACAAAACAAAATTCAAAATTCAAAATTCAAAATTATATTTGGAGTATAGATTTGGATAGAAAATTATAGGGGAAAAAAAAAAGAAGGTGAAATTAGAAGAAAAAGAAAAAAGGTTTATATTTGAGAGCAAATTGATAATAAATCCAATCTAAAGAGGGTATAAGATATTCGATCCAATGAATATTTTTTATTAGTGAAAAGTCAACTCTTTATAAAATAATTTGCTAAGAAGTCTTTTTGTTATTTTGAAAGAACATTTTGTTTTCAATTTTACACCTTAATTTATTTGTGAACTTTTTTTTACTATCTGTTCAAAGTTTTATTATTTTTAATTTTTTGACTATGTGTTCAATTTTTCCCTTATCTGTACAATTTTTGTTATCTGTTGAAATTTGGTATGGATGAAATTCTATCTGTTGAAATTTTTGTTGTAACTTTTATCTATCTAAATTTTTTGTTCAAATTAAATCTATCTATTCAAATTTCTTCACTTTTTTTTTTCTATCCAATTTTTTTATTTGTTGAAATTTTTTTAATGTATATGTCCAACCAAACTATTTGTTCAAATACAAAACTATCCGTTGAACCAAACTGTAGATACCTCCATTTTGACCGACCTTAAGACTCAGACGTCATCGATTGAGCGCTCGGTGATTATGCATGTTTCAGCTCGTTTCGAGTTTCCGGAGTTTTTGGCTGAGAGCCTTGTCTCCGGGCCTCTGAACTTTTTGTGCTTTGGCTCGGTTTGTGGACCGAATCTTGTTTTCTCTTCCCTGGAGGGAGGGAGAGGTCTTGTAGATCATCCTGTTGTGGTCGTAGACCACTTTTCGTGGTCGTAGGCCACTTTTCCCGTTTGGAGACTAGTTTCCGATTTTCGGAGCCTTCGGCCGTGCGCCTTGTCTCGGGACCGCTTAACATTCTCCGTTTGGCTTGGTTTTTGAACCATGCCTTTTTGCCTTTTCTTAGAGGGACACTATGCCCTGGGACACCACTTTTGTGGTCGTACACAACTTTTGATGCTCGTAGACCAGTTTTCGAGGCTCCTGGCTTCGTGCTTTGCCTCCCCGATCTCTCGTCTTGCATCCTTTTTGGTTTGTTTTTGGTACAAACCTTGTTTTCCTTGTTTGGAAGGTGGTACAAGGGTGGGAGACCAGTTTTTCCCCTTTGAGACAACTTTTCTTCCTGCCAGCCAGTTTTCTTGGCAGCTAACTGGTTTTCTTGGTCTTTGGACCATCTTTTCTGGTCGGCCACCCAACCTCCACTTTGCTTTCAGTGTGTAGACCTTCTCCCACCATGGTCGACCACTTGTTGTCTTGGGAGACCACTTGTGGTGGTCGGCCGACCACTTTAAGTAGCTGGCCGACCACTTCAAGTGGTCGGCTGCTTTTTGTCACCTTTTTGGAGATATTTTCTTCCAGCAGGCACAGCTGGAAGGCACCAGAACCATCTTCCATACGGAGGGATGGCCTTTGAACTTTAGCTTCCTTAAGAAGCTTTGCTTTTGGTTCTCTATAAGAGAGAACCTCCTCCTCCCTTCTCTAGGTTCAGTTCTTGAGGTTTGAGAGTTATACATACATACTTGTATCTATCTTGCTCTTATTCTTCATTTTGTGCCTTAAAAGTGTAGTTTTACCACACTTTAACACACAAACACACACTCAAACACCGTCCTTTTGTTACTGAGGCTTCTTGAGGTTGTTTTTGGTGCTTTTAGACTGATTTTGATCCAAGAAAGCTGCTGGAGTTGTAGCCTTGAAGAGGTTCTACAAGGGTGAGTCAACTAACCCTTTAACTCTTTGTTTTGCTTAAGCTTTTAGGCCTATTTGCTTGCTGATTTAAGCTTAACTTCCTACTACAAAAAGTTCTATTTTTGCATGCTTAAGATGTTTGTTTTAGGTCACTTTTTTGTTGGGGGTGTTCTACTCCCTCTTAGGCCTTGTTATGCCTTGTTTTGAGCCATCCCTTTTGGCTCTTGTTCTAGCCTTTGCATGGCCTTTCTACCACTAAAATCTAGAGGATTTTCAGTGGTGGAAAGGTGGTTTTGAGGTCTCAAATAGGAGAGGGTCATCCCCTCTCCTTGTGTTTTGAATACTTGCTTCATATGCCTCATGTTTGAGCATGTTTATTAAGCTTGTGTTGGCTTGTTCTTAGCATGTATTTGGGGTTATTTTGAGTTGGCATGCCACTATTTTTGGTTGTCTTGATCATCCCTTGCATGCATAATACACTTGTAGTGTAATCATCACAAACTAGTCTTGTATGCTTCATGAAGTAGCATGTCTGTCTAGCTTGTGTTGACTCCATTTCAGTAGGTTTTTGGTGTTGTTTTAACATGCCATAACTTTTTTAAGGTTGGGTTTGGTGGCCCTATGCATGCTTCATGCACTTGTAGTGCAATTCCATGAACTAGCCTAATGTATCTCATGCTTTAACATGTCATTTTAGCATGCTTTTGGCTTAACTCTAAGAAGCTTTTGTCCATGTTTTAGCATACTCTAGCTCTGATTTGTGTTGTCTTGGTCATGCATGCCATGCTTTGTATAGCTATAATGCATTCTAGCATGTTAGCTTTGTGTATCAAGTCCACTAGCATGCATTGCTTAGCCTATTTGAATGATTTGGCATCATTTTTAATGTTATTTCAGTACATGTTTCATGGTCATACACTCGCATCTTTCACTCTTTCAATGCGTTGGAGGGTTGGTCCTTTATGCCTTAACATGAGTCATTGTGTATGCCTTCATGCCTAAGCTTGCGAGCTATCATTTCAGTGTGTTTTTGGGGTTATTATGCCATGATATAACTCTGGTTTTTGTTGGCAAAGCCATCCCATGCTTGGTCTTGATAGGTGTAGTGTAATCCACCTTATTTGCCTTGCATTCATCATGCCTTATGCCCACCATGCTAGCTTGTTTTGGCTTCCTTCCATACATGTTTTAGCATCATTTTGACATGTTCTAGAACTGTTTTGGGTTGCCTTAACCATATGCTTCATGTTTTGCATAGTTGTAGTACAAGTGCCTATGCTAGCTTTGAGCTTTGGGCACTATAGCATGCTTTATTTGTGTTGTTTGGGTGATTTGGCATCATTTAACATGACATTTCAGAGCATATAGGACTACCATGTTCCCACTTCATTCACTCTTTAAGTGCCCTTGAGTGTTGTGCATTGTTGCCTTGTTTGTGGCTTAACATGTATGCTTGCATGCCTAGGCCTTCGAGCCCTCAGCTCAGCATGTTTTGGTCTTTATTTAGACCTATTTGAGCTCTGTCCATGATTGGTTCATGCATTTGTACCATGTATTGCATGCCCCCTTTGTAGTCCTCTTTAATAGCTTTATGCTTTAAGGACCCTAGCATGCCATGCTTGCGTTGTTTGAATGATTTGGCATTATTTCATACCTTGTTTCAGTGCTTATAGTGTTGTCACACTTCCATGTTTATCACTTATTCAATGTGTTTGAGGGTTGTGTTCTTTGGTCTAGTAGATAGGCCAATGCATGTGCATGCATCGTTTTGCATTTCATGCTTTCATTTTAGAGCATTATGGCCTCTGTTTTGGGCATGACTGAGGTCTATCCATATTCGGTTTAAGTCCATTGAGCATTGTGTATGCCATGTTGTTCATCGCATTGTGTATGCCATGTTGTTTGCATTGTGTATGCTCATGTTACATCGCATTGTGTATGCTTATGTTGTCTTGCATTGTGCATGCATGCCATTAGCATTGATAGGTTGCTCATGTTATAGTGCATTGTGTATGCTCTGTTCATTGCATTGAGTATGCCATGTTATTGTTTGCATTGTGTTTGGATAGGTTGTTAGTCCAAACACCGAAAACGAGGGACGTTTCATACTTAAAGTGATGAAACGTGCCTCAATTCTTGGTCGCTGACCCTCTTGATCATACATGATAGAGGTCAAGGCTTTATGTGTTTATGTGTGCATTCATTGCATATTGAATTGTGCAATTTGGCTTCTCGGCCATCATGCATCGAAATGCGTGATTGGTGGCCCGAGGGTCGAGAACCACACTCCCTTGAGCTTATGAAATGATAGGGAGGGTGGTTGTGCACACATACCTTGCAAATACATTGCCATGTCCTTTCTTGCTCTCTGTTGCAGCAAATTGCTGTTTGGCAGCAAGAACTGGTCGGCCGACCAGCAATACTAGCTGGCCGACCACTTTTTCTGGTTTTTCAGCAAGGAAAGTGGTCGGCAGGTGGTCTCCAATGCCAACAACTAGTTGGCAGCCCTCCCACAGGTCTCCAAGGTGAGTTGGAAGCTTTCTGGAGCTTGGTGCAAGGTTCTTAGGACAATTGCAAATAGAGGCAAATTGGGGCATCGCGACGGATTTCCAAACGAGGCAACCGGACATGCATGCATTCTTCTCCCTCTGAAGCTCCTGTTTTACTGCTTTACTTAGCTAATTTTCTTAGCTAGTTTACGCTTTGGTTTTGTAATTAAGTAGTTAACGCGTTTAGCTGCTTATTTATTTTGTAATAGCTTAATTAGTTAGCTTGTTAGTTAGCTAGTTTTGTTGTGTAATAATTAGTTTAATTAGCTTAGATTAGCTAGTTAGCTTCTTATTCGGACCCTCCGTCGAGAGGGCCCACTGTTGTAATAAGCATGCGTGTGTGTGATGCATGTCTTCCAACCCCCATTTCTTTCTCCCTTTTACTTACCTGCTTATGATGGTTAGTTTTAGGGCATATTTCGATTAGCATACCTTATGCTTGCATGCGTGCATCATTCATCTGTATTGCATGCACCGGGCTCGGCGCATCATACTAACTGCATTGTATTTCAATTCCAAATTGAATACATGTACCAAGTTGCATTTCACATGACATCTTAGAATAGCCAAGCCTATCTTAGTTGCATTTTTGCATGTGTTGCATTAGCCATCTTAACATGAACTAGGATCATGCATGATTTCTAACTAGTTCTCTGTTTTGGCTCGGAGTACACTGTAAGTGTTTATGCTTTAGCATACTGCATGTGTGTTATTGACTGCCATGAAAGCATGCTTGCCATGAGGCTAACTGCTTATTTGATATAACTGCCTGAATGCCTGTGGGTGAAGGTTGGATTACTTGAATTGGAACAATTCATTGAAATTTGCGACTTAACTTACTTGCGAGTAGCAAACTTCAAACTGTTTTAAAACAAACGAACATGCAATATTTTGTTCCAACTTAGGCGATCTAGTCTATACTTGTATGTTGTGCACATCACATAGTAATTCTAGGTTAATAACCAGAATAAGAACACATGTTTTTTCAAAAACAAAATATCATGTTAGTAAAAGCCGATCTTTGATTGGGCGAGCGGGGGTGCTCATTGCACGACCTAATTTTCTCGTACCCAAGTTCCCGAGCTGAGGCAACTTTGGTAATGACGGACACGTGGCCTTAGGCACGAGTCAGGGTTTTCTAAATTTCCTAAAAACAAAATATTTATGTGGCGACTCTGTATCTGGCAAAGCAGTCCATGTTTGGCACTTCTTTATTAAAATCAGTTTTCACAAACGATTTGCCGGATTTGGACTTTTTGGTGATTTATCGGTCTCACATCGCACTTTGTGAGATTAGATTTAGAACCGTGGCATTGAGTCCAAACTGTAGTAGCTAATGAACAAAACGGATTTTGCACCCTCGCGCGCGGAGCCGGGACGTTCGGGCACGTCTACACAAACATTTTTTTGTTGTTGTTGAAATACAAAGTTATCTGTTCAAATTTTGAACAGATCTCTTCAATGCTATTACAAATCTATTCAGATCAGAGCCATTATAGAGCTATTAACTGTTGAAACAAGAGGTTATGATCTATTGAAATGTCCTAAAAAAAAAAAAAAAAAAAAACTCTTGTTGAGATGAACAATTTCTAGAAATACATTCTACAGTAGATTTTACAAACTTTTGTTTCCCTTAAATTAAACACCTAGCAAAATAAAGCAATTTTAGACAAATATTTTTTTTTTTAAAAAATAGTAACTAACTAGATCGAATTTTGCATCAATTGAATCCAAATTTGCAAGTCGAATCACAAAACCATGAGAACATTCAAAAGCCAAGTTCACTGATGCTATAGTAGAGTAAATAAATTAACATACAAATATGTATACACACACATATATGTTTGTATGTATATATACAAAATAAATAGATTTGTGAGGAAATTCTACGATCGTCTGAGTCTCCATTGACGAATTGCTCAGAGACAATGATCAATAAAAATTACACTTCAATACGAAACAAGGATAAAAAATATTGAATTTGAATTGAAATGTACAGAAATTGGTGATGAAAAATCCAAGGAGATTCGTCTGTCGAAACCCTAGTTTTCCATAGATCTGCGAGCGAGAGACACAAAATAAATAGATTTATATGTATAGACACATGTATATATGTATTGAATGGAGTAAGAAATGAAATGAAGAGAGACAGATAGAGCACCAAACCTAGGAGTTACAGATATGTTATAGAGAGAATGATTTTGTAGACACCCCATTTTGACTGTCCACAAGACTCAGACGCTTGGTTCAATGCACTCAATGATGAAAGTTGAATTGTGAATTCGTAGCGATTCGGAATCAGTCAGGCTTTCGAAATAGCCTCACATCTTCCACATTTACTTTGTTTGAACCCTTGGGTTTCATTTTTGGACCATTTCTCACCCTGAGCTGAGTTTGAACCAAAAAAATAGGGGAGGCCATCATGGCCCGGCCGTGCATTGGTGAGGCCCGGCCGTGGCTATGAATGGCCGGCCGGCCTTCGATGGCAATAAACACTGTTCTGGGCGAGAGGCCGCCAGCTGTCCATTTTTGAAGATATTTATCACCTTTTCAGCTCGAATTCTATAAAACTGAAGCTCTGGGATTGTTTTGAGGGTTGAAAAAAAATATCAAGAAGAGATATATAAACCTTGAAGCCCCTTTACTCCTTATTCTTCCATTGCAAGTCACCTTGAAGCTAACCTAGCTTGCTTACACCACCACTACACACCATATACAACCTTGTCTTACCACCCTAAAGCCTTGGTTGATCTTGAGGAAGTGTAATTCAAGCTTGAGATTGCATTGAAACCAAGTTTGGAACTTCAAGAACAAGCTTGCTTCTTGGAAGGTATAAGCTTGCTCTCTCTTTTCTTGGTTTCATTTCTATCATTTACTTCATCATTCTTGCTATTTTGTTTGGTTTTGAGTTTGTTTGAAGTGTTGGAGTTGGGTTTGAAGGGTTACTAAAAGGGTAGAGGGAGCTTGCTTTTTCTACACCTTTGTTCATAACTCAAACTCTTCTCATTTTTACTCTTTTTCTTTGGTATTCATATTGATTTTCAAAGGTTTTAAAAGGCTTAAAACCATGTTTTGAAGCTTCAAAAATGGAAGGGTTAGCCATCCCTCATCACCCTTGTTTCCTAGCCTTAATGTTCATCTTTGTTGTCTAGCTTTTAACCCCTTTTCATGCATGTTTCACCTCTGATTTGCATGTATTTAGGATTGTTTTGAGGTTGTCTAATCTTTTCCAATTGGTTCATGCCTTGTTAGATACACTTGAGGTCTCATAGTTGGCATACTTGTTGTTTAATATGCTTTTTTGGTTCATTTTACATGCTTTGGGGCGTAAATTTGCTAATCAATCAATCAATACATATCTTTCATTCATGAGAATGGTTTCAACCAATTGAGATTGCTCAATGCATGTAAGGGAGACCTACACTTAATAGCTTAATCTCTTCGGAGATTCATCATCAACGGTGCAGTCTCCTTCTCATGTTTTGGGAGGACCTCTTATTTGACATTACTTCTCGTTTAGAGGACTTTAACATCACATTTGGACAAATGGATTAATGAATGGCAAGGCCTAAAACAATTGGTTTAAAATTTAAATCAACACACCTAAAGAAAAATGGCTTAAATAGCTTGAACTTGGCTAGACGTTATGCCAAGTTCCTTATGTCAAGGGTCATCAAGCATCAATTCATGGTGCTTTTGATATCCTTGAAGCGTCTCAACTTTCTTTTTTGAGTTCATTCCATGACAAAAAGGGAGGGGTGGTCCATTTGCATTATATTTATTGAATTTTGTCCAAAATTGAATTTGAGATCATCAAGCGATCATATCGCTCATTGATGGTTTTGGAATCAATTCCAACCTTCTTTTGAGGTTTTCCTGTGACAGAGAAGGAAGAAAGGACAGGCAGAGCTTGAAAATGTTCTATTTACACTGATTTCACCTCAGATCACAAAAACAGAGTTTGCACCAAATCAATGCCCGGCCGACCCTCTGTGGGCCCGGCCGGCCATCAATAATGCACGGCCGGCCCTTGGTGTGTGGCCAGCAATGCAGTTTTGCAAAAATAGAGGCAGTGGCTGAAGGTGAAACAGAGGCAGTCTGGGACAGACAGAGCAGCTCTCAGGCGATGCACATACAACCTCCATCAATCTTCCTTGATATCCATATCAAATGCATTGTTATTTAATTGCTTCGTTAGCAAAGCAAATTATGTTGTAATATTTAATTAGTCTAATTGGTTGTAGCTAATTAGTTAATGTTGTAATATTTAATTAGCTTAGCCAAGTTAATTTCTTTTAATTACTCATTTCAAGTGTTGTAATAATTAGTTAATTAGCTTAGCTTAGCTTGATTAGCTAATTAGCTTACTCATTCGGACCCGCCTTCGCGAGGGCGTAATGTTGTAATAAGTGTGCGTGCGTGAGTGTATGTTTTCCAACCCCACGTCTTTCTCCCTTTTATTTAATCGCTTTTGATGGTTAGATTAGGGACATGTTTCGATTAGCATACTTTATGCCTTATGCTTGCATCTATACATTTGTATTGCATGCACCGAGGCTTGGCGCATCATTCAAACTGCATTGCTATTTCAATACTTATCTGAATACGTGTTTAATTGCATGCTGTTCAAATCGCTTCATATGCCGTATTAGTAGCCGAGCCTATTAATTGCATTCTTCGCATGCGTTACATTAGACATTTTGTATAGTTAGGATCATTTATGTTTCTAACTAGTTTCTGTTTTGGCTTGGAGTACTAGGTGAGTCTTTACGCTTTAGCATACTCGCATAAGTGTAAATGTTGCCATGATTAGCATGCTTGCTATGAGACTAAATGCTTACTTGCTAAACTGCTTGAATGCCTGTGGATGAAGGCTTGTTGTTTGAATTGGAATGATTCAACAAATGTGCGTTTTAAGCCCACTTTGTAGAGTGGCAAATCAGTTTTAAGCCCACTATGTTTGGTGGCAAATCCGCAAACTTTAAGATCACTTGAGGTGGCAAATTCAAACCAATTTTGCAAACAAACATGAGTTGAATTGTTCCAAATTGAGCAAACTAGTCTATACTTGCTTGTGCGCATCACATAGTAAAGCTAGCCTAATAACTGGAACAAGAGCACATAATGTTTATAAAAAATCATATCATGATTAGTAGAGGTTGATCTTTGATCGGGCGAGCGGGGGTGCTCAATTCATGACCTTCCCCTCTCATACCCAAGTTCCGAAGCCGAGGCAACTTTGGTGATGACGGACACATGGCCTTTGGCACGAGTCATGGGTTTCCTAAATTTTCTCAAAATAAAATATTTAGGTGGCGACTCTGTATTTGGCAAAGCAGTCCAATTTTGGCACTTTTTGATTTAAAATCAATTTTCCAAAACGATTTGCCGGATTTGGATTCTTTGGTGATTATCAATTTCACATTGCACTTGTGAGATTAGATTGAACATGAGTCCGAATCAGGGCTTCTTTTCGAGTTTTGAAAGGGGCAAAAAAAGGCGAAACTCTGAGCTTAACGGTGAACCTTGTTGGAATTATGGTTTTTTATAGGCTTATTTTGGGCCAACTTTGAGCCCAAATTTGAGTGGATCCCACACGTCTTTTGGGGTGGGTCCAAAGAGGTGACGTGTTCTTTGCCACATGGCAAGTCACACAGTACAAACGATTCGTCAAAACCATTTATGAGTGAATACGAACATGACGTCGTTTTCGGGTTCGTGCAAAGGGAAATTATAGAGCCAAAATGTGGGTTACCTTTAGATGGTTGTCCTACATTGAAACTTTAAGAGAGCTTGCATGTGTTTATAAGCTCTAGATGAACAAACTTGGGTTGGGCCCCAAGGGGCACCCCAAGTTCATATAAGAGAGGAGTTATGGACAAAATGAGCCTTGGCTCAAACCACCACACGCGCGTCGTCGCCATCCGGCTGGCCGGGCCGGTTGTGGGTTGGGTCCTTACATTAATTTTTTGGACAAAATTTATTTGAATTTTTTCCAAAAATTCTTGTGGGAAAATTATTTTTTCTAAATGAAATTAATTCAAAATTTTCGCAAAATTTGAATTCAAATTTCCTGTCCAAACAATGCCTCTTCTGGTTTCATTTTCCAGCAGGTTCAAACTATTTTTTAACAGATTTAAAACTGCCCAGCAGTTATGGACAAATTCAAACTGGTTTTCCAATAGATTTGTTCAAGTTTTAATCATACTTGTTCGGTTTGAAAACCTACCTGTTCGGCTCTTCCCAACAGTCACCTTCTATGCCCATAAATTTAGAATCATTCTAGCAGATTTTTACATCCAGATGCATTGTTCTTCATACTAATTTTTTAGAGAAAATTCTGAGAGTTTAGAACACGGGTTCTAGTTCGCTGTACAGATTGTTTGGACTTCTACTACAATCTATATAGATCATTGTATTTTGAGAGATAGTCTCCATTTATCTGTAAGCAGCGAAAAGTGGGGCGAATCTGTCTTAAGAACAGAGTGTCACACACTCGACTTGATCAATTTTGTACTTATACATTTCGGTAAATAAATTCTGTAAGCAATTTATTTTATTTGTTTGATTTGGTTTCTAGTTATTTATTTTACACAGAAGATTGTTCCAACAATCTTAAGACATAATCGAATTATTCTGTTTATGCAGAATTTTTCATTTGTTTCATTTTCTTCCTTTCTTCTTCTTACATAAAATTATTTTTCTGTGCTTATACAAAATAATATTCTGGTTGGAAAATACAAATAGTAGTAATATATTATTTATTTGCTTTGACAACTAATAGTAATATACTGGTTGTCATTAACAATTTCAGAATATTCATTTGTGAAGTTGGTTAGAAATTAATTTTGATTTTTAGAAATAATTTCTGAGTTTTCATTAATTAAAATTCTGGTTTTAGTATTTTAATTTTTGAAGTGTTATAGAAATATTTTTCTGTGTGGAATTAATTTGTTTAAATAAAATTTTATTTTCAAATTAATTGGAAATAAAAGTTACAATTCTTGTTTCTTTTATTTTTATAGAATTTAAATTATGTGTTATGGTTTAATTTTCTATGTAGTATACAAATTATTATTATGATTTTGTTTTATAATTTAGAATTCATGGCTACTAAAACTAATGCTTAAACCAGTACTGGTATGATGACTGTAATTGCTCCAACCCCCTCTCCTGTTGTGACTGTGCCAGTCAATCACGGTGAAAAGCCAGAGAAGTTCTTTGGAACTGATTTTAAAAGATGGTAGCAAAAAATACTGTTTATCTTACTACTCTAAACCTGGTACGTTTTCTCCATGAGAATGTTCTTACTCTGAAAGAGAATGAAACCGACCGACAAATAGTTGCTACGGTCGATGCTTGGAAACATGTTGATTTCCTTTGCTGAAACTATATCTTGAACGAATAAAAGATGCTGGCTCAAAGAAATTTGTGGTTGGAAAATTCCTGGACTTTGTGATGGTAGATTCTAAGACTGTGATCAGTCAAGTTCAAGACCTCCAACTTATTTTGCATTACATTCATGCAGAAGGCATGTCTCTCAGTGAATCCTTCCAAGTTACTGCTTTAATTGAAAACTTACCACAAGGCTGGAAGGAATTCAAGAACTACCTCAAACACAAGCGCAAAGAAATGACAATAGAGGAATTGATTATGCGTTTGAGGATTGAAGAGGACAACTGTAATTCTAAGAAGTGAGCTGGCAAGCATCTAATGGAGTCTAAGGCAAATGTGGTGGAATATGTATCAAAAGCAAAGAAACGGAAGTATTCTGGAGAAAGTTCCTCACAAGGCTCTAAATGAGGGGAAACCAAGAAGTACAAGTTCAATAGCAAATGTTACATCTGTGACAAAGAGGGACATCGGGCCAAAGATTGTTGTAGGAAGCACAAAGGTAAAGGAAGATCAAGCAAGAAGCCTGCTCAAGCCAATATGACCGAAGTTGACAAAATTTCCAATGGTGCAGATGACATAAATCTTTCTACAGTTGTTTTCGAGGCAAACCTTGTCAGAAATCCTAAAGAGTGGTGGGTGGACACTGGTACTATTCACCACATCTGTGCTGACAAAAAGATGTTCACATCTTATTCTGTGGTTGATAACGGTGAACAATTTTTTATAGGCAACTCTTTGACTTCTAAAGTTGAAGGACAAGGAAATATTATTCTGAAGATGACATCTGGAAACGAACTCACTCTCAACAATGTGCTGTATGTACCAGACATTCGCAAGAATCTTATTTCCGGATCTCTATTGAGTAAAAATGGGTTTCGACTAGTTTTTGAAAGTGATAAGTTTGTACTTACTAAAAATGGGATGTATGTAGGAAAATGTTACATGTCTGATGGCCTTTTCAAAATAAATGTAATGACTATTGTACTCTCTGTTATTAATAAAAATACATATTCTTCTTACTTGCTTAAGTCTTCAAATTTGTGGCATATTAGACTAGGACATGTTAATTATGGATCTTCGCATAGATCAATTAATATGGAATGTTTATCTAATTTTGACATTGATTTAAATAATAAATGTGAAATTTGTGTTGAGGCAAATTAACTAAAACTCCTTTTCATTCAATTGAACAAAGTACGTAGTCAATTGAATTAATTCATAGTGACATTTGTGATTTTAAATCAATTCAAACTAGAGGTGGGAAAAAATATTTTATCACTTTCATAGATGACTATACTAGATATAGTTATGTTTATTTAATTTGAACCAAGGATGAAGCTTTGGAAACTTTCATTTAATATAAGAATGAAGTTGAAAATCAACTTGGTAAGAAAATTAAAAGACTTAAAAGTGATAGAGGTGGTGAATATGAATCACCTTTTGGTGAGTTTTGTAAAGAATATGGAATAATTCATCAAACCACCGCTCTTTACTCACTTTAGCAAAATGAAATTGCTAAAATGAAAAATAGAACTTTAAAAAAAATGATGAATGTCATGTTGATAAGTTCTGGATTATCTCAGAACTTGTGGGGAGAAGCAATACTTTCTGCTAATTATATTCTTAATAAAGTACTCCGAAAGAAAGTAAATCAAACACCTTATGAAATATGGCATGGGAGAGTACCAACCAACAAAGACTTAGGTCTTAAAACTGTTGACTGCATATTTATTGGTTATGCCAAGAATAATAATGCATATCGGTTTCTGATTCATAAGTCAGAACATTCCGAAATGCATGTAAATACTATTATTGAATCTTAGAATGCATCATTCTTTGAAAATATATTTTCAATAAGACTAGACAAGAGATTAATACTAATAAAAGATCTTATGATGCTATTACTAGTCATGATCAAGAACAAGATCAAGTACAAGAGCAAGAGATAAATCAAAATGAGGAAGAGGAAACTAGGCATAGTAAACGTGCTAGAACCTCAAAATCTTTTGGTCTAGATTTTCTAACTTTTTTGTTAGAAAATGAGTCTTTAACTTTCAAAAAAGCTATGTACAGTCCTGAAGCTTCTTTATGGAAAGAGACTATAAATAGTGAAGTTGAATCCATCTTGCAAAATCACACTTGGAAATTGGTGGATTTACCACCAGGTTGTAAACCTCTTGGGTACAAGTGGATTTTCAAAAGAAAGATGAAAGCGGATGGATCAATTGACAAATACAAGGCAAGACTTGTTTTTAAAGGATATAGACAAAAAGAAGGTCTTGATTACTTTAATACATACTCACCAGTTACTAGAATAATATCCATTAGAATGCTAATTGCCATTGTATCTTTGAACAATCTAGAAATTCATCAAATGGATGTGAAAACAGCTTTCTTAAATGGTGAATTAAATGAAAAAAAATTACATGGAACAACCAGAAGGATTTTTTGTTCCAAGGAAAGAAAAGAAGATGTGCAAATTGGTTAAATCATTATATGGTTTAAAACAAGCACTAAAACAATGGCATGAGAAATTTGACAAAGTAAAAGTGCATAAAAAAGTGTAGGAAAAATCTTTACCTCAAGCCAAGAAGCTTTTAAATTTTTTTGGCAACAGAAATTAAATCTGTTCGGAGCCAAACGATATTTTTTTCTCCCACTACGTTCTGATCCAAAGTGTCATGCCCCCAAAATAATACAATAAGGATAACTCATATGTGGAATAAATATGAGAAACAACTGTAGACACCCCATTTTTGACCGTCCTCAAGACTTGGACGTCACCGTTGGAACACTCGGTGATTATCCATGTTTGTGTTCGTTTGGAGTTCCCGGAGATCTCGGCTGCGCGCGCCTTGCCTCAGGACCCCCGAACTTGACCGTTTGTGTTTGGTTTTGCACCAAACACTTGTGTTTTGCCTTGGAAGGGCAGGGAATTCTTTGTGAGGCATCCCCACACATCACCGGCTGGGGCTAGAGGCCACCGGCTGGCTAGAGTTGTCATCGGCACTCTTTTGTGCCGGTCGGCACTCTTTTGTGCCGGTCGGCACTAAATTTTGTCAAAATGACATTTTCTGCCGGCCGGACACTGTGCACTTGCTTTCTGAGATATTTTCAGACAGCTGTGTGCAATTGGCTTCCCCTCCATACACGTGTATGGAGGGATGAACCCTTGTTTGCTTAGCTTGTAAGTTTTACAAGTTCTATAAGAGGAAGGCTCTTCTTCTTGGCTTAGGGTTAGCTTCTTGAGAGACTTAACCATTGTTAGAGAGAGCCAAGGTCTGGTTTTAGGTTAGAATAGTTGTATCTATCCTATCTCTCTCTTTCCTTGCTTGTTTAGTATACTAGGTGCTTTAGTCCACACTATTGCACTAAAACACCTAGTGTTCCACCTTCTCATTGCAACTGAGGTTCTAAGGGCTGGTTCTTGGAGTTCTTGACTGATTTTGAGCTCAAGGAAGCATCAAACACAACCTTTGTGAAGAGGGCTACAAGGGTGAGATACTAACCTCTTTTTTTCCCTATTTTTGCACCTTATTTTTACCTAGTTTAAAACTGTTTTTGTGCTTAGCATATAACACAAAAAAGTTCTGATTTTGAACCCTCTTTATTGTATATTAAGAGTGTTTTGTGGTTTGGGGAGGTTTGACCCCCTTTAGACCTTGGAAAGGGTCCCTTTTTGTGCTATTTTGGAGAGATCCGAGATTTTGGTGGTAGGATCTCTTCACCACTGAAATCTTGAGAGATTTCAGTGGTGAAGAGCATGCCTTGAAGTCTCAAGAAGGAGAGGGCCACCCCCTCTCCTTGATGTCCTTGAAAAGGACAAATTTTGCTTCCTTAAGGAGCTTCATGCTTGAGTGTGTGTTGAGCATGATTGACTTGTTTTCCATGCTTATATTGCCATGTTATAACATGATTTCAAGTTGGTTTTAGTACTCTTTGCATGATTTGCATAGTTACTTTGTAATGCCTTAATATTGCCTTAACATGACTAGCTTGTTAGCCTTAGTTTCTAACATGTTTTAGGCTTGTATTTGTGTACTTATTTTGGCATGATTGAACTCTGTCCATAGTCATTTGGGCCAATCCCATCATGCATTATGTAGCTCCTTTGCATTTGGCTTGTTGGCCTTGAGAGTATGAGTGTATAGCATGCCATGCTTGCTTCATTTTTGATAATTTGGAACCATCTAGCATGTTATTTCAGACTTTTTGGTGTGCTTGTATGCATGCTTTAGTTGTCTCTTTAACGCTTTAAAAGCATGCGTTGAATGCTCCATGTTTTGGTCATGTTGCATGCCTTTGTACTTGAGCCTCTTAGATGCCATCTAGGTGCTCCTTAGGCTTTATCTAGGTCTGCTTGTGACCTATTTTGAGGCCCCTTAGCCTCGTGAGGCTCGGTGGACTTGGCCTTGGTTTAAGCCTTCATGGCTTGTTTCAAGACTTGGGCCATTTGTTGTACATTTGGCTTGCTTTGTTGCATGTTTTGGTATCACATTTTGTGTGATTTTCAGAGCTTTATGTGCATGCTATTAGTCCGTGTTTGGCCTCTTTAAGTGTGCTTGGATATTGCTTGTTTATGCCTCGGGTTTTGTACCTTAACATGTGCATGTGTGTGTGTGTGTTTAGTCTCCAATTGTAGGTATTTTGCCTACTGATTTTAGGCCTTTTTGAGTTGCCTAATTCATGTCTAAGTCCATCATTTCATTGTTTCGCATGCTTGCTTGTAGGCCTTGCACAAGTGGATCACATTGTTCATTTGGCATGATAGATAACATGCTTAGGGTTGCATCACATTTGCATGTATGCTAAGCCTCTTGAAGTGAAGTATGATAGAGGTTTGGCACCCTTGTTTGATTGTTTGCATTTCATGCATTTGAAATCAAATTTGCACTCTTGGTTCTTAGGGCCATCATGCATGGAAATGCGCGATTGGTGGTCCGGGAATCGAGGCACATGCCCTCTTGAGTCCATAGCATGATGTGGGATGTGTTTGGTGCATACATGCTTTGAATTGCCATGCCATACACTGCTTGTCCTCTGCTGCTGTCAAATTGCAGGTTCTGCAGCAATTTTTGGCCGACCGGCACTTTTAGGTGCCGACCGGCAAACAATTCCTGGACGATAGTATAATTCGTGGCCGGTGGTCATTTCCCTTGGCCGGTGGCCATTTCCCTAAGCCGATGGTGTTCCACAGCACTCAGAGAAGCAATCCTGGGACTTTGGCAATTTTCAGAGGAGCGTGGCAGTGTAAACAGAGGCAACAGTGCTATGGTAGTGCGGTTCCGAGCGAATCCTGGGCGCGCGCAGCAATTAGCCCTCATCCCGAGGCATTTAATGCTTAATTAGATTAATTATTTAATTTAATTAATTTAGTTGATTTGTAATATTTAATTAGCTAGAATAGTTAATTATTTATTCGGTTTTGTATATTATTTTGGCCCCTCCGAGCGAGGGCAAAAATGTAATAAGTGTGCGTGAGTGGGTGTATGTCTTCCAATCCCCACTTCTTTCTAACCCTTTTATTTACCCGCTTTCGATGGTAGATTAGGGCATGTCTATTTTAGCATACCTTATGCAATGCATGCGTGCATACATGCATTTGTTTACATGCACCGGGCTCGGTACATCATACAAACTGCATTGTATTTTCAATTCCAAAATTGATTACGTGTTATTCGCGCATTTTACATGCCATGTTTAGGGTTAGCCGAGCCTGTCTAATTGCATTTCTGCCTGTGTCGCATTAGCCACTTAACATGAACTAGGTCATGCATGTTTGCTAACCAGTTTCTTGTTTTGGCGCGGAGTACGATGTAAGTGTTTATGGCTTTAGCATATCGCATGCGTGTGAATGTTTACCACGACAGCATGTCTACCATGCGGCTAAGTGCTTATGTGAAATAAACTGTTTGAATGCCTGTGGGTGGAGGTTGGATTGCCTGAGTTGGAACAACTCGTTGTAATCCATGTTTTAGCCTACTTGCGAGTAGCAAAATCTAACACGTTTTTCGAGACAAAACGGATATGCAATGTTTATTTCCAAGTTAGGTAATCTGGTCTATACTTTTGTGTTGTGCGCATCACATAGTAAATCTAGGTTAATAACCGGAATAAGAACGCATAAAGTTTTTAAAAATGGATATCACGGTTAGTAGAGGCCGGTCTTCGGACCGGGCAAAAGGGGGTGCTCATAGCTGACCTTCCCCGATCGTACCCAAGCTCCCGAGCCAAGACCACTTTGGTGATGACGGACCGCGTGGCCTTGACCTTAGTCGAGTTTCCTAAATTTCCCATTTTAAAATATTTAGGTGGCGACTCTATAATCTGGCAAAGCAGTCCATGTTTGGCACTACTTTTCAAAAATCTGTTTTCTCAAACGATTTGCCGGATTTGGACTCTTTGGTTCAGATTTAGAACCGTGACACAAAAGAGAGTCCGAGCTGTAGCCGAGGTCCCCCCGCGGACGTGCTACAACAACATACTTTCATACATCAGAGTTTACTGTTTAACAACCAGTTAAATGCCATACAAGCTTACATCTTTCCAAATCATTGCTTGGTTACACAAATTGAGTCTCGCTCATTATATCTTAAGCCCTTGGCTTTACAAATAACAAGCATACATACATAAGACATAAATAAGAAGCTCTTGCTTCCCGAAAGTCCATCCATGCTATTGCCTCGGAGAAAACATCTCACCTGCACCTGAAAATGATATTCCCGTATAGGGTGAGCCAACAGCCCAGTAGAGAAAATCTAACATAATATATGAGATTTAGCAAAGGTATAAATACCACGTATATAAACAATACCGATACAGATGCATTCATGAGGCCTGCATATTCATATGCCACTAAGACCAATCGTATTCCCATTTTCTTCAATTCATTTCCAGTTCATATATATGCTACTCAATTCACGAGTTAGATTCATTATCTTTCAACAACCAAAATGAGACTACAACTCAATGGTTTTTCATTTATGCAACACACACATAAACACTTCAAACTTGCAATTTTACGGATATTTCGTCCGAAGGAATCGACACCCATTTATATATAAAATTTTGGGTCTTTCACCTAGGACACTCCGGCCAACTTGCTTTAAATGGAGTCCATCCCCTTTCTCCTTCCAAACAAATATGCATATGCAATGTATTTATAAACAAAATCACATATGGAATACATCCCTTATCTCCTCCCAATAAACATACATATACAATGTATTTAAAAATATAATCACATATGGAGTACATCCCCTATCTCCTCCTAATAAACATACATATATAATGTATTTAAAAACATAATCACATATGGAGTACATCCCCTATCTCCTCCCAATAAACATACATATACAATGTATTTAAACACATTATCATATACAACGATCAATTATAGCACATATTCAATGTGTTAATCCAACCGTCATATTTAATGACATAATTCAGTTGATTAGTTTCAATTTACCTAATCATCATGTAGTTCTACAACAATCATGGCTATCCTCCACCGATAGCCCAAAACAATTATTACTAAACAGGTAAATAAATCTATCAACAGATAAATTATTACATCTTCCATAGGTGAGTGATTTATCAATCCAACTACACCATTCAATTACATTTCCACCCAATTTCATCATTTCCAATCCAATTATATATTCATATAATTAATTTCATTATTTTGACAAACAATTCATTTAATCCCAATTAGGTTGCTCTTTCTCAAATAACAACCCCAAGGCTCAATTTCATCAATTATACACAAATAACCCCATTTCAAAACTCCATATTCACAATAGAGTCCAAAACCGAGAAACCCCTCTTTTATAGTTTCAAATCCAAATCTTAGATTTGTTCAAACTACAACCAAATCTCATCATCTATACACAATAGCAAATAATTAAGCTAAAAACTATATTAGAGTATAGAAAATCCCTATCTCAAGCCAAGAAGAGAAAGACAAGCAAAAGTCAAAAATTTTCGATTTTGCCGGATTTTGATCTCCACCAATAAAAAATGTTCAAGTTCTTCATTTTGGCCTCAAGAACAGGTTAAAGGAGATACCACTTCCATAGTGTCATTCCCAAGATCCTTTCCACCCATAGAGAGAGCGTTCATACATGCCATGCAGGTGTTTTTATCCTAACATGTTTATAGAACTGCACCATTAGATTAATGGTTCAAAAAGATTTCGCTTGCTTCCAAAATTCACTCAAAGGGGCTCATGGACAAAAGCAAGTGTGTAAATGTGCCTAAAATGGTCCAAGCAAACGTATTTTTGAATGAACCAATTTTAAAAGGATAAAGAGTGGATTTTTTTGACCATGTCAAAGAGTCATTTCTAAGACACAAATGTACTCACCCAGAGGCAAGAAGTGAACCCGCTGGACTCCATGCACATGCAAAAACCCAGAGGTATGGCCTTTCAGAACTGTTACAATTTCTGTCCCCATTTCCACTATTTTCATTCAGATTTGGCTGCTGGACATACCGGCATCAGGTGGTGTCATCTGAATGCATTCTTCAGTCAAACTCTCAACTTTACCATCATCATTTCTCTGTTCCACATCACACACTCCACCTTCCCTTCTTATCTCAAAAAATTTTGGTTTGCAGCATCTAAATCATTTCCAATTCGGCTATGTTCAATCGCGGCTTCGGTCCGAGCCAGTGCAGAAATGTTTTCTCATAGACTCTTGACCAGTTGTAGTAGTGCGGAAATGCCTTCCCAACTATATCATGGTTGAACGACATCGACCTCGATTCAGCTTAGGCGATCATACGCCGTCTGATCTCTACCTAGTTCCCAATAATCGGACGCTAGCTAGGCCCCTTGTGTTTCTGAGATACAATTCCAGACAAATAACGGTCAGGTCACTACCAGTTCAAAAAGACATGCCATGCATTTGAATTCCAGACACATCTGGCTGTCTTAGTCACTGTAACAAATAGGGAAAATCAATCCAACCACATTACCAGAAGAAACTTATTCCACTAAAAAGATTCTCAAGGCCTTTGCACCCCATTTTGTCAATAAGATACTATGAAGCAAACTACAAGCTTTAGTAGATGCATGGTGTACCAGTGTAGTTTTCAGTATTTAATGTAGGTCAATAACAATAAAATGTTATATGACAAGTTCAGTACGTCATGGAGAAGCTAGCTCTCTTGCTCACAGCCTTGAGAATGGTTTGTTCAGTGGTGAGGTGAGAAAGGTGGCCGACGGAGATAGTGCAATAAGGGTCTCACATGAGGTTTGGATCGCCAAAGGGGTCGTAAAGGCCACCTTTGGAACAAAAGGGAGCTCTGTAAACGGTATTGTCCTGAGGGAGGATGTCAGTGCCTTTGGGTAGAAAACAAAGTTACATTTCCACTAATTCTCCCTTAAATAATATGCACCACTTGAACACTCCACTCCACTCCACGCCCCTTTTTTTTATTATTTATTATTATGTCTATCTCTTTTTCATTTAGAGATTCTTTATGTCAACCATTCAATTTCTTTCTAATACATGTCCATTTGTGAGCTCTTCCAAATCATCATTTTCCACCGCCTTTTTTTTTATTATATATATTATATTATTTTATTTATTTATTTATTTTATTTATTATTTTTTTTTGGATTATTACACAAAGCACTAGAGGTCAAAAATGACATACATTAGATCAAATCCATGAAAAAACAACTTGGAACCCCTTTTTTCTTTCCTCTCGACAAGAACTCCCAAAAGTATGAAGAAAAAAAATCTATTAGGTTACTATTTATAAATATTTTTCTTTTTTGTTGTTTTATTTTTAACTAAATAAATATCTAACCATATATATATATAGTAATGTTGCTATCTATAGTTTACTGCTTTGCTGCTTCTGAGTCAACTCTATTTTCTTCCTGATTAATCTGTTGCCAGTCATCTTAATCTATCAAAATTATATCTGTGTCTTTCCACGTTGTTATTAGTCACCCATTTTCGTCCCAATCATTGGTAAGTCCTTTGGTTAGGCGGTGTTGGATTTTAGGGGTCTTCCGAATAGGGTATGTATGAACACAGCGTATGTGAAAACATGATCAATTTAGACAATGTATTAAGATTCCTGTAAAACAGTTTAATCCAAAGAAAAATGAGTCGATTATTTAGAAGTAACTCTTCAGCCAGTTCTAGGTCCACAACTTTGCACTCA
This sequence comes from Camellia lanceoleosa, assembly GCA_025200525.1. Classification (NCBI taxonomy): domain Eukaryota; kingdom Viridiplantae; phylum Streptophyta; class Magnoliopsida; order Ericales; family Theaceae; genus Camellia; species Camellia lanceoleosa. The sequence continues at coordinate 168,513,801 of CM045766.1, read as the reverse complement.
ATACCTAATCAAGGATTAGTAATTAATGAAGAAGATGTTGAAATACAAAATGATAAAATTGATTCAGGCTGGAATATACCCAAATTACCAATCAAAGAAATTTATAAAACTACTTTTATACAGAATGCTTTCAAAGTTACATTGCATGTTAAGACCATTGAACAAGTTTATGCTTTAGAAAAACCTAGGGAAACTTGCCAATTATTTGATGCTAACTTAATCAAAAGACATTTCAAAAATGGTTATAATTTTATCCATATCGGTTTAATTCAAGTTGGTGTTAATCCCTTAACCATGATAGGTAAAAATACTTCTGTTTTGTTATGTTTACGAGATGCTTGTTTTCTTAATTACAATGATAGCTTAATGGGTATGATGGAAACTGGTCTTCATAAAGGTCCAGTACATTTTAATTGTTTTCTTGATTTTACACTTAGTCTACGTGATCCACATATTCTAGATGCATTAACTTTAAACATTCAAATAAATGGTTCATTTACTAATATGAAAGAAAAAGTTCATAATATTGCTTTAATTTATCGTGTTCATTATAAATGTATGAAAACCAATTTAAATGTTCAGACTTTACATAAAAGTCCCAAAGATAAAACACTGTTAATTCAAAGTAGTAGTACTGATACACATATCAATGTCCCTCAAATGATTGAATGGAAAAATATTAATCTCCCAGATCAATGGATTACTGTTAATGAAAATTACAAATATAATTAACAACAATCTTCAATCAAAGATATCCAAGATATTCAACAATATAATGATGGTTCGATCCGGATTAAATTTAATCGTAGTCAATCTTCTTGACATAGTACATTTAGTGTCTCTACTGAAATTGAAACTGAAGATGAGATCTTTAATGCACCTTTATTTCGTAAAAATAGTCAAATCCATCTTGGCCCCACTTCCCATAATGAGATGAAAGGTATAGATAACTTTACTACATCCCAAATTAGTAAACCCGTATATTCTACTAACACACATTTACCTGAAGATGATAATGAATCCCAAGCATCTCCCACTCAAACTAATTTCGAAGTAACACATCCCATCAATCCTCAATTAATGACAATTAAGACATCTTTTTCCCCTGATCTTGATAAACTTCTTATTGATTTTCGATCTAAAGAAAATAGAATCAAAAGACATGCTTATCGTGCTAAATATGATTCTACTCAACAGTCTCGAATAACTCGTAAATGGTATGATTTTATGATTGAATATTCTCTTGAACTTCCTTTCTTTGACTACTTTGAAAATTATTATAAAAAAATTAATACAATCACAAAACATAAATGGAAAACTTCTCCTACTACTACTGTTAGTTCTAGTCATCCTCCTTTAGTTAATAGTATTATTGATCATCAAGGAATTGAAGTCCCAGCCTCTCCTTTTAAGTTGCCTGGTACAGACCCTGACATTAAAAAAGTTATTGAACAAAATAATTGTACTAATCAATGTTTAAAAACAATTGGTACACAATTAGATAAAATTGAAACTCATTTCGATTCAACTACTGTTACACCTAAATCTTTAGATCAACCTTTACTTAATCTTCCTAGTACCAGATCCAAAAGAACTAGTTTAGTTACCAATGATAATTCCACTGTCAAAGCTATAGAACAATTACTTACTAAACTCACTCCTTCTGATACTGCCTCACCATCTAAAGACAAAGGTTTTACTGTTTTAAACCAACAAATTATTGATACTGTTCCTGATCAATCTGAAACTGATACTACTGATAATGAACTACATCAATTAACTCAACAATTTCAACTCTCTACTCTTGCTAAAATTCATTATCCCAAAGTAAATCCTCAAACTAAAAAAAATTGGTATTCTCGACCTACTCCTCCTGATCTCCAATTTGAAGAAACTAATCTTTCTAATCAATTTTCTGTCTCTGCTAAAAAATTATACGAATGAAATATTGATGGTCTTAGTGAAGATCAAATACTGCAAAAATTAAATCATTTATCTATGGTTACTAATAGTTATCTTAGTAATTACCCTGAATATACTCAAGATGAAATTGTCTTATTAATAACCTCTGGTTTTACCGGTATGCTAAAATCTTGGTGGGAAAAATACCTTAATGAAGACCAACGCGAATCTATATTATATGCAAATCAGAAAGATGAAAATGATCTACCTATTTTTGATGACACTATTGGTTATTACAAACCTGATGGTATTAATACTTTAATTTATACCATAGTACGACATTTCATAGGAACCCCTACTAATATATATTCACGTATACATGATCAACTTAGTAATCTTACCTGTCCAACCTTAAGTGATTTTAGATGGTACAAAGATGTATTTACTTCTAGAGTTATGTTAAGGGAAGACTGTATTAAATCTTTTTGGAAAGAAAAATTTATTAATTGATTACCTAGCTTATTTGCTCACAAAATTAGAGATGTTCTTAGTCAACCTACTGGTGTTATAGAATATGATAACTTAACTTATGGTGCTATAATTAGCACTATCCAAAAAGAAGGATTAAAAATGTGTATTGATCTTAAACTTAGTCAAAAAGCTGCTAAAGATAAACATAAGGCTAAATATGAATTAGGAAATTTCTGTGAACAATACGGACTACCTCCTGTTGCACCCTCTCGTAAAAAATCACACAAATATTCCAAACATAAACATAAATCTTCTTACAACAAAAATAAAAAGAATTATTCACCTTCTAAATCAAATGATAAATTCTATACTAAACCAAAAAAGAAATATTATAGAAAATCTACTCACCTGAAATCTAAGTCTAATGGCCCTGTTTGGTACAGCTTAATTTCAGCTTATTTCAGCTTTCAGCTTAATTTAAGCTATTTTGATGTGTTTGGTTTAGCTTAACAATACAGCTTATAGTTTTTTGTAAGTCAGAAGTCAACTTATTCTATGAGTGGGGCAGGAGAAGCTTAATTTATAAGTCAGAAATCAGCTTATGTTCATAGTTATAAGCTATAAGCTGTTAAGGTATAAGCTATAAGCACTTTCCCACAGCTCTACCAAACAGGGCCATTACCTGTTATAACTGTGGCCAAAAAGGTCATTATTCTAATACATGTACAGAAAAACAAAAATTAAAGGATACGGTCAATCAACTACAAATCAATGATGAATCTTTCAATTAAATCAATCAGTTAGTGATTCCTCTTCTATTAATCCTAGTACATCATCTGCTGATACTTCACCTAGTGAAGATTCTGATAATAATATTGAATTAGGATGTAATGATGTTTGTGGTAAATCAATTAAACAAATCACGGTTCTTTCTAAACAAAATGAAGAAGAATCTGCTCTTATTGAATTAATTAGTCGATTAGATGATCCAGAATTAAAAAAGAAATATACTAATAAGTTAAAATCCTTATTAACTAATCCTGATCGAACACCTAAAACTGATAAACCTATCATTAGCCTATCCAAAACTTTAGAACAATTTAAAAATAAAAATAAAGAAATCACTCTGCAAGATTTACAATATGAAATCAATCAGATTAAACAAACTATTAAAGATTTACAAAGTAAAGATAAATTTTTAGAAGATGAAATTATTACACTAAAACTTAATAAAAGTTTAGATAATTTCCAAGATAATCAGAATGAATCTCCTAATGAATCTGACCATGATTCTGATCCCACTAATCTTGAGAATCTCTTATTTGATAATCGATCTCATCATTCTAATCATTCTGAAAATAAACGATTAAACCTTATTAATAAAATTCATATTCAAAAATGGTACTCCAAAGTTAAGTTAATTATTAATGCTTCTGAATTAGATGCTATTGCTTTAATTGATACTGGTGCTGATTTAAATTGCATTCAAGATGGATTACTCCCTACTACATATTATGAAAAATGTCATGAAAAATTAACTTCTGCTAATGGTAGTAAAATGCATATTAAATATAAATTACCAAAAGTTCATGTTTGCCATGATAATATCTGTTTTAAAACCTCATTTGTTTTAGTAAAAAACATGACTGATAAAGTAATCTTAGGAACACCATTTATATTTCTATTATATCCATTTACTACATCTAGTGAAGGAATAACAACTCATGTTTTAGGATAACCTGTTACTTTTAAATTTTTATCTCCTCCCGAAATATTAGAATTAAATCAATTAAAAGATTGTTCTATTTCTCACACTATTAATCGAATAACTCGTCATTTAAACTTTCTTAAAGAAGAAATTAATTATAAAAGAATTGATCAACAACTAAGTGATCCAATTACTATTTATGAAATTAATGAATTTAAATTAAAATTAGAAACAACTGTTTGTTCCACTTTACTTACTGCATTTTGGCATAGGAAAAAGCATGTAGTCACATTACCATATATCAAGAATTTTAATGAAACACAAATCCCTACTAAATCAAGACCTATTCAAATGAATCATGAATTACTTGAAATGTGCAAAAAAGAAATTAATGAACTCTTAAAAAAATAGAATAATTAGTCCAAGTAAATCACCATGGTCTTGTCCTGCTTTTTATGTTAATAAAAATGCTGAATTAGAAAGAGGTGTCCCTCGTTTAGTCATCAATTATAAACCATTGAATAAAGTTTTAGAATGGATTCGATATCCTATTCCTAATAAAAAAGATCTAATTAAATGACTTAGTCAAGCTGCTATTTTTAGTAAATTTGATTTAAAAAGTGGTTTTTGGCAAATACAAATTCATCCTAAAAATAGATATAAAACTGCTTTCACTACACCTTTTGGTCATTATGAATGGAATGTCATGCCATTTGGATTAAAAAATGCCCCCAGTGAATTTCAACATATTATGAATGATATATTTAATCCTTTTAGTCATTTCTCCATTGTTTATATCGATGATATATTAATTTTTTCCAAATCACTTCATGAACATTGGAAACATTTAATTGCATTCTTTTATACTATTAAAAGTCATGGTCTTGTCATATCTGCTCCTAAGATTAAATTGTTTCACACTAATGTTAGATTTTTAGGGTACAACATTCACCAAAATACTATTTTACCTATTAGTCGTTCCATTGAGTTTGCATCTAAGTTTCCTGATGAAATTTTAGATAAAACCCAATTACAACGGTTCCTAGGGTCCTTAAATTACATTACTGAATTCTACAAAGACCTTCAGAAAACTTGTCAACCCTTATTTGATAGGTTGAAAGATAATCCTCCTCCTTGGTCTTCTGTTCACACTTCTATTGTTCAACAAGTTAAACAATATGTCAAGTCTCTTCCTTGTCTTGGTATTCCTACTGATAACTCATTCAAAATTATTCAAACTGATGCTTCTGATATTGGTTATGGTGGCATTCTTCTTCAGAAAGTCACTACTCACTCATCTGAACAAATTGTTCGTTATCATTCTGGTGTTTGGAATAAAGCACAATTAAATTATAGTACTATTAAAAAAGAAATTTTATCTACTGTTTTATGTATTACTAAATTTCAAGATGATATTTTGAATCAAAAGTTTTTACTTCGTGTTGATTGCAAATCTGCTAAATACGTTTTAGAAAAAGATGTTCAAAACCATGCTAGTAAGCAAATTTTTGCTCGATGGCAATCTCTATTAAGTATTTTTTATTTTAATATTGAATATATACTTGGTTGTCAAAATTCCATTCCTGATTTTCTTACCCGAGAATTTTTACAGGGGGGATAGGGATGGTTACTCCTTTCATTACTTACCATAAAACCAACATCACTCATTACCGAGCTCTTATCCACCAAACTGCTTACCGCATTGCCAGATCGCATTGCCAGATTAAAATTAGCCCGACAAACTACTAAACGTGCTCAGTATATTAATTACCATCAGATTCAAGCTCGTCGCCATTTACTTGCTGATTATTACAATTGTTTGGATTACCATCAACAATATTTAGACCTTTTAAGTGGATGTTAATCTTCATTGCTAATCTTTATTTCTTTTGAACAGATGTCTCGTCCAAGGCCTCCTTCTCAAGCCTTGGTCCCCTCCAGTCAGCCTTTCGTTCCTCCTCCTCTGGAGCTAGTAACCCAGTACCATCCAATTGAAATGATAAACTGTTACCAGGTTCTTGGGAACATATCTAAACCCAGCTACACATCTGCTTTGGCTACTGATCCTTTTCCCTCTTCCAGCCAAGCAATAACTCCATATCCTCCTAATCCTATTAAAACAACCCGTTCTGATTATGTTAAATTCATCACTACTAATCTATTCTTCAAAGAACCTAGTCATCCTAAGAGTCAGTCTGTTAATGATCTTGCTAAATCTTATTTTCCTCATTGATGGCATTTTGTTTCAATGCATCCTGAGAAAACCATCACCTATTACAAAGACATCCTATAAAACCACAAATCCATTTTGATTAAACCTATTTATGATCGAACTTACACTAGTAAAGTTATCTATCATTCTCTCTACATTCACTACATAGTTTCTTTAGCTGAATGGGGTCCTCCATCTCAACTTCGAGATTTACCTAATCACTTCCTTTAGTATAGTTATTATGACTATATTGATGCCTGGTTCAAAGTATTCCCTTACCAAACTGATACATTTAGTCACTCTTGGTTTATTCAATTTGATCAAAAGTTTAAATCTGAATTTCCTACTTAGTTTATGAGATGGTGGACTCATTATGGCGCCATTTCAGATATCTTTCCATTAACTGTCATGGAGCAGGCTAACTATTTTTCAACTGTTTTCTCATATTCCCCACAACAGAAGAAATTCCCTAAACTGCTTATTTTTATATGCAAATACAAGTTTCCTTGGATATTTAAATGGCAATATGGCATTTCTGACGATGTTGTTCAAAGGATTCATATGGTTAAATGGTGGGATAATTACAAAGTTTCCTGCATTGTTGAAATTGTACAAGCTGAATTTCCGGTTAATATTTATGCTCCAACTCCTGCTATGGTTAAAGCACAGCAGAACCCAACTGCTTCACTATCCCAAGGAAGCCAACTTCCTACAATCAACCTTGGAAGCCCAACTACAAGCTCTTCCAAGCCCAAGTCTTCCAAGTCAAAGGCTAAACCAACAGATAAATCAAAGACTGCAAAGCCCAACACTGTTAAGCCTAATGCAGCAGATAAATCAACATCAAAGGATAAGCCCAAGTCCAAGTCCAAATCATCTAGAGATGAGTTACTCAAAATGGCTCGTCTACTAGTTGATCAAGCTGGAGCCCAATCAGATTCGGATAACAGTAATTCAGAAGAAGGTTCAGATAGCTCAAACTCTTCTGAAGGTTCAACTACACAAAATCCATATGGATCTGAGTTTCAAGATGCTCAGGACCCATATGCCTAGTCAGTTCTGCATTGGATTCCATATATTTACAATTTGGCTTCAATCAATACTCTCTTGAGAAAAGCTGCTATTTTGTATTTATATTGATTCCACTTGTTAAATCTCCACCGAAAGTAATGAATAGTAAAAAGTTACTATTCATCACTTAATCAATCTGGTTAAAGCTGCATCATCTTTTGTCAATCAACCGAAAGTATCTAACAGCCTGCTTTTGTCCATGTGCTGCCAGCTACTCTCCTACTCAACCAATTCACATGCTGCATAGTTCTTTTCCTTCCTATAAAATGTAATGGTTAATTCATTTGTAAAACCAAGAAAAAACAGAGCGAAAAAGAAGTGCTCTTCTATTTAAACCCCTGTTTCTGATTTATGTACTTTGGAAGCAACTCTTTGCATTAATTTCCAAAACAATTGTAAGTTATTTTCGATTAAAAGTTATTTTAAAGTAATTTTAATTACTGTTTTTAGTTTTGTGTATAATTCCAATCTGCTAATCATCTTCTTCCACCATATATATATATATATATGTATCAATTAAAAATACATTTCAACATCTTTAATGACAAAAGTAAATATAATATTTTCTCACCACAAAATATATTTCGTTTAACGGTACACACCATAAATATTCATAACTCTTTTATGGTAATCAAATAATAATAATAAAACCACAACAATATCACATGGTTGCTAATAGGTCACGATTCAATCAATTGGGTCCAAAATGAATGGAGTTTAATAGTTTAAAATAAATCCCCAACTGAGATTAAAGTGTAAATTCAATTTGATTCAACTCGTTACAACCTTCCCCCTTTAAGGAATTTCATCCCCGAAATTTAAACTGGATAACCTCGCTGAATCAAAATCAATTACAACCGTAGAAATGCAATCATGGCATGATAACACAACCTCCCAATTAAACATAAAAACTTCACCCTGTTCCATAACATATACAATGTACATCTTAATATCAAAGTAACATTTCTATTACAACTCTCAAAGATCGATAAAAAGGTCTGGATACTTCTCACGGACTTCAGCCTCACATTCCCAAGTCGCCTCCTTAACCATACGGTGTCTCCACAACACTTTCACCAAGGGAATTATCTTACCACGCAAGACCTGATCTCGAGTGTCTAAGATCCTCACTGATCTCTCCTCATAAGAGACATCCTTGTCCTTCTCGTCCACCTCTAACTCAATCCAATCCAACACATGTGATGGATTGAGCTTGTATTTCCGAAGCATAAAAATATGAAAAACATCATGAACTCCAGATAGTGGTGGCAGCAAAGCTAACCGATATACCATTTCACCAATAAGCTCCAAAATCTCAAAAGGCCCAATAAAGCGTGGAGACAACATCCCCCTCTTCCCAAACCTCATCAAACCCCGCTTAGGTGAGATCTTAAGAAATACATGATCCCCAACCTCAAAAGATAGCGGCCTCCTCCTACGGTCGGCGTAGCTCTTCTAATGACTCTGAGCTGTGACCAACCTCTTACAGATAAGAGCAATCTTCTCTGTCATTTCCCAAACCAACTCTAGGCCTATCATAAGTGCATCACCCACCTCAGCCCAACACACTGGGGATCTATACAGTCGGCCATACAAGGCCTCAAATGGTGTCATGCTAATACTCGATTGGAAATTGTTGTTGTAGGCAAACTCCACTAAAGGCAAATGTTTCTCCCAAGACAACCCAAGTGTTTCTCTCGATACGTAACAGTCTATAATTGTCGCAAACCTGGTGGTCTCGCGTCGATGAAAAGCGTCTAAACCCAGCAGCATCTCGGCCAGTGTCAAGCTGATGCAACTCTTACCATCTTTTAGGCCTTGTGCCACTTCGATCAATTTGATGTAGGCCCTATCGCCACTAGGGGTAAGAAAGAAATGTGCAAACATGCACAAATAGAGGGCGTGTTGCCGAAAGCCTCGCCAGAGAAGGTCACCTCGATCTCCTATGTCAGAAAAATGATAAACTAAGCCAGGGATGTCGAGCTCCCATTATGAGCCAAAGAGCAAGCCTCGTGGAAAGTGAGCCCACACATTCCTCCCAAAACTTGGGCATGACCAAAATGGGGTTGTAGTACGATCTTCTCGTCACATTGGGATTCCATGAGTGACTGAAATTCTTCAAGCGTCGGGCATATTTCTTGTGCCCTGAAGTGAAAAACATATGTAATCGGATCCCAGCATCGGATCCCAGCATAGAGGAATGGAAAACAAAGTGGAGTTCGACTCAATGGAAAAAGTGCAATTATGCCGAAACCCTAAAAATTTAACTTTTTCGAGCCGTCCAAAGTCGCTATCAACTCCGCGAGGTTTTGGGCAAGAAATGGCTCCATTTGTGGCAAAAAAAAAAAAAAAAAAGCACCGAGAATGAGTTCTGGAGAAGAAATGACGAAGGTGAAGCTTTTGTAGAAGATAAGGCAGTGAGTGGAAGCCAACTGTCAACAATATGGAGGTTCTGCACATTGGTGGTCGGCAGGCCACTGCTGATGGCTGGTTGGCCACTTTTATGGCTGGCAGGCCACTATTGGTGGCCGACAAAGTTCATCCATGGCCGGCAGTCTTTCTCCCCTGGCTGGCAGCCTCCCTTTTGGCCTACTGTCCACCTGTGTGTTGGAAAGTGTGGGTAGCTTGTGTTTTGTTTCGTTTTTTTGTGTTTTGGGTGGTCTTGTTTTGAGTCTTTTGGCCTTCTACTTTAGTCTTTGTTTGTATTTGTATTTGAGTTGTTGTTGTTTTGTGTATCGAGTAGTGGTTGTTTTGTTTATTGAGTTGTTTTTGTATTGTTTATCGAGTAGTATTTTGTTTTAGCTGTTAGTCAGCTCATTACCCAAGTAAGAATGTTATTTTCAATCAATTTCTCAATTTTGCAAAGTCAATTCCATGCCCATTTCATGCAAGTGTGGTGCTCGTGATGCAAAAATAACACCACAGTTCAAAAACCTGCGAATTTTCATTACGATCATGGTTTTTTTTTCAAAAGAGGAGTACAGGTTTAAAAAAAAAAAACAAGTAAAACTAGGCTGAAGCTATACATATGTTGAATTGTACAAACAAAAAGAAACTAAGCAAAAGTACAAGTAAATCAGTGCCAGTCATCTCAGGCTCAAGAGCCCTCTTTGTCCTCTTCCTGGTTGGGGACTCAAAGCTATCTCCATCAGCGTCGCTATCTAAATCAGATGCCGAGCCGGAACCGAAATCATTGCCGCTCTCTGCCTCAGAGCCCAACTCAGCATCACCTCCGCTTTCAAATCTCAAGCCACTATCATCTCCACTCTCGGAGGACTCAGACTGTAGACTCACTACCTCCTCAAAGTCACTAGGCTCAGCATCGTTGTCACTCAACACTGGCTCCGAGGGGCTCCTCCGGCCTCGACCACGATGCTCCTCTCGGCTGCGTGCTGGGGCCCATCTTTCTCTCCTCTCTATTGTTGGAGAAGGTGGTGATTGTGCAGGTGCAGTCACTCCCGCTGGTGCTCTCGGTGCGGCCGGAACTTGAAAAGATGCAGTATTGGCATGTCAGACACAATGTATGGTTGCAGATATAGTATGATGAAAGTGGTGGAATGTAATGAGCTAAATACAGTACAAATACAGTACAGTGTGTCAATGCAGCATATCTGTGTGATGTGACAAGGAGTAAAATGCATACGGTGATATGAGTATCAGTGCTTCAGTAAGAATGATGTGCACAATAGTGTGGAAAATGCTGAAATGCGAGCAGCAAATAAGAGAGAATACCCGGATGCTGTGGAGACTGAGTAGTGCCTCCCTCCTCAGTATCATGTCCTCGAACGAAGCCGGTAGCTCGAGCAGTCCCTCAGTGTACTCCGAGGGTGCCTGCAAATGCATTGGGAATGATCAGTATCCGGAAGGAACAAATATTAGAAAGGAAATGGAAAGCTAGAGAAAATGTAGTACATACCGAAGGTGCGTCGCGAGCTCTAATGTATCTATGCTCGGCCTCCGTTGGCTCGATCGGAATCTGGTAGGCCATTCTGGTCGGCCTCCAACATGTCAGCATAGTCGGGATCTCTAGCCAACCAGTAGCTTGTCCAGCGGGAGGAGGCCCTCTAGTCTTGGCTTTCGTCGTTGGAGTCCCACTTGCCATGGGGGTAGCTGCTGCCTTGCCTACATGAGCACCTGTCAAGGGAGGCATGAGATGTGCCTGGATGAATGTCAAGTAGTCTCCCTCTCCACGGAAGTAGTCAACGTCCAATCCCACAGTAATGTAGATCGCCCGGAACTCCGCCTCACGCGCGAGGGCGCGAATTGTAGTTCTTAGCTACTACAATTCGGATTCATGTCACGGTTCTGAATCTAATCTCACAAAGTGCAATGTAAGACTGATAAATAACTAAAGAGTCAAAATCCGGCAAATCGTTTTGGAAAATCGATTTTGAATTAAAAAGCGCCAAACATGGACTGCTTTGCCAGATTTCAGAGTCGCCACCTAAATGTTCTATTTTGGGAAATTTAGGAAATCCTGACTCGTGCCTAAGGCCACGTGTCCGTCATCACCAAAGTTGCCTCGGCTCGGGAACTTGGGTACGAGAGCAGAAGGTCATGCAATGAGCACCCCCACTCGCCCGATCAAAGATCGATCTTTACTAACATGATATGTTGTTTTTGAAAACACATGTGTTCTTGTTTCGATTTATTAATCTAACTTACTATGTGATGTGCACAGCATACAAGTATAGACTCAATCGCAAGAATTGGAACAAAACAACTCATGTTTGTTTGTTTGAAAATGGTTTGGAATTGCTACTCACAAGTAGGCTAAGTCGTGGACTTGCCACCCTCAAGTGGGCTTGAGAAAACATGATTTGCCACTCTCAAGTGGGCTTAAAACTCGCATTTTGATGAATTGTCCCAATTCAAGCAATCCAACCTTCATCCACAGGCATTCATGCAGTTATAGCAATTAAGCACATAGTCTCATGGCAAGCATGCTATCATGGCAGTCACTTACATACATGTAAGGATGCTAAAGCATAAACACTCACAGTGTACTCCGAGCCAAAAAGAAAGCTAGTTAGTAATCAATGCATGATCCTAGCTATGCCAAGAATGTCTAATGCAACACATGCAAAATGCAACTAAGATAGGCTCGACTATTCTAAGATGTCATTTGAATGCAACTTGATAACATGTATTCAAATTGGTATTGAAGTACAATGCAGTTTGTATGATGCGCTGAGCCTGGTGCATGCCAGACAGATGAATGATGCACGCATGTAAAGCATAAGTATGCTAATTGAAATATTACCTAAAACTAAGCATCGAAAGCGGTTAAGTAAAAGGGAGAAAGACGTAGGGTTAGAAGAGATTCACACACACACGCACACTTATTACAATAGTTGTGCCCTCTTGACGGAGGGTCCGAATGAATAAGCTAAGCTAAGCTAATTACGTACAAACCAAATTAAAACTAGCTATACTAAGCTAAATATAATATTACAAAGATGAAATCAATTAGCAAATACATTAACTAATTAATCAGCAAATTAACTAACTACACAAAGCAGTTAAAATAGCCTCGAGGAGAGGGGTGAATGCATACTCGGTCGGCTTCGCTTGGAAATCCACTACCGTGCCTCTAATGCCTCTGTTTGCACACTTTTGTACTTCTGAAAATTGTGCCAACTTTCAAGATGCTTCTGATCCACCTTATGAACATTCTGAGGGGTGGTCGGCCAAGATGAAAGGCCATCAGCTAAGGTTAATGGTCATCGGCCAGAGTTTATGGCTATCGGCCAATTTTGATAGCCGATCGGCAGACTTTGATGGCCAGTCGGCCACTGCTTCCTGTAAATTCTCCTTTTGCTGCAACAGAGCACTAACAGAGGCATGGTAGTGTATTTGCAAGAAAATGTGTGTGCAACCACACTCCTTATCATGTCTAAAGCTCAAAGGAGTGTAGTGCTCGGCTCTCGAGCCATCAATTACACATCTCAATGCATGATGGCCAAAGAGGCCGAGTTGCACAAATCAATGTCAATGGATGCACACAAATAACACATAGGGGCCTTAAACTTTATTATGTATGATCAAGAGTGTCGGCAACCGAGAAATGAGGCACGTTTCATCACCTCAAGTATGAAACGTCTCTCGTTTCTCGTGTTTGGATCAACATCCAATCCAAACATATGCAATGCAACAAGCATACAAGCATAAGGTAATGCAACAAGCATGTAAACACAATGTAATGCACCAACATTCAAACAACATGCACAATGGACTTAAACCGAATATGGATAGACCTCAATGATGCCCAAAATAGTGGCCAAAATGCTAAAATGATGGCATGAAATGCAAGATAATGCATGCTCATGCATTGGCCCACCAACTAGGCATAAGAGCATAACTTTCAAACATGATCAAGAAGTGACAAACATGGAAGTGTGACAACACTAAATGCTCTGAAATCAAGTGTGAAATGATGCCAAATCATTCAAACAACACAAGTATAGCATGCAAGAGGGCTCAAAGCTTGAAACTAGCATAGGCACTTGCACTATAGCTATGCAATACATGAAGCGTATGGCCAAGACAACCCAAAACAGTCCTAGAGCATGTCAAAATGATGCTAAAACATGCATGGACTATAGCTAAAACATGCTAGCATGAAGGGCATGAAGCATGGAGTATACAAGGCCAATGAGGAAGGTTACACTACACCTATCAAGACCAAGCATGAGATGACCTTAACAACAAAAATCAGAGTTATGGCATGTCAAAATAACACCAAAAATGCACTGATATGGCAGTCCAAAGGCTTAGGCAAGATGGCATACACATTGGCTCATTTTTAAGGCATAAAACACCAACCCTCTAAAGCATTGAAAGAGTGACACATCCGAGTGTGTGACCACACTGCATCCACTGGAATGACATAACAAATGATGCCAAATCATGCAAATAGCCCAAGCAATGCATGCTAGTGACTTGGAAACTCAAAGCTAACAAGCTAGAATGCACTATGGCTATACAAAGCAAGTCAAGCATGACCAAAACAACATAAAACAGAGCTAAAGCATGGTAAAACATAAACAAAAGCTTGTTGGAGTTGAGCCAAAATCATGCTAGAATGATGGTCCAAAGCATGATGCATGTTAGGCCAATGAATGGAATTGCACTACAAGTGCAAGGAGCATGCAAGATGCCATCAAACTAACCCAAAATAGAGTTATGGCATGCTAAATAATGACCAAAAACATGCTGAAATGGAACCAATACATGCTTAGCAAACATGCTACTTCATGAGGCATATAAGGTTAGTTTGCAAGAATTACACTACAAGTGTGTAAAGCATGCATGAGGTGATTAAACCAAGCCAAAACAGTGATATGCCATACTGAAATAAGGCCTAATACATGCTAAGATGGAGCCAAAACAAGCTTAACAAACGTGCTACTTTGATGAGCCATCAACACATGCATACAAGACACAAGGAGGGGATGACACCCCCCCTATTTGGGACCTCAAAACTACCTTTTCACCACTGAAATTCCTCTGAGTTTCAGTGGTGAAAAGGCCAAAAGAAGGTGGTCTCAATAGCTTAAAAAGATAGCACAAAACAAAGCCAAACAAGGCCCAAAAGGGGGTAGACCACCCCCAACACCAAAGAGACCTTAAACAAACATCTTAAAAACTTAAAATTAGAGCTTTTTGCAGTTTAAAGTTAGGCCTAAATCAGCATGCAAATAGGGCCAAAGAGTTAAACAAAAATAAAGCTTTAAGGGGTTAGAAACTCACCCTTGTAGAACAACTTCAAGGAAGCAACTCCAGCAACTTTTTTGGATCACAAGCAGTCCAAACACACCAAAACCAACTTCAAGGTGCCTCAGCAACAAGAGTGTTGTGTTTCACTAGGTGTTTGTGTGCAAAAGTGTGAAGAAAAGGCACTTTTGAGCACAAACAAGCACAAATAGAGAGAGATATATATATGTTTTGTATATCAAATTTTCAGAACCTCTAGAAAGGGAGAGGGGTGTCCCTTCTTATAGAAATTTAAATCTCAAGCTTTTTGAACAAGCTTGAGGCTTGTTACAATCCCTCCATACATGGAGGATGAAATCTGTGCTCACCAGCTGTCACAGCTAGCACAAAAATATCTGCAAAAGCAAACAAAAAGGCCTCGGCCAAAAGATATGGCCGATCATCCAAAAAGGGTGCCGACCGGCCAAAAAAGGTGCTGACCGGCCACCACAGATGGCCGATGGAGAGAATACATGGCCGATGGTCACAAGGCTTGGCCGATGGGTTGTAGGGCTGGCCAACAAGCCACCCTCTTCTCTCAAAAACAAAACCACAAGTCCTTGGTCCACAACCAAGCACAAAACAGACAAGTTGAGAGGTTCTAAGGCAAGGCGCGCAGCCGAGCCCTTCAGGAACTCAAAACGAACACGAGCATGGATGATCATCGAGTGTTCAAACGATGACATCCAAGTCTTGAGGACGGTCAAAAATGGGGTGTCTATGGTTTCCCTTCTTTGACAGAACTCGAAAGTCATAAGATGACCGGAGTGACTGTCAAAGCCCAGAGACGACCCATTTTTGACATGGCTGAAGACTTAGACAAACATACAAGATAAGAATAAGATGCGCCCGCTGGCTGGGGCAAGATGCAAATGACATGCACAATGCCGAACATAACTTATGATTATGCAAAGATGGTTGTAATGAAGCATTCATGCAAAATAAATACAACATTTTAAGCAAGTGAATAAGAAACAACAGTTTCACACATTCCAACAGAAAGGATGTAAGAAAATTATACAACTCTCACTGCGTCTCTCGCGGAGAAGGCTAAAAGCGACTACCGAGAACACCCAAAGTCTCAAGCGAAACACCTCCCAACGTATCAAATGCAAAAGGAGAAGGACTGTGCAAGAAATCGTAGTCATCCAAACGCGTGCCAAACGCGAGAGGAGAAAGGTATGTCCAAGCGCATGTCAAATGCGAGTGGAGAATGGTAGCAGTCAAACTGAACCGAAACTTCTCTTGAATGAATCGTACATACAATATCGTGCCTACACAAAAGAGAGATTTTGACAAGTACAATGTAATAGGAACACATGATCAACGCTATATCGAGAAACAATTTCAATACAAGATAAATGCGTGTACACATGATGCCGATGGAAAGGTGCATAGCAATGCGAGTGAAAAGTGCACAACAATGCAAGTGAAACGTGTATAACAATGCAATTGAAGAGGCGCATAACAATGCGATTGGAACGTGCATAACAATGCAAGTGAAACGTACGTAACAATGCAAGTAGAACATGCGTGACAACGCAAGTAATGTGTGCATAACAATGCAAGTAAAGAGGTGCATGACAATGCAACGAGTGTGCCTGACAACACAAGTAAGGAGGTGCATGACAATACAACGTGTGTGTGTGACAACGCAAATAAGGTGTGCATGACAATGCAACGAGTGTGTGTGACAACGCAAAGGGTATGTGCATAACTATGCAACCAGTGTGCGTGACAACGCAAGGAAGGTGTGCATAACAATGCAACGAGTGTACGCGACAACGCAAAGGGTGTGTATAACAATACAACGAGGGTGCGGGACAATGCAAGGGTGTGCATAACAATGCAACGAGTGTGTGCGACAACGCAAAGGGTGTGCATAACAATGCAACGAGGGTGCGCGACAATGCAAAGGGTATGTACATAACAATGCAACAAGTGTGTGTGACAACGCAAGGAAGGTGTGCATAACAATGCGACGAGTGTGCGCGACAACGCAAAGGGTGTGCATAGCAATGCAACGAGGGTGAAATGTATGCTCCATGCAACATTATGATGCATATATTCAATGTAAGCATGGTAAAGGCATGTTCAATGTTGAGATACAACCTCAAAACGAGATAAGGCATGCTCAATGTAAGAGTGAAAAGGCGTATAATAAATGCGTACCTTGCAAGCATGACAAAAACACTGTAATGCAACATATTCAAAGCAATTTTTGAATCTTGCAATATACAAAAGGATACGAAAAAGGATACATCTTGTGCATATCGAGTGCTACACACGGAAGACACGGTTTGAGGTCACCACGGAGGTAGCTTAAGCTTCAAAAGTGTATTTTCTTGCACTTTCTCGAGAGATGAGGGTACAAATCAACAGAACTACCCCAAACAAGGCAATTACAGGTTCATCGGCCACAATGGAGAGCCATCGGCCATAAAACAAGCTTATCGGCCAACAATTTGGCCACTTGGCCAACAATTTGGCCGATTGGCCAAAAGTGGCAGATTCGGGGCAGTTTTGTCCATTTGCCTCGGGTCTTTAAGTATAGGGTTCCAAACCCTATACTTTCACTTCCTCTTCGTCGAAATCCATTCTCCTCTCTCTCTTGATTGTTTTCCTTCCTTCAATCCAAGCTTTACACAAGTTTTCCAACCTTCCACAACTTTCGATTCGTGAAACCCTCATTGTTTCGAACACTTTGAACCGATTGGAAAGTGTATCCAGTGCCTCATTCTTGATTTCCATCACTTGGGGTTTGTTTCCCCCGAGTCATCTTTGATCTTCGTGCCTTCTTCCGCACTTCAACCTTTCCTCCCATTTTTCACCCTTCGGGGTTGACTTTCGGTTGACTTTTGGCATTCTTGCCCATTTTTCATACCTTCGACCATTTTCTCCCTCTTCTTGAGATGACGGATGACATTCCAGAGGGCGGGGCTCCTCTAGGGATGGAGATGGATCCTGAGTTCGAGCTCTTGCCTCTCAGTGTTCGGCCCTTCGACCAGACGACGTACCAGCCTGAGGTACATGTGTTGCCTCCTGATAGCATTCGTTAGTTTAGGAGCTTCGCGCGAGGTGCTCCAGTGGACCTCCTGCTACGCGAGCCGGAGTCACACTTATCCTTTGGCGCCACTGAGGTATACTCTTTCCTTCTACTTTCTGCAATGTAGGTCGTATATCTTGGATAGCCGATACTGCCCTTTATCTGATCATCGCAAACACACTTGTACATCAAATGCTTAGTTTACCCTGAGCACATTCATACATGATATCTGTGTCAACTCGAACATATGCACACACACTGCATTTTTATCCATTCTGAACACATTCAAACACTGTATTTCTGACACTGCTTTGCATCCATTTGTCTTTGAACACAGGGCGATTCCCATGCCTTCCAGGGTTATGAAAACACCATAGCCCGGGGTTGGTACATGGAGCTACCCGATGAGGTCCGCCATATTGTTGACGAGACCGGTTTCGGCATTTTCTGCATGGGACTCTCGCGTCTCACTATGAGTAGGCCTTTTCTAGGGCGTTAGTGGAGAGGTGGTGGGACACCACTGATTCGTTCCACCTTTCCACGACAGGGGAGATGACGATGACTCCCTTTGACTTCTCCATGCTCACCGGCATCGGAGTAGGGGGTGATCTGATCCCTTTCGACACCGACATGGGTGAGTGGGATGCTGCCTAAATCTTCTTACTCGGCGCTCGCCCACCTCTCTCCCGACCAGGGTTCGTGAGATATTCATGGTTCGAGGACCAGTTCAAAGTATAGACGCCAACGACCCGCGAGGAGGTTGAGCAGTACGCCCGAGGGTTCCTTATGTTCATGCTGGGCACTACTCTCTTCGCCGACCGGGCGAACACCGTTGGCCTCTATCTGTTAAGCGCACTGGTGGACGTGACCCGGATCCGGCGCTATGACTGGGGTGGCGTAGGATTGGCCACACTGTACAGATATATGAGCTCTTCATCTCGCCAGAGCGGGCATCTGCTTGGAGCCTACTGGCGAGCCTGGGAGGTACATCTCTCCCTTCTATTTTTCTGATTACATTTTTGCACTATCTCGTACACCACGACATGATACACGCAATCGCTTACACGCAGCATATCGCACACACTACACAATACACTGCACACCATTCTCTGATTTCTGCTTTATCTACATACTGCTTTACTGATAAACATACTCATTATTACCCTGTTACATTCTGTAGTTGTGGGTGTACGCCTACTTCCCGAGGCTTGCTCCAAAGCTGGAGGTAGAGATGCCCCCCGTTGTTCCATATTCTCATAGGTATGATGTGAGATGCGAGCGGAGGCCGTGAGAGTCTTTGTTGTTCTTCCACAGATACTTTGACAGTATAGCCGCAGCAGAGGTATTTCAAACCTTACAGTTTGTTTGAGCTTCGCTTTATATTGCACTTTCGATAGTAGATAACAAACTGTATATCGATCATTTGCAGATCACCTGGCAGCCCTGGGCAGTGCTGCCAGACGCAGTTAGAGACCAGTACATGGGCGCTCGGGAGACTGCTCGGTTCCGGGTCTTGCTGGTGGGTCCGGTCTGCTGGGCTTGGTACTTGGGAGAGTGCTTCGTGCGACAGAGCCTCGGTTTACCCGAGCAGATAGTCCCGATGCCACCTTCTTCGCACATGAGGCATACAGTGACATACACTCCGCACAAGATGACCGATTTCACGATCGGTTGGGATGCCAACTTTTGCAGAGATGAGGGTGACTACACCGCCTTTATTTAGACACATCTCATGCCGCCTCTGGCCAGTGCTCGCCGAGGTGGGAGAGAGAGACCTACAGCCCCAGTAGGAGGAGCGGAGCATCGAGGGCGACTCAGGCCCATGACAGGAGGGGTTCCCGGAGGGGACGGAGAGCGAAGTGGCCAGATCTGCCCACTACCATGACATGCTGAGGACAGACTGGAGAGACTTACCAGATACCCATCGCTCCTCCCCCGGCTGATCATGAGCTCGTCAGAGTTCGAGGCTCGACCCCGGTATATGCTATACTTTTCATTCTGTACATTCATTTCATTTCAGTTGATATCTCGTAGAATTCTAATTACCTTAACACTTTTGCAGGCTTCCATCGAGTGCACTGGGCAGGCTTTGGAGCTGTCAGCTTCAGTGATGGGGATACTGTAGAGGAGCATGGACCTGTTGAGTATTTACGGTATCCTGATAAGTTCTTTCAACGTCAGTCCCAAAACCTTGCATAATCTGTTCCATACTGATCTGATGCATTACATTATCAATACGGCATTTGATACACTGCACTCACATACCACTCACAGCACTGATACACTGTATCTCATACACTACTCACGGCATTCATACACTGTAATCATATACTACATTTGATACCATACTCAGCTTCGCATAGTGTAGACGCGCCCGAACGTCCCAGCTCCGCACGCGAAGGCGCGAAATTGTTTTGTTCATTAGCTACTACAGTTTGGACTCAAATGTCACGGTTCTGAATGTAGTCTCACAATGTGCGACATGAGACCGATAAATCACCAAAGAGTCCAAATCCGGCAAATCGTTTTGGAAAACTGATTTTTAATAAAGAAGTGCCAAACATGGACTGCTTTGCCAGATACAGAGTCGCCACCTAAATATTTTATTTTTGGGGGAATTTAGGAAACCCTGACTCGTGCCTACGGCCACGTGTCCGTCATCACCAAAGTTGCCTCGGCTCGGGAACTTGGGTACGATTGGGGAAGGTCATTTAATGAACACCCCCTCTCGCCCGATCAAAGATCGGCCTATACTAAACATGATATCTTGTTTTTGAAAACACATGTGTTCTTATTCTAGTTAATTAGCTAATCTTACTATGTGATGCACACGACAAACAAGTATAGACTAGATCGCCTAATTTGGAACAAAACATTGCATGTTTGCCTTAAGATGGTTTGAAGTTTGTTACTTGTAAGTAGGCTAAAACACAGATTTCAATGAACTGTTCCAGTTCAAGTAATCCAACCTTCACCCATAGGCATTCAGGCAGTTATGTCATATAAGCAGTTAGCCTCATGGTAAGCATGCTTTCATGGCAACATCAACACACATGCAGTATGCTAAAGCGTAAACACTCACAGTGTACTCCGAGCCAAAACAAAGAACCAGTTAGAAATCATACATGATCATAGTTCATGTTAAGATGGCTAATGTAACAAATGCAAAAATACAACTCAAATAGGCTCGGCTATCCTAAGATGTCATGTGAAAATGCAACTTGATAACATGCTGTTGAACATGTATTCAAGTAAATGTATTTAAAATACAATGCAGTTAGTATGATGTGCCGAGCCCGGTGCATGCAATACAGATGAATGGATGTACGCATGCAAGCATAAGGTATGCTAATTGAAAATATGCCCTAAAAACTAACCATCATAAGCGGTTAAGTAAAAGGAAGAAAGAAATGGGGGTTGGAAGACATGCATCACACACACGCACGCTTATTACAACAATATGCCCTCTCGAAGGAGGGACCGAATATCAAAGCTAACTAGCTAATTTAAGCTAATTAAACTAATTATTACAAAACAAATTAATTAACTAATCCTAGTCAACTAATTATTACAAAATGAATTGAAATAGCTAATGCATTAACTAGTTAAAGGTACAAACCAAAGCAAAAGCTAGCTATCTAAGCATGACAGCTAAGGAAAGCAGTAAATCAGGAGCCTCAGAGGGAGAGGAATGCATGTATGCCCGGTTGCGTCGTTCGGAAATCCAATGCACTTCCCCGATTTGCCTCTGTTTTTTATTTGTTCTCAGAAACTTGCACCAAGCTCCAGAAAGCTGAAACTTCACCTTGGGAATCCTATGGGAGGGTGGCCGACCACTTTTGGTCCCTCTAGACACCTGCCAACCACTTTTTGTTGTTGAAAAAACCAGAAAAGTGGTCGGCTAGCTAGTTTTTCTGGCTGGCTGGCCAGTTGTTGCTGCTGAACTCCAATATTCTACAACAGAGAGCAAGAAAGGGCATGGCAATGTATTTGCAGCATATGTGTGCACAACCACCCTCCCTATCATGTATTGAACTCAAGGGGGGTGTGGTTCTCGACCCTCGGGCCACCAATTACGCATTTCAATGCGTGATGGCCGAGAGGCGAAGTTGCACAATTCAATATGAAAATGAATGCACAAGTAAACACATAAAGTCTAAAACTCTATCATGTATGATCAAGAGCGTCGATGACCGGGAATTAAGGCACGTTTCATCACTTGAAGTATGAAACGTTCCTCTTTTCCCATGTTTGGACTAACACCTATTCCAAACACAATGCAACACATAACATGGCATGGCATAATGCAACTAACAACATAACATACGTGTGGGAGCCGAATGAATAGAAGAGTCGGAAGATGCGTGCCCCAGAAATCAGATATTATTCGGCTCCGTATTGCGTGACTAGAATGCCAAATACGTTAGGAAGGCCGAATAGCCGGGGGTCAGTAGCTCCGAATAAACAAAGGGGGGAATGGGATAAAAGTAGGCTCAGGCCCCGAGGCCCAAAAAGCAAGTATAAATACAAGAACCAAAGATTTAGAAAGGCATGTAAGAATCACTTCACTTAACTTAGTAAACAAGCTATCCTGAGTGTCTGAACTAACTTGTCCGTCGGAGTGCTAATTCCAGCACCCCCGACCGGAGTGTTTGTATCTTTTCAGGTGACTAGCTGAGGATCACTAGCGTCTCCCAGGATCTGAAGAGTATTTCCAAACCACATCCCCACAATTGGCGCCGTATGTGGGAATACTCAAATACATCCATGGCAGGCGTGACTGAAGATCCTCCGATAGCCACTGACGAGACCACATAGAGAGATGACCTCATTCCAGCGAACTCGCTTGGACCAAAAACCATCGCAGCAAGACTTGCCTTGGACCTCTTCTCATCTTCAAACCCAACGCAAAAGACAATACAAGCGACCATGGCACAAGCTAGGCAAACCAAACAGAGGTTGGACAACATCATCGCTGAGAACGAACGCCTTCGTCGCGATCTGGCCTCGAAAATAGCAAAATCCAAACAAACGGTGCGCCAGGCTTCTCAGCGACCCCCGAGGGCAGATCATCGATGATCTCGGGCCCGACAGCCAGAAACTGACGGCTGCTATGCCTCAACAGATCATCTTGAGGAGTTGGCGAAGGACGAACGTCTCCACCAATGCATCCGGAGGAATGTGGTCGAAACACCTGCCCTTCCGAAGGATGCATTTCCGCTTGACACCGTCCACATGATATACAGCCTGCCAGCAGCCCCAGCCGTGCATGCGATCCAATCACATCCAGGCCCCCAACAGCAACTCACGCCAGCAAAGCGGCCCCGAGAAATGTCAAGTATCACCTTTGATGATTCTGATTTGATCGGTGTAACACTCCCTCACATCGATCCGTTGGTTGTTGAGCTACGCGTAAACTGGTTCACCGTCGAATGCGTTCTTATCGACCAGGGCAGTACCTCGGAGGTTATGTATTATAAAACCTTCACCAAACTCGGATTCAATGAGTCAGACCTGACTCCGGCTCCTTATCCACTATTCGGCTTCAATGCCACTCCAGAGTACCCATTGGGAAAGATCAGCTTACCCGTTCGAGCAGGTTCTAGAATGGTGGACGTGGAATTCTTGGTCGTCAGGCTGCCATCGTCGTACAATCTCATCATGGGGCGATCGTGGTTGCATACCTTGCAGGCCGTCCCAAGCACCTATCATCAACTGCTACGCTTCCCAACAGAACACGGCATTGAGCAAATCCGCGGATACCAGAAATCGGCACAAGCATGTTATCTCCTTGCCGTCAGAATGCCAAAGGAACTGCAAGTAAACTCCATTGAGGTGCCGAATCGGGAGATCCTGGATGACGTTGGGCGGCATCCAAATGAGAAGGCCACGGATGATTTAGACCGAGTTGACATTGATGGAAGCCCAGAAAAGTTCTTCATGATCGGCGCCTCTCTGAATCAGGCCGACAGGCAGCAGCTGATCTCTTTCTTGCTCAAAAACCTTGACGTCTTTGCGTGGACTCTGTACAAAATGCCGGGAACAGACCCGTCAGTTTCACAGCACCATCTGAATGTCGATCCGAAATTTAAGCCGATCATTCAGAAAGGCCGACGGTCAGCCGCGGAGCACACTGCCGCCATTGTTGAGGAGGTAGACAGATTGCTTGACGCCGGGGCAATTAGAGAAGTCACTTACCCTACGTGGCTCTCCAATACAGTGGTGGTGAAGAAGAAAAATGGGACTTGGCGAGTGTGCGTCGACTTCACGGATCTGAACAAAGCTTGCCCCAAAGACTGTTTTCCTCTACCCAGAATCGACCAGCTTGTCGATGCGACGGCACGTCATCAACGCATGAGCTTCCTCGATGCTTACAGAGGCTACCATCAAATCGCCATGCATCCAGATGACCAGGACAAAACTGCCTTCCTCACTCCAAGAGGAACCTATTGCTACAAAGTTATGCCCTTTGGGCTGAAGAATGCAGGGGCAACCTACCAAAGACTAGTCACCGCCATGTTCAAAGAGCAACTCAGCCACACTATGGAAGTATACATCGACGATATGGTGGTCAAGTCCAAAGAAGAACAGAATCATATAGCCGATCTAGAAAAGACATTCAACATCTTATGCAAATACAGAATGAAACTGAACGCTTCCAAGTGTGCATTCGGAATCGGCTCTGGCAAATTCCTGGGTTACATCATCAATCACCGAGGAATCAAAGCCAACCCGAGGCAAGTCACAGCAATCTTGGAACTCGGCTCCCCCCGTTCAGTAAAAGAAGTCCAAAAGTTGATGGAGATGGCCGCTGCACTCAACAGGTTCATCAGCTGGTCTACAGATCGCTGCCGACAATTCTTTCAGACATTATGGTAGGGTAAGGCTTTTGAATGGTCCGCCGAATGCAAATCAACCTTCAACGGACTCAAGACCTACCTCCGCTCAGTACCTCTCTTGACAACACCCGCCGCTGGTGACCCGCTCATCCTATATCTGGCAGTTTTCGATAGGGCCGTCAGCGCCGTACTGTTAAAAGAGGAGGAGGGGGAGCAACGACCAGTGTATTATGTGAGCAAGGCAATGGTTGATGCCGAAACACGCTACCTTCCGCTGGAAAAACTCATCTTAGCCCTAGTCATGGTGGCAAGAAAACTGATGCATTACTTCTAGGGACATAGTATTGGGGTGCTAACAGATTATCCCCTCCGATCAGTACTACGGAGTGCAGAAGCATCAGGACGTGTTTCAAAATGGGCTCTTGAACTCGCCAATCGACATTGCTTTTTACCTAAACCGCAATCAAAGGCAGGTGTTGGCCGACTTTGTTGCCGAATTCACCGGCGAGCTTGCCAACCTCAAACCTGATGAAGTTCGACCAAAGGCTGAAGTTCTACCAAAGCCGAACTGGAGAATTTATGTCGGGGATATTTGGCAATTATACTGTGATGGATCATCTAACCAAAGGGGCAGTGGTGCCGGAGTTGTAATCATGTCTCCAGACGGCGCAGTAATTGAGCAGGCCATCAAGCTTGGCTTCGAAGCATCAAATAACGAAGCTGAATACGAAGCCCTTCTAGCCAGTCTGCGGAATGCGTACCTTCTCGGCGCTCGGCGTTTGCTTGTGTTTTGTGATTCAAAATTGGTAATCAATCAGCTAAAGGGGGAGTACGCGGCAAGAAACGACCGTATGGCGGCCTACATGAAAACGGCCAATTCCTTGCTGGCAAAATTTGACCATCACGAACTGAACCAAATAACACGCGACCAGAACACACACGCGGATGCCTTGGCGTGCCTAGCCTCCGCCATCAATTCTGAGATCAAACGGACCATCGAAGTAGGTTTCGTCCCGGAGCCGAGTATTGGCCCTTCGGAGGAAATCCATGTCAACGTTATAGAATCTGCACCAAGCTGGATGGACCCCATTGCTGCATTTTTCTCTTCTGAACAACTCCCAGAGGACAAAAAGGAAGCACACAAGCTGCGAAATAAAGCCTTGCGATACTAGCTGGATCCGCAATGAGGGCTTTACAAAAAGTCCCTCTCTGGTCCATATTTGGAATGCGTGCACCCCGACAAAGTGGAGGAGCTTCTGACAGAGATACATGAGGGCAGTTGTGGTGCCCATTCTGGTGGACGCTCCCTGGCCCATCGAGCTATAACACAGGGATATTATTGGCCGACAATGATAGCTGATGCGGAGAGTTATGTAAAAAAAT
This sequence comes from Camellia lanceoleosa, assembly GCA_025200525.1. Lineage (NCBI taxonomy): Eukaryota > Viridiplantae > Streptophyta > Magnoliopsida > Ericales > Theaceae > Camellia > Camellia lanceoleosa. The sequence goes on along the minus strand of CM045766.1, from coordinate 168,487,414 downwards.
ACGAACAGTGCCAAAAGTTCTCCCCATTAACCCATCTGCCTGCCGAAGGGTTGAACTCTATCACCAGCCCCTGGCCGTTTGCTCAGCGGGGACTTGATATCGTAGGACCATTGCCCAGGGCCCCAGGGAACAAGCGATTCTTAATCGTCGCAACAGACTACTTCACAAAATGGGTCGAAGCGGAGGCTTTAACATATATACGAGATGCCGACATTAAACGCTTTGTATGGAGAAACATCATAACACGATTCGGCATTCCGAGAGCTCTCATCTCAGATAATGGCACCCAGTTCGATTGTGGCGTATATCGAGAGTTATGCATCAAATATGGCATTCGGCCTTACTTCTCGACACCGGCCTACCCCCAAAGCAATGGTCAAGCCGAAGCTTCTAACAAATCCATCTTGGATGGCATCAAAAAGAGGCTGGAAAAAGCTAAAGGCAAATGGGTCGAAGAATTGCCGAGTGTATTGTGGGCTCACCGTACTACGCTGAGGAGATCCACTGGAGAAACGCCGTTTGCTCTATGCTTTGGAACCCAGGTAATCTTACCCCTGGAAATCGGCCTCCCAACTCTGAAATCGCAAGTTTTTGATATGGGCTGAAACGACATGATGCTTGCCCTGGATCTGATTCTAATCGAAGAACGAAGAGACCGCGCCCTGGCATCCATGGCACGGTATCAGCAGCAGCTCGCCAAGTCGTATAATCAGCGAGTTCAGTTGCGCCGATACACGCTAGGAGAGTTTGTCCTAAAGAAGGTACTTCCAGCCGACCGGAGACCGGCCGATGGAAAATTGGGTCCAAACTGGGACGGCCCCTATCAGATAGAATCCATCGCAGGAACATGGGCATATCAGCTCTCAGACATGTTAGGAAGAAGCCTGCCACGGCCTTGGAATTCAACACCTTTACGTAAATTCTATCATTGACCCGACTTGTGGGCTTGATACTTGTACATGTTCCACCTTTGCAATACAAAGTTTCTCGTTTTCTCAAGCTCGCTCCCAAGCCTTGATTAATAAGGGCCGATTAAGCCTTCCAAGGCCAAAACAAAGACTCCGGATTCGGAGCGCCCTTCGTGGATATCACGATTGGCCAAAATAAAGCCTCCGGATTCGGAGCCCCTTTTGGTGCATGACACCTTAGGGCCGATTAAGACTCTGGATTCGGAGCGCCCTTCGTGGATATCACGATTGACTAAAATAAAGCCTCTAGATTCGGAGCGCCCTTCGTGGATATCACGATTGGCCAAAATAAAGACTCCGAATTCGGAGCCCCTTTTGGTGCATGACACCTTAGGGCCGATTAAAACTCCGGATTCAGAGCGCCCTTCGCGGATATCACGATTGGCCAAAATAAGGCCTCCGGATTTGGAGCCCCTTTTGGTGCATGACACCTTAGGGCCGATTAAGACTCTGGATTCGGAGCACCCTTCGTGGATATCACGATTGGCCAAAATAAAGCCTCTGGATTCGGAGTGCCCTTCGTGGATATCACGATTGGCCAAAATAAAGACTCCGGATCCGGAGCCCCTTTTGGTGCATGACACCTTAGGGCCGATTAAGACTCCGGATTCGGAGCCCCTTTTGGTGCATGTCACCTTAGGGCCAATTAAGACTCCGGATTCGGAGCGCCCTTCGTGGATATCACGATTGGCCAAAATAAAGCATCCGGATTCGGAGCCCCTTTTGGTGCATGACACCTTAGGGCCGATTAATACTCCGGATTCGGAGCCCCCTTTGGTACATGACACCTTAGGGCCGATTAAGACTCCCGATTCGAAGTGCCCTTCGTGGATATCACGATTGGCCAAAACAGTCTCCGGATTCGGAGCCCTTTTGGTGCATGACACCTTAGGGCTGATTAAGACTCCGGATTCGGAGCGCCCTTCGTGGATATCACGATTGGCCAAAATAAAGCCTCCGGATTCGGAGCCCCTTTTGGTGCATGACACCTTAGGGCCGATTAAGACTCCGGATTTGGAGCGCCCTTCGTGAATATCACAATTGGCCAAAATAAAGCCTCCGGATTCGGAGCGCCCTTCGTGGATATCACAATTGGCCAAAATAAAGACTCTGGATTCAGAGCCCCTTTTGGTGCATGACACCTTAGGGCCGATTAAGACTCGGTCGGGCGCCTTCGTGGATATCACGATTGGCCTTTTGAGAGATGCATTCGGACCATTTCATTGGCCGAATAAATATTCACTGAATCGTTCTTAATTGAAGCCGGTCAATGCATGTTTAAACATTTACGCCACGCAACACAACTTGCCAGTAAGTTGAAATAATACGATTAATTAAGCACATAACATTTCAAGACCAAATACAAATGTTGAAAATAAAAGAAATTCTATTTATTCGGCGCAAAGTTTTCTCGTGTTCCAAAGTCTATTCATTCGGCACCCTCATCGTCGCTCTTCTCAACTTCGAAAGTGGAATAAGGTAAGTAGTGGCGATGATACAGGGGCGAGGCCGAATCAATGCCCACAGCTTTGAGAGCTTTCTCGGTTTGAAGGGCCTTGATCCAGCCGTGCTTGAATCCACAATTTTCACATCGGCAGACCTCCTGGGCAAGGTCCTGTTTGGTCTTCTCTATCTCGACCTTCAGGCCGTCCTGAAACCCCTTTTCATAACCCGAGGTCCGTTGGGTCACTCTCTTTGCAACAACCAATTTAGATTGACCGGCCGCCACCGACGCGCTCGCTTGAATATTCTTTAGCTCTCGAAGCTCACGCTCAGCCTTTTCTACTCAAATCTCCAGACTGTGATTCCTTTCGTCCTTTTTCTCGCTCTCACGTCGCGCTTCCCGCAGACGCATGCCGACTTCGTAAGCAGTTTATAGTCCTTTCACGGCTCCATGTATGTCGTCTCAAAATACTTCAAAATCTCGATGTCCGACCATTGATTGTTGGACTTCCGGCGGGAATATCTGTCGAGCGAACTCGACTGCCACATCTGGGTCTTTAATGATAGAATCCGCCTCCATCATTGGTCTATTCCTCACAGAAACCGCAAAACTCAACGGTCGTGGCGTCACATCAGGATCAATTTTCGGTCGCGGGCGCAGAGAATTTCCCCGTTGTTGCCTGTCCTTTCGGGGCGATCTGCTTCGATGACTAAGGGCCTGCTGTGTTTCCCGAACCTTGGACGTTCTTCTTCCCGTACGCGCAGGCTCGCTACTACGACTCATTGCAGCGTCTAATTCAGTCAATCTTCGTCCCTCCCAAGTTGCCTGAATGGAAATAAGTAGGGCCTCTGGCGTGCACCCGCCCCATTTGTCCTTCAATGTATGCAGCTCTCCCGAGGCAATGTCAGTAATCCCAAACGTCAATAGTCGGATGATAATTGTCCAGCCCACGAGCTGGGCCAGCTCACGCCCTGGCTAAGGCAAGGGCATATTTATTAATCGGGTCGGCCATGTTTTCAAGCGCAAGCGCTGATCAATCTGTGCCTCAGCCAACCCACGAGTTAGGCCCATTCAGCTTTGCAAGCTCACACCCTAGCTAAGGCAAGGGCAGATTTACTAATCTGGTTGGCCATGTTTTCAAGCGCAAGCGCCGATCAATCTGTGCCTCAGCCAGCCCACGAATTAGGCCCATTCGGCTTCGCAAGCTTGCGCCCTGGCTAAGGCAATGACAGATTTACTAATCTGGTCGGCCATGTTTTCAAGCGCAAGCGCCGATCTGGCTAAGGCAAGGGCAGATTTACTAATCTGGTTGGCCATATTTTCAAGCGCAAGCGCCGATCAATGTATGCCTCAGCCAGCCCAAGCGCAAGCCCCGATCAATGTGTGCCTCAGCCAACCCACGAGTTACGCCCATTCGGCTTCGCAAGCTCGCGCCTTGGCTAAGGCAAGGACAGATTTACTACTCTGAGCTAGTGCCCTGGCTAAGGCAAGGGCAGATTTATTAATCTGGTCGGCCATGTTTTCAAGCGCAAGCGCCGATCAATGTGTGCCTGAGCCAGCCCACGAGTTATGCCCATTTGGCTTCCAAAGCTCGCGCCCTGGCTAAGGCAAGGGCAGATTTATTAATCAGATCGGCCAAATACCTAAACTAAGCAGCCAATCTAACCATAACCAAAAGCAATATCATTTATCAACAACATTTTCCTTAGCCAGTTGAGCACAACTCATGAAATTTTATATATACGCAAATTACTAAACAAAGAGCTACAAGCCCGCATAAAAATGCCTAGCAAAAAACTATAACTGTATCAGCCATCGGAATCAGACTCCAATGGCTCAACATCCACTTGCTCATATGGTATTGGCATAATCAATGAAGCGTTAGTAGCAGCAAGGGCTTTGTGTCAGCCATGTTTGAATCCCTGATTTTCAAACTTGGGGACTTGGTTCAAATACTTGGTGAGTCCAGCATTTCTCCCGGCCTCGAATACTTTGGAAGACTCCGAGTCAGCTGTTTTCTTCGCCGCCTTCATTTCTGCCAATTCAGCCTCCAGTTTGGAGACCGCCTTCTGGGCCAATTTGAGTGCATCTTCGCTTGCGTCCGCCTTCTTCTCGGTATCTGATCTCAATTGATCCGCACTACGAGCCCTGTCCATCTCGGCGTCGGCCCTTGAGGCTTCCTTGTTCGCCCTCAAAGCTTCGGCCTCGGCCCGAAGTGGATGGAGGATCGGCCGAATTCAATACCTCGTCAGACTCGGTTTCAGACTGATCTGATTCGGTAACTGTAGACACCCCATTTTTGATCGACCTTAAGACTCATACGTCACCGATTGAGCGCTCGGTGATGTTGCATATTGTGCTCGTTCAGAAGTCTCAGAGCCGCAGCCGTGCGCCCTGCCTCTGGACTTTCGAACCCTCTTCTGTGCCTTGTCTCGGTTTGCGAACCAGACTCGGTTCTCTCTATTTTCTTTCCTGAGGGGAGGGAGTGGTCCCGTAGACCATCTCTCAGTGGCCGTGGGCTACATTTCGTGGCCGTAGGCCCTTTTGCCCATTTTGGAGCCCGGTTCTCGGTTTTCGGAGCCGTCGGTAGTGTGCTCGGTTGAGGACCACCCAACCATCTCCGATTTCTCCGGTTTCGGCATACATCTCATTTACTCCCTAACGAGGACACTGGGTCTTAGATACCCACCGTGGCCAAACACCACTTCGGTGTAGCGGTAGGTTTCGGGACCGGCTGTGTTCAGCCCCGAGCATTCGTTTTGCATCGGTTTTGTTCATTTTGCAGGTACCTCTGTTTTATCATAAGGAAGGTCCTTTGGAGGGTGGGAGGGCGATTGTCTCGGCAACTGTTATGCTCCTCGGCGCCTCCGCGCTGCTTTTTCACTTCATAGGGCTAATGTTGAACACCCTAGGGCCATTTTCTTGAGAGCCAAAACCACTTATTCGTGTTGTACACACATGGGAGGACCCTAAAAAATGGTGCTCAGCCAATAATTGTTTCTTACATTTTTGAGCCTCTCCTAGAAGTGGATTGTTGTCTCTCTTGCTTCAGAGTTGTGAAATTCCAACCACAGGGACTTGGTGTACACATATGGGAGGACACTACCCTTTGGTGCTTTCGGCCGGCAATTTTCACTTCCCATTTTTACCCCTAGCCGGCCATGGGGTGGCTGGCCGACCACCTCCAAAGCAAAGCAGGCTGCAAGCATCCTCACTCTGTGTTCATTACAGCTGTATGGCTGTTTCTTCAAAATATCTGGGCATCCGGGGGATATTTTGGGAGGGAAAGCTTGGGTGCATTTCTCTCCTCTTTTACACCCCCTTTTTGGCCTTTAAAGGTGGCCGGCCAGCTCCTTCTTTAGGGTTACAAAAACTTCCTAGAAGAGCTCCTAAGCATTGGCCTACATCTTCCTATCCAAAAACCTCCAAAAACTTCAAGTGTTAGCCTCATTTGTTCATCAATACCAAGCCTCACCATCACCACTTCCATTCTAGCAGCAAAGGAAGGTTTTTCAAAGGCTAATAAGCAACAAATTCAAGCCAAGAAGCAACAAAAGTCTTGTCTTCAAGGGTGATTACCCTTTTTGAGCTTATTTTTGCTTCATTTTTCTACCCTATTTGCTTGAGGTTTTGGGCTCCGACCCTAAATGAGTTTGAGCTTATTTTGAGCCCCTCTACAACATTGTAGAAGGGCTCAACCTTGTTTGGAGCTTCTACATACCACTTGCTTCAATATCCATCATATTTACCGTAAACTTGCATGCTATTTTTAGCTTATGTACATTTGTTTTTGGAGCCTTCCATAAACTGTGATTGAGCTTATTTTGAGCTCCTCTACAACATTGTAGAAGGGCTCAACCTTGTTTGGTGCTTCCATGCATGACCACTCTTTATAGCCCTCTTTTGGTCCATATTTTGCATGCTATTTCTAGCCCATGAGTGATCTGTTTCCGAGCATAATATAAACTGTGAGTGGGCCTATTTTGAGCCCCTCTTCAACATTGAAGAAGGGCTCAACCCTGTTTGGCCTCTCTATCATGCACTTGCTTCATAATCTCTCATATTTACCGTAAGTTTGCATGATTTATTTGACCTACATGAAATTTGTTTTGGAGCATGTCATGAACTGTGAGTAAGCTTATTTTGTGTCCCTCTACAACATTGTAGAAGGGATCAACCTAGTTGGGGGTCTCCATGTTGTACTTGCCATTATATCTCTCTTTGACCCCCATTTTGCATGCTTTTTAGGCCTATCTAGCTTCTGTTTTCGGCCACCATCAGTACTGAAAATGTCCATATTTTGGCCTTCTTGTCATGTTTTGTTAAGGGTCCAAGGCTGTTTGATGAATGTAAGGCATACTTCATGTTTTAGCCTTTGTTGGCTTCTTTCTTGCATGACATTTTTAGCAAGTTTGCATACTGATTTGAGGGTTGTAATTTACTGTAAATGTGCATATTTTTGGTCCCTCTTCAGTGTTGTAGAACTGTATTTTTCAGTTTGAGCATTGTATATATCACTTGCTTCATTGTTCCCCTCTTTTCCCCCATTTTTGCATGCTATTTTTGCCATACTTGTTATTGTTGTTTGGCCATACTTTGTACTGGAAAAATGCTAGTTTAGGGACTGCCTAACATCTGTCTTTACACTTCATGTCCATATTGTGCATGTTCGGCATAGCTGCAAGTCATTTCGGGTACTTAGCATAGCATTTCGGGCATCGGGTGTAATTTTGCTACAATTTGGGGGCTATTTCTGCATCATTTTGGCTGCTGAAATTTGCATTTTCCATATGCCATATGCCACGTCTCATTCCGTATGCCATTTCATGCCTTAGGGCCATTGCCTCGGTTTGCGTGCCCACGGGCACGTATTTCGAGGCATCTCGTTTTTCATCCTCCGGCGTCCTATGTGAGTGTGGCTGAGGCCCTCTCATGTTGGTATAAGCCCATCATTGCATTGTATATCATATTTCATGTCATTTCATGCCTTTATGCCATTGCCTCGGTTTGCGTGCCCGTGTGCACGCATTTCGAGGCACTTCATTTTCATCCATTGGCCTCTTATATGAGTGCGGCTGGGGCTCACTCATCTTAGTATAAGCCCACATTGCATCACATATCTCATTTTAGTCCTGTTGCATTCCGTATGACATTTTCTCGGTTTGCGTGCCCGTGGGCACGCATTTCCAGACATTCCATTTTAGTCTCATATCATATTTCATGTCATTTCATGCCTTTATGCCATTGCCTCGGTTTGCGTGCCCGTGTGCACGCATTTGAAGGCACTTCATTTTTATCCGACGGCCTCTTATGTGAGTGTGGCTGAGGTCCACTCGTGTTAGTTTAAGTCCAATTTGCATTGCGTATGCCATTCTATGCCTTAGGATCATTTCCTCGGTTTGCGTGCCCGCGTGCACGCATTTCGAGGCATCTCATTTTCATAGCATTGTGTATACTAGGATTGTATTTTAGCTGCATTTCATGCATATCATGCATATTGCATTGTGTTCGGGATAAGAGTTAACCCGAGCACGGGAAACGAGGCACGTTTCGTACTCCGAGTGACGGAACGAGTCTCAATTCCCAAGTCACCGATACTCCGGATTATCCATGATGGAGTTAGGTTTTGTTGTAGCATTCATATGCATTCATCCTATATTGAGTTTTGCAATTCGGCTCCTCGGCCATCATGCATCGATATGCGTGATTGGTGGCACGAGGATCGAGGCATGCATACATTTGTGAAAATACATTGCTATGCCCCTTTCCTACTCTCTGTTGCAGCATATCAAGAATCAGCAGTCTTCCGAGACTTGGCGCGCTTTTCAAGAAACATTGCAAAACAGAGGCTAATCGGGGCATCGCCGTGGATTTTCGTGCAAAGCAGCCCAAACATGCATCATTCCATCATCCGGAGCAGAATCAAAGGCCCACGGCTTGCATGCGATTCTGATTTTCTTAGTTAATTTGTTAATTAATTAGGAATTTGTATATTATTTTATTGTATTATTTGGGTGTACTATTCTTTCATTTGGGATTGTATATTTATTGGACCCTCTAGGCGAGCATAATTGTAATAAGTGTGCGTGAGTGTGATGTATGTCTTCCAACCCGTCTTTCTTCCTTTTATTTACCGCTTATGATGGTTAGATTAGGGCATATTTCAATTAGCATACAGTATGACAGCATGTTTGCATTCATTCATCTGTTTTGCATGCACCGAGCTCGGCGCATCATACAAACTACATTTGTATTTCAATTCCAAAATTGAATACTTGATAGCTGTAGCATTTCATATGTCATGTTTAGAATAGTTGAGCCTGCTATAGTTTGCATCTTTGCATGTGTTGCATTAGGCACTTTTGTGTATTTAGGATCATGCATGTTTTCTAACGAGCTTCTATTTTGGCGTGGAGTACTCGGTGAGTTTTATGCTTCAGCATCCTTGCATGCGTGTGAGTGTTGCCATGAATAGCATGCTTACCATGAGGCTATGTGCTTATGTGATATAACTGCCTTGAATGCCTGTGGGTGGAGGTTGAGTTACTTGAATTGGGACAATTCATCAAATGCTTGTTTTAAGCCCACTAGATAGTGGCAAAATCATATTTTCTAAGTCCACCCGAGGGTGGCAAATCCACGTCTTAGCCTACCTGCGGGTAGCACCATCAAACCATTTTCAAACAAACAGACATGAAATGTCTTGTTCCAATTCAGGCGATTCAGTCTATACTTGTATGCTGTGTGCGTCCCATAGTAACCTAGGCTAATAACTGGAATAAGAACTCACAATGTTTTCAAAATCGGATATCATGGTTAGTAGAGGCCGGTCTTTGACCGGGCGAGCGGGGGTGCTCACGAAGTGACCTTCCCCAATCGTACCCAAGTTCCCGAGCCGAGGCAACTTTGGTGATGACGGACACGTGGCCTTTGGCACCGAGTCAGGGTTTCCTAAATTTCCCATTTTAAAATATTTAGGTGGCGACTCTGTATCTTGCGAAGTAGTCCATGTTTGGCACTCCTTTCAAAAAAAAATCTGTTTTCAAAATGATTTGCCAAATTTGGACTCTTCGGTTCAAGATTGAGAACCGTGACATTTGAGTCCTTCGAACTGTAGTGACCCAATATCGAACGAGCGGGGACTCGCCTCCTTCCCGGGATGCGTTGAGGGCGCTCTGATTCTGGCGACTCTGCTGGGGATTTAGACTACACTTGTGTGTTTCTTTGCATTGCATTTGCATTGGTGCGCCTAGGACACCGTGTTTGCCATCTGCTATTCCTAAGCGGTTTGCCGGAGGCTTGTCTTGTCAAGGCATGTCCATAAGGTCGATTACGGGCTCTGCAGATGGGAACACAAACCCGGTTTTACGGGGCACCCTGACCATTCGACCTAGTGCATATTCGGATCCATAGTGACCATTCCAAACTAGGACGGTTGCTTACCGTTTATAGGTTGTTTGAAACATTGCGTGCGTAGTGAAACCCTAGCTCGACAAAATAGGGCGAAACCCTCCCCCAACATAGGGGTGCTTCGGCTCTCACTTATACATTATGTGCTTGTTAGAGTCGTCTTCTGAGAATGCATGTATCAGTTTATGAGTTCAGATATCAGGCCTGCGGGCATCAGTTTTTTGAGATAGCGCATCGCGCCGAACTGGGCATCGATCGATTATCGAGAATCGGTTATCTGCGGATATCGATTGATTTTGAGAAACGGTAATCTGAGAACATGATCGATTATTGAGGACAGTGTATTTTTAGCTTATCAAACTGCGTGTTGTATGCCCGACTGTGTGTTGTGTGTACTTAATTTAAGCTGTTATGCTGCCCGTTTTTCTGGTTATTTATTTCCTTTTCGCTTTATTATCTTTTTGCTAGGGTAGTTTTTAGCACGATTGCTTCTGAACCAATAGATACCCCCCAAGCACTTTGGACACGAGGTCGCCGACTCCGCCGTCCGAGGATCTCGTTAGCCGGACATCGGTGTTCCACTCTCTACCCCGATTATCGAGAAGAAGGCCGAGGCGCGGCGTGTCGAAGCGAGGATTCTGGATAGAGGGCTGCTTTGACAGTAAATAGTCAGGTTGAAATTTCTGTGTCTGCTGTAGAGGTACATTTACCAGTCATTCAGATGGAGCAGCAGAATACATCAGGGATGGAGGCGATGATGCGCCAGATGCACGATAGCATGAAACAGATGCAAGATGATGCCATCCGCCAAGCGGAATTTTCCAAACAACAAGCATGATCATGGCCGTATTTGTGATCACTAGGCGCAATGCAGAATCGACATCGCTTCACATCGATTCCTCCTCCACCGGTAACTCCACTACTGGCGAGGCATCTACTGGTCAGAATACTCTGCCGAATCCTCAGAATGTCCTCCCAAACACCCAGAATACCTTACCTGATGTCCGAAACACTCAAGAGGACCTGGTCTTCTTGGCTAGCTCGCCCCACTTCGCCAATTGTCCAAGAATCTTACACCCAACCACCCGGACTCTCCTTTTGAGTTCGAGGTTGATCAGACAGCTTTGAAGCTGAGTAAGCTGGAAAAGCTTTTTAAGAAATCGCAGGGGGTGAAGGCCATCCCAGACATCGAAGATGGCTATACTGACGTGGCCGTGACTTTGCCGGACAGATTTAAGATGCCCCAGATCGACCGTTTTGATGGGTCTGGGGACCCCATGGTCCATCTTCGGCTATTTTCAGATATCACGAGGCCAATGGGCCTAACCGGACTCTGAAAACTCTCATTTGTTTGGCGAACCATCGGAGTGGCGCCATGGTATGCAAAGTTGGATAATGATGTTAAGAGGAACTGGGATGAGATGGCTGAGGCCTTCGTTGCACAATACTCATATAATACGGTCGAGATTACAGCGTGATCTCGAAACAACGAGGCAGAACAAAAGAGACTTTCTCGACTTTGTAACGGTGGAGAGCGAAGGCATCGATGATGACCTTGAGGCCAGCAGATAAAGATCAAATTCGATGATTGTGCGCAATCTCCAACCAAGACTTATCACGAAGATGATTGTAGTTCCTTTCCCACCTTCGCAGATCTACGATATGGGGTGCAAATCGAGGATCGCGATGAAGCAAGGTCTGATCGTCGGACCGAGAGCGACCCGAAGGACATTCAATCGTAATAACAACTGCGAGGCCAGTGGCATTGCGAAACACAAGGACTTCAGAGGTCGGTATGGTCACCACCACTCCCCCTCCCCATCCAAGGCCTGCGGCGGCCACACCCTTTTCCAGCGCATCCGGAAGTAACACCTAAAATAATAGATTCCAACCCCGGGGCCAAAGAACCTTCACTCCACTATACATGCCCCTGTCCAAGGCTCTGAGGGTATTAATCAGAAAGAAGCATCTGACGCCCCTAGAACCGAGGCCACTACCGAATCCACTCCCCCCTTCCCACAACCCAGCCAAGTACTGTGCGTACCACCAGCAGCATGGCCATGACACAGATCAATGTTTCCGGCTGCGTCATGAGATTCAAGACCTCGTCGACAAGAATATCATTGTGCCTCCCGAGAGACCCAACGTCACAACTAACCCACTCCCCGTACGTAACCAAGATCCACCACCCAAAAGAGTCAACTTCATCCAAACTGGGGTCGTTTCCTACGATCCTAGTGTCTATATTACTCCCTCCCACCTACCCAAGCCAGAGGTGATCCTTCTGATTACTCGACTTGTGCATGTTGGACACCTTCACAACCCTGAGGCAGAGGTGGTGACCTCCAAGATGGAGCGGGCAAGTTTCAAAGAAGCGAGGTGGTGAGTGCAGGATGGAGCAGTCTGGGAATCTAGCTGGAGAGCCTATGATCGGCGGATACATCCTATCGATGGGCGCCGAGCGAGTGTGAGCCGAAAAAAGGCAATCGTGCATTATTGAGGAGGCGGACTTGAACAAGGGGCAGATTGATGGAAGAAGATTTTGCCAATTTTCAGTTCTTCAACGACCAAGAAGCAGGGGATGCGACAATCAATTGGTTTGAATATGGGGAGTCGGCTGAGGTTGTCAGATGGCTAGATGATCAGCCAGAGCAAGGCCCGGCAGGGGCAGGGGTATCAATGATGGCCGGAAGGGCCGAGAGTCAGAATGAACCGCCGGAGAGCGCCGGTGCAAAGAATTTCGCTCAGGATCAAGATATTGTGAAAACCGAACAACAAACCTTACTGACACAAGAGGAGCAAGAGAAGAGATGGGATTCTGAGAGGATCCAGAAAGCCAAGAACCATGAAGAGGTTGAAAGTGCTGCAAGCACGAGAGCAGGACATGCTGTGGGCATGTGGCATGAAAATCTTGGTCTGAGCTTGCCAGAACCAGATAGGTGTCTGTTGAATGCTAGCGGAATGTGGTGGGAAGACGAAGACTTATGTCTTGCCCACACAGACGAAGATTGGGCAGGTACTCAACCAGATGATACTTGGTACCTCGATGAGGTGGACCACATGACCAGGAACGGACGGTACTTCAAGCCCCCACACCTCGACCAACCCGAACCATCTGGGAAAGATAAAGAGGTAGAAAAACAGAGAGAGAAGCAGATTGAAGAAGAAGCTGTGCTCAAGCAGTTAAAGAAAATACGTGACATCTCCATGCAGGGGCCGCTTATGGCTTCAAGGGTGCATAGGCAGTTTGTCCTATACGCTATGGACAAGGCCAAACTCTCCATTGAAACTACGCCCGGAAAAATTTGGTTGGTTTTTCCGGAGGAGGTTCCCCGTATTAACCTTTTCGACAAGGAATTGTCGCTGAGGCGTGAATCATAACAAACCTCTCTACATCTCCGTGGAATGTAGAGACAAGTGAATACCGGTGGTACTTGTTGATCTGGATGCGCTATCAATGTCTGCCCGATCGAGCGGCATATGTCGGGTTAAAACCCGCAGACTTAATACCAACCACTCAAGTGATCAGAGCTTATGATAATACCAGCAGGGAAGTGATGGGGACTGTTAAGGTTGAGACCCAGGTTGGTCCAGGACAACACAACATTGAATTTCATGTCTTGGACGTTCCCGCAACCTTCAACTTGCTCTTGGGGCAGCCATGGTTGCACCAAGTGAAAGCAGTCTCTTCCACTCTGCACCAGATGTTGAAATACCCTCACGGAAGGGGGTTGCAATTGTTTTCGGAAATTTATCCATCCATCCGCCGCCAGAAGTGTCTACGCCAGTTTTGGAGATCGAGCACGGCACGGAGGATGTGTTCTTATCGGGGTTCACTTTGGCGGAGGCGGGTAGTCGCGAATATTATGGTACGTGAATGAAGGTGTGTGCGTCGGTGCTCAATCCGTCTACCTCATGAACAAGCTACAACATATTCGGGATGGGATTAGGAAGAAGCGGCAGAAAGGATTATTGCGTTAGCGAAGTGCCACATAAGCATACCTTTGGGTTATCGCCCACCAAAGAGGGCTGATGAGGAAAGGAAAGGAGATGGTTGGCGAGCGAGCGAAGCAGGGAAGCCTTTTGATTTAATACGAGCCCATCGGTACCTGAGCGGGCGCTTCATCAGGAGGAGGACTTTCCATTTGCGGCTTCCCGAGCCATGGTTAAGCGAAGAAGAAGCGCGTGCGAGTTTTGAAATCTTCGACACGCAACTATCCGGGGATAGCGTTGCCCTGAGCAGACAAACCAACCGAGGTTGGAGAATAAGGCGGTGGATCTTGAGGAGCCTGAATTGGAAATGGGGGTAGCATGGCATGTCTCCTCTCGATCCTCCGATCGACCAAGAGTGCTTGGGGATAACTCCGTGGTTTCCATGATTGGGGTGAAAGCGGCATGAGCCGACCAGCTGACTATCTTGGATGCATCAATCGCACCCTCTCTCACTTGGCGATGCGAGGAGGTTCTTATCCAACAAAGGGTCGGGTAGTGGCCGAATCTGATTCCACCGAGTCTGTGAGTGGAATCAGTTCAGCTTCGGCTAGTCTGAGTCTGTACTCGGGATGTTAACCGGATGCCGTCTGTCTGGTCGTCTTTTTCCTTTTCATTTAGTCTGTTGTAGATGAATTGGACGATTTGGATGTGCCTAATGGGAATGAACTATCTGTGGTTTCAGTACTTTTACGTGCCCTTAATTTATTGCATTAATTGGACTTTCAAAATTTTGATCAAAAGCAGCGAGGGCGAAGTTCCTCGGTCTTCTAGCGTTTAATTGAGCATGAGCAAGAGATTTGTTAAATCATTAATGGATGAAATCATTACCGTGAACATTAGTGCTTGAGGAGGACCAGCGGCTAGTCGGATCGGGTCCACGTTGTCTTCGGAGACGCGAGCACTTAGTCTCTTTATTAAAAGATTTCAAAGATGTTTTCGCGTGGTCCTACGAAGACATGCAGAATCGATCTGAGATTGTACAACATCGGATCCTTGACCGAGGCCCGACTGTCAGAAACTTCGAAGGATCCGCGGATTGGGCTCTCAAGATTAAGGAAGAGGTCACCAAGCAAATCGGCGAGGCTTCTATTTGATATCTGAATATCCGACTTGGTTGGCCAACATTGTTCGGTCTTAGAAGAAAGATGGCAAGATTGGTGTGTGTAGACTTGAGGATTTAAGCGAGCTAGTCAGAAGGGCGACTTTCCTACCACACATCGATGAGTTGGTAGACTTCTGGCGGTGCATGCATTGCTCTCATTCATGGATGGCTTCTCGGGACACAACGGATAGTGATGGCGCCAGAAGGCGAGAAAAATTGCATTCACCACCCGGTAGAACATCTGCTACCGGGTAATGCTGGTTTGGGTTGAAGAAACTGGAGCTACTTATCAGCAGACCACAATACTACATGATATGATCCACAAAGAGGTTGAGGTGTATGTGGGCGACATGATTGTCAAGTCCAAGGAAGAGAGGGCCACTACGCCTTGCACAAGTTTTTCAAAGGATCGAGGAATTAGGTTCTGGCTAAACCCTCGAAATGTACATTTGGTGTTCTGGGAAAATGCTAGGGTTTTGATTACACAAAGGGGCATCGAGTCGACCCTTCCAAAATCAAGGCCATCTTAGAAATGCCACCACCAAGAATTTGAAAAGGAGGTCGCGAGGCTTTACGGGTAAGTGCAATTCATAAGGCGGTTTATTTCAAAACTAACCTTGACTTGTGAACCACTTTTGGCCTCCTCAAGAAAGGAAAGAAGTTCCAATGGGATGGCCGATGCCAAAATTGCATTTGAGCAGTTAAAGAATATCTCTGAGAACCCACCCGTTTTATCGCCACGGAACTAGGAAACCGTTGATTTTGTATCTGTCGATGTTGAAACTACAATGGGCTGCATGCTTGCACAAGAATCGAAGACAAAGCGAAGAGCCATTTACTATCTCGGCAAGAAGATCTTTGGAGTATGAGACCGGTATACACATTTGGAAAAGGCTTGCTTAGCTCTGGTATGGGCTACGAGGCTGCGGCACTACTGTTAGCTCACTCTGTAATGTTGGTTTCGCGACTTGATCCCATCAAATATCTCTTGAAACCGGCTCTTACGGTTGGCTAGCTCGTTGGTTGCTTTTGCTCTCGAATTTGATCTCACGCGTCGTGACCGCCGTCGATAAAGGAAGAAGCGATGGCGAGTTCCTTCGACCACTTTCGGTTGAGGATGAAGCGATTGAATATTTGTTCCGGATGAATCAATTACGCATATCGGCGAAGAAACTTGGGCGATGTACTTTGGCGAACATCAAATCAACATGGGTGTGGGATAGGAGTGTTCTTGTGCTAGCGATGATTCCGCATCCCTCTAGCCTTCAAGCTCCGGTTCAAAGTCTCGAATAATGAAGCGAGAATATGAGGCATGTATTCTTTGGTTTAGAAGCGACCCTAGAACTAGGGGCAAAGACGGTTGGGCGTCATTGGGGATTCGAACCTTGTTGTGTCTCAAGCTAAAAAGACTGGAAAGTAAAGAGGAAAAGATGATGATGTACCACCAAACCTTGGATTTCTTGATTCCTCGGTTTGAAAAGCTAAGTTTTACTCATCTACTAAGAGAGAATAACGAGTTCGCAGATTAGCTAGCAACTCTATCATCTATGATAGACATCCGTGTGGAGTCGAATCGTCCGGTCATCATCGACGAAATTTGCACTGCCTATGAGTCGATTGCGACCATAGATGAAGTTGAGACGAACACCCACGGTATTACGACATCTGGAACTTCTTGGAACAGAAACATACCATGGGGGTAAATGCCAAAGACAAGAGGGCAATCGAGAAGAATGGCGATCCAGTTCATCATCTGCGGGGGTAAACTGTATAAACGGGGTCATCTGGGAATGCATAAACTGTGCGTTGATGCGGAAGAGTCAAGACGGCTGATGGAAGCCATCCACGGAGGTGAATGTGGTGCACACATGAATGGGGTAATGTTGGCACGAAAGATCCTTAGACAAGGTCATTACTGGTCCACCATGGAGGAGGATTGTATTGGCTTTGTCCGGCGATGTCACAAGTGTCAAATTCATACCGTCGCATGAACATCCGCCGTCAAAGCGTACAACATGACTTCGCCATGGCGTTTTACATGCAGGGAATTGATGTAATAGGAGCTGTTACGCCAAAGGGGTCGAATGGGCAAGAGTTCATCTTGGTAGCGATAGATTATTTCACAAAGTGGGTTGAGGCCCAATCTTATGCAGTGTTGAAGGCTTCGCATGTAGCAAAATTTATCAGAAACAACATTATCTGTCGCTACGGGGTCCCAAATGAAATCGTTTCAGACAATGGTTCCCACTTCAAAAAGGAAGTGATTGATTTGTTGGAGAAATACAATGTGGCTTTTCATAAGTCATCTACTTACCGCCCGCAAACCAACGGAGCAGTTGAGGCCGCCAACAAGAACATCAAACGCATACTACAGAAGATGGTGGACACCTATCGGGACTGGCGGATAATTGCCGTTAAGCTCGTGGGACTCTGAGGACTTCGATCTGAACTTTTACTGGGACGACTCCGTACTTATTGGTTTATGGGATGGAAGCCGTTCTACCTATTGAGATTGAGGTCCCGTCATTACGAGTATTGGCGAGTGCGGATAATAAAGCGGTGGCGACAAAAGCAGTTTGAGAACTCATGCTTTTCGATAAAGAAGGTGAAAGCATTGTACCACATCAAGGTTATCAACGAGAATCGCCAGACTTTTAACAAGAAGGTTAAGTCGAGAATTTGAAAGAAGGAGATTTGGTACTCAAAAGAAACCGAGCTCCCATCCACGACCCAAGGGGCAAGTTCAGACAATTGAATTTGGTCCCTACATTATCAAGTCAATCTGGTCGGTAGAGCCGTGGTTACGATGGATTTAGATGGCTTAGAATTTTCTCAACCGATCAACATGGACAAGTTGAAGAAATATTATCCTGAGAGGCTCGCTGGGCGAAAACCGAAAAGGCGACCTAGGCAAAATTGAGCATAGAAAATTTGAAATTATAAAAGCTGAGCTCAAGGTTGAAAACCCGCAAAGGCGGCCTTGGCAAAAGTTAGGCGCAAAAGGAGAGTAAAAATACCGGCGAACCCAAGCTGAACTCGTAAGGCTTGATTCCCATCTATGGGATCGTGGCGACTTCATCTGAAGTTGACCCTAATCTTTTCCCCAATCAACTTTGTCCATTTGATCATCTCAGTCATCTCTATTCATCAGCATTTATCGTGATCTCTGGTACAGTGTTATTCAGACTAGGGGCAACTTTCCGTTGCTATGAATCGCCGAGGCACTTTTCAAACTAGGGGCAACTTTCCAGTTGCAAGGATCCGGGGTTGTGCATCTCAGTGACAAATCTCAGGCGTGTCCAGTTCTGATCCATATCGAAAATAGTTTTGAAAAGTTTTAATAAAAGTTGACTTTGTTCAAATTAATCTTTTCACAACTAAGACCATCTTTGGACCAAAACGGAGAATTTTCAGTGCCACAACCTTCAACTTCTTTGATTTCAAAACAGAGTTCTCTCGCTCTTACATACAATTGGAGTTGCTTTTTATTACACTCATAACGAAAACTTGAAAGTACTAATAAAGCAATAAATCTGGGGCATAGTCAAGTCAGATGTCCCTGCGCCCCCTGCCAGAGCTAGTTGAAGCCTCTGATGCCAACCTAGGCCCAATCTGTGCTTCTTCGTTGAGCCAATCGGCCTTTCGTCGGATAAAGTGCTGGCCCAGCAGGCGGGGATAGGAGCTCTCTGGTCCTCCAGGCCGTGGTATGTCGAGCAAGGTGTGCACCTTGAATCAGGAAAGTAACCGGGTATTCAATCCCCTTCGGAGGGCAAGTCTGGTCATGACCAAATTGGCGCAGGATACGGAATGGGAAATAGAATACACAATGGGTCAAGCGATCAAGCGGATCGGTATCTGGAACATGTTATAGCTCATATTTGGAAGGTTAAGCCAAAAGGCGGCGCCCGCAATGCGTTGGTGACAAGTTGCACATCCATTCAAACCACCATCCTCATCAAGAGCGTCAACCGGCGTTGTCGAAAGAAATAACATGAAATTTGAGTAAGCGGGGCAAGAGTCCTGAACTTGCAATTTATCCATCAACCATATACGGGGAGGGATGAAAAATGAGAGAATAAAGAATAGAGAGATGTGCGAGGAGAGAAAAGTAAGATAAGGGTTTTGTGAGAAAAACCAAGCCCGAGGACCGAGTGATGTGAGCAAATACATATGTGAGCTTGGGTGGGAAACGTTACCTGCGATGGTGGACTCATAAACTGGTTGTCTCTTGGCGGTAGAAGGCATCCAAACCTAGCGGCGTCTCGGCCAATGTCATGGCGATCTGACTTTTTCCCTCCCTCAAGCCTTGGTGACTTCAATCAAGCGGATGCTAGCCCCTCTGAGTCGAGACAAGCGAAAATGAGATAACACGCTGGCAGAGGGCATGTTGTCGGAAACCTTGCCAATGATGGTTCTGCAGTCCGACATCGAGAATCGATGCATCGGGCTCGGGACATCAACATGCCATTACCAATCGGAGATCGAGCATCATGCGGCGTTGAGACCGCACATCCGCCCTAAAGCTTGGGCATGGCCAAACAGGCGAGGCAAGATCTCTTCACAGCGTTCAGACTCCATCAAAGCGAAAATCTTCAAAAGTAGGACATACCTCTTGCCCTCCAGTGAAGACATGTGTCCTTTGGGTTCCAAAATCTCATCGCGGCATGGAGGAAAGGAAGGTCTGATGAAGTCGACCAGCGTGAATAGTGCATTCAAGCGAAACCGGAAGTTTAACTTTTAGAGCCGTCGAGAAGAGATCCAAGATGTAAGATTTTGCGAGAAATGCCTCCATTTTGTGCAAAAGCGGTGATGAAATGAATAAGTTCCAAGGTTGGGGCTTTATAGGGAGTAAACACTATTCAAAGGACCGTGTCACATGCGAAGCTGCGGGAGAGATGGCTGGCCGGCCACCTATCCTAGCAGGCCGGCCACCCCCCCAATCCCTAAAAGCAAATGTGGCCCACCATGCTCAGTAGTCCTGTTTTATCCTCCGGAAGGAAGTTTGAGGCACTTTCACGCATCAGGAACGTTGAAGGCCTCCATTTCTCTCAGTTTTGGGTACGTTCCATTGTCCAGATCGTCCGAAGTACGCTTTGTTGTATTTTTGCTTATCGAGTTGTTGTTTTGTTTATCGAGTTGTAAATTTTGTCGAGTTGTCGCATTTTATGTTTTTTGAGTCGTTACTTTTTGTTTACGCGATTTTGTTGAGTCTTGTTTATTGAGTCGGTAACATTGTTGTACTTTGTTTATCGAGTTGTAAACTTGCTAAGATTACATTATTTCTTAGCAAGCGAGTTTTCGATTTGTTCGTCGGTTCATTACGACGGTAAATACACAAGGCACATTTTCATTCAGTTCCATTTTGTGTAAAATGATGCGATGCGATGCTAAGAACTTCAGATACAAACATCTTTTCAAGAAAGCTGTTTCATTCCATCATGTTTTACAACAGAATAAAGGTGCAAGTTTTACAGGAAACAAAACTGCCTAACAATATGCAAAGTGCTACAAACTACTAGCAAAAAAGTAAAATAAAGCAGGAAATAGCATCAATATCCTCTGGAACGGGAATGGGGAGGCCCTCTCATCCTCTTCTGCGGGATAACCTCTGCACCATCATCACCATCCGGATCAGAGCTATCATCCTCCGGATCCCCCTCAGCCTCGTCTCCACTCCCGGAACCAAGACCAGAGCCTCCCTCCCCAGCGGATGTCTCTGACTCACGGTCTGCGACCTCCTCCTCCTCCTCCTCCTCAATGATGGGTGCCCTGCGTCTGCGAGACGACCCTGCTCCTCGAGCTCCTCGAGAAGGCCTAGATGGCCCAGCTCCCTGAGAAGGCCTGGATGGCCCAGCTCCTCGAAAAGGCCCGGATGGCGTAATACCTCGGCGAGGTCGATTACCTCGACCTCTACGAGAAGGCGAGTGGCCCGACTGTTGAGTATACACGGGAGGCATCTGAAAATGAAAAGTTCAATACATCAGTTCAAATATGAAAAGCGATGCAAATGCATATCACGAGTGGGGTGTGTGTCAAATGTGCTCTACACGGCCTATCAATACAGCAAGATGTTCTACACTAGCGTGTCATCAGGAATATGCTAAATACAAGGAAGATAGATAATACCTGCACACCCATGATGGCCATCTGTGCCTCCCTCCGTAGGATCTTGCCCTCGAATGTGGCCAGCATCCCGAGCAACTCTTACTGTACTCAGCCGAGGCTGCAAATACAAATGCAAAACTATCAGTGAGGGAATGAATGTCCAAGTAAACTGATTGATAAATCAAAGTTGTAAAACATACCGGGGGTGAATCAGGATCCCGGACATATCTGTGGTCAGGAAGAGGAGGCTCTAGCGGGACCTGGTAAGGAGTCCCGAACCGCCAACTCGTCAACTCGGTCGGCATGTCTGGCCACCCAGGATGCTGATAAAGAGATGGAGGGATCGGAGGAATCGAACTACCTCTACCCCTAGATGCACCAGCCCTGCTAGAGGAAGGGATGTCCGTGGCACCGGCACGACTCGAAGATGGAACATCAGTAGGCCTCCGTGGCGGAGCACGCACTCCCGTCAAAGGGGGCATCAGATATATACGACGGTAGGTGGCGTAGTCCCCCTCCATGAGATATAACAAAGCATCGGTGCCCTGCATAGCACTAATGACCTCCTGGGCAGAGAGTCTATCGGCAGTCCGCATAGTGGTTGGAATCTGCAATGAGAGGGTCTGAGAATCGTACCCCACACGGCGGAAGCGTTCCCCCAGGAACCATGCCCTACCAACCGGTCCTTCGAGCAGGAACCTATACTGGGAATTACTCGATCCTCCAGGATACGAATGTCGGAGGCCGTCACCAAAAATCGCCCAGGGCTACCAAGTGATCTGCGGGTAACCAGTACATAAATCAATCAGAAATCAGGAATATACAGGGCAGATCAAAGATGAAAATGAAAGGAACTAAGAGTTCTGAAATACCTCACGCCCGCGATATCAAAATCTTGTCACAAGTAGAAGAGTCTCTCGAGCTCTCGATCGGTGCTTTCGCCCTCGAATACCAAATAGCAGTCGTGGGAGTCACGCCACCTCCATCTCTGGGGCTAATGCGGGAAAGTATACGTACACCCATAACTGAGAAAAACAGTGCGGAATGTGAATACAAAGTGCTCAAAGCAGAATACAGAGTGCAAAGTGCGCCGTGTGTGCAATGAACAAGTAATGAGGAAGAATGTAAACCAAGAGGACAGAAAGTCCCTCCCAGGCTCTCCAATAGCCGCCAAGTAAGTCTCCCGCCATGTTGCACCCATGTAACAATAGAGGGTAGCCAGGCGCCACCCGGTCATATCGACTCACCTGTGATAGGTCCACCAAAGCGCTCAGAAGATACAACCCAACAGTGTTCCCCCTATCGGCAAACAGAGTGGTGCCAAAGAGGAACATGAGGAAGCCATGAGCGTACTGCTCAACCTCCTCGGGAGACTCAGGCTCCATCGCCGGCCTCCTAAAATGGGAAGAGAACCAGGTGTACCGGACTCTCCCGGAAGCTCTGTCTACAGGTGGGCGAGCCCCCAATAGATGCGTCCAAGCGGCCTCCCACTCTCCCATATCCTCGTCATAAGGTATGGGCCAACCGCCTATGTCTAGGCCGGTGAGTATGGCGAAGTCCAACGGAGTCATGGTCATGTCCCCAGTGGCAGAAAAGTGGAAGGAATTAGTGGTGTCCCATCATCTCTCCACCAAAGCAGCTAACAAAGTCCTGCTGGCAGGACAACGTGATAATCCCAGAGAATGCTCGAACCTGCTAGATCGACCGGATCGGATCTGACCTCTGGAAGCTCGGCGTACCGGTCTCATGGCCAGAGAGCCGTATCCTCGTGCGGTGCGAGAGCCATCCTACATTCAGAAAGAATACATGTGCTCAGTACACAATAAAATGAAATAGCTGTGTGCAAATGAAGTGAAGTAGCCGTGTTCAAATCCTAATCAGTGGGCTGCGTGTTCACATCAAATCTGGGCTGCGTGTTCAGTAAATCCGTGTTTTGGGCTGCGTGTTCAAATTTCAGAAAATCAGTGGGCTGCGTGTTCACTTCAAATCTGGGCTGCGTGTTCAGTAAATTTGGTATTTAAGAACGTGGTTCAAATTTGAAAATCGATTAATGCGTGTTCACTTCAAATCTGGGCTGCGTGTTCAGTAAATTTGGTATTTGGGCTGCGTGTTGAGTAAATTTGGTATTTGGAACGTGTTCAAATTTGAAAATCGATTGCATGTTCACTTCAAAATTTGAAATTGCGTGTTGATAGAATTTGGTATTTGATTTGCGTGTTCAAATTTCGAAAATCGATTAATGCGTGTTCACTTCAAATCTGGGCTGCGTTCGATAAATTTGGTATTTGAATGCGTGTTCAAATTTCGAAAATCGATCGCGTGTTCACTTCAAATCTGGGTGCGTGTTGAAGAATTTGGTATTTGAAACATGCGTGTTCAAATTTGGAAAATCGATCGCGTGTTCACTTCAAATGGCTGCGTGTTCGAGAATTTGGTATTTGGTGCGTGTTCAAATTTGAAAATCAAGGTCGTGTTTACTTCAAATCTGGGTGCGTGTTGATTAAATTTGGTATTTGGGTCTGTTCAAATTTGAAAAATCGATGAAATGTGTTCACTTCAAATCTGGGCTCGATGCATTAAATCTGTTTTGGGGTGTGTGCTCTACTCTCAATCTGGGCGTGTGTTCACTTCAAATGGTGCGTGTTGAGAATATCGAGTTTGGGATGCGTTCTACTCTCTACTCTCAATCGATGGGGCTGCGTGTTCACCATCAACAGGCTGTGTGTTGAAAAATTCGAGTTTGAAGTGCGTGTTCTACTCTTAGTCAGTGTGTGCTGTGTGTTCACTTCAAATCTAGGCTGCGTGTTCAGAATATCAGAGTTTGGGACTGTGCGTTCTACTCTCTACTCTCAATCGGTGTAAGGTTGCGTGTTCACCATCAACAGGCTGTGTGTTGAAAATCGAGTTTGGGATTGTGTTCTACTCTCAATCAAGGTGTGTGTTCACTTCAAATCTGGCTGCGTGTTGAATATCGAGTTTGGGGTATGCGTTCTACTCTCTACTCTCAATCAGTGTGGGCTGCGTGTTCACCATCAACTTGAACTGTGTGTTCAGAAAATCAGAGTTTGGGCTGCGTGTTCTACTCTTAGTCAGTGTGTGCTGTGTGTTCACTTTCAAAATTCGGGCTGTGTGTTCGACGAATCAGTGTTTGAGCCGTGTGTTCAGCAATTCAAGTGTTTAACTAACACGTTCAGGATGCAAGTAAAGTACTGTGTCATGAGCTAAAACCGTGTGTTCAAGCGTGGCAAAGCTACAAAATGCGAAATCTGAAAATAAAGTAAAATACCTCTCGTGCATCATGGCAGAGGTCTTGCTCGGCTCTCATGAAAACAAATCCCCGTGTCGGTCGTTGAACCAGTGAAACGAAAACGGCCATGAGCGTATGTGCCGATGGGGCGTATCTCCCCGGAATGAAAGGACGGACTCTCGGGGGCAATGTCATGAAATCAAAATCATCCCCGGCGCCTGGAGGACCTCCACCATGAGGGTAATCGCCCGCCATTTTCGAGAAATCTGCAAAAAGGAGCAAAATAAGCAAAAATTGGAAAAAGTCAACAAAAGTCAACTCCCGGGAAATGAAAAAGTCAACAAAAGTCAACTCCCGAGAAAATCTTCCAAATCTTGAGAGAAATTTACCTCAAGTGGAGAAAATGAGAAAAGAAGTCCCGAAATCAAAATTTAGTCGGCTCAAAGTGCTTAAAACTGAAAGATTTCGCGGAAACAATTTGCGTGGAAGGCCGAAAAGCACGTATAAAATGCAGATCTGAAGAGAAAAATGGTCTAGGGAGCATGGGAAGGAGTTTTCACAACTTTGGGAGTGATTTCGGATTGAATGGGCAAGGGAATATATAGAAATGAGAAAAATGACCAGAATGCCCCTACTTTTGGGCAGGTGGTAGAAGCCACCTTTTACAGGCCGACCATTTACTTTTACGTCCTGGCGGTGGCCTCCCAAGACAACCACCTGGCGGTGGTGGTCCCCACACCCCTCTAGCTCTCTGCAAATTTTGAGGAAGATCGGAGTTCACAGGACTGAAAAAGTTCAAGAAAAGTGCACTTCGGCGCAGAAATTGCTCATGGGAACCAATTGCAATTTCTGACATGTGTCTCATCATCACTCATCAAAATCAAGGTGTATCCTTTTCAAACATGTTATAACCTCTTCGGGAGGTGAATCAGAGGCCGCAATCAAGTTGCCTTCGCCAAAAATCGTTGTTTTCCATAGCGAGCGAGCACCGATTTCGCCGTTTTGCATTATTTTGTGTATAACTTGCATTCTTATGAGCATTTCGCATTACCATGCATGGTTTCTTGATGTACCATACCTCTATGCTTGAGCGTGCGTTGTTACGCACATTCCTTTCTCGCATTGCGATGCATTCACTTACTTGAGCATTGCGTGTGTCAAACTTCGAACCACAAGAATCGCATTGAATATATGTTGTTAGCATATTGTTCTTGTTGGATCTCTCTTTGCGAGCACGATATTGTATATGCGGTTCATTTGAAATTTAGTGCGACAGCGAATCGCCGGTATCGTATCTTCTCCGTGTGAGGCGTGATGAGAATTGAGCGGTTCTCCGCATTCCTAAGCGCATGAAATGTAGTTGTTGCTACATTCTTGCTTAAAATGTTGCATCTATTTGCGAATACTTGCCTCATTACAGCTTGCTGCATTTGCATGATCATTTGGCTCTGTGTATATCATTTGCATTTTGCCCCCCCTGCCTGCGGGCACATATCTCTGTTCATTTTGTATGATTGTCTAAGTCTGCGGCCTTCTCAAAAATGGGTCGTCTCTAGGCTTTGACATTCACTCCCGTCACTTCTTGACTTCCGAGTTCTGTCAAAGAGGGGTAACTGTAGACACCCCATTTTTGACCGACCTTAAGACTCGAGCGTCAGCGATTGGCGCTTGATGTTGCATATTGTGCTTTCGTTCAGAAGTCTGAGCCGCGGCGCCCCGCCTCCGGACTTCGAACCCTCTTCTGCCTTGTCTCGGTTTGCGAACCCGGACTCGGTTCTCTGCTTTCTTTCTGAGGAGGAGAGGTCCGTAGACCATCTCTCGGTAGTGGCTACATTTCGTGGCCGAGGCCCTTTTGCCACCCGGTTCTCGGTTTTGAGCCCGTCGGGCCGTGTGCCTCGGTTCGGGACCACCCAACCATCTCCGATTTCTCCGGTTTCGCATACATCTCATTTACTCCCTAACGAGGACACTTTGGGGTCTTAGATACCCACTTGGCCAAACACCACTTTAGGTGCTTAACGGCCGGTTTGGACCCCGAACTCGTGTTACGGCCCCGAGCATTCGTTTTGCATCGGTTTTTGTTCATTTTGGTAGGTACCTCTGTTTTATCATAAGGAAGGTCCTTTGGAGGTGGGAGGGCGATAATTGTCTTAGCAACCAGTTATGCTCCTCCGGCGCCTCCCAGCGCCCGTTTTTCTCACTTCCGGGCTAATGTTGAACACCCTAGGGCCATTTTCTTCGAGCCAAAACCACATATTCGTGTTGTACACACATGGGAGGACCCTAAAAAATGGTGCTCGGCCAGTAATTGTTTCTTTCATTTTTGAGCCTCTCCTAGAAGTGGATTGTTGTCTCTCCTGCTTCAGAGTTGTCAAATTCCAACCACAGGGCCTTGTTGTACACATATGGGAGGACACTACCCTTTGGTGCTCGGCCAGCAATTTTCACTTCCCATTTTTACCCCTAGCGGCTGGCCATGGTGGGTGGCCGGCCGGCCACCTCCAACAAAAGCAGCTAGCCGGCCTGCATCCTCACTCTGTGTTCATTATAGCTGTATGGCTGTTTCTTCAAAATATCTGGGCATCCAGGGGATATTTTGGGAGGGAAAGCTTGGGTGCATTTCCCTCCTCTTTTACACCCCCTTTTTGGCCTTTAAAGGTGGCTGGCCAGCTCCTTCTTTAGGGTTACAAAAATTTCCTAGAAGAGCTCCTAAGCATTGGCCTACATCTTCCTATCCAAAAACCTCCAAAAACTTCAAGTGTTAGCCTCATTTGTTCATCAACACCAAGCCTCACCATCACCACTTCCATTCCAGCAGCAAAGGAAGGTTTTTCAAAGTCTAAGAAGCAACAAATTCAAGCCAAGAAGCAACAAAAGTCTTGTCTTCAAGGGTGAGTATTCTTTTACCCTTTTTGAGCTTATTTTTGCTTCATTTTTCTACCCTATTTGCTTGAGGTTTTGGGCTCCGACCCTAACTGAGTTTGAGCTTATTTTGAGCCCCTCTACAACATTGTAGAAGGGCTCAACCTTGTTTGGAGCTTCTACATACCACTTGCTTCAATATCCATCATATTTACCGTAAACTTGCATGCTATTTTTAGCTTATGTACATTTGTTTTTGGAGCCTTCCATAAACTGTTATTGAGCTTATTTTGAGCTTCTCTACAACATTGTAGAAGGGCTCAACCTTGTTTGGTGCTTCCATGCATGACCTCTTTATAGCCCACTTTTTGGTCCATATTTTGCATGCTATTTCTAGCCCATGGTGATCTGTTTCCGAGCATAATATAAACTGTGAGTGGGCCTATTTTGAGCCCTCTTCAACATTGAAGAAGGGATCAACCCTGTTTAACCTCTCTATCATGCACTTGCTTCATAATCTCTCATATTTACCGTAAGTTTGCATGATTTATTTGACCTACATGAAATTTGTTTTGGAGCATGTCATGAACTGTGAGTAAGCTTATTTTGTGTCCCTCTACAACATTGTAGAAGGGATCAACCTAGTTGGGGGTCTCCATGTTGCACTTGCCATTATATCTCTCTTTGACCCCCATTTTGCATGATTTTAGGCCTATCTAGCTTCTGTTTCGGGCCACCATCAGTACTGAAAATGTCCATATTTTGGCCTTCTTGTCATGTTTTGTTAAGGGTCCAAGGCTGTTTGATGAATGTAAGGCATACTTCATGTGTTAGCCTTTGTTGGCTTCTTTCTTGCATGACATTTTTAGAAAGTTTGCATACTGATTTGAGGGTTGTCATCTACTGTAAATGTGCATATTTTTGGTCCCTCTTTAGTGTTGTAGAACTGTATTTTTCAGTTTGAGCATTGTATATATCACTTGCTTCATTGTTCCCCTCTTTTCCTCCATTTTGCATGCTATTTTTTGCCATACTTGTTATTGTTGTTTGGCCATACTTTGTACTGGAAAAATGCTAGTTTAGGGACTGCCTAACATCTGTCTTTACACTTCATGTCCATATTGTGCATGTTCGGCATAGTGCAAGTCATTTGAACTATAGCATAGCATTTCGGGCATCGGGTGTAATTTTGCTACAATTTGGGGGCTATTTCTGCATCATTTTGGCTGCTGAAATTTGCATTTTCCATATGCCATATGCCACGTCTCATTCCGTATGCCATTTCATGCCTTAGGGCCATTGCCTCGGTTTGCGTGCCCACGGGCACGTATTTCGAGGCATCTCGTTTTTCATCCTCTGGCGTCCTATGTGAGTGTGGCTGAGGCCCTCTCATGTTGGTATAAGCCCATCATTGCATTGTATATCATATTTCATGTCATTTCATGCCATTATGCCATTGCCTCGGTTTGCGTGCCCGTGTGCACGCATTTCGAGGCACTTCATTTTCATCCATTGGCCTCTTATATGAGTACGGCTGAGGCTCACTCATGTTAGTATAAGCCCACATTGCATCACATATCTCATTTTAGTCCTGTTGCATTCCGTATGACATTTTCTCGGTTTGCATGCCCGTGGGCACGCATTTCGAGACATTTCATTTTAGTCTCATTGTATATCATATTTCATGTCATTTCATGCCTTTATGCCATTGCCTCGGTTTGCGTGCCCGTGTGCACGCATTTCAAACACTTCATTTTATCAAGCGGCCTCTTATGTGAGTGTGGCTGAGGTCCACTTGTGTTAGTGTAAGTCCAATTTGCATTGCGTATGCCATTCTATGCCTTAGGATCATTTCCTCGGTTTGCGTGCGTGCAACGCATTTCGAACATCTCATTTCATAGCATTGTGTATACTAGGATTGTATTTTAGCTGCATTTCATGCATAGCATGCATATTGCATTGTGTTAGGGATAAGAGTTAACCCGCACGGAAACGAGGCACGTTTGTACTCGAGTGTGAGCGAGTCTCAATTCCCAAGTCACCGATACTCGGATTATCCATGATGGAGTTAGGTTTTGTTGTAGCATTCATATGCATTCATCCTATATTGAGTTTTGCAATTCGGCTC
Source organism: Camellia lanceoleosa (assembly GCA_025200525.1). Classification (NCBI taxonomy): domain Eukaryota; kingdom Viridiplantae; phylum Streptophyta; class Magnoliopsida; order Ericales; family Theaceae; genus Camellia; species Camellia lanceoleosa. The sequence continues at coordinate 168,458,155 of CM045766.1, read as the reverse complement.
CTCGGCCATCATGCATCGATATCGTGATTGGTGTACGAGGATCGAGGCATACATACATTTGTGAAAATACATTGCTATGCCCTTTCCTACTCTCATGCTGCATATCAAGAATCGGCGGTCTTAGAGACTTGGCGCTTTCAAGAAACATTGCAACAGAGGCTAATCGAGCATCGTAGGATTTTCGTGCCAAAGCAACATGCATCATTCCATCATCGGGCGAATCAAAGCGCCACGCTTGCATGCCGTGATTTTTCTTAGTTAATTTGTTAATTAATTAGGAATTTGTATATTATTTTGACTGTATTATTTGGACTGTACTATTCTTTCATTTGGGACTGTATATTTATTCGGACCCTCTAGGCGAGGGCATAATTGTAATAAGTGTGCGTGAGTGTGATGTATGTCTTCCAACCCCACGTCTTTCTTCCCTTTTATTTACCCGCTTATGATGGTTAGATTAGGGCATATTTCAATTAGCATACAGTATGACAGCATGTTTGCATTCATTCATCTGTTTTGCATGCACCGAGCTCGGCGCATCATACAAACTACATTTGTATTTCAATTCCAAAATTGAATACTTGATAGCTGTAGCATTTCATATGTCATGTTTAGAATAGTTGAGCCTGCTATAGTTTGCATCTTTGCATGTGTTGCATTAGGCACTTTTGTGTATTTAGGATCATGCATGTTTTCTAACGAGCTTCTATTTTGGCGTGGAGTACTCGGTGAGTTTTATGCTTCAGCATCCTTGCATGCGTGTGAGTGTTGCCATGAATAGCATGCTTACCATGATGTGATATAATTGCCTTGAATGCCTGTGGGTGGAGGTTGAGTTACTTGAATTGGGACAATTCATCAAATGCTTGTTTTAAGCCTACTAGATAGTGGCAAAATCATGTTTTCTAAGCCCACTCGAGGGTGGCAAATCCACGTCTTAGCCTACCTGCGGGTAGCACCATCAAACCATTTTCAAACAAACAGACATGAAATGTCTTGTTCCAATTCAGGCGATTCAATCTATACTTGTATGCTGTGCGCGTCACATAGTAACCTAGGCTAATAACCGGAATAAGAACTCACAATGTTTTCAAAATCGGATATCATGGTTAGTAGAGGCCGGTCTTTGGCATGAGGGGTGCTCACAGTGACCTTCTAATCGTACCCAAGTTCTGAGCCGAGGCAACTTTGGTGATGACGGACACGTGGCCTTTGGCACCGAGTCAGGGTTTCCTAAATTTCCCATTTTAAAATATTTAGGTGGCGACTCTGTATCTGGCGAAGTAGTCCATGTTTGGCACTCCTTTAAAAAAAAATCTGTTTTCAAAACGATTTGCCAGATTTGGACTCTTCGGTTCAAGATTGAGAACCGTGACATTTGAGTCCTTCGAACTGTAGTGACCCAATAACGAACCAGAACGGGGGGGACTCGCACTCCTTCTCCCGGGATGCGTTTGGGGATGTCTACAGTAACATTAGCTACATCCCGCTCCGAATCAGGCCCTTCAAAACCAACCTGCCTCAAGTTTTTGAAGTCGGACAAAATAAGAGCAATAAGAGAATCTTCACCCTCCGGAATCGAGATATTTTCCGCCGCCGAGAAGGTCATATATGTCGGCTTGTAACGAAGCAGAATGTGGGCCGCCCTCCCTTGTTTCTGAAGACTTCGACGGCCGAAATACTTGAGCACGACTTTGATATCCGAAAGAACGGCCTCGTCAGTTGAAAGCAGGACTTTCTTCAAATTGTTCCCTGCGCAAGCCAAGCCGTAACATTTCAAAGAAGAGGCTTTACAACAAAAACGAACAAATAATAAAAGCGCAAAGGCAATCAGCCACCTGGCTCGCCCCTCCGTCTAAGAATAGGGTCGACGTGATCCTCCCCTTCGCCAAATTCCCAGTTACCCTGGACAATGACCATAACATCATCAACTCGTTTTCCAGAACTGGAAAGCATAGTAATTAGCTGATGGTTGATATCCTTGGCCCTAAGGAAGAAACGCCCGTGCCGACCAGAAGACTTAGCCAAGGCATAGCAATGCCGGATGGCTGGAATGCCAAGGTTAATTCTAAGGCGACGGTTGAGCGCTATAACCCCCATTATAATTCTAAAGAAATTCACATTGGGTTGGGAAGGGATTAAACCCCAATGGCGAAGCACAGCCCTAAGAAACGGGTGAAGGGAAAAACGGACTCCGTCCTCTGCGATTGACAAAAGAGGAAAGACAGTCATGGTTTTGTCCTCCCTCTCCATATCAAGAGTGCCATCTGTCACAAGCGACAGACGGACATCATCAGTAATGGAGAAATGGCGTTTAAATCCAGCAATTCGATCTGACGAGAGAAGGTCTTTTAAATGTTTCACCATACCCTACAGTTTATAAGAATATGCCAAGGAAGGAACAAACCAGAAAGAGTCTTCGAAGCAAGGAAGGAGAGAACTTACAAAGGACGAAGAGGATATCGGAGAAGAGAGCTGCAGGGACGATTCAAAAGGCAATCGGTGGCGTGCATCATAAAATACGTACTTGGAAGGACGTCAAAATTTTAAATCACACTGAATAGACACGTACGAGGGGGCGGGAAGTCGACACGGCAACCGAAAGGGAATCGCTTAGATATCCGCATGAGGATGAGGCCAATCGCCGAATTTTGGCTCTGACTTTTCGAAATTCAGAACCAAGCACTCCAGCCAACTATCGTTGGTAAAGTGCTTGGGGGCAATTGGGGAGCCGAATGAATAGAAGAGTCGGAAGATCGTGCCTGAAATCGATATTATTCGCCCGTTGCGTGACTAGGATGCCGAATCGTTAGGAAGGCCGAGCAGTGGGGTCGAGGCTCGAATAAACAAAGGGGAATGGGATAAAAAGTAGGCAAAGCCCGAGGCCCAAAAACAAGTATAAATACAAGAACTAAAGATTTAGAAAGGCATGTAAGAATCACTTCTCTTAAGTTAGTAAACAAGCTATCACGAAAGTGTCTGAACTAACTTGTCCGTCGGAGTGCTAATTCCGGCACCCCCGACCGGAGTGTTTGTATCTTTTCAGGTGACTAGCTGAGGATCACTAGCGTCTCCCAGGATCTGAAGAGTATTTCCAAACCACATCCCCACAATACGCAATGCTAAATGCTAAGAACTAGATGGCATACTTAATGCAAGGCAACCATAAGGTTCTAAACACAATGTGAAATATGCATGCACAATGCAATAAGGGCAACCTATCAATGCTAGGGACATGCATACTCAATGCAAGGAACAACTTGGCATGCACAATGCAAAGGACCCCATAGCATACATAATGCAAAGCAAGATAAGCATGCAAGCAACATGTAAATAAACATGCACAATGGACTTAAACCAAAAGAGGAGACCTCAGCCAAGCCCAAATCAGTGGCCATAAGAATGAAGATAAGACACAAAAGCAAGGCATGCATGCACAATGCACTGGCCATTCGACTAGGCCCAAGAGCACAACCTCAAGAAGGCTCAAAGAGTGACAAAGGTACAAGTGTGATGACACTAAGTGCCTTTGAAATGAGGTAAAAAATGATGCCAAATCATTCAAACATCACAAATATGACATGGTAGGGTCCTAAAGCATGAAGCTATCAAAGAGGACTACACATGAGGCATGCAATACATGGCAAATATGCATGAACTAAGCATGGAAAGAGTTGAAATGGGTCTTAACAAAGACGAAAATGTCTTTGAGATGAGGGCCCAAAGACCTAGGCATGCAAGCATACAAGCTAAGTCACAAACTAGGCAATCATGCACAACATTTAAAGGCATTCAAAGCATGAATGAAGGGAATATGGCAATGCTATAGGCTCAAATGTGATGTTAGGTGATGCTAAATCAAGTACACAACTCAAATGAAGCATGCAATGGTGCTCAAAGCTTGAGACAATCAAGCGCCTTTACACTACAACTATACAAAACATGAAGCATTTGGCTAAGGCAACCCAAAAGGTCCTAGAACATGTTAAAATGAGACTAAAACATGTATGGAAGGATGCCAAAACATGCTAACATGAGGGGCATGAGACATGATACATACAAGGCCAATAAGGTGGATTACACTACACCTATTAGGCCCAAGCATGGGATGACTCAACCAATAAAAATCGAGTTATATCATGGCAAAATAACCCCAAATAACCACTAAAATGATGGCTTTAAGCTAAGGCATGAATGCATACACAATGGCTCATGTTAAGGCATAAAGGAACAATCCTCCAACGCATTGATTGAGTGACAAATGCAAGTGTATAGCCACACTACATGGACTGAAATTACATGACAAGTGATGCCAAATTATTGAAATAGGCCAAGTAATGCATACAAGAGGACTCAATACATAAAGCTAACAAGCTAGATTGGACCAAGGCTATACAAAGCAAGTCATGCATGACCAAAACAATCAAAATCAGACCTAAAGCATGCCAAAACATGAACAAAATGTTCTCAGAGCTAAGCCAAAAACATGCTAAAATGACATGTTAAAGCATGATGCATGTTAGGTCTATTTCATGGGATTGCTACAAGTGCATGGAGCATGCAAGACCAAACCAAACCAAACCAAAATAGAGTCATGACAAGGTGAAAAATCACCAAAAACATGCTGAAATGGAAAGAAATCAAGCTAGAATGACATGTCACAAAGATGAAGCATACAAAGCTAGTTTGTGTGATTTACACTACAAGTGTATTAACCATGCATGAAGTGACCAAACCAAGAAAAAATAGTGGCATGCCACAGAAAAATAACCACAAATACAAGCTAAGATATGGCCAACATAAGCTTACCAAAGGTGTTCAAACATGAGGCATATGAAGCTAGTAAACAAGACACAAAGGAGAGGGGATGACCCTCTCCTATTTAGGACACAAAACCACCTTCCCACCACTAAAAATCCTTTGGATTTCAGTGGTAGGGAGGTCATGCAAAAGGTTCAACAAGAACCTAAATGGATGGCTCAAAATAAGGCCTAACAAGGCCAAAGAGGGGGTAAATCACCCCAAACGAAAAAGTGACCTAAAACAACTATTTTAAGCACTTAAAAAGTGAACTTTTTCAGTTATAAGTTAAGCTTAAAACAGATGCAAGAGGGGCTAAAAGCCTAAGCAAGAAAGGGGTATTTAAAGGTCAAAGACTCACCCTTGAAGACCTTCTTTACCACTGCAACTCCAGCAACTTTTCAAGCTCAAAAGCAACTTAAGAACACCAAAACCAGCTCATAAGCACCTCAGTAGCAAAAGGATGGTGTTTGAGTGTGTGTTTGTGTGAAAAAGCAAGACAAAACTACACTTTTGAACACAAAACCAAAGCAAAGTGAAGAAGTATAGATATAGGTTATATGTATAACTCAAATGAGAGTTTTCGAACCTAGAGGAGGAAGGAGGAGCCTCCCTCTTATAGAAGAGGAAAGCCAAAGCTTCTTGGAGAAGCTAAAGGCCAAGGAAATCCTCTATACACGTGTATGGAGGATGGCTCACTGCCCTCTCTGTGCCGGTGAAGGAAAATATCTCCAAAAAGGTGCCAAAACATGCTACTTAAAGTGGTCGGCCGACCACTTTAAGTGGTCTCTCAAGAAGAAAACTGGTCGGCCATAGGTGGGGGAGGTCCAGGGACCAAAAACAAGCAAGTGGTATGGTGGCCGACCAAAAAATGTGGCCCAAAGACCAAGAAAGCGGTTGTCAGGCCGGAAAAATGGTCGAGAGGAAGACGGTGGTGGCTAGGAGAATCTGGTCTCCCACCATTGGACCACCTTCCAAACAAGGAAAACAAGGTTTGTACCAAAAACAAACCAAAGCGGATGCAAGACGAGAGATCATGAGGCAAAGCACGCGGCCAAAAGTTCCGAAAACTAGTCTACGAGCATCAAAAGTGGTACACAACCACAAAAGTGGTCTCCCGGACCACAGTGTCCCCCTAGGTAGAGGAAACAAGGTGTGGTTCAAAAACCACGCCAAACGGAGAACGTTAAGCGGTCCAGAGACAAGGCGCGCGGCCGAAGGCTCCAAAAACCAGAAACTAGTCTCCAAACAGGAAAAGTGGCTCTGACCATGAAAAGCGGTCTACGACCACTAAGAGATGGTCTACAAGACCTCTCCCTCCCTTCGGGAAGAGAAAACAAGGTTTGGTCCACAAACCGAGCCAAAGCACAAAGAGTTTAGAGGCCTGGAGGCAAGGCTCTCAGCCAATACTCCGAAACCTCTAAACGAGCACAGCATACACCATCACTGAGTGCTCAATCGATGACATCTGAGTCTTAAGGACGGTAAAAAATGGGGTGTCTACACATAGCATAACTGATGCGTCTGCCAATTTGTTCTTTTCAGGCTCCGTTCCAGATACCAGCCACAGCAGGTGCCTCAGCGGGACGATCAGTACCTCCCCGAGCAGCAGGGAGAGCAGGACGAGGGACTCCAGCGCGTAGTCGCAGCAGGGCTGGGCATGCTCACTTCGGGAGTAGTTCGCGGGCGCCGGCCCCAGATGACGATGAGTCCGACGAGGAGGCAGAGTCGTCTCAGGATGAGGCTGGAGATGGCTCGGGTTCAGACTCAGACAGTGGAGCTGACGGCGGTGATTGTAATACCCTTGTCCTGTAGTGTGCTAATTGGTCCTTAATATGAGTATGCTTATGTGTTTAATATGATTTTGTGTGCCATTATTTGAAAATATGTGGTTTTGAATTTCTATTTGTTCACCGTAGGAATATCTGTTTGATTATCTGCTTTGGGAATTAAATTGAAGGCCTTATCGGCCACCGAAACCAAAATTGATTTCTCCATTGTGATTGGCATAATTTTTAGAGCCTACAGTGAAATTTAATTGAAAAATTGATTCGCGCCAGATTAAGTTGATTAAATTGTTGAATTAGTACCCAATTATTTATTATTACTCAATTGTTGTTAGTGGGGTTGGTTGTATCAAGGCACTACACCTTCTATTCTCTCCCATAACTTTATTTGGCTGATTTGAACTCAAAAATAGAGAGAGGGCCGGCCATAGAGAGAGAGAGAGGGAGAGAATTGTGTGATTTTGGCTCAAGTGTGGGGAATTTGAAGATTTGAACCCAAGATTTTGTTATAGCTTGGAAGATTGAACTCTTAGGTAAGTAAACTCATGGATTTTTGTTTGTAATTTGTAAATTCAAGATTAATTGGTGAGCTAAATCATGAGTTGTGTTGATTTTGATGAGTTATGGTCATGCATGCATAGAATTGCTATCAATTGCCATAAGTTGCATAATGTAGCATGTAATTTGTGAATTATGAAAGTTTGGAAGTGTAATCCCACATACAAGCATGTTTTGTTGAGTTTCATGGGAATGAGCACTAATTGCATCACTAGAAGTGAAAATGAAAGTCAAAATGGGCATGCATGTTGTGTATTAAAAATGGTAATCTTGAATGCATGAGTTGAGATAATTTGGGACATGCATGTAGATAATTCAAGAAATTGAGCTTCCTAGTGTTGTAATTTGGTATTGGCATCATGTTAGTATGCGTATATGTTACATTTGAGCCATTGCATGCAAGAAATGTTGTTTGAAAGTCGAATTGGAGCTCAAGAACACAATCTGGAAAACCCAGAATTTTGATGTCCGCTCGAGCGGGGATTTCAAGCTCGCAGTATTTTTCTTGCAGACATGGTGTCCGCTCGAGCGGGGGAGTTCATGCTCGAGCGGGGATCTTTGTAGGATGAACTTCTACTCGAGCGTCCCAGTTTACGCTCGAGCGTAAAAATGATGCATCCAGTACTTTTTACAGACATAGCGTCCGCTCAAGCGAGGAAGTTCACGCTCAAGCGAGGAGCCATGTAGAGAGGCCTTCCGCTCGAGCGCCAGAGTGCACGATCGAGCGTAAATTTGACATAACGATTTTTGTAGCCTCAAGGGTCCGCCGAGGGAAGTCCGCTCAAGTGGGGACCCTGTTTCCTGAAATTTTTTATGCTCGTTTTGTGTTTCGTTTTTCGTTCTCTTTCACTTTTAAGTACTCTTAGGCACACATTGAGCATTGTAATTGAGTTAATGAGATATGGACGAAGCCTAAAGAGGAATATGTGAATTAAAGAACGGATTGAATTATTTGTGACCCATATGTGTTATGTGATATGTAGGGTCAAGCTCCAGGGCCACTCCACAAGCCGATCACTGTGAGTCATATCTGAAATATGTTGTTGTCCAATTGCTCACTTCTATGTAAGTTTTGTAAAGTTCATTAATTTGAATGATGGACAGTTTGATATGAAAAGTTTGAAAGGCTTAAAAGCCAGTTTGATATGAAAGTCTGAGAGGCTTAAAAGCCAGTTTCATATGAAAGTTTGAAAGGCCTAAAAGCCAGTTCGATATGAAAAGTTTGAGAGGCTTAAAAGCCAGTTTGATATGAAGGTTTGAAAGGCCTAAAAGCCATTTTGATATGAAAGTTTGAAAGGCCTAAAGGCCAGTTCGATATGAAAGTTTGAAAGGGCCTAAGGGCCAGTCTGATACGAAAGCATGAAAGGGCTAAAAGGCCAGTCTGGTAAGAAAGTCTAAAAAGGCAAGAGGCCAGTTTGACATGAATGAATTGCGCCCAAGGACATCTGATGTATAATGTTCCAATGTATTTTCTTTATTTGATATTATTCACTGGGCTTTCTCTCACGCTCATTCATGTGTTTGTAGGTGAGCCAAGAGAGGTCCACACCCAGCCCTAGTGAAGTCTGTATGGAACAACCGGGTTTTGGAGAGTCAGCCCATGTGTCTCACGCACGAGACTCGCCTTCGCCTTTTGTCATTTTGTTCTAAGTTGTCATGTTGGCGAAGCCTTTGTATATATCTGTATATAGTTTGCATGGGTTGACTTACTTTTGGATGATCCTGTTTGTACAGAACTTATGTTACTGTATTTCTGTTGTGAGTTATTAATGTATGTATGCATGGTTTGTTTTGGTGTGCCATGTAAGCACAGCTTTATGGACAAAATTTTTAAAATTGCTTTCGTTGGCCCCCCATTAACTCTGTTAAAATACATTTGGATTGGTTCGAGGCCGTAGGTAATCCCATGATTACTGGCCGGTTATGTCCTTAACCCACGGGGCGTGTTCGGGTCATGACAGAGTGGTATCAGAGCATGAGCTAATAACTCACACACTTGTCCAAAAAGAGCAATAAGCGTCTAGAAAAGATGTAGGATGCATTCATGTGATGAGTATGAATCTGAAAGCATTGAGAATGTGCTTAACTGTTTTAATATGAACAACTATGTGTTATAAATTGTGATTTACTTGCATTGCAAATTAGTTGAATATGTATGCTTTTTGTTCTATGCATAATTGTGAACCTTTGTATAAAGAATAATGCAAGTTTAATCAGATGGTGAGAACAAGGGGTGATGAGATAGAGGAATCTTCTACTGCCAGACTGCATAGAATGAAAAGACTGATTCAAGAAATGGCAGAGGCATTGAGACAACAACAAGAATGGCAACAACAGTGGCAGCAACCACATCCTCCACCACCACCTCCCAGACCTCCTGTGCGGATAATCGAGAATGATGACCGAATCATAGCTCTCACTACAGTGTTCAAGAAAATGAAACCACCACAGTTTCATGGTGGATTGGATCCTTTGTAAGCTGAAGCTTGGGTCCTCGGCATTGAAGATCTACTTAAAGTATTTCCGTGTTCGGATACACAGAAAGTGCTTATAGCCACCTTTATGCTAGAAGACGAAGCAAGAAGATGGTGGATGTTAATGCTTGAGAATTACAAAGATCTTGATTGGGCAAAATTTCTGGAAATCTTTTATGACAAGTACTTCCCGCAATGTGTCCGGGATAGGAAAGTGGTAGAATTCATGGAACCGAAACAAGACAAAGTATATTAGTGGCAGTATGAGGCCAAATTCACTTGAATTGGCGGTTTGCACCACATGTAATTGATCTTCGACTATAAAAGGCAAGACACTTTGAAGGTGAGCTCAAAGTGACATTTTAGAAAAGAGTGAATGTCCTAAAGCGGAGACTTACATTGGGGTGCTAGACAGGGGCATCATATCGAAGCCAACATAACTAGGCAGACTAAGCCAACACCGAATGGAAAGGCAATAAAAGGCAAGGCCTCTTTTCAAAGAAGAAATTTATGAAAAAGGAATCTGGGCTCCTCAAATACTTGAATACTTCCCAAGACACATCTCCCATGTGCAATATTTGCGACAAAACCTTGTGGAGTTTGTTACCGTGTATCGAGGGCCTGAAGTGTGGTAACAAGGGCACATGGCGAGATTATGTCGAGCGATGGGAGGGTTTGCTAGTTCCTTGCATCGATCCCAAAGCGGGAAACACCTTGAGATCGACCACCACATGGATACCGTGAGACAAGGTAGAGTTTTTGCGCTTGTTCCGAAGCGATACGGAATGCCAACGATTGTCTCGAATACTATTTCTATATGTAATCAGGATGCTTTTGTGTTAATTGACTCCGGATCCACACACTCTTTTGTGACATATGCATTTACATCTAGACTGAATAGACCCTTAGAATTACTACCATATCTACGATGTGTGTCTGCTCCATCTGGGGAATCAGTATTGTGTGAAAATATATACCGATTCTGTGATATGCGTGTTAAGGATGCTATCCTATATGTAGACTTGTTGCCCTTGAATTTTAGACATTTTGATGTAATTTTGGGCATGGATTGGTTGACCAAATATTGTGCCACCATTGATTGTGTGACAAAACGGGTTGTGTTTAAACCACCATAACAGAAAGAGATTGTGTTTGTGGGTAATGGGGTAGTGCCTCCACCTTATTTGATATCTGTAATGAAAGCATGTAAACTGATCAGGAAAGGGTGCTAGGGTTATTTGTGCTATGTGTTGACTGAACAAACTGTGAATGTTGAATTGAATGACATCCCTATTGTTAGAGAATTTCCAAATGTGTTTCCAAATGAATTGCCAAGGGAATTGGTAGATAGGGAGGTAGAGTTTACTATTGAAACTGTAGCAGGCACCCAGCCCATTTCTAAAACTCCCTACAGAATGGCTACTGCTGAAATGAAAGAATTAAAAGAACAGTTGCAAGACCTACTTACCAAAGGGTTTATCCAACGTAGCACTTCGCCATGGGGTGCACTAGTATTATTTGTGAAAAAGAATGATGGAACTTTGCGTTTGTGCATCGATTACCGGGAATTGAATAAGGTAACAATAAAGAACAAGTACCCCCTACCCCGTATTGATGATTTATTTGACCAGTTGCAGAGATCATAGGTGTTTTCTATGATTGATTTGAGGTCCGGATATCATCGGTTGAAAGTAAAAAGCGAAGATGTTGAGAAAGCGGCGTTTAGAACAAGGTATGGTCATTTTGAGTTTCATGTTATGCCATTTGGAGTGACTAATGCCCGGCAGCATTTATGGACCTAATGAACCGAATTTTTAAAACCTACCTTGATGAATTTGTTGTGGTTTTTATTGATGACATTTTGATATACTCTAAAGATAGACTTGAACATGAACACCATTTGAGAAGCGTCCTACAAATACTTGGGAAAGAAAATTATTTCTAAACTAAAGAAATGTGAGTTTTGGTTGGATGGGGTTGTTTTCTTAGGGCATGTGATCAACAAAGAAGGAATTTCGTGGACCTGAGAAAATAGAAGCAATTGTGAATTGGCCTACACCGACTAATGTGAAGTCCGCAGCTTCATGGGCCTATTTGGATACTACAGGAGGTTTGTAAAGGACTTTCGAAATTAGTCGTGCCTCTTACCCAATTGACACGCATAAGGGCAACCTTTTGAGTGGAGCGATGAAAGAGAATCAGCCTTTCATGAATTGAAGGCGAGATTAACCACTACACCAATTTTGACACTACCTTCAGTGCGGAGAATTTTGTAATTTTCGGTGATCGTCTTATAAAGGCTTGGGTTATGTGTTAATGAGAATGGAAAGGTTATTGCTTACGCCTCCCACAGTTGAGGCCACACGAGAAGAATTATCCAACACATGACCTAGAATTGGCAGCTTGTTTTTGCTTTGAAAATCTGGCATTATCCAGATGGAGCAAAGTGTGAAGTCTACACGGATCACAAAGTTTGAAATACTTCTTCACGCGAAGGATTTGAATATCGACAAAGAAGAAGATGGTGGAATTAATAAAGGACTATGATTTAGAGATTCGGTATCACCCGGAAAAGCTAACATAGTTGCCGATGCCTTGAGCAGAAAATTAACGGGGAGTATGGCTTGGTTGCTTACTGAACAGAAAGAGATCTTGCAAGATTTTGAGAAGTCTGAAATTGAAGTGGTGATGTGTGAACAGGGCGGATTGATAGCCGCTATTACAGCCGAACCGGCAATCTTTGATGAAATCAAACAGAAACAGAAAGAGGATGAATTCCTCAAGAAAGTAATCGATGAATTTTAGACAAGTCCGAAAGTAGAGTTTGGCATTGAAAATGTAGTGTTGAAATTTCAGAACAGAATGTGTGTTCTAGACATTCCGGAACTAAAGAAGAGGGTTTTAGATGAAGCCCACAAATCCGTATTTGCTATGCATCCGAGTAACAATAAAATGTATCGGGATTTAAAACAAACCTGTTGGTGGCCTAAAATGAAGAAAGAGATTGCAGAATTTGTGTCCAAGTGCCTTCAGTGTCAACAAGTTAAGGCTGAACACCAAAAACCAGGCAGTCTACTTCAACCTCTCCCTATTCTTGAATGGAAGTGGGAGCATATGACTATGGATTTCGTTGTTGGTCTACCTCGAACTTCTTGAGGTATGGATTCTATTTGGGTTGTAGTTGATAGACTGACTAAATCTGCACATTTTTTGCCTGTCAGAACTACATTTAATGCTTATAGATTGGCCACTATTTATGTTAATGAAATTGTTCGTTTACATGGAGTTCCAGTATCTATTGTGTCGGATAGAGATCAGAAATTTGTATCTAGATTGCGGAAAAGTTTGCAGGAAGCCATGGGAATAGAACTAAGGTTGAGTACTGCATTCCACCCCCAGACAGATGGGCAATCAGAATGAACAATACAAACTTTGGAAGATATGCTTCGAATGTGTGCTTTGGATTTTCAGGGGAGTTAGGAAGACTATTTGCCACTTGCAGAATTCGCTTATAATAACGGCTTTCCACTCGATGTCGGTATGGCACCATACGAGGCTTTGTATGGTAGAAGGTGTAGATCACCTATTTGTTGGACAGAGGTCGGGGATAGAGCTTTACTTGGGCCTGAAATTGTGCAAGGTACTTCTGAGAAAATCAAAATTATTCGGCAAAGGCTCAAAAACAGCAAGGTGACAAAGAACTATCTGAGCGTTCAAGAAGACGCTTGAGTATGAGGTTGGTGACCATGTGTTCATCCATGTTTCTCTGATGAAAGGCCAAGTCAAGTTCGGAAAAAAGGGCAAGTTGTCGCCTTGCTACATTAGACCGTTTCAAATTTTGGAAAGGCTTGGTCCAGTTGCTTATAGAGTTGCTTTGCCACTGGGATTCGAACAAATCCATAATGTGTTTCATGTGTCGATGTTGAGGGGTTACCTCAAGAGACCCATTTCATGTGATTGATTATCACCGGGTAGCTATTGATGAAAATATGGAATCGCCGAATGGCGGAGCAATTGTTGGCGACCATGAAACAATTGAGAAGCAAGTCCATCCCAATGGTGAAAGTGGAATGGAAGGAACACTATGGGACGGATGCTACATGGGAAAAGAGGAGGAAATCGACTCGTTATCCACATTTGTTTCCCACGAAGGTAAATTAAGTTTGGAGGACCAAACTTCCTAAAGGGGGGAAGACTGTAATACCCTTGTCCTGTAGTGTGCTAATTGGTCCTTAATACAAGTATGCTTATGTGTTTAATATGATTTTGTGTGCCATTATGTGAAAATATGTGGTTTTGAATTTCAATCTGTTCACCGTAGGAATATCTGTTTGATTATCTACTTTGGGAATTAAATTGAAGGCCTTATCGGCCACCGAAACCAAAATTGATTTCGCCATTGTGATTGGCATAATTTTTAGAGCCTCTGATGAAATTTAATTGAAAAATTGATTCGCGCCAGATTAAGTTGATTAAATTGTTGAATTAGTACCCAATTATTTATTATTACTCAATTGTTGTTAGTGGGGTTGGTTGTATCAAGGCACTACACCTTCTATTCTCTCCCCATAACTTCATTTGGCTGATTTGAACTCAAAAATAGAGAGAGGGCCGGCCATAGAGAGAGAGGGAGAATTGTGTGATTTTGGCTCAAGTGTGGGGAATTTGAAGATTTGAACCCAAGATTTTGTTATAAGCTTGGAAGATTGAACTCTTAGGTAAGTAAACTCATGGATTTTTGTTTGTAATTTGTAAATTCAAGATTAATTGGTGAGCTAAATCATGAGTTGTGTTGATTTTGATGAGTTATGGTCATGCATGCATAGAATTGCTATCAATTGCCATAAGTTGCATAATGTAGCATGTAATTTGTGAATTATGAAAGTTTGGAAGTGTAATCCCACATACAAGCATGTTTTGTTGAGTTTCATGGGAATGAGCACTAATTGCATCACTAGAAGTGAAAATGAAAGTCAAAATGGGCATGCATGTTGTGTATTAAAAATGGTAATCTTGAATGCATGAATTGAGATAATTTGGGACATGCATGTAGATAATTCAAGAAATTGAGCTTCCTAGTGTTGTAATTTGGTATTGGTATCATGTTAGTATGCGTATATGTTACATTTGAGCCATTGCATGCAAGAAATATTGTTTGAAAGTCGAATTGGAGCTCAAGAACACAATCTGGAAAACCCAGAATTTTGATGTCTGCTCGAGCGGGGATTTCAAGCTCGCAGTATTTTTCTTGCAGACATGGTGTCCGCCGGCGGGAAGTTCACCTTTCGGCGTTCGAGTTCACGCTCGAGCGTAAAAATGATGCATCCAGTACTTTTTGCAGACATAGCGTCCGCTCGAGCGGCGAAGTTCACGCTCAAGCGGGGAGCCATGTTGAGAGGCCTTCCGCTCGGCGCCAGTGGACGATCGAGCGTAAATTCGACCTAACCAGTATTTTTGCAAGCCTCAAGGGTCCGCTCGAGCGGGGGAAGTCCGCGCTCAAGTGGGGACCCTGTTTCCTGAAATTTTTTATGCTCGTTTTGTGTTTCGTTTTTCGTTCTCTTTCACTTTTAAGTACTCTTAGGCACACATTGAGCATTGTAATTGAGTTAATGAGATATGGACGAAGCCTAAAGAGGAATATGTGAATTAAAGAACGGATTGAATTATTTGTGACCCATATGTGTTATGTGATATGTAGGGTCAAGCTCGAGCCACTCCACAAGCCGATCCTTGTGAGTCATATCTCGAAATATGTTGTTGTCCAATTGCTCACTTCTATGTAAGTTTTGTAAAGTTCATTAATTTGAATGATGGACGGTTTGATATGAAAAGTTTGAAAGGCTTAAAAGCGGTTTGATATGAAAGTCGAGAGGCTTAAAAGCCGTTTCATATGAAAGTTTGAAAGGCCTAAAAAGCGATTCGATATGAAAAGTTTGAGAGGCTTAAAAGCCGGTTTGATATGAAGGTTTGAAAGGCCTAAAAGCAGTTTGATATGAAAGTTTGAAAGGCCTAAAGGCAGTTCGATATGAAAGTTTGAAAGGGCCTAAGGGCGGTCGATCGAAGCTTGAAAGGGCCAAAAGGCGGTAATAAGAAAGTCTAAAAAGGCGAGGCCGGTTGACATGAATGAATTGGGCCCAAGGCGTCGATGTATAATGTTCCAATGTATTTTCTTTATTTGATATTATTCCTGGGCTTTCTCTCACGCTCATTCATGTGTTTGTAGGTGAGCCAAGAGAGGTCAGACCAGCCCAGTGAAGTCTGTATGGAACAACCGGTTTTGGAGAGTCGGCCCATGTTTCTCGCGCACGAGACTCGCCTTAAGCCTTTTGTCATTTTGTTCTAAGTTGTCATGTTGGCGAAGCCTTTGTATATATCGTATATAGTTTGCATGGGTTGACTTACTTTTGGATGATCTGTTTGTGCGTAACTTATGTTCTTGTATTTACATTGTGAGTTATTAATGTATGTATGCATGGTTTGTTTTGGTGTGCCATGTAAGCACAGTTCTATGGACAAAGTTTTCAAAATTGCTTCCGTTGGCCCCCCATTAAATCTGTTAAAATACGTTTGGATTGGTTGGTAGTAGGTAATCCCATGATTACTGGCCGGTTATGTCCTTAACCCACGTGGGCGGGTTCGGGTCATGACAGTGATACTGGACCTTCGTCCAGGAAGAGGACAAGGAGGGATTCCCGCACTTGTGGCGACCGGCGCCCGATCGAGATCTTGCTCTTTTTGCTTTATTTTCTTTTTTACTAGTAGTTTTTGCACATTGTACTGCGTCAGGCAGATTTATGTTCTTTAAAACTTTGTACTCTTGGCAAAAGAAAATATGACGAAATGAAAACAGCCTTTTTTATTGAAAGTGTTACATTTGTACATTCTAAGCATCGCATCGCATCGCATCACATAACAATGTAAATGAGATTGAACCTTGTTTTGAAAACTAAACAATCGAATTGCATTGCCTTAATCAGGTAGTGAACCAACTGACAACTGAAAGAACAAAACAACTCGATAAGCAAAACAGGAACTTGACATGCTAACCAAATGTAAATACAACTCAATAAGCAAGACAATAACTTAACTATCAACACAAAATACAACTCGGTAAACAAAAATACAACAACTCGATAAACAAATCGAAGTAACACAGGCACGACTTCGCAAAATTGTCACAAAAAGGCACTTGAAGTGGAACAAGACATAAGTTCTCAACTTCTCCAAGACATGGACAGCTCAGAGAACAAAAGGAGAGGCCATCGGCCAAGAGAAATGACCATCGGCCATCATTACTAGCCGATCGGCTAAGAAGATGGTCGATCGGCCATCATTACTACCCGATCAGCCAAAAATGACAAAAACCTCCAGAATGCTGCCACATGTCTTCCACTCAACACCTTATCTTCTACAAAAGCCCCAGCTTCGTAGTTTCTCCATTTCAACTCAGTTTTTGCACCAAATGGAGGCATTTCTTGTCCAAAATCTCACAAATTGGATTTCTAACTTGGATGGCTCAGAAAAGTTGAATTTCCGGAGCTTCGGAATAAATGCACTATTCACGTTGAGCCGCTCTCTGCTGCGTTTTCCGTTCCTCCATGCCGCGGCAAGGTGTTGGAATTCGATTACGCATGTTTTTAGCTTTGGCGAACAAGAGATGTGTCCCACTTTTGAAGACTTCCAAGCTTTGATGGAGTCCGAGTGCGATGAAGAAATCCTGCCCCAATTCCGCTTTGGCCACGTCCAAGCCTTAGGACGGATGTGCGGGCTCACTTTGCATGGCCTTGGGTCTTTGATCATAGCAGGAGTTGGACATCGGCTTGATTCATCGATTTTCGATGATCGTGATCGCGACAATCATCATTGGTAGGGTTTTCGACATGCACTTCTTGTGCATCTTTGTCTCATTCTTGCTTGCCCCAGTTAGGAGGTCTAGCCTCTGTTTGATTGAGGTTGCCCAAGGCTTGAAAGAGAGCAAGAGCTGGATTGCCAGGACACTAGCTGAGACATTAATGGGTTTGGATACTTTCTATCGCCGAGAAACGACTAGATTCGCGGGGAGTCCACTACTGCTGTAGGTAATGTTTCCCACCCTATCTCACATATATTTCTCACATCACTCGGCCCTCAGGCTCGGTTTTTCTCGCAAAACCCTTTTCTCACTTTTCTCTTCACATACACCTCTCTATTCTTTAATCTCTTATTTTTCATCCCTCCTCAGATATGGTTGATGGATAAGTTGAAGGTTGTGGACTTATGCCCAGCATATTTAGCACGCAGCTATTTCTTCCGGCGACGTCAGGTCGATGCCCCTGATGAGGGATGGTGGTGCGAATGGATGTGCAGTTTGTCTGCTGCCAGTATTGCTAGGCGCTACCCCTGGCTTAATCTACCGGCGATGAGCTACAACATGTCTCGCTAGCCCAGGATCCAGTTGATCGGCCTGACACACTGTGTCTTTTACTTCTCGTTCCGATTCTGGCGCCAATTCGGACATGATCAGACTTGCCCGGAAGAAGGGATAGAGTTCCCTGCCACATTTCCAGTCCGAAGCGCACAGCTAGCTCGTTATGCCACAGCATGGAGGACGATAGAGCTTCTGGCCCCCGCTCCCACTTTTAGTTGCACCCTCTCTGATGAGTGCATAGCTTGGCTTGATGAAGAGGCGCAGGTTGGGCCTACTTTGGCATCAGAGGCTTCCCCCAGCTCTGGGAGGGGGCGCAGGAACACCTGACTTATCCATGCCCCGAATTTATTGCTTTATCATTACTTTCAAGTTTTCTTTATGAATGTAATAAAAAGCAACTTCAGTTTGTATTCAAGAGTAGGAGAACTCTATACTGAAATCAATGTAATTGAAGGTTGTGGGTACTTAAAATTTTCCATTTGGTCCAAAAATGGCATAAGTTGTAAAAAGATTAATTTGAGCAAAATCAACTTTTATTAAAACTTTTCAAAACCATTTTCGATATGGATCATTGGACATGCCCAAGATCTACCAGCGAGATGTACAACCGGGATCCCGAAGAATCGGAAAGTTGCCTAGTCTGAATAGCACTTCACTGGAGATCCTGGGAAGCTCTTGAATGCAGAATAGGCAGAGATGACCAACATGATCACATGGACAAAGTTGATTTGGAAGTGTTTATGGTGGACTTGGAATGAAGTTGCCTCGTATCCCAAAGATGGGAATCAAGCCTTACGAGGTTAGCTCGGAGTTCACTCGTGTATTAACACTCTCCTTTTGCGCTCTAACTTTTGCCAAAGGCGCCCTTTATGGGTTTTCAACCTTGAGCTCGGTTTTATTATTTCAAATTTTACGTGCTCTAACTTTTGCACAGGTCGCCCTTCGGTTTTCGCCCTGCTTGAGCCACTCGAGGATAGTATTTCTTCAACTTGTCCATGTTGATCGTTTGGAGAACTCTAGGCCATCTAGGTCCATCGAGCAGCAGACTCCACAGGCCGGATAGACTTGATGATGTAAGGGCCGGTCAATTAGGTCTGAACTTGCCCCTAGGATCGTGGATGGGAGCTCGGTTGTCTTTGAGCACTAGATCCCCCTTTTTCAAATTCCTGGACTTAACCTTCTTGTTGAAAGCCCTGGCAATTCTTCATTGATAACCCTGGACGTGATACAGCGCTTTTAGCCTTCTTTCATCAAAGAGCATGAGTTCTTGAACACCTTTCTTTGCCAATCTCTTGACTATCGACACTTTCGGCCAATACCGTAATGGCGGAACCTCAACCGATAGGCGACCTCTATCCCATAAACCAAGGAATATGGAGTTGCCCCTAGTAGAAGTTAATTGAAGTTCGGTAGCCCCAAAGAGCAAATGGCAACTTATCGCCGATCCACGTGGGTTTCCACTATCTTCTGCGAGAATGTGCTTGATGTTTTTGTTGGCGGCCTCAAGCTCCGTTGGTTTTGTGGCCAATATGTAGATGACTTGTGAAAAGCCACGTTGTATTTCTCCAACAAGTCGATCACCTCCTTCTTGAAGTGGGAACCATTATCCGAAATAATCTCATTCGGGACCCCGTAGCAACAGATGATGTTGTTCCTGATGAACTTAGCAGCATGCGATGCCTTCAACACCGCGTAAGATTGGGCCTTAACCCACTTCGTGAAGTAGTCTATCGTTACCAGAATATACTCATGCCCGTTGGACCCCTTCAGAGTGACAGCCCCAATTACATCAATCCCCCAGACTGAAAACAGCCATGGCGAAGTCATGTTGTATAGCTTGGACGACGGAATGGTCATGCGGTTTGCATGGATCTAACATTTGTGGCACCACTGAACAAAGCCAATACAATCCTCCTCCATGGTGGACCAGTAATAATCCTGTCTAAGGATCTTCCAGGCTAGCATCACCCCGTTCATGTGCGCTCTGCACTCTTCTCCATGGATGGCCTCCATCAGGCACTTGGATTCTTCAGCATTAACACACAGTTTATGCATCCTGAGATGACCCCTCTTGTACAGTTTACCACCGCAGACGATGAACTGGGCGGTCATTCTTCGAATTGCCCTCTTATCTTTGGCATTTGCCCCTGGTGGATACGCTTCTTTTTCCAAGAAGTTCCAAACATCGTAATACCAAGGATTCTCATCTTGTACCTCATCTATGGCGACAATCGGCTCGTGGGTAGGCACAATTTCTGTTCTATGATGATCAGACGCATCCGGACTCCGAAAGGATGTCTATCACAGAAGATAGAGTTGCTAATGAATCAGCGAACCTGTTGTTCTCTCTTAACATTTAAGCAAAATTCAGTTTCTTAAACCGAGGAATCAGCACGTCCAAGGTCTGGTGATAAATTCTCATTTTTTCTTCTTTAACTTTCCAATCTCCTTTAGCTTGAGATACAACAATGTTTGAGTCCCCAATGACATCCAACCGTTTTGCCCCTAGTTCCAAGGCGGCTTCTAGTCTAACAATGCATGCCCTATATTCTGCCTCATTGTTCGACACTTTGAACCGGAGTCTGAATGCTAGAGTTATACGGGAATTGTCGGGTGCTATCAGCAACACCCCTATCCCATACCCATATTGGTTTGGCCTTGTAGTCAAAGTACATCGTCCAAGTCTCTTCTTGACATACAAAATGGCCTTGTCTGCGAATAGATACTCAATTGCTTCATCCTTCAATTGGGTGATCGGCTAGGAACTCCGCTACCGCTCTCCCTTTCAGCGACTTCTTGGCGTCATGTACTTTAGAAGCGAACTTGGAAAGCGAAGCAACCAGCGAGCTAGCCTACCGTAAGTCTTTGGTTTCTCAAAGATATTTGATGGGACCTAATCTCAAAACTAGTATTACATAGTGAGCTAACAGGTAGTGCACATGCTTCCTGGTAGCCCATACCAAGGCCAGACAAGCCTTCTCCAGCAGAGTGTAGCAGGTCTCGTAATCCAGCATTTTCTTGCTGAGGTAGTAGATAGCCTTCTCTACTTTGTCCTCAGACTCCTGTGCAAGCATGCAACCCATTGTCATTTCAATCACTGAAAGGTACAGAATCAATGGTTTCCCAAGCTCAGGCGGTGGCAACATGGGTGGGTTCTGTAAATACTGCTTGATCTGCTCGAAAGCAACTTGGCATCAGTCATCCCATTGGAACTTCTTTCCTTTCTTCAGGAGACCAAAGAGTGGTTCAGAAGTCAAGGTTAATTTTGCAATAAACCGTCTTATGAATTGCACTTTACCCAAAAAGCCTCACACCTCCTTTTCAATCCTCGGTGGTGGCATTTCTAAGATGGCCTTGAGTTTAGAAGGATCGACCTCGATACCTCTCTGTGTGATCAAGAACTGACATTTTCCTCTTTGTAACACCAAATGTACATTTACGAGGATTATGGCAAGAAACTCTACGATCCGTTGGAAGAATTTACGCAAGGTGGTGTAGTGGCCTTTTCTTTCCTTAGACTTAACAATCATGTTGTCTCGTACACCTCAACCTCTTTATGGATCATATCGTGCAATATTGTGGTGCGGCCCATTGATCGTAGCTCCGGCATTCTTGACCCAAATGGCATCACCCTATAACAATAGGTTCTCCGGGGTAGTGAAAGCGATCTTCTCCGGTCTTGAGTGCCATCAAAATCGATTGTAGCACGAAAACCCATCGAGAATGAGAACAACGCATGCCTAGTAGTGAAGTCCACTAATTCGTCAATATGCGACAGAGGAAAGTAGATCGCCCTTGGATTTGGCTTTGTTCAAATCACGAAGTCCACACACCGAATTCTACTATCCTTCTTGACCTTAGGAACTATATTGGCCAACCAAGTAGGGTATTCGGATACAGCGGAACCTGTGTCAATCTGCTTGGTGACCTCTTCTTTGATCTTCAGAGCCCAGTCCAGGCGGATCCTTCGGAGCTTCTGCTTAACAGGTCGGGCCTCTAGGTCAAGAGGGATCCGGTGCTGTACAACCTCAAGATCGATTCTAGGCATGTCTTCGTAGGACCACACGAAAACGTCTTTGAAATCTTTTAACAAAGCAACTAAGCGCTCGCGCTCCTCTGAAGACAATGTGGACCCGATATGGACCAGCCACGGGTCCTTCTCACCAACATTAATTGTGGTGATTTCATCAACCAAGGGTTTAACAAACCTCTCCTGCTCTTGATCAAGCAAATATTGTAAAATCGGAGGAATTTCTTCCTCGTCGTTTTCATCAAAATTTTGAAAATCCTAATTAATGCAATAAATTAAAGGCACAGAAAAGTACTCGGAAGCCACAGCTATACCATTCTCATTAATAACATCCAGTCTGCCTGATTCCTCTGTTACAACAGACTCAAAGGAAAAAGAAAAAACTGACCTAGATAGGGCTGGCATCGGGTTGTCACCCCAAGAATCTTGGACTCGAGACTCGGGAAATTTGGATCTTGATTCCAACTCCACAAACTTCGGTGGAATCGATTCGACTCACTACTGACAATCTTTGCTTTCGATAAAAAGCCCTCCTCGTATTGCTAGGCGAGGGAGGTGCGATGGATGCATCTAGAATGTTTGAAGATGAGCCCACCGCTTTATTCCCAATCATAGATCTTGAGAAGTTATTCCCAAAGCACTCACGATCTGAGGATGCGAGAGTAGACAAGCGGTGCTACCCCATTTCAATCTCTGTGCTCGAATCCTCATCCTTGCCTTTGCTTTCGGCCTCGGTGGTGGGTGTCTCGCTCTTTGGCAACATCATCCCGGACAATTGCAAGTCAAAGAAAATCTCAAACCGAGCAAGCGCCTCTGCATTTAGCCAAGGCTGGGGCCGTGAGAAGAAGTCTTCCTCCAGGACAAAGCGTCCGTTCAGGGTGCCCTAGATAGGTCAGTGCATCAACTCATAATGCTTCCCAGCCTGCTTGGCTCTGGCTCTTCCGACCATCTCTTTTCCTTTCCTTGCCTAATCTTCTTTGGTAGGCAGATAACCTAGCCCAAAGGTATATGGGTTGTGCGGCACTTCGTCCGATGCTGCATTGCCCTTCCGGCCACTTCGCCCTAATTCCATCCTGGGGATGTGCTGAAGCTTGTTCATAAGGTAGGCAAATTGTGCTTGTTGACGTATAGCCCCTCATTATGACTAGGATATTACAACCCAGCCAGGCCTCAGGGTAAATCCTACTGAAACACAACCTCCGCACCATGCTTAATCTCCAGGCTGGTGTAGAAACCTCTAGCGGATGTATTGAAGAATTCCCAAAGGCGATTGCCACCCCTTCAGTGGGGTACTTGACATTGGTGCAAGGTGGAAGAGCGGCTTTCACCGAATGCGACCACGGCCCTAGGAGTAGATTGAAGGTGGCGGGACATCAAGACATGAAAGTCAATATCTTGTTGCCGGACCAACTGAGTCCGAATCTGTATAGTCCTCATCACCTCTCGGTTGGTATTATCGTATGCAGTATCACAGGCGTTAGGCACAAATCTGCGGTTCAACGATAGCATATGTCGCCTCGACGGGCACACATTGATAGCGGATCCTGTATCAACAAGAACTACTGGTATCCATTTTTTTCTACACTCGACAGAGATGTAGAGTGGTTTGTTATGGTTTGAGCCTTCAGGCGGTAGTTCCTTATTAGTGAAGGTCAACATCGGGGAAGCTCCTCCCGGAAAAACCAATCCTACCAGCTGCTCAGGCGTGGTGTCGATTGAAAGTTTGGCCTTATCCATTGCAGAAAGGACAGCTTATCGATGAACTCTCGAGGCCATAAGCAGTCCCCAGATGGAGATGTCTGTTTGTATCTTCTTAAGCTGTTTCAGCACAGCCTCCTCCTCAAGTAGTTTTTCTTTCTGCCTCTCTGCTTCTTTGTCCTTTCCAGACGCCTCTGGTTGATCCAAGTGCGGGGGCTTGAAATACTGCCCACTCCTAGTCATGTGGTCAATCTCCCCAACATACTAGGTATCATCAGGTTAGCTCTACCCCAATCTTAATCCTTGTGGGCAAGGCGAAGTCGTCGTCTTCCCACCACATACCGGCCCGGCAAGCGTCGGTATTTCGTTGTAACTATTTATGTGCGCACAACACATTCCGTTCTTGTGCTCATAACACATTCCGTCCCCTCAGGGGCTTTGGCCTTTCTAGTCCTCTCAAGATCTTGATCTTTTCCTGCTCAAAAGCGCTTTAGTGCGACTGCTATTCAACATCTTCTATACTCAATGCCGAATTAGAGCAAAATTCTTAACACCGGTCTTTGTCGGTGATTCTGATTCTCGGCCATTCCGCCTCTTGATATCTCGGCTCTGATTGCCCATTTACGGTGAGGTGCCTCAACAACATCGGCTCGTCATTGAGCCACCCGAGCTTCTCTTGACCCATCCAAATCAAACCGGTTGATAATGCGTCCCTCGGATCTGTTCATTGAAGAACGAAGGTTAGCAATATCCTCTTCCAACTCGCTAGGTCATCTAACCTGATTAAGTCCATCCTCTCGTACCACAGCGATCTACGCCCCAAGTGGCAATTTTACCCTCGGCTTACCAGCAGCTGTGATGTGATGTAACCACTCGGGTTGTACGCAAAGCTCGCAGACCCTCAAGCTCTGAATCATTATTCCCATCTGCCTCCACAGTTATCCCAATTTTATCTTTGACAGTTGCCACCACCGGTTCAGGTTGGGTTTGAGAGATGCTCAACATGCACAAGTCCGTGCTGTTTGGAATGAACACCTCCGGCTTGGGTAGGTGGGAGGGCGTGATATATATGCTCGGGTCATATGGAATGGCTGAGGTTTGGATAAGGTTAATGGGTTTGGGTGGTGGAGCTTGGTTATGTGGTGGGAGTGGGTTGGTGGTGACATTCGGCTTCTCGAGGCACGATCACCCTATTGTCAATGAGATCCTGAATCCCATGACGCAATCTAAAGCACTGGGCGGTGACGTGACCATGTTGTAGGTGAAAGGAACAGTACTTAGCCAGGTTATGGGAGGAAGCTCTTACGGTAATGGCCGCGACTCGAGGGACTTCAAGTGCCCTTTCTTGATCAAAACCGCCAAAGCTTTAGACAGAGACATGTACAGTGGAGTAAAGGTTCTCTGGCCTCGGGGTGGATATCTAGCTGTTTGTGAGCTACTTCTGGACGCACCGGTGAAGGGTGTAGTTGTAAAGGTTTTTGGAGTGGTGGTGGTGACCATGCCCACATCTGAAGTCGGCAATTTGACCTTTGCACGTTCTGCATTGAGCTGTGGGTGAATGCCCTCTTGGTACGCTCTCTGTCATGGTCAATCAGACCCTGCTTCATGGCGTCCTCAATCTGTACCCCGATCTCGTGTAATCCGCAAAGGTGGGAAGGGGTAGGACGATCATCTTTTGCATAAGCTTGGATTGGAGGTTGCGCACAACCATCCGTATCTGATCTTTATCAACCGGCCTGATAGTCATCATAGAGGCTTTGGCCCTCCAGCAGTTACAAAGTCGACTCTCTTCGGCTCTTGCCAGTCGTCTCGAGATCACGAGTTGTGACCTCGATCGTGTGTTATAGGAGTATTAAGCTATAAAGGCCTCGGCCATCTCCTCCTAGCTTCTCTTGATAGAGTCCTCTAGCTTTGCGTACCAAATAACGCAACACTTGACAAGGTCGGCCAAAGAGGGAATGTTTTGCAATCTGGAGAGGCCCATCGGCCTTAGGATATCCGAAAACGACCACAGATGTACCATGGGATCTCTAGAACCGTCAAAGCGGTCTATATCGGCATCTTGAACCGGACAGCAGTCACGGCAGTCGGTGTACCCATCCTCGTGTCGGAATGGATTTCACGCCTTGAGCTTTCTTGAACTTTTCTAGCTTGCTCGGTTTATTTGTTGGATCCACCTCAAATTTAAGCGTGTATCCACTAGATTGGTGGGCACTTTAGGCAGTGAGGTAGGATTGGGGGTGGGCTGGCTCAGATTGGAATGTTCATATTTTCTGGGCGTTTGTAGTCTCCCGAGGTCTTTGGAACCCTAAGTGGGAAGGAGGTAGGTGCGAGCGGTCTCCGACTTCTTTGTGGTTGTTGTTGTTGTTGGAGTCGGCAATTAGCTCATGCTGTTGAGCCACAACCTCTACATCGTCTTGACAAACTTGCACTGGCGACATCCGTACATGGCTTGTATAGTTTCTTGGGTGACGTATCATGTCCTCCATGCTCGCCATAAAATGCTAGTCTAAGCGAACAATAGTATACTCTGTCTTTACGTGAAAGCGGAAACCTCAACCCGACTACTCAGCGGTGGGGTGGATAAGGACCAGCGATCAGTAGCTTGTTGTCTTGATGTTGCGCCTAACTGACCTCCGTCTAGTAATCGAGGTTAATGAAAGGAACACTGGCTGTTCGTCTATCAGATCCTCGGATCGATGAAGTCTTCGACATCTAACCCAGCGTGCTTGGGGAATATCTTCTTGGTCGGAAGCAATTGTGCTAAACTACATTGCAAAAAGATAAATAAAGCATAATAAGGAAACAAACAACCAGAAAAAACAAACAGCATAACGGCTTAAATAAAGACAACACACAGTTGGAAATCACAAGCTGAAAGAACTGTTCTCAAACACTGATCATTGTTCCTAAATCAACGCCCCAAATCGATACCCTCGTAAAGTGATTCTTCAAATCTGATGCCAGAGAACGATACGGACTTGCAAATTGATACATACAACACAGAGACACACTCCTAACACATATCAAGCAAGTAAGAGCCAAACACCCTATGGAGGGTAGGGTTTCCGTCCTATTTTGTCAGAGCTAGGGTTTCACTACATGCTTGCGGTTTCAAACAACCTACAACGAGTAAGCAACTTTGTCCTAGTTCGGAATAGTCATTATGGATTCGATATGCACTAGGTCGAATGGTCAAGGGTTCTCGGTAAACAGGGTTAAATGTTCCGTCATGGCAGTGCCCACAACGAGTCAGCCTTATGGCAAGCTCCTCAAAGCAAGCCTAAGGCCACGTGTCCGTCATCACCAAAGTTTCCTCGGCTCGGGAACTTGGGTACGAGAGGGGAAGGTCATGCAATGAGCACCCCCGCTCGCCTGATCAAAGATCAGCCTTTACTAACGTGATATGTTATTTTTGAAAACACATGTGTTCTTGTTTCGGTTTATTAATCTAACTTACTATGTGATGCGCACAGCATACAAGTATGGACTCAATCGCAAGAATTGGAACAAAACAACTCATGTTTGTTTGTTTGAAAATGGTTTGGAATTGCTACTACAAGTAGGCTAAGTCGTGGATTTGCCACCCTCAAGTGGGCTTGAGAAAACATGATTTGCCACTCTCAAGTGGGCTTAAACTCGCATTTTGATGAATTGTCCCAATTCAAGCAATCCAACCTTCATCCACAGGGCATTCATGCAATTATAGCAATTAAGCACATAGCCTCATAGCAAGCATGCTATCATGGCGATCCTTACATACATGTAAGGATGCTAAAGCATAAACACTCACGGTGTACTCAGGAGCCAAAAAGGAAGCTAGTTAGTAATCAATGCATGATCCAAGCTATGTCAAGAATGTCTAATGCAACACATGCAAAAATGCAACTAAGATAGGCTCAACTATTCTAAGATGTAATGTGAATGCAACTTGATAACATGTATTCAAATTGGTATTGAAATACAATGCAATTTGTATGATCTTGAGCTTAGAAGTGCATGCAAAACAGAATGAATGATGCACTCATGTAAAGCATAAGTATGCTAATTGAAATATGACCTAAAACTAACCGTAAAGCGGTTAAGTAAAAGGAGAAAAGACGTGGGGTAGGAAGACATTCACACACACACGCACACTTATTACAACAGTTGTGCCCTCTTGACGGAGGGTCTGAATGAATAAGCTAAGCTAGCTAAGCTAAGCTAATTAAGTACAAACCAAATTAAAACTAGCTATACTAAGCTAATTATAATATTACAAAAGATGAAATCAATTAGCAAATGCATTAACTAATTAATCGACAAATTAACTAACTACACAAAGCGATTAAAAGCGCCTCGAGGAAGGGTGAATGCATACTTGGTTGGCTTTCAAAATCCACTACCGTGCCTCTAATGCCTCTGTTTGCACACTTTTGTATACGAAAATTGTGCCAACTTCAAGATGCTTCTAATCCACCTTATGAACATTACGAGGGCTGGTCGGCCAAGAGAAAAGGCCATTGGCTAAGGTTAATGGTCATCGACGAGTTTATAGCTATCGGCCAGTTTGATAATAATTGGCGGACTTTGATTGTCGGTCGACCTTTGCTTCCTGCAAATTCTCCTTTTCTAGCACTATGCGAGAGGCATGATAGTGTATTTGCAAGAAAATGTGTGCGCAACCACACTCCTTATCATGTCTAAAGGTCAAAGGAGTGTAGTGCTCGGCTCTCGAGCCATCAAACATGCATGTCAATTGATGATGGCCAAAAGGGCCGAGTTGGACAAAGCAATGTCGATGGGTGGAAACAAAAAAAACATAGGGGTCTTAAACTCTATCATGTATGATCAAGAGCGTCGGTGAAGAAATGAGGCGCATTTCATCACTTCAAGTATGAAACGTCCATCGTTTCTCGTGTTTGGATCAACATCCAATCCAAACACATGCAATGCAATAAGCATACAAACATGAGGTAATGCAACAAGCATGTAAACACAATGTAATGAAACAACATTCAAACAACATGCTCAATCGACTTAAATAAAATATGGACAGACCTCAATCATGCCCAAAAGCAGTGGCCAAAATCCTAAAATGATGGCATGAAATGCAAGATAATGCATGCTCATGCATTGGCCCTGACTAGGCATAAGAGCACAACTTTCAAACATGATCAGAAGTGACAAACATGGAAGTGTGACAACAGCTAAACTCTGAAATCAAGTGTGAAATGGTGCCAAATCGTTCAAACAACACAAGTATAGCATGCAAGAGGGCTCAAAGCTTGAAACTAGTATAGGCACTTGCACTATAGCTATGCAATACATGAGCGTATGGCCAAGACAACCAAAAATATTCCTAGAGCATGCCATAATGATGCTAAAACATGCATGGACTATAGCTAAAACATGCTAGCATGAAGGGAATGAAGCATGGAGTATACAAGGCCAATGAGGAAGGTTACACTACACCTACCAAGACCAAGCATGAGATGACCTTAACAACAAAAATCAGAGTTATGGCATGTCAAAATAACACCAAAAATGCACTGATATGGCAGCCCAAAGGCTTAGGCAAGATGGCATACACATTGGCTCATTTTTAAGGCATAAAGCACCAACCCTCTAAAGCATTGAAAGAGTGACACATGCGAGCGTGTAACCACACTGCATGCATTGGAATCACATAACAAATGATGCCAAATCATGCAAATAGCCCAAGCAATGCATGCTAGTGACTTGGAAACTCAAAGCTAACAAGTTAGAATGCACTATGGCTATACAAAGCAAGTCATGCATGACCAAAACAACGTAAAATAGAGCTAAAGCATAGTAAAACATGAACAAAATCTTGTTGGAGTTGAGCCAAAATCATGCTAGAATGATGGTCCAAAGCATGATGCATGTTAGGCCAATGAATGGAATTGCACTACAAGTGCAAGGAGCATGCAAGAGACTATCAAACTAACCCAAAATAGAGTTATGGCATGCTAAATAATGACCAAAAACATGCTGAAATGGAACCAATACATGCTTAGCAAACATGCTACTTCATGAGGCATATAAGGCTAGTTTGCAAGAATTACACTACAAGTGTATAAAGCATGCATGAGGTGATTAAACCAAGCCAAAACAGTGATATGCCATACTGAAATAAGGCCTAATACATGCTAAAATGGAGCCAAAACATGCTTAACAAACGTGCTACTTTGATGAGCCATTAACACAAGCATACAAGACACAAGGAGAGGGGATGACCCCCCTCTCCCTATTTGGGACCTCAAAACTATCTTTTTACCACTAAAATTCCTCTGAGTTTCATTGGTGAAAAGGCAATAATAAGGTGGTCCCAATAGCTTAAAAAGATGGCACAAAACAAAACCAAACAAGGCCCAAAAGGGGGTAGACCACCCCCAACACCAAAGAGACCTTAAAAAAACATCTTAAACACTTAAAATCAGACCTTTTTGCAGTTTAAAGTTAGGCCTAAATCAGCCTGCAAATAGGGCCAAAGACTTAAACAAAAATAAAGCTTTAAGGGGTTAGAAACTCACCCTTGTAGAACAACTTCAAGGAAGCAACTCCAACAACCTTTTTGGATCAAAAGCAGTCCAAAAACACCAAAACCAATTTCAAGGTGCCTCAACAACAAGAGTGTGGTGTTTCACTAGGTGTTTGTGTGCAAAAGTGTGAAGAAAAGGCACTTTTGAGCACAAATAAGCACAAATATAGAGGGAGGGGAAGAAATATAGAGATATATATATATGTATTGTATATCAAATTTTAGAACCTTTGGAAAGGAGAGGGGTCTCCCTTCTTATAGAAGTTCAAGTCTCAAGCTTGTTGAACAAGCTTGAGGCTTGTTACAATCCCTCCATATGTGTATGGAGGATGAAATATGTGCTCACCAGCTGTCACAGCTGGCACAAAAATATTTACAAAAGCAAACAAAAGGCCTCGGCCAAAAGATATAGCCGATCGTCCAAAAGGGTGCCGGCCAAAAAAGGTGCGATCGGCCACCACAGATGGCGATGGAAGAATACATGGCCGATGGGCACAAGGCTTGGCCGATGGGTTGTAGGGCAGCCAACAAGCCACCCTCTTCCCTCGAAACAAAACACAAGTCCTTGGTACAACCAAGTACAAAAGCAGAACAAGTTGAGAGATTCTAAGGCAAGGCGGCAGCGAGACCTTTAGGAACTCAAAATGAACACGAGCATGGATGATCATCGAGTGTTCCAACGATAACGTCAAGTCTTGAGGGCGATCAAAAGCGGGTGTCTACAAGTGGCTGGATCACCTCTTGGAATGAGAGGCTCTCTGTAGTCCTCATAGATATTGGGGGCGGCATGGGAACAACGGATCGGGTAAATCCACGATCTGGCGACCCAGACAGCTCACTTTCGGGAACCAAGCACAGAAGCAGGTCCTCAGAAGTCGAAAATGAGAGGTCCACTGAGCTTCTCGTCTTGATCCTTTTCCCGGCATGCATAAATCGCCTATGGCTACCAAGTGATCTGAAAATGGAGAATGTCTGATTATTAGTTATCGTCGAGATATCGAAGTATGAATCGGAGCGATAGTAAAGAAAAAAATAGCGGTGAGTTTTGGGTTACCTCGTCGGCGATCAAATGTCGAAATACCCGATGAAAAAAAGCGAAGGTCTCGCGGCTCTAGCGGTGGCATCGCGTCATACCATCGAGTGCGGTATAATGGAGAATCTCCTCCATTGGCTCCGGAGCAAGAGCGAAAATAGGCGTACACCCATAGTTTGCAAGAAAGAAGGAGCAGGTGTTAAATATAGTGTCAGATCTGACAAGTTAAAGCGAGAAAGCATCTTGTGTGAGCAGGATAAAGTGCAAAGCAAAAAGCACATGTATGGAATAGATAAAAAGTAGGAAATGTAAAGTAGAAATGAAAGTTGCAGTGCATACCTCCCAGGCTCGCCAATAGCCTCTAACCCGTTCACCCCTACTGTGAGATGTGGAGCTCATATAGCCATACAATGTGGCGAAGCCAGCGCCGTCCCAATCGTAGAATCAGACCCGGGGCAATGTCACCAGGGCGCTCAGTAGGTATAATCCTACAGTGTTCCACCTGTTCAAAAACAAGGTGGTATCGAAAAGAAATATTAAGAAGCCCCGGGCGTATTAATCAGTCTCCTCCGATGTCTACGGGTCGTTCCCGCAAAGCTGCTCGGCAAACCAACTATATCACACCATGGCTAGTCGGTATAGCGGTGGGCGTGCTCCTAGCAGGTAAATCCAAGTAGCCTCCCACTTGCCCATGTCCATGTCATAGGGGATCGGATCACCCCCTACTCCTACACCTACACCAGTGAGCATGGAGAAGTCGTAGGGAGTTATCGTCATCTCTCGGTGATGAAAGCTGAAGGATTTGGTGGTTTCCCACCACCTCACTACCAATGCGTCG
The DNA here is from genome assembly GCA_025200525.1 of Camellia lanceoleosa. NCBI lineage: Eukaryota > Viridiplantae > Streptophyta > Magnoliopsida > Ericales > Theaceae > Camellia > Camellia lanceoleosa. The sequence goes on along the minus strand of CM045766.1, from coordinate 168,425,986 downwards.
AGAATAGACAGAGTAGATATGTGGCATGATAACTGGAGCAGAATAAGCCGAAGCTGGCCGCGTCGATGATATCACGGCCGCTGGGAGCTCGTAGTACCGATCCATAGCGATCGTGGCTCATAGCCTCTCGATAGGCGGGAATCCTCCTATGGTAAAACGAGGATATAAAACAGGTTAGATAAAAAAAGCGATGCAAGAAATGCGATTAAAAGCAAGAAAAAGTAGTGCAAGAAATGCAGTTAAAAGCAAGAAATCTGATTCAAGAAATGCAGTTAAAGCAATAAATCTGATCAAGAAAAAATAGTGCAAGAAATCAGGTAAAAGGCGGAAAGCTTGAAAGTGCGGTTTGTACCTCGGTGCCATTATAGGAAAGATGGAAGCAGGCTTCCGCAACACTGGAGTCCTCCGTGCGCCCTTGGCTAAAATGTCGATGCTAGCGGCAACATATGTGTATGAGGATGGTATGTAGCCGGATCGAAGGGTCGCACCCTCAATGGCAATGGCTCAGGCTCAGGTCCGGGAGCGAACTCCACTTCCAACTCAGCCTCACTGTCCTGAGCTACCTCAACAACCTTAGCAACCCCTAGCTCCTCCGTTTGTGCCGGAGGTGATAATGGAGGTGGAATCTCAGGAGGAGCTCCGTCATGGGGTATATCGTCCGCCATATGGAAAGTGGCTGACAAAGTGGGTGAAAAATGAAGAAAAACGGAGGAAAAAGGACAAACTTGGAGAAAGTCAACCCTATGAGTGGGCAAACACAAACAAAGTCAAAGTCCGGGACAAGACACAAAACCCGAGAGAAACTCGAGGGAACAAACCTCAGGTGGTGAAACTCTAAGATAAAGCTCCAAATTCAAATTTCATTTAGTTCAAATCGAAGGATACAAAGAGGGTTTAGCAAATACATTTCGTGTGGGGTGTTGTAAATCTCGTAGAGACCTCGGATCTAGAGAGAAACAGCTCATAGAGAGAAGGAGGAATTTGGATGTGTAGTTGTGTGGAAATGAGGTCCCAAGCCCTATACTTAAAGACCCACGGCAAAATGTCCAAAAAGCCCTCAATCTGCCACGAGTGGCCGGCAACATAATTCAAGGCTGGCAGGTGGCCGACAACCCCCTCCAGTGGCCAGCAAGTGGCCGATGGCCCTCTCTGGTGTCCTAATGTTGTTTTGTGCCTCTGTTTCCTGAGTGGTATATGAGAGGTTCTTGATTTGGAAGCTTACAACCACATTCCGGTGCGTGACTATGTCCCACTTGCCTCTGTGAACGAAGTGTATCTTTTTTGTTGTTGCAAGTCTCCAAGAGGTAAATCGAAGGTTGCATCACGTCTTGCTTTTGTTTAGTTTAATCGAAATAGTATCTTTGCCATCTTTCTTTTCTCATATCATTATGTTGCATATCTTTGTATTCTTTTTGAGTTGTGCATAGAACATGCTCATGTCCTTTCACGCATAGAATATGTTTTCATTACCATGCCATTATTTATCTTGCATTGAACAAAGCATTCTCACTTTGATTCATTTTGGGCATCTATCGCTGCTTGTTATTTTGTGCATCTATCGCACCACTTTGACTTACTTCGTATCTATCGCACTTCTTCACTTTGTGCAACTTCTCACTTTACCCTCTGTTGTTTCATCTTGGGACATACGAAGCCACGAGCAGTAGTTTTCTTGTTATCTCGGGATCGTGGCCGCGATACAGGTAGAGTTTCATCTCGGGGCGTCTGAAGCCGAGCTCAGCAGTTTTCTTGTTATCTCAGGACACCTGACCCGCGCGTGGGCGGGTTTCATCTCGAGACGTGCAAAGCACAAGCTCGAGCAGTTTTCTTGTTATCTCAAGATGTGTGATGTGCGGCCTTGGGTGGGTTTCATCTCGGGCATGCAAAGCACGAGCCTGAGCGATTTTCTTGTTATCCCAAGATGCATGGCGCGGCCTTGGCGGGTTTCATCTCGGAATGTCAAACCACGAGCCGCGGTTTTTCTTGTTATCTTAGGGGCGTGGCCGCACAATGTGGGTTTTCATCTCGGGGCGTCTGAAGCCACGAACAGCAGTTTTCTTGTTATCTCGGGACCGTGGCGTGCGGCCTTGGATGGATTTTTATGTCGGGACGCCGAAGCATGAGCGGCGGGTTTTTCTTATATCTCGGGGCGTGTGACACCACGACCTGAATAGTTTTCTTGTATCTCGGGGCGTCTGAAGCTAGAGCTTGGCGATTTTCTTTCATCTCGGGACCGTGAAAGCGACCCCAAGCGGTTTTGTTCTCGGTTTCTCGGGATCGTGAAACACAACCACGGCGGTATTTTCTTTCCTCGTCTCTTGCTTTGGTGTGGTGAAGTGTGGTTTTATTCTTTTGCATCGAACTGTGTTGGTTTTAAGCAGAAATTTGCTCATTCATATGTTGTTATCTTATCATGCTTATCACATCTCTTATTGCTTATTTCATCATCGTGCATGATCATGAGTTTCGAAATAGCGACTATCACGGCGTGTAAGTCAACCTTCAAATTGCTTTGCATGCATATCATTTACATCTTGCCCCGAACTACCTTTGGTTTGATCCCTTGTAAAGGGATCGTAGGCGAATAAGGCTGGTATTGTTCTTTGTCTTGTTTGTTTGTTCAAGTCTTGGCCTTGTCAAAATGGGTCATCTTGGACTTTGACATTCACTCATGTCATTTCATGACTTAGGATTCTGTCAAGAGGAATGTATAGACACCCCATTTTGATCGTCCTCAAGACTTAGGCGTCATTAGTTGCACACGGTGATTATGAATGCATGTGTTTGCTTTACGTGCCCATGTCTTGAGTGGAATATTTGCCACGTCATTGAGCCTTTAAACCCTATCCATTCTATACCTTATTTTGGACCAAAACCCTAGTGCTTCAAGCCTCAAGACCCTAGGACTGCTTGGCCACCTCTGGTGAAATTGCAGAAGCCCTGCTGTGCCTTCTTAGGCCAATGGTGTGGCTGTGAAACCATCGATGTCTTTTTAGATATTTTGTTGGCAGTTGTGCCAGCTGTTGGCACAGTCATTTGCATCTCCTACATGTGTATGGAGGGATATATCTCGACCAAGTGCATTTTTTTTCTATATATGGGGGTCTCCTCCCTAATTTTAAAGGTTAAATTTTTGGAGCAAAATTATCTCTCTCCTCTCTATATTTCTCTCTCTCTTGCAAGTTTGTGCATATTTGCTTAGATATTCTACACTTTCGCCTACACCTCCTTAACCAAAGTTGGTCATCTCGGAGCTAAGGTTCTTGGAAGCCTTCTTGGAGTTCTAGAAGGTGGTTTTGGTTTGAATTGTTGCCTAGAGTTGGTCTTCCCTTCAAGAGGTATAACACTTGCCTTTTTAACTTACTTTGCATACTTGTTTTTCTATCTTTTCCCCCCTGATTTTGAGATATAAAAACTCTATTTTTCGTGGGCTGAAATTTGTGGTTGTAGTCCATTTAAAGGTAGGGGGTGGTTCACCCTTCTTTTTTCCTTGTTTGTAAGGCCTTTCTACCTTTGTTTCCCACTTTCAAACCATCTTTTTTTTGGGCTTTTGAACACTGAATTTCAGAGTAATTTTAGTGGTGAAAATCATGTTTTGAAGTCCAAATTTGGAGGGGTTAGACTCCCCTCCTTGTGTCTTGTTTGCTAACCTATTTAGCTCTATCTGTTAGCTTAATTTTCTAGCCTTTTGTAGCTTAATTCCAGCATGTTTTAGCCTCTGTTTTGGACTATCTTGCCTCTGTTTTTGGCTGGATGTTGCATTTGAGTCTTGTTTTGCATAGTTTGTAATGTAAGTATCCTTACAAGCTTGGTGTTTTAGGCATTTAGACACTACTTGTTTGAGTTGATTGTATGTTTTAAGTGCTTTTCTTACTTAATTTCAGCACACATTAATCACTGCAACCTCCCTCATTTCTTGACTTTATATTTGCTTTGAGGTTATTTCAACCTTGGGATTGTTTAAGCTCGAGATTGAGGTCTCGCTTAATGGTTTAATCCTCTTTTGGGGTTCATTATCATGACATGACACCTTTCTCTTTCCTTACACTACTCCTTGTTTGACACTTTCTTCTCTTTAGAGGACTTCTCACGATGGACTTAATTAGTTCTGAGAATGGAAGGGTAATTAAAATCGATAACTAAAAGTTGAAACTAAAATTTTGCAAAGATAAGAATTTGGTTGTGTTTTTGGTGTGTTCAATTGGACGTTATTTGAACACAAGGAATATTGGGGTATTTCATACTCAAAATGATGAAATGTGCCAATTTTCTAAGGTCACCATTGCCCTTGATCATGCATGATAGGTTAAGGTTTTTGGTCTTGTTTGTGCATTGATTAAACTTGTACACCTTGGTTCTTTAGCTATCATGCAATGAAATTGCTTGATTGATGGTTTTTGAACCAAGTGTATCACTCATTTGAGCTTGTTTTGATGATAAAGGGGGATACACAGTACAAACAACCTATGAGAATACCCTCGTCTTGCTATGTTTGCTCTCTGTTGCAGCAAGAAATGGTGCATCATCGATGCTTTGCTTGACCCTTTGTTCACAGCTTATAGGCCATCAATGTTGGGCGACAACCTCCTATTGGTGGTCGGCCCACCACTACGGGCCCGACCACGAAGAATTTTAGCGAGAATGCTTGTGAAGTAAGCGAGTTGATCTAGAAGAGGAAAACGGTTCAAGGGTTGTGCAACAAAGGCTTTCGAGGAAGCAAATAGTGGGCGTTCTTGAGTGGAAACCAAGTATGCATGGGCCTCATTAAGCTAGGACAAGTTAATTAGTTTAAATTAGTCATTTGTCATTTAGTTAACTAGTTTAATTAGTGACTTTGTAATTAATTAACTAATATAGTTAGCTAATTAGTTTTGCATTGTACTTATTTATTTAGCTCAGATTGTAATTAAATTAGTTTGTGTTATATTAACTTAGTTAGCGTGGCATAGTTAATTATTTAATTATTGTAATATTTAATTAGCTTAGAGGTAGTTAATTATTTATTCATCGATTTGTAATAATTAGTTAAGTAGTGTGGCTTAGCTAGTTTATCCATTCGGACCCTTCTTCGTAAGGATGCAATGTTGTAATAATATGTATGTTTTCCAACCCCGCCTTTCTCCCTTTTATTTATCCGCTTACGATGGTTAGATTAGGGACATCATGTTTCAATTAGCATACCGCATGGTTACATCTATTCATTTGTCTTGCATGCATCGAGGTTCGGTTTATCATTCAAACTTGCATTGTTGTTTGAATACTTTGTTGAAAATGTGTTTAAAACGCATGCTCTGCAATTGTTGCAAATAACATGTTAAGTAGTCGAGCCTATTTAGGTTGCATTATTGCATTTGTTGCATTAGCCATCTTATATAGTTAGGAATCATACATATTTTTCTAACTTTTTTGTTTTATCTTAGCTTGGAGTACTAGGTGGGTTTTTAGTGCTTTAGCATACTTGCATGAGTGTGAGAGACTGCCATGACTAGCATGCTTGCCATGAGGCTAAATGCTTACTTGTTAAAATGTTTGAATGCCTGTGAATGAAGGCTTGTTGCTTGAATTGGAATAATTCGATAAATGTACGTTTAAGGCCACTTTGGTAAGTGGAAAATTCACAAGCTTTAAGCCTACTTTGTCAAGTGGCAAATTCAAACATTTTTCGAAAAACAAACATGAAATCGAATTGCTTTAAGCCTACTTTGTCAAGTGGCAAATTTAAACCTTTTTTCGAAAAACAAACATGAAATCGAATTGTTCCAATTTGACAAACTAGCCTACACCTTGTGTGCATCACATATTAAAAATAGCTAATGACGAATAAGAGCATATAATGTAGATAAAAATCAAAATCATGATTGGTAGAGGCCGATCTTTGATCGAGGCGAGGTGCTCAATTCATGATCTTCCCTCTCGTACCTAAGTTCTCGAGTCGAGACAATCTTAGTGATAGCGGACATGTGGCCTTTGGCACAAGTCATGGGTTTCCTAAATTTTCCCAAAATAAAAAATTTAGATGGCGATTACATGTCGGCAAAGTAGTCTATTTTTGGAAATTTGATTCAAATTCGATTTTCCAAAAGATTTGCGGATTTAGACTCTTTTGGTGTTTATCAATTTCACATTGCACTTGTGAGATTAGATTGAGAACGAGAAGCTGTAGGGCTTCTTAAATCTTCGAAAGGGCGCGAAAAGTCGAGCTACCGTGGGTTGTGATTATGAAAGCGAGATGGTGAGTGAGGATGGTGGGGTGTGATTATAAAAGTAGATGGTAAAGTGGGGATGGTGGGGTGTGATTATGAAAGTAGATGGTGAGTGTGGATGGGGGGTATAATTATGAAATGATGAGTGGGGATAGTGGGGTATGAAGCAGTTAAATATTATTTGGGGGGAAATATGACACAATGTGATGGTTTGGCAGAGTGGTTAAGGTTTAGGAAGTGGAGTCTTAGGTTCAGATTTCAAACCCCCTTCTAAGCATTCCGCAAATTCATTTTTTTGGGTGAAGACATATTAGCGCCACATCATCAACAAGGACCAATCCAGTCATCCCACGTCAACATTGATGGAATACTCTGTATATGGACGAAATATTCCCTGACTTAACAGAATATTTCCTTACATAACATAATATTCCCTGAGTTTTGAAAATTACAATTTTGCCCAAAAGTTTCAAAGAATTGTGCTGTAACCCAAGTTTCGAGATAATTTTTTCGGTGAGGCCCCGAGTACTGCGAAAGGTTGATCCTAGCTAAACGAACAATTCTGGACACAAGCGTGCTGTCAAAATATTCCCTTGGAAAGGTAATTTGTGGCTGTTTAGGTTTGGAAACATGGCTGAAATTCTAAGTTTTCTTTTTGAGGATTCTGTGAGAAACACATTTTGATTGTCATCATCGAATAATCAAAAGAAATCGCCCAAGAATCTTAGGGCCAGTCAAAATGGGGTGTCTGCACTTATGAGTTAGATTTATTGTATTAATTTGGGGGCGTTACAAATTCACTTCAAATAAAAACACAATCATCTATGTTACAGCCCAATTCGATAACAAAAAATATGTGAAAATAATCTTAGAAAATGATGCATCGTCATCGTTGTTACCTTTGCTTGAATATCAATGGCTGAGACTCCTCTTCATATTCACAATGAGGGAAGGTCCTTGGACATAGTAAAAACACTCATAGAATGTGCAAAAACACTAGAACATAAAGAAGTTGAAAGTGAGGGTGGAAGCGACCCTGAGAGATGTTGAGGCCACAAATAAGGACAATGACCTTTGCCTTGCACATAGCGATGTGAAATCGATAATGTAGGTGTGGTGAAATGGTTAGCTAAAGAAGATCTTGAGTTTACACATCCACCAATAATGCCAAGGAAACTCCACTATACTGGCGGTGAGAGACAACATAATGACATGGTGTCTATGATTTTGAAAAAATTGCACATCGCCCGACTTATGGTAGCCCAAAGGGTCGAACTGACATTACGCAGCTATGACAATAGACGGATCGAAAATAGGTTTGTGGCTACTTCAATTTCTTCAACCAATTTAATTACATGTACAAATGAAGAGGAAAAAAATAGTAGAACGCTAGATTAAAGAAATACATATTCTTCTAGGCATACATAACCCTGCTCTGTTCATTTATTAGTTGCAGTAATAATAGCATCAAAAACATCTTTCCAAAAAATCGAAGTTACATGTATTGTAGACAAGAGATTAGAATTAGAAAAAAGGATGTACTTTTAATCAAACCTGAAATACAGATTCAAATTCAAGCTTATGGCTAACTTAGTAGGTCTTTTGGAGTGAGGACAAATATGCAATTAAGGACTGATATATAGGGACTTGCAAAGGAAATTGTTACCAAAATTAATTCAAAAAACAGAAGGGAAAAAAAAAATGAAAGTTGAAGCATTTTTAATTGTTGAGATATGTATTAAATTGTCCTTATTAATACTTTTTTTTTTCCTTATTCTTCTATTTTAGAAAGTACAAAACTTTTATTGGAATGGAAGCCAGATCTAATCAAGGAAACAGATGAGTACAGTTGGACACCACTTCACTATGCTGCACGTTTTGGTAATCAATATGGAGTTAAATTAATGCTAGAAAAAGATAAATCAATGGCGTACATTACAACAGACGAGGAGGGTTATGAAAAGACAACTCTTCATATAGTTCTTGCTCATGGAAATGTAAGTGTAATGGAAGAGTTTTATTAGAATGTCCAAATTGTTGGGAGATGGTCAATAGTAAAGGACAAAATGTTCTTCACATGGTTTGTGGATCTGAGTAGAAAAAAGGTTAGCGAAATATATTTTAAAAATTCATGGATTATCCATCTTATAAATCAAAAAGACATTGAAGGAAACACATCACTCCATTTGCATGCTACTATTTTGGGAATGCGACAAGCGGGAGATCGGCATAACTCTGGTTCCACTCTAGTGAAGATCGGTTAGCTCACGAACAATAAAACCATGATTTAATAAACATATTGTTGTCTCGTACGAAGGTAAGGATACTAACTTTGACCGCATATGACATGTTTTCTCATGGCATGCATTTAGAATGCCATAATGTTGGCTGACATACCTTTCATCTTGCCTTGGCTATACTACGTTATCCTTCGCACATCATTCCATAATGTATTACAAATTTTTGCACCAAAAAAAGAAAGAAAAAAAAGAAAAAAATTGTGCAAGTTGCAAGTCAATTTGTGTGGGGTGCAAAGGTGTAAGCTTAATTTGTATAGGGTGCAAGTATGTGTGAAGTGCAAGTCTAGAATGTTTTGCGAGTCCATTATATGTGAGGTGCAAGTTGAATACGTGTAGAAGTGCAAGTCAATTTGTGTGTTGTGCAAGTCAAATCTATGTGGAGCACAAGTCTGTGTGTGAGAGAATTTACAAAATGTCAACACACTAGATTTGCTCTCCACCTGATTAAATTTACACCCACACATATTTGCTTCACACCCTTAAATTAGACTTGCATCCATAAATATTTTTAAAAGCTGAAACATTCTATGTGATTTTTTTTTTTTGTGACTAATTTTGCACTTTTTTATTAACTATTTATAAAGTTGAAATATACTATACGATTAATTTTTTAAACTAATTTTTGTAACTATTTTTAAAATTGAAATATAAAATATTTGGTTGAATTTTTAAATTTTGGTTTTCTTTTTTTTCTAAAAAAAATTAAAAATAGTTTGGTAAAAAAAATTATTTTTATTTTCATATGAATCTATTTGAACAAAAACACATTTTGTTAATATTTTTATGTTTGAATATTTTTACTTTTATTTTTAATTGTATAAGTTAATATTTTTTCTATTATTTTCGTCGAACTAGCTTACATATATTTTTAAAATATATATTTTAAAAACATAACAATTACAAAACATAATATTTTTTTTATTAAATTTTAGATAATTTAAGAAATTACTTTCACAATTTTTTTTCAAGAATTAGAAATTAGTTTGATGAAAACAAACAAAAAAGGGTAGTTTCAAATTAGAAAATCAATTTCAATAATTTAAGTTTAAAAATATATATTTAAAATATTTTAGAGCAAAATTAATTTTTTAAATTTATAAAATATTTTTTTGTGTTTATTTTATCAAACTTTTTTGTATTTGAGAAAAAATTAAAATTAATAAAGAATATAAAATAAAATTTTTATTCAAATAATTTAAAGAAAAAATTTAAATTAATATTGAATGTGTAACTAAATAGTGATTATTAATAATTACATCTTAAAGAATAAAAATAAAATTTTTATTCAAGTAATTTAAAATAGTTTATATTCATTTTTTTTTTTTAATTTCGTACACTTTTTAATTACACATCTCATTTTTATTTTTTTAAATATTTTAAAATAATATAAAATTTAATTATTTTTAAATTATTATTAAATATATTTAATATTAATTTAATTTTAAAAATATTGTCAATAACTTTTTAATAGAATTAATTTTGTAAAAAATCAAGTTTACAGTTTAAAAGTTATACAAAATTTATCAAAATAAATAATAGGAGTAATGAAAAACAAAAACAGGGAGAGAGAGAGAGAGAGAGATTTCACATGTGAGAGACGAGCAACCTAAGAGACTGTGAGAAAAAGACAAAAAAAAAATAATAATTTGATCCGTTGATCAAAATGTCAATACCTTTGTAATAATTTTTCTACACTTCACCTGGGTGGGAAATTTCTAAAAAGTACCCCTCTGTTTGTAATGGTTTTTCCTGCCATCAGTAGTGAAGGTAATATCATAAGATTAATTAGCACTTTCCTGTGAAAAAATTATTGGTTGGTTTAAAAACTTTATGTGGTTATATTCTTCGTTAATTGTAATTTATCACATTTATTTATATTTTTCAATAAACAATATAAATTTGTGGACTTTATCTTCTTACAACCACTAATCACAATACTATTGAATAAGGTCATGTTTGATGCACAAGACTAATAGTGAATGTATTAATAATTCTATTAAATTAGTATGGTGTTCATTATCTAATTAGATTAGTAAGATAAATTACCCTCTTGTCCATTGTTTGATTTTTATTAGATAAGAAAACATATAAATATATGATTAGAACTATATTTATCTTCTTTTTCAATCTTACCCTCCATCAATATTTCTTTACAATATTTACTTTATCAAAATTTCTTCATAAACGTAGTCTTGAAAAAAATTATCAATAAATAAATAAAATTAAATTAAAAATACACAATACAAAGGCCATGTTTGGTTCATTTTTTAATTTTTTTTAAAATAAATAAATTTGATAAAATAAATATCAAAAAATATTTCTAAATTTTTAAAAATTATTTTTAGTCTTCTAAAATATAAAATTATATAAAAATAATAAGTGTTTTTTAATTTTTAGTCAAGGGTAAAGAGTTTTTTATTTTATTTTCCAGCTCAGGATATCTAATCTTATCACGACCTCATTACTAATAATCCTACAAATTTGTTAGATTAATTATCCATTGGATTAATAATTCTGAAACAAAATTTCAAAATAAATACAGAATTATTAGGCCTACAGATTAATAATTTTAATCTCATACTCTAGTCTAGTTAATCAAACGTACCCTTAGGCCGTTTGTTTCTAGAGATAGAATGGAGGGATTGATAGTGAGGGATTAATAGTGAGGGATTGTTAGTGAGAAGATTACGTTTGTTTTCGAGAGAGATAGAATGGAGGATTGATAGTGAGGATTAATAGTGAGAATTGTTAAATTATTTTATATAAAATAATAAAACAAATATAAAAAATTAAACATTAATATTTAAAAAAAAATCAATATATAAAAAATAAAAAAAAATAAAAAATTTCTAATCCTCACTATTTTTCTAATACCATCTCTACCTCCTCACTATGAATCCCTCCCCAAAGGTATTAGTAATACCAAGGTATTAGTAGTACCCTCACTATCTCTCTCAAAACAAACACGGCAATTATTAGTAATACCAAGGTATTAGTTAGTCCCAAAGGTATTAGTAGTCCCAAGGCTATCTCTCAAAACAAACACCCCATATACTAGTCCCAAAGGTATTAGCAATCTCAATACCTCCATATAACCCAAAACAAAGCAGGGGCCTTAGGTATCACTTAATGGTGCCCCTAGACCCTCAATATAACTCCTCCTCCACCTTATGTTCAAGAATATTTTGACAAATAATTCACATAGATAATATCTAATTATCTTTGACTAATAATTTTTAAATAATAATTGAAAAATTTAAATAACCTCGAAATATTGATTCATTATTATATTTCCAATTTAAAACAATAAAATAACCAATCCAATCAAATAATTAAAACAAATCGACCGCAATGATTTAACATGGAAAAACCATAATTGGAGCGCCTTCAATTTGTGATAAAAAACTACGGACTAAGCCACAAAACAATCTACTAAGAAGATAAAGGAAATTACATGAATATTCTCAATTACCTAAGCGAATCCACGCATAGAAATTAAACTAAACCCGATGTGCCTCTTCTACCACCCGTCTTCATAGATAATATCTAATTATCTTTGACCAAATAATTTTAAATAATAGTGAAAATTTTAAATAACCTCATAAATATTGATTCATTATTATATTTCAATTTTAAAACAATAAATAACAATCCCAATCAAATAATTAAAGACAAATACGAACTGTACGGCGATTTAACATGGGAAAAAAACCATAATTGGAGGCGCCTTCAATTGTGATAAAAAGCTTCTGAACCTTAAGCCACAAAACAATCTACTAAGAAGATAAAAATTACACGCCGAGTATTCTCAATTACCCTGAAAGTGAATCCCCTCGCTAGAAATTAAACTAAACCCGATGTGCCTCTTCTACTGCCCTTTGTCTTCATGCCGGAATTGTCTTATCAACGTTGAATCCACAATCTGATACTCTTGAATCCTGGCGATGAGCCACTCCAAAAATCCACCAAGGCTTCATGCCCAAATTCACGGGGAATCCATTAAAGAACACTTCTCTATTACGTGAATAAAAGCATAAAGACAAACTCCTTGATGATACCAATATGGAACTTATAGATCGCACCGATCACCTCTCAAATCATCAAAAAGGAAACATTTATAAACACACCCTTCAATATAAAAAAATCTTGGTAGCTCTCTACTTCTTTTCATAATTTGGTTGGCTTAAATACTAAAAACAATAAGCGGTGCAATTTATAATAAAGCAGTTATTTGCCCCAGCTCACGTTTCACCGCTTTCAAGCGATTGTGAGTAAAACAATGCTCTTAAAACATATAGGCCGACTACTTTCGGCGCCAATATTCACATACGACCCGATAAAACACAACCTTGCTTCTTAGAAGTTGAAGGTTTTCTGAACGAGCTATTGGATACTCCTATTCACACGTTCGGCGCTGAAATTCTTGCTCGATCCTGACATAGTCAGCGAGTGTCCAAATACAAGCACAATTCGGTAGGGGTGAGCATGGTCCGGATTGGTCCAGAGTTTGGATAAAATCGGGACCAATACATTATCTATAGTTCTGAAAAAATTAGAGAATAAATCAATCTGTTTAAATCGTGGAACCAATCTGAACCAATCAGCAATTTAAATACTGATTTGATGGAAACTTGGGACCACAGATTCACATAATTAAATAAAAAAATATATATATAGAACATTGTTTAATTTCTTAAAAACATAAACATAGCATCATATTAGTTCCTGAGCCCATGACGCGACATGTGTCTTTCCATAATAGCGACATATTGTTTTAAAAGAATTTTAAACAACTATAAGAAAAATGGTTCCACCATAAGTATTTAGACCATTACAAGTTAAAACCAATAAAAGAAAATACTATGCGGCTTTAGATTTGGGTTTAGGTTTTATATGGAATAAGAGAAGATACTATGTGGGCGGGTGTATAATATAAATATAGCCTATTTGTATACGGTCCAGATCGGTTCCAATCTAGAACCGCGGGGTTCAATCCGGAACCAATTCATGGACTACGAATTTTTAATTTTTTAATCCAAAATTGTACCATGGATTCAAAAAACCAATCTAAACCTCTCTTGGATTTAATTTGGAATTCGGATTCACAATTTCACGGGTTCCTTGTAGCCTACTACCGAATTCGGAGTTAGATTCATCTAAATACTCATAGCCTCATTGAAATAAAAAGGCGAATAAAAAATTATAGCTGAAAAAGTTTTTGTCAATGGGAGTTATCATCGAAAAAATCTAACAAACAAAATTATTTACTCATTTAAAAATTTAGACCATATTTAATATATTTCTATAACAAAAATAGCCTTAATAATTACCTTATAAATGGGTAGTTTTTTTTTTTTTTTGGGGTAAGGAGATTCTATAATACACACAAAAAATGGGTATACTTTATTCTCCAATTAATACATTTTTTCATTTTTTGTTACAAAAAATTAGGAATAAAACATTATAAAGACCAAACATTTTTAATTTACATTAAAAAGTATCATTATTATATTTTTAGCGAGGAAATTTAGACATTTTTAGGATGGTACATGCAAATATCGCTTTGGGAATGAATTATTTTTCCTTGCATTTATT